>CM052546.1:66844970-66918649 GCA_028533065.1 Trachops cirrhosus
GTTGGCGTAGCTCAGTGGATTGAGCATGGGCTGCGAACCAAAGCATCGCAGGTTCAATTCCCGATCAGGGCACATGCCTGGGTTGCAGGCCAGGTCCCCAATGGGGACCACATGAAATGCAACCACACATTGATGTTTCTCTCTCTCTCCTTCTCCCTCCCTTCCCCTCTCTAAAAATAAATAAATAAAATCTTTAAAAAAAAAAAGAATGAGTGAATGAATGAATGAAGAGTGTGACTGAGTTTGGATAAACTCCCCTCCTTCCCCAAAACAAAAACAGACTCCTACAAAATCACAGGTGATGCATAAGGATTTGGGTGGTATACATATGGACACATTTAAAGGTTCTATAGTAATTTTAATGGTTCTTCATCAGTTTTTAATTGCTTAGGATGATACAATCCAGTGTCTTTAAATATGTTTATTTCATTAAGTAAAAATGTGCCCATTTTTAAATTATTAAGTAGGTCATAGAACATCCTCCTATATTTTCTTCTAAGATAATGTAAACCAAAAGATTATCTCCAGAAGAAACACAGAGCATTCTAGTCCTGCCCGGTGCGGCTCAGTGGGTTGTGTTTTACTGCAAAGTGAAAAACTGCTGGTTCCATTCCTGGTCAGGGCACATCGATGTGTTTCCTCCTTTCTCCCTCCATAAGGAAGGAAGGAAGGGAGGGAGGGAGGGAGGAAGGAAGGACATTATATACCGCAAGAAGAAAAAGACATATACACAACAACATGTATCTCATAAATATAATGTTGAGCAAAAGGAGCCAATCAGAACTTGCAATCCCATTTACATAAAGTTCATAAACAGGCAAGATGGATCCCCTAAATTTTGGAGGGGGTCACAGTGAATGGGAAAGGACAGAAGGAGCCTTACTGGGAAGGTGCCAGTGTTCGTTTCTCCAATGCATGCTGGTGACTGTGTGTTGTTTAAATGCATGGCGAGACAGCTTATGATTGGTGTATTTTTTCTACAGGCTATACTTCAATGAAAAAGTTTACTTTAAAAAAAGAAGATAAAATATATGGCCAATAAATATATGAAAACCTCACCAGGAATCCAGAAAAAAATGTAAGTTCAGAAATATGATATGGTTTTTCACACTTTGGGTTGGCAAAAATTTTCATTTTCAGGGTTGTCTCAAAAAATGTCTGGTTCGACAGGGTTGGTTTGATTTAGGGTGCAAACAGGCCCTTGCACTGCCTTTGGTTATCATGGCTCTTAGCTCTTTAAAAATCAATAATCCCCCTCCCTCCACTTTGTGTGCCATCTACATATGGAATAACCTGGTCACTGGTCCTGTAGAGAGTTCCGCATTTTGGATTTGGCGGATTGCTTCTGCTTCTTCTAAATTGTCTCTTCCATTCCCCGTATTTCCCACAAACTGTTGCTTCTATTGAGCAGGTTATGGCTCAAAGTATTTTGGCAGGAACCCATTATAGGCGCCGCTGAGACTTCCTGCTACTAAGCTCGGCGGGCCCAGGTCAAGACAACGTGGGCCCCTTCATTTTCCAGTTCGCCATCAACGTCTTGGTTTTAATCTCTGGATGACGGTCTTCTGGATCTGTCATTTCACTGAGAGCTGTAGAATGACTTTCTAATTCTCGCACGCCTTCCTCATTTCCTAGCTGGACTTTTCTAAAAAAAAAAAAAACCTTTCGGTTATTCTTAGAGTTCGTTCAGGAAGGACAAGAGAGATGCTAGACGCTTTCCCTTTGTTTAAACATTTCAGAATGAATAAATGAGCTGGTGCCCTTGCCAACGGCAACCGTGGCCGATTAGTGGGTACCGTTATTAAGCTCAGTGATATATAATATGCATAGTAATTCATGTTTTCCAATCAACTGCAGTCAAGTTTTCCAGGCTTGGGTTGCTTTCTACAGAAAAAAAATATTATTATTTATTAACTTTAAAAGGTTGAGACCCACCAGGTCAGGGAGTGCTTGCGGAGGATGGGAGCGGGGAGACTAAGCGACCTTAAACCTGTCGCGACTGCTCCTGCCGGGTCGTTGGCGGGTCTCTGTCTCTGGGGGCGGGGCCAGGCGTGGGCAGGGCGGTCGCGTCTCTGCGCGCGGGGCGGGGCAGGTGGCGCATTGGCGGCGGCGGGCAACGGCGCTGCACGCGGTGCTCCAGCGCGCCTACGCGGTCCCCGCCGGAGTCGCGGCGTCCCTCCGTGCGGCCCTCACCTTTCTTCCTGTCCTCGCATCGCTCCGGCCCCAGGATGGGCGCGCGCGCCTCGGGCTGGCCCCGGGCCCGGGCTGGGCTATTGCTACTGCTGCCGCTGCTGCTCGGGATGCTGGCCCCGGGCGCACAGGGGGCGAGGGGCCGCGGCGGCACGGAGAAGAACAGCTACCGCCGCACTGTCAACACCTTCTCGCAGAGCGTCAGCAGTCTGTTCGGCGAGGACAATGTGCGCGTTGCTCAGAAGGTGGGCTCTGGGCCAGCGCCCGCGGTCACCTTGCCTCGGCCGCCGCGCACCTGGCTCCGGGGCTGGCCTGGGCCGTGCGCGGCCTCCGGTGCGTGGGGTGGGGGGTGTCGGGGACAGGGGTGCTTGGGACAGGGGTGCTAAGCCTGCACCCCTGAGCCTGCCCGGCCAGTGTCGGGTCTGGCGGCTGGTTCTGGCGAGGGGCCTGGGCGCCGGGCCTCGGGGCGCCTTCTGCTCCACGTCGCACTTCTCCTTGGACCTTGCCCCCTAGGGCGCCGCGGCCAGGGCCTCTCCTGAGCTGCGCTTACGCTGGCCGCGCCTCTCATTCATTCATTCTACACGTTTGAATGAGCACCTACTGTGAGCCAGGCACCGTGCTGGCTACCCAGGGGCGCCCTGCCCGCGTGCGCCTCTCCCCAGGCTGCCGCGCTGTCCCCTGCGACCCCAGGTCTCCTCTAGCCTCGCACCCGACCCACTTCCCCTGGGCTCCTGTAGCCCTCTTTTTTTTTGTAATTTGAAGATATTTATGCTTTTTTTTTCTTTACAAGAAAAATGGAGAGAAGCGGGCTGTTCTGTTGCTTTGGACACCTGGCACTGTAACCCCCCAGAGCGCCTACTGTGTGGGGGGCCTTTCACTGGGAGCCTGTCCTTCACTGTGGAGCTGTTTAGGAGCCTGCAGCCCCTGGAATGGTGTCGAGAGGTCAGGGGCAGCTCAGGGAGTCTACCGGCTCTCTGCTGGGTCTCTGCTTTGCCTTGGAGCTGGGTGGGATGGGCCCGCCATTGGGGCCAAAGTTCACCAGTAGTTCTCCAAAAAGAGGAAGTGAATGGGGACGGTTGCCTGTGGTATTAATTCCTTTGTCTGCACTAGCTCTGGGGCTTTGGAATGGAGAGAAGTTTGGATTCAAGTTCAGGCCCTACCACTTACAGACTGGATGACTTTAGGCAAGTGTCTGAGTTTCTTCATCCTGTTAAGTGGGGTTGCTAATGTCCCTTCCACTGCAAATTTGTGATGGTGGACGGTCAGTACTTTCCTGGCCCAGAGCAATGGCTGAATTGGTGTCAGCTGCTATTAGTTATAGCTTAGCCAGGGCACAAGCCAACAGTGCTTAACTGGGCTGCAAGGGCTTTCGGGGTTAAAAAAAAGTTTTCTGGTACTTGAGATTTGTGGGGGGAGAACGATGAAACCCCAGTCAGACTGGATGGACATTCTCCTTGGGCGAAATGAAAGACGGGTTGATTTGTTAAGAAAACTGACTTCTGACCCTCCTCTTCCGTCGTGTGTGGAGGCCGGGGGTTCTGGAGCAAGTGAGCTCTCTGTAAGGGGTCGGGGGGTGGGTACGGACCACCAGACACCTGAGCGCAGACAGGCTGCCCTTGGGTCTGCCTGGGCCTGAGGGGTGTGGACAAGACGCGTCTGTGCCTCGAGCCTCTTGAAAGCAGAAAGCATTTGTCTTGGAGCAAAAAGAAGTGTGACTTCTTTGTGCAGGACAAGCAGAAGCAACCTGTGTCTCAGAGGACGGTTCTTCGGGAGAATCCGAGGCCCACGGCTGTGAAACACAAAATATTTACGTAAGGGCTTCACGTCGGGGTTGGCATCAGTAAGACAGCTGTGTGCTGGCAAGGACTCTGAGGCTCGAGGTCAGAGCTCTTTCTCCAGCTGGGCTTCCTGCCTCCAATGGAGGTGATTGTAATGCTAACTTCTGCTGTTTGATTAAAATGTGCTGAGTGCTTGCATCAGTGGAGTAACTCAGTCAGTCCTTAGAACAGTCCTAGGAGGTAGATGCTGTTACTGTTTCCAAGTTACAGATGGAAAAACTGAGGCACAAGGTAGTGAAGTGACTGGCTGCAGGTGAAGCTGAGTGGTAGAACTGGGATTTGAACCCAGGCAGCGTGGGCCTGGCGCCCACGGTCTTCCAGCCTCGGGACCTTTCCCGGTGTCTCCAATCCATGCAGTTTCCAGAGTGAGGCTGACTTGACTTATTTTACTACCTGCTGAGTGAAGCCCAGACCAGCCAGGCTCATGGGGGATCATTTCGTTAATCCTAAGGAAAGGAAAACTGGGTTGGCTGGCAACTGCGGTTCCCAGCACGCCAGGTTTATTCATTAGAGCCAGACCTGCCTGGTATGCTGTGAAGGTTGAGAGTGTTTAAAGCAGCACCCTATTTGCCAGTCTGGGACTTGTGTAAGCACGGGCCTTGCTGACCGGCGACGTGGATCGGGACCCCAGCTCTGCTTCTCACTGACCTTGGCCTGTTGCTTGGCCTGTCTGGGTCTTCTGTGTGCGCAGGGATAGATAACTTGGTTGAATGTGATCGGCCAGGATGCAGGATACCAGGCACTGAGTGAGCCTCTAGCAAATGGTAGAAGGTGTTTATATGGGAAAGGGATTCGTCTGGCAGCAGTGATATGGTCATTCATTTAAAAATTGCGAAGCACCTTGTACATGAGTGTTCACAAAAGCACCTTTCACATTAGCCAGAACATAGAAAAACCACCTAGATGTCTGTCAGCTGACGGATGGTAAACAAACAGCGATCTGGTCACGCAGGGGGACGGGTTCAGCCATGAACAGCAATGAAGTTCTGCTACATGGGCAAGCCTTGAGAATGAACAGAAAGACCCAAAGGCCACGTGCTGTATGATTCCGTTTACATGCAACGTCCAGAACAGGCGACCCGCAGGCGCAGAAAGCTTATGGGTGGCCGCTAAGGTGGGGGGGGGGCAGCTGGGGGAGTGGCTGCTCTTTGGAGATGGAGGCTCCTTTTCGGGGATGAAGATGTTCTGGAACCAGACAGGTGAGAGTCGCAGACATTGTGACTGTCCTTCCTGCCGGTGGACTACACTGGAGTGGTTAAAAGAGCACCCGCTCTGTGGAGCACGAGGCAGATGAAGCGTCCTCTCTGGAGGAGCTTTCATGGGACCGGAGTGTGCACGTGAAGCGTTGATAGGACGAGATGATTTCAGAGTGCTGAGTGTTGGTAAGCAGAAAAAAGGGGGTGCTGTGACAGGAACGGTGGGCGGCCCTCGCTGAAGCTTAGCCTGTGGCTGGCACCTCTGTTTTGCAAAGGAGGGACACAAGGCACAGAGGGTTGTCTCTCCTCCTGTAGTTTGGCTGCTCGGTGGCAGGGAGCTTGGTGCATCCACACTCATCCTACCCCCTGTGGAACTGGAAGTAACTGGAGGGGCATGGCCAGGGGAGTGAGCTGTGGGAGAAGTGAAAGGGGCCGAGGGGACAGCGTGAGCAAAGGCCCTGCGGTGGGAGGGGGCTCAGAGTATGTGAGGGCCAGGGAGGTGTGACTTCGATCCAAGTGGTGAGCCAGGGACGTGATGGACAGCGTAAGGAATACAGTCACTGATATTGTCCTAACTGCGGATGGTGTGGGGGTGGGCACTAGGCCTATGGGGGGGGTGCATCATAAGGTATATAGACACCTAATTTCTATGCCGTGCACCTGACACTAACATACATTGTATGCCAACTGTAATTGAAAAATAAATAAGTAAAAATAAAAACGAGAAATCAGGCAGAGGAAGGCAGAGACTTTGATAGAGGGTGAGCAGAGGGTTCTGGGAGCAATCAGACTAGGAGCGAGGCAGCTGTGCCAAGGGGAGGCTCCTGTCTCCCGTGGGTGCATTGTTCGTTCTGCAGGAGCGACTTTAGCCCAAACTTTACTCAGTTCTTGGTCCGCCGACAATCGGTCCCAGCTCATCAGCCCCCTGGGCTCCTTTGCTGCTCATGGTGGCCAGCGGCTGCGGTGGCAGCAGTGGTGGTTCTGTTTTCCCACTGAAGTGTTGACCATGAACTTGGGAGAAGGCAGTGCTGGCCGAGTGAATAATGACCTTCCTCTTGTTTCTGCAGTTCTTGACCAGGCTGACCGAGAGGTTCGTGCTGGGTGTGGATATATTTTTGGAAACTGTGTGGAAAGTGTGGACAGAGATCTTGGATGTTTTGGGACTTGACGGTAGGTATGGGGGGGTGTTCCTTCAGGCACTGTTTTATTCCAGTGGTTTCTTCAAGTGTGACGGGTACCCACAGTGGGTGGTTCGTGGCACGCCTTGCGGGGGGCAGTGCAGATTGGCATAAACACTGTTGTAACAGTTGCTTACAGAGAGGGTCCATTGGAGCTGAGACTCACAGATGCCACTCAGGATGAGGTGCCAGGGGCAGCACAGTGGTGCCTGTCTCCGGGCCAACTGCGTGGAGTGGGGGGTGGGTCCTCTGTTATCCGTATCAAACTACTCCAGTCACTTAAGCAGGAAGGGGTTCATTCAGAGAGTGAGGCGCTCACAGAATCATCAGAAGGTCCGAAGGAGTGACGTGCAACCCCCGGGCCCAGCTGACTTGCTCTGCTCTAGATACCGGGAGGCCGCTGCTGGGACCGTGAACGTCAAGGACCCGACCCTGTTCCAGGCTGCTGCCTGTCCCACCAGGAAGTCTGGAGGTGTGTCGGGGTCCCCAAGACCACCCCCAGGCTCGGTGACTCTCTAGGGAGGCTCACAGGATCCAACGAGGGGTCGTGCTCATGTCTGGTACTTATTCCAGGGAACGGACATAAAGCAAAATCAGCGAAGGGAAAAGGCACGTGAGATGAAGTCTGGAGGGGACTAGGCTGCAGCTTCCGGAGCTTTCCCGGGGAGTCACCCAGGACACAATTCCCCAGCGACAAGCTGTGACACTACCTGTGTGAAGTGTCACCTACCAGGGAAGCCCACTAGAGACTCAGGGTATTACCATGGGAGGTCACGTGCACCCCCTCTGACTCCCCGACTCCCCGCAGGAAGACAGCAGGGTCAGCCTGAACCACGCCATTCATGCAAACAGCCCCCCACAGAGAGCCCTTGTCATCGGGGAGCTGGGGCCCTTTCTCCAACCCCACCCCGCCAGGCAGTGAACTAGATTCTCCTCGGATGCCGACCGGCTGTCCCACAGATGGAGCTCCATTCTGACATGACCACCTGGAGACTCGTCAGACCCCACGGGCCAAGGGCTCTGTCCTGCGTGACGGCCCCACTGCGGGAGCCGACCGCAAGTCAGGATGTCCCCGGGCTTCTGAGAGAAGCCACCTATAGTCCAGAGATTCCCACGACCCCCTCCTCCGCTTCGATTACTTTGCTGGATCATCTCATGGAACTTAGGAAACGAGTTTACTCACCAGATTACCAGCTTATTACAAGATTTAACTCAGGGACTACCCAATGGAAGAGACTCGTGGGACAGGGTCTGGGAGAAGGGCTCGGAGCTTCCACTCTGAGTTCACTGCCCCGGAAAGCCCCCCGAAGCCCCGGCTCTGGGTTGTTACAGAACCTTCATCACGTGGGCACCAGGGACTGATCCGACCTGCAGCCCTTCTCCCCTCCCCTCCCCTCATGACAGGAGTGTGGATGGAATGTTCCAGTCTCCAATCACAGGGAGCTTCCCCTGGCAACCAGCCCCACCTTTAGGGGCTTCTGAAAGCCACCTCATTAACAAACTCAGGTGTGGTCAAAAGGAACTCCGCATGAATTATCAAGACAATTTTATTGTTATCTCTGGGGAAATTCCAAGGGCTTTAGGAACCCTGTGCCAGAAACAGGGACAAAGCTCAAATATGTATTTCTTGTCGTGAATCACAGCACTCTGTGATTGATTCATGAACTTGGAAATCCAAGTTCGCAGACAGGAGCCAAAGCCGTTCTTCCTAGCAGGTCTCGCTGGAGAGGGCGGCCTTGGCCGTCCAGTTGACTCTCCCCTGCACACCTCCTAGTGCGGTTTCTTCCCTGGCTGTCTGTGGTCCCTTCTTGGCCAATCAGCCAGGGTGATTTTTTTATTACTATTTTTATTGCATAGAATAATTAAACAAAAAACCATAAGTCAGGTCAAGTCACTTTCCTAAACTGCCCAGTGACTTCCGGTTGCACTTGGAATCGACATAGGGATTATGTGAGGACTGTAAGCTCCAAGGATCTTCCCAGCTTCTGCCTCTGCCTTGTTCTTGGACATGTCTTGGCCTTCACACCTCCCAGGAGTCCCTTTAGGTGTTTTCTGCCAGGAGCGATTCCCCAGCCCTTTGTCTGCTCAGCTGTTTCCATCTTAGTGTCTGTTGTGCATGACACCTCCTCCAAGGGGTCCACCCTGAGTATCCCATGTAAAGCCACCACATTTGTTCTTACACCATCCCTTCATTCTCTTTATGGCAGTAGCCCCCAGCCTTTTTTGGCACCAGTGACCAGTTTTTCCATGGTGGGGGGTAGAGAGACAGGAGGGGGGCTCAGGCAAACTTCACTTTTGGCCCAGTTCCTAACATGCCGAGGACCCATACTGGTCTGTGGCCTGGGGGCCTGGGGACCCCTGCTTTATGGCGCTGGTTTGCTGTAACCTCCCGTGTGTGCTGAGGGGGGTGCGGTCTCCTCTCTGGAATCTTAGCTCCCGAGACTGGGATCTTGACCATCTCCTCCAGCTGTACTCTCCGCCCTGGCTCTGCCCTGGCACTGAGGGGCGTGGCGTTAACTCCAGTTGGAGGACTGTCGCCCTGCTGCTTCGCTGCTGGTGTGATTAACTGTGTCCTTCCAGAAAGGCCCTGTCCCGGTGCAGGCAGCCTCACCCGGGAATAGGGTTTTTGCGGATACGGTCAGGTTAAGATGCCGACATCCCGGATCAGGGTGGGTCCTAAACCCAGCACCTGCTGTCTTTATAAGAAGAGGGACATTTGGACACAGAGACACAAAGAAACACCCAGAAAAGGCAGCCTTGTGACAACAGAGGCAGATCCTAGAGTGACGTGGCTACCATGTCACTCCAGAGGCTGGACAACACGAGGCAGGGGCCTCCCCTAGAGACAGCAATGGGAGCCCCGCCCCGCCCTGACCTTGATCCAGAGTGGGGAGAGAAAACACTCTGTTTTCAGCCACCAAGTGCTGTTGTTTGTTACAGCAGCCCCAGGAAATCAATACAGCTCTGTCCCTGCAGAGTCTCTCGGAGTTGTCCTACTGGCCCCTGACACTCCCGCCTGCTAGGTGGGAGACCTGGGCTGGAGGTGGAGCCCAAAGCCCTGGGTCACACCTGCTGTGGTTCCCCTCAGCCACTTGGAACCATCTGCAGCCTTGAACCGTTGAGTTCAAGGACCTCCAAGGGGCCCTTAGGCTGATGGGGTCGCCTTGCTGCTCATCAGGCACAGAGTCTGAGGCAGTGATATGGCCCTTTGAGAGGAGGCTGTGCAGCCTGCAGCCCCTGGGGCTGCCGACGGCCCCCCCGCCCCGGGACTGAGGCTGAGCCACGCGTAACCCAGATGCAGCAACTGTGTGCAATCCCACTCAGAATCAGCACTCTCCACCTGCCTGGATCACTCAGCTCTCGGCATGTTCCTCCCTGAGCCGTGAGCCTGCAGGGACAAACCTGGTTGCAAGAAATTGCATGCCACTCGGGCCGAAAAAATAGAGTGGAGACAGCCTTCCGAGTGTCTGGACAGGGCCAGAATCAGGTATCTCGCAGCGGCAGTAGACGCCCACGTTGGTCCACACTGCGGAAGGGAGACCCCCATGTCACGGTGTCTTCCCTTTCATCTGGTGCGTCTGCTTCAAGGCATCTGAAGGCCTTCGCAATTTGTGCCTTAGGCTTAGAAGTTCAAGTGTGTAAAAGGCTTGACAGGAAATGCTCCCAGGTTGGATGTTCTGGTACAGTTCTGTGAGCACGGTCCTCTAGCTTCCTCCTTCAGAACGTTCCAGGTGTTGTTAACACGGAGACGTCTTAGCCCAGAGCAGTCTGACAGGAATAGACAGCCAGCCACCTATGTCAGGTGACATGTTCTCGTCACACTGAAAAAGGAAACTGGTGAAGTTAATTTTAATAAGATATTTCAGCTACTGTGATCCAAAACATTGTCCTCTCAACTTGTCATCAACATGGAAAATAATGATTGAGGCGTCTTGTGTTTTGGGGGTGTTCGGTCTTCGGGATCCAGTCTGTCTTTGACACAGCGCATCTCGGCTGGGACTGGCAGTGCGCACGGTGGGCCACGTGGCCCCCGGCCACTCTGACGCACAGCACAGTCTTCGCCAGGTTGGCCGTCAGCTCCAGTGCTGCCCTGCCCTAGCTGGGGGGCTCTGGACAAATCATTGTGTGCCTGGGTCCCCATGTGGGAAATGCTACGTGTCTCATCGGCAGGTTGTGAGCATTGAGGACAATGTGTGCAGAGCTGTCAGAATGGCGCCTGGCCCACGGTAAACACCTAGGAAACTCACGAAGACTTACATAGGGGCTGCTGTTGGCAAAGGACGTCATCCAGCGGTTCCAGGAGCCGCCCAATCTCGATTCTCTCTGCAGATGGGGCCACCTGTGTCTGGTGGCGCCAGGCGCAGCCTTCCCCCACACCGCCTATGGGGCTTGGTGGGCGTGCAGTGACGTCAGCCCTGGGCCAGACCGAGAAGCAAGTCTGCCCCGAAAACGTCCACTTGTCTTTGAGTGGCACGTGCTGTGGGTTGGATTATGTTCCCCTAAAAGTCACACGTTCGAGCCCTAATGCCCAGGACCTCAGAATGTGACTTGATTTGGGAATAGGCTCATTGCAGATGTCAGTAGTTTAAAATGAGGTTGCACTGGAGTAGGGAGGGCCCTACTCCAGGATGCCTGGTGGTCTCACGAGAAGGGGACATTTGAACCCAGAGACACAGGAAGAAGGTGAAGGCAGAGATCAGAGTGAGAGCTGCTGTGAGTCGGGAATGCCAAAGACCACCAGCAAAGCCCCAGGAGCTGGGGGAGGCTGGGACTGGAGTCCCCCTCAGAGCCACAGGAGGATTCTCCTTAATTTTTCCACGAGCCTCAATCTTGAAAAATTGTTTATTTAGAGAAAAAACTTGAAGAAAATCACATCAGTTTCTACTGTGGCAAATATCAGTAGATGGGACCCGGGTAAACAAAAGCTTGCAGGAGTCCTGAGACCAAAAGGCCGGGTTGAGCCTCACCTTCTGCAGGCATTAAGTGTGAAGCTCAGCTCCAAAGTCAAAACCACTTTAGTCAAAGTGCTCCCGAAGCCTCTGGGAGGCACCACAAAGGCATTTTTCACCGTGACTTTCGGGGACACCTGGGTGACCCTGGGTGCCGTCAGCCCTGGAGGAGGCTGCTGTTTGCAAGTTGTGCTCAACCATCTGACCACACGTGGGGTTTCGGGGAGGGCTTGAGACGTCCACACTGCAGGTGCTTTTAGGGACTTGGAAAGCCCCAGGCTGCAGCCTTCCTGTCTCAGGCTTGCTCTAGGTGCACACTTGGCCACTCCACGTCATCACAGCCTGCGTCAGCCCAGGCCCCGCTCCTCCCTCTCGCTCACAGAGTGGATTGTACATCGGCCCTCAGATCTCAGAGCGAGAGCCTCAGAGCAGCAGCAGCAGCAGCGTCCCCAGGAACTTGCTGGCCCCAGCATGTATCGTCCACCGGTATTGGACGAGGGAGCCAAGAAAGCGCCCTGGAAGAAAGACAGTCTTCGGTGGTTGGTGGTGCTGAGGAAATCGGATATTCCCAGGTACAGGAAGGAGACTGGACCCCCTCAGACACCACTAAAAAATTCACTCCGAGTGGACTGGAGACTTGAATGTGAGACTGGAAACTGTAAAACTTCCAGAGGAAAACGTAGGTGATACGCTCTTTGACCTCAGTTCTGGTGGTGATTTAGGGGATTTGACACCAAATGCAAAAATAAGTTCAACTCAGAAGCTTCTGCACAGGTGAAGTGAGGAACAAAATGAAAAGAACCTATGATGACATGGGGAAAAAGTATCTGTGCACCATTCTAAAATACATAAAGCACTCATACTACTCAGTAGCAAAAAACCCCTAAGTAATCCCTATTAAAAATGGGCTCAGGACCGGAATAGACATTTTTGCAAAGAAGATAGTGAATGGCCAACAGGTGGGTGAAAAGGTGCTGATTGGTGCCACTAGAGAGCAAGAAAGTCAAATCAGAACTCGCACCTGTCAGAACAGCGATTTCCCAAAAGATGAGACAGGAGAACCCCCGTCCTAAGTCGTTGGGAATGTAAATTGGTGCGGCCAGTGTGGAAAACAGCGTGGAGCTTCCGCAAAAAATTAAACAGGGATCTGCCACATGACCCAGCCATTCTGCCTCTGGCTTAGTGTCCAGAGGAAATGAGGACACCCTGTCTAAGAGGCACCTGCACCCCGCGTTCATTGCAGCGTGATCATAAGCAGCCGAGACGTGGAAACGGCCTAAGCGTTCATCAGCGAAGGTGTGGTGGCTGCGTGATGGGTTAGTATTCGGCCATCACAAGAAGGAAATTCTGCCACTTCTGACCACATGGATGGGCCCTGAGGGCGTCGTGCTCGGCGAGATGATCCAGACAAAGACAAGTGCTGTGTGATCTCACTTATATGTGCAATCTGGGGGGCGGGGGGGGGGCCCACCCAAACCCACAGGAAAAGAGATCAGATGTGTGCTTACCAGAGGCTGGTGATGGGTATGGGAGTTGGATGGAGGTGGTCACAAGGAACAGCGTGCGGCTCTAGGCAAATAAGTACTCGGATGTCAGGTGCAACGTCACGGCCACAGCCAGCAGAGCTGCAGGCTGTACGGAGAGGCTGTGACGAGAGCACTAGACCCTGAGAATTCTCAGGACAGCAGACAGTTTTTCCCTCTTTTGTATCTTTGTGAGATGACGGGTGTTAATTAAGCTCACGTGGTGACCCTGTGGCAGTGTGTGTGTCATCAT
The DNA here is from genome assembly GCA_028533065.1 of Trachops cirrhosus. Classification (NCBI taxonomy): domain Eukaryota; kingdom Metazoa; phylum Chordata; class Mammalia; order Chiroptera; family Phyllostomidae; genus Trachops; species Trachops cirrhosus. Next base: position 66,858,098 of record CM052546.1, read on the forward strand.
GCTGCCACTGTAAATGTACGTAGTGCTGTAGTTCGGTTGTATATCAATACAATGGGGTGGCGGAGCACGCTGAAGTATGGAGTGCGCACCTTTCAAATGATTGGGTAAAAAAAGTGTACACGACTAGAGAGATGACGCAAAATAGGGCCAAACGTGAAGAATTGTGAGACCGAGCTGGTTTCAATAGGGGTACTGATTTTACTGCTCTTTTGACCTTTCTGTTTGAGAGTTTTCTAAAGTTGGGTACACAGAAGATGCAACTCCTCCATTTCATTCCATGCTTAGCATGGAACTTCGTGTGTGGGTACCAGTTATCATTAGGTTTGGCTGTGAGTAAGAAACCCAAAATAACAGCAGCTTAAATAAGATGGAAGCTTATTTCTCTTATGTGAAAGTTCATGGGTAGGTGGTTAGGCAGGTAGGAAGATTTGCAGCCCGTTGTCCTCAGGACCGAGGCACCTTCCATCTTACTGCTCCCCAGTAGGTGACTTTTCTTCCCTCATGGCCCAAGACAGCTGCTCCCACTCCTGCCATCGCATCCACATCCCAGCAGGCAGAAGAAGAGGTAAAGAGCACAACCCTGCTACATTTAAGAAAAACACTTGAAGCTATCACAGAAACGTTTCTGCATCCCTCTCCCTTGACCACAGCTTAGTCATGTAGCAATAAAGGAAGAGACTGAGAAGTGCCTTCATCCTGGGCAGCATGTGTCCAGCCTGACAGTGGGCACTGGTTTCTGCAGAAGGCAAGAAAGGAGGAAACGGAAGGGCAGTTTGCAGGCTCTACCCTGCTGTGATGGGCAACCTACACCCATCGGGCAGGCAGTCTGAGAGGCTGACCCTGACTTCTCCGGGGCCTTAGTGCAGAGGTCAGTGAGGCAGCTCAGTTCCTGGAGCTGTCGCAAAGGCTCAGCAAGTGCACTGAGCCGCCCAGGCCCGGCCTGTACAGAAACCTGACTCCCTGTAACTGGCCACTGTCCCTCTTTTCTCTTCTGCAGTCTCGAACATGTCCCAGTATTTCAACCCCGCCTTGGTGGCCAGCAGCCCGGCCCGCGCCATCATGCTGGTTGGCGTCGTCCTCCTGGCCTACTGGTTCTTGTCTCTGACCTTGAGCTTCACGTTCGGCATCCTGCATATGGTGTTCGGCCGCTTCTTCTGGATCGTGCGGGTCCTTCTGTTCTCCATGTCCTGCGTGTACATCCTGCACAAGTACGAGGGGGAGCCGGAGAGCGCGGTGCTGCCCCTGTGCTTCGTGGTGGCTGTCTACTTCATGACTGGGCCCGTGGGCTGCTACTGGCGGGGCGGCCCCGGTGGCCCCAGCGTGGAGGAGAAGCTGGAGCACCTGGAGAACCAGGTCCGGGTCCTCAACATCCGCCTCAGCCGAGTGCTGGAAAGTCTTGACCGCGCCAACAGCAAGTGACAACCAGCCAGCCGGCCGGGTCCCCTCACACCGGCGCCCTCTCTCCGAAAACAGAAGAAAAGGAGGAAGAAAAGGACAGCGAACCCCAAACAATCTTAATAAACGTTCCTGAGCAAGACAGGGGGTGCTCTGTGAGGGTGTTTCCGGCCATGCGTGAACTCTCAGGAAACATTCCGAGAGCAAGGACCCGCTCCACGAAGTAGAGCTACCTGCCAGGTGTTGTTAGTGGGAGAGATATTTTTTAAACAAAGGATATAACCATATTAGCTGTACAGTCAGAGAAGTTTATCTGCATAGAGCATAAAGTTAATTTTTTCAAGCATTTAAATACATCTTTTGTAAGGTTTTTTAATAAAGGCAGACCTGAGTCAAGTTTCTTAAAACTTTACGAAGAGGGGGAGAATATGCTAATTCGACGCTTTAGAAGAGTTAAGTGTCTGTTTTTGCAGCGGAGGTGTTGGGGGCAAGGTCTGTGTGCATTATCTTCATGTTCCTACAAGGTGAGTGTGTATTTTAATGTTATTTTGGGCTGATGGCGACCGAGCTGATGGACGTCGTCGCTTCTGAGTGTAGACAGTGGCTTGAGGATGAAACTGAACTCTCGGGTCGTAGGGACCCCGGCCAAGTCCCCACCAATTATGTTTCCAAGTGAAGAAATCATTATTTGTAGAAAACCTAAGGGTTCCCCGCCCCCTTCTGTACTTGGATGAATTTTAAGCTCCACATTTGGTAAAGGAAAAACTCGAGGACCGAGAAAAGAAACGTCCTCGGGTGTGATGTCTCGGGAATCTCTTTGCTGCTCTCGCCTCGCCGTCTGCCGGCTGGGTCTGTGTGGGAAGGACTCTGTGCTCTCAAGGGCTTTTTTGCTTATTTGCTGCGTTTTGGCTTTGGTTGGCTCAGGACCTTAGAGGGAAAACAAACCGTAGCAGGTGATAGCATTTTCAAGCCTAGCGCTGCTTATAGAACACCTCAGGAACTTATATAAGCAGCAGACACAAGCCTGGGAGGAGACATGAATTGTTTCTCCTGAAGTATTTACGATACACCTGCTAGGGGCTTTCTGTCAGGGGTCTGTGGTGTCCTTGTTGTTTGAGGTGGTCTCCAGGGACAGAGAGAGGTCCAAGCGGGGCAGACAGCTGTGGGTGTCTGCGTGGGGGCGGGGGGTGGGTTGCATGACTTGGATCAGGGGCTGGTGGAAATGCCCCCTTTGAGGACCCCCAAGCATGTTGGCATGCCCCAGAAAACAGGACACGGAAGGGAAGCCCAGCTGTTACCGAATGTAGTTTTGAAGGCTGCTGGGGATCCCCAGTGTCTCCACAACCCTCCCTGGTGCACCTCTGCGCCCTGGCAGCCCCACCCGAGCCCCCGCCCCCGTCTGATCAGGCAGAACCAAGGCCTTGTGGTCCCCACTGCAGATAACTCAGTCCCCTGCCAGCTCCAGTGTGGTACTCCCATGAGGTTTTAACTGGAAAACGGAAGCAGGTGTTTCTGAGGGATAGTTAGGAAACATCTCTTTTTAAGGTGCACAGCAATGGTCCAACACTCCTTGGTCCACTCCTCGGGTTTGCTCGGGCAGGTGTGTGTCCCCAGGCACTTGAAGCCTGGGCTTTCTGGCTTGCGGCTGCCCATCCAGTTTTGCTGTTGAGATACTTGTAGGTGGACATGTTTTAGCACTGAGTACAGGCGACTCCAGGGGGGCCACCCGGGTCCTCCTGTTTCTGTGTACACATTCAACTTGCTTAGGTACAAAACATGGCTTTGCGTATGCTGACCGGGGGGAATTGGCATGTTCTGCACAAAACTTTTTTTTAAAAGATATTATTCATTTATTTTTAGAGCAAGGGGAAGTGGGGAGAAAGAGAGGGAGGGAAATATCAACATGTGGTTGCCTCTTGCACGCCCCCTACTGGGGACCTGGCCTGCAACCCAGGCATGTGCCCTGACTGGGAATCCAACTGGCAACCCTTTGGTTCACAGGCTGGTACTCAGTCCACTGAGCCACACCAGCCAGGTCTGCAGAAAACTTTTAAGTCTTAAAATCTCACTGGCCTGGGTATAATGGTCACTCCATTCCCTGTCCCGCCCTCGCACCTGAACCCTGAAGGGCCCTGTGCTGGCCTCAGGTCCAGGTAAGAAAGCCGCTTTAGCTCTCAGAAAACCCAGGGAGCCCGCCTCCCACCTCCAACCAGCCACCAGCATAACTGAAGATCGCAGTTGAGACTTTGCTCCCTTCCTACCACATGGGCGCAGGGTGGGCTCTGAAGGTCCTTTTACAGTTGGATGTGCTCCAGTGACAGATGTCTGTCTCTGTTTGTCATGAAGGAGCCTCCCTCCATTAGGGGGGTCACTTCAGGGTAGAGCCTTGTCTGAGATTCTGATGGAAATCCTCGATGTTGGGGCTGAAGGACTCTTGCTTTTTAATGCAGAAACTTGACTTTTGTTTGGGCATATTCTTAACCCCCACAGAGCTGGGTTTTTTTTTCTTTCTCCATTCCATGGAAGCTTATAGGGTATTTGGCCTCCCCCGCCACACACACCTCTTTCTTTTTTTCTCTCTTTTGTACGTGGAGAAATGTATTTTTGTACCATTATCTCATACCTTGAAGAGACCTTTTTTATATCTTCAGGGCTGTAGAATATATGAATGCAACACTCTATTTAATGTGGTATAAAAACAGCCTGGCAAGAACTACCTTGGATCTGTTCCAAGTGAGACTCAGTTTTTTAAATAATCAGTGTTAGTTTCCCGATACTTCAGTATCACAATAGATACCAAGAACAGAATCTAGTCCAGAAAAGGAAAGGACCAACTGTCTCTCAATTGCTGGATTTGTGTGGATGTTTGGGGACCAATGTTTAGAATGTTGTCCTACCTGACACGAGAGAAAAAGATGCTTTCAGGGCGCAAAGCCTCCCCTAATCCCTTAAATACATTTCCTGACACCGGTCAGCATTCCCTGCCTCCTGGGGTCTTCTGCTTCATGTTTCAGGGGTGCCCCCTGTCATTTCCAGGAATGAAGGCACAGCAACAGAACCTGAAAGCTGGTCCTGTGAATTGTGCCGGGGTCTTAATTTATAAAGGTGACCACACAATGACACACAGGGGTTAATGCCATTGAAAGGTTTTTAATACTCGCTCCCTGAAGGCCAGAGGCGCAGCCCGCCACTCAGGGCCTGTCCCAGGCAGGGTAGGCAGGGGGAGGAGCCCCAGGGCCTGCACTGGTATCCTCTGCTGGGTGCACATGCGGGTCAGGGTCTGTGTTTGGGAGGGTCACGACTTTTGGGTGCCCACCAGGGTTGGCTTCGAGGGGACCACAGGGACTATGGCTGTTAATCTGTCTCTGATTCAGCAGCCTTACAGAGAGATTAGGAATGACATGTCAAACAGCTAACGCAGACTCTAAAAATCCTACATGGCTTCATTCCATGCTGCCTGCTACTTAAGATGCTTTTGATGAATGACATCCATCTGCCTTAGGGGTTGGTGCCCGCTACCTTTGTCCTGCTGGGGTTTGAAGTGGTTGACTCAATCAGAAACGCAGCTGTCAGCCACCTGGATGTCAACTGCCCCCACTTTATTTTTTTTTTTTAATAATCACTATTCTGCAGAGTTTTTGTTTATGGCCATCTGAGCAGCTGGACTTTTGCGCCTCACTTGTGAATAATAGAATTATATATCTTTTGCAGGATCTAACAGAGTACCTTTAAAGTTAGTGTTAGGCAGCCATCGATACAATGTACAATATCTGGGACAAACAGGCTTTGGTCCACATTTGAACTCTGCCCTCTTCTCTTCTATGATGGATTGACGCGCAGCAGGCCCACCAGGACCAGATTATCCCTTGTGCTGGCATCTAAGCTGATTGTCACTTGCGTCATGTACTGAACACCTGTGGCAGCTAGGGGCATTCGTGACCATATATTCCAATATCTTTTTGCAGATTCAAAGGTTTTAGTGTTAATTGAATATCTGCATGTGTGTTGAATCTCTGAGTACTGTAAATTAAATCGATTCCTTGTGACAGTGACAGTGATTAGTGCTCAGCTCAAAGTCACCAAAGCAATTTCCCTCCTCCTAACTGGAAATCATACGTGTGAGGTACGGTGCCCATTGTCAGCAGTGCACTAACGATTTGGTTCTGATTTTGTGTACCTGGTTATGAATTGGATATAGCATTTAATTTGACGCTTCACATAAATCTGTCTGATCTGAATATAGTGGTGTGTGTGTGTGTGTGTGTATACATGCGTGGTGTGCGCAGTTCAGCCCCATGAGCTTTGAGAAACTGATTCTACAAATATCATGTATAGACATAAATGTATAAGGCTTATTTTTTTAATTTAATTTTTTTTGCAAAGCGATACATTCCTGTTATTTATTGAATAACTGGCTTTGGTGATATGTAGAGATATTTGTAGACTGATTTCAGAACAGAATTAAAATACTGTGAAAATTACAGCTTAATAAATGTTTATTGTAATTTCATTATACGGACTTCCTAAATATATTCCATCACTTCCAGCCAAGTATATATGGGTTTTTCCCAATGCGGTCACATAAGGGGGATTCTGTGAGTCTGCTCCCCATCTGAGACGGTCATATGACCCAAATAGTACATGGGATGTACTTACACTAAAAACGTATTTGTTGTTTATCTGAAATTCAAATTTACCCAGGCATCTTGCCCTGGCTGGTGTGGCTCAGTTGGTTGGAGCATTATCCCATACGCAGAAAGGTCACAGGTTTGATTCCCGGTCATGGCACATGCCTGAGTTGCAGGTTTGGTCCACAGTCGGGGTGTGCATGGAAGGCAACCAATCGATGTTTCTCTCTATCTCCCTCAACCCCTTCAACTCTCTCTAAAGCAGTGAGCATGTCCTTGGGTGAGGATAGAAAACAAAAATTTAACCAGGCATCCTGTATTTTTATATGTGAATTAGGGGCACCCGAGCAGGGCTTTGATGACAACCCTTGCAGCCTCACCCTGAACCAAGATTCTTTAGAGATACTTTGTGTGTGCTAAAAATGGTTTTCCTAGCAAACATTCAGGAATAAATGTAATAATGGAATAAGAGAAAGTCAAGTTAAATCCACTATGACCAACAGTATTGCTCCCCAGTACATTTATATTGCAAGGAGAGCCTCACAGGGGCCCCCACGGGACAATATGAGGCTAGTTGCTGTGACTGTCTTTAGAGGCCACCTGGCCGGCTCAGCTCTGGGAGATGAGCAGACAGAGAAGGCAGCAGCTAGTAGCTGTGGCAGCCGTGCTGGTGAGAAAGTAGGAACCAGAGTGAGATAGGAAAACCATCTGTAAGTGAAGTAAATACGAGGGATTAAAATAACCATTTTTTGTAAGAACATATCAAAAAAGAAAGATTTGAATGAAACAGCACGCTGGGGCAGAAGATGGGGACCCAGAGGTATTAATGAAACAGGAGCCAGTCCTCACCAGGCCATGCCCTGCTGGCCGAGGGGACAACACATGTCCCTACAATGAGAGCCAGAGGTCCCACTCCAGTCCAGCCTCCTTTGAGCTTCGCCAGCTTCCACCACGCCAGCTGCCTCCGTCAAGGCCATCATTGGTTTAGTTATTTTCATAAAAATAATATGTGTATATTAAAATGTAATGGGCTTATAACTGTTGTTTTTAAATGAATATGTGTGTATGTATATATACATATATGTTGTTCAAGTTTTATTTCTAATTTGGTAATTATTTCTAAGTTTATCATTAATTCTCAACGGTAGATATAACCCACAGAAACAAATGCTCCTGGTCTTCAGTAAAAGGGGATAAAAAGGCCCTTGCCTTAGTCCATTTGAACTGCTATAACAAAAATACCCTAGATTGGAGGGTTTAAACAAGGAACACTTATCACAGTTCTGGAGGCTGAAGTCCAAGATCAAGGTGTCAGATACTTGGTGTTGGGTGAGGGGCCGCTTCCTGGTTCAGCCACTTTGTATTTTGTGACCCTGTTATTTGTCACTTCCTTCCCTCTGCACTTCATGGGGTGCCCTCCCATTCCCCAAGTGCATTGGGTCTCACTAGGAGCCCAACATACTGATATCTGAGTATAAATGTTATACAAATGTTAGAGGAACCTTGTCCCAAACGCAAATTCCTGCTTTTGTCCCACAGGAGCCAAGCTCTAGGCTGTGACTCAGCGACGTCAAGGGTGACTATATTGAGACTGGGGGAGACCAGCATTTGGGGCAGGATGTCTCGTCCAGTACCAATCTGGTTGTCAAGGTGACAGCGGGCGGGGCCTCTACGATTGAAGGGCGACCCCGCCCCGCTGCCCAGCTCCTATTGGGCACGCCTTTTTCTGCCTCTCCTTTCACATTGGCTGAGAGGCGCGATCCATGCATCCGAGCGACTAGCAACGGGTTGGCTTTCAACCCAGGTGCGGGCAGCTGATGTGGGACCAGCGCTCCACCAGCCAATCAGCGTGCAGGCTAAGTATGGTGCGTGCGTGTGGTCGGGATCCTTCCGCCTCCACCTCCTCCCAGCGTTAGGGACGCGAGCTGCAAGCTGAGAGCCCGCTGGGCTGTCGGAAGCCCGCAGGAACTGGTGGGGTAGACCTGGCGGAGGTCGCGAGCACTCTGTCCTGCCAGGTGGAGGAGAAATGAACAGAGTTGGGCAGCTTTATTAGAGCGGGCTTTGTCTACTTTTAAGGACCCATGCGGCAAATTCAAACTCTTGCTTAACATCCGAAAGAATTAAGGAACAAAAACACCCAGAGAATCATGAATACAAATAAATACAATACATAAAAGGACGCACGTAAAAATAAAAGAAACGTTTAAATTGCCCAAAATGTCTAAAACATGCTCAGTATAGACTTTCAGTAGAGACCAGAGGGACAAATTCTGAACCCCTCCGCCCTGAGGTCTTTAATCTTTCCATGAACACTATCGAGCTGCTGCAGCGCGCCCGACGTCCTGGGAGTGGCTGTGAACCAACCAGACGGGCGGGAGTGAAGTGCTATCGAGCAGCTTGCTGGAGGCTCACTAAGAACTTACTTTCAGATGCTGATAAGTGCTATGGATACCAACAGGATCATGGGTGGAGGAGCTATCTGGGCGCGATTCTGAATTGCACCCACATGCAATAAAATGGGGTGGGGTGGTATTAGGGTGGCCAGTGACGAGGGCTGTGAAAGAATTCACAATTATAGCCGACAGCAAACTTTTATTTGCTTTCTAAGGGAGGAAAGAGGCTAGGCTCCAGAGAAACGCACCAGCCCACAGGGGTTAGGGCACCAGCCGGAAGGGGTTAGGGCTCTGAGCTTTCCCTGGATCGCTAAGGACGAGGGGCTGCAGTCGCGTGACAGCAGTGGACGCAGACTGGACTCTTCAGTTGGTTGGTTTTGAGCAGGCTCGAGTTTGCCCAGATGTTATCTGTAGGCTCAGGGTCTAGCCCCTGCGGCCTGGCTGGTCCCGTTTCGTACATTTTCCGAGCCTCTGTGCCTTCAGGGCGCTTCCAATAACTTTCTGGTCCTGAGGATAGACTAGTCAGTCATGCTCTATGGGGTCACGCTATCTCTGGCAAAGACCACCTGAAAAAGGCGCTTTTCTCCTTTTAGAGGGGAAGGTTTCCCAAGGAGGAGCAGCATTCCAGAGGCCATTTACTATGTGCAGAGCCCGGGGTGGGGTGGGCACAGCATGAAAGAGTGAGTGAAAATGAGATTTCTTTGCATTTTATTACACTTTTTAGCACTTTACTATACCGGCCGGATGAACACACAGGAGACTCTTTATTTTTCATGATCCTTTTCTCTGGAAGCCTGTCTTCTGCAGAAAGAGAGGAGAAGGAAGCCAAATCAAGGCAGGGTGTGGGGAGCCACCTCCTCTGAGTGTCTGCCCAGCCAGAAGCGGTAGGTATCAGTGAGCTGGAGAGAGAATACATTCATGTGGCTCCTAGTGCTGCTTTTGCAGAACTTCGCTGTCAAGGGCAGAGACAGAAGACAATGATCAGGATTACTGTCTTGCCCTGTCAAGGAAAAAAAAATGAAATAATGTGTCGAGTGCCTGGGCAGGTGGTGACAGGAATGCTTAACAAGTTGGCTGCCTGGGGAAGGTCTGGTTAGAGGGGGTGATGCTTGACCTGATGGCAAATGTCCGTGTCAGGTGATTCAAGCAGAAATGGTCTGACATATCGAAAACCAATTTGCTGAAAGCCAGTTTGTCAAATCATCAATTCACTGGATTTGCAGAATTGGCCCGAATGACCAGTTTACCAAAAACCAATCCTTGATGGCTTAATCTTCTTGAATGAGGGTCAAACAACTATCTAGTCTTTTGATTTTTTTCCTTGACTATAAGAAAATGTACTTCATGAATAGATTTTTATTTAGTTGATTCAGGAACATCCAGCCAGAGGACCTTGGGTGTTACCCTGCAGTGTCCTCACCTTGGAGTGTCTGCCCCCAGCTTGTGAGCTCTGGGGTGTGGGGAGGGTTGTGCTGTGACTGCCTTGTTCCTGGTCCCAGTCCCCGACTTGCTTTAGGCTCTCCTGTCCGTCAACGGCAATTTGTTGAATGACTGAGTCCCACGGCCAGACTGTGTGCGTGGAAATCTTCCTTTCCGGGCGTCAGGACGGAGAAAGATTGAAGTGGGAGGCTGCACCTTTGGAAGCACCCACATGCGCCCGTGAGCCTTCATGTGCTCACTCCAGAGCAACTGTTGTGACGTAAAACAACCCTTGATGTCATCAGGGGTGTGAAGCCCTGCTGTTATTTATTTATTTATTTATTTATTTATTTATTTATTTATTTATATTTTTAAAGATTTTATTTATTTATCTTTAGAGGAGAAGACAAGGAGAGAGGGAGAGAAATAGCAATGTATGGTTGCCTCTCATGGGTCCCCTGCTGGGAACTGGCCTGCAACCCAGGCATGTGCCCTAACTGGGAATTGAACCGCGATCTTTTGGTTCGCAGGCCCAAGCTCAATCCACTGAGCTACACCAGCCAGGGCTGTTATTTATTTTTTTAATTGTGAGAAGTGCACAGAAAGATGGAACACGGCATGTGTGTCCAGTTTGGAAAAGAATGTACACGCGCACCATGTACCTGTCACCCAGTTTGATAGGGCACGACCAGTACCTTGGAAGCCCCTTGCTGAATTCACCCCCTTTTCTTCTCTTAGAAGAAGCCGGTGCCCTGAAAGTGAAGTATTTTTTGTTTCTGCTTCTCTTTGTTTTTCTAACACATAGTGTCCCTAAACCAGAGATCCTGGGTTTTGCCTGCTTCCGACCTCACTGTAAAAGGAAGCAGACACTTGGGGCGCATCCGTGGCCTGGTGTTTGCCTTTGCCCAGCATTACGGTTTGGAGACTCATCGTCACGCTGGCTTGTCTTTGGAGCGCCGTTTCCACTGCTGCACAGTGCTCCCCTGGGTGACTCCCCACCTTTTACTTAGCCCTGCTTCTGTTGAAGATGCTGGGTTAGACGGCTGCATTCCCTCCTCAGCTTTGTCCCTGGGGCTGGAGAGGAGGTGGGGAGCTTGAACTCTGAGATGCTACTCCAGGCACTTCTGGCCCCTGGTAACTGGCATGCACCCCATTGCCATAGGCCCGTGGGTGGATGGGGAGGGTTGTGGCAGCCATTGCAGGAGGGCCAGGAAAGAAATCCTCGAATGCCCTCACCGTCAGGGAACCTGGCTGGGTGTCTGATGGCAATCACACCCTCCCCTGCCTCTGGATGGCCCTGGAGAGGCTGCTGTGCAAATGGCAGCCAGCATCTTGCCCGTCTGGTCTGCTCCCCTTTCCTGTAGCCCCACTTCATTACTACTTTCGTTCTGATTTGGGGAAAATCAATTTTATGCTAGAATTTGTTCTCCCATCTGGGTCCCAAGGTTGCTTATCTAACCCAGCAGCATATCCTTTTGGTTCTGCTTTCCAAAGCAGCTCTGTGTATACGTAGATATTTAAAGATCTCTCCACCCATCCATTCATCCATCATCTACCCGTCTTCTCATCATCCCCACCTTTCCACCCCAGTCCATGCCACTATGACACCCCATGGGGACTTTTTCGAAAACCTCCTAAGAGGTCCCCTGATTGTGCCCAGCCCATCCCAACCCCAACCCCATCCTTTTGAAATCTAAGTCACATCACACCCCACTCAAAACTTTCCAAATGGCTTGTAATTACACCTTGAATAAAATTGAAAGTCTTTACCCGTGGCCTCCCAAGACCCCACATGGCCAGTACCATTGGGCTGTGCCAGTACGACTCAGGGCCTTGGCACCTGCTACGACTCTGTCTGGAAGGTTCTTCCCAGAGATCAGCACTGGGCTGGGCGCTTCACCTCAGGTGGGTGGAAAGTCTTCAGTTCTTGTCTTCCCTGGCCAATGGAACCCTGAGACACAGAAGCTGATGCAGGGGTCCTGGCTTGGGTGTCTGACCTTCCCTAGTTATTGCGAAAGCCTTATATCTCAGAGCAGGGGAGATGGGTGTACTCAAAGGAAGAGAATCCCCTGGGGGGAAGAGCAAGAAAAATGACCTTTGGTGATTGCTTCAGTTAGGACAGTGAGCAGTTAGGACAGCTCAGCAGCCAGCGGCTTAAGCCAGGATGGCAGTTACTTACTGTTCCTTCAGCCAGAAGCCCAGGGCCAGTCACGGGCTTGCGCTGGCGGCCCAGCAAAGGGGCTAGGCTTTTCCCCCTTCTGCCCCAACACGCTCTGTTTATGGGCTTTCCGCAGCGTTGTTTCTGGGGGTTACGAAATGTCTGTCACGGCTGCCAAGGACCTGGCTCATTAGGGGAAAGCCGGTCCAGAGTCCCCCACTCCAGTACACTCTCCTTTGGTCTCATTGGCTAGAATTCAGTCTCATGAGTATCCTGAGCCAATCACTGGCAAAGGAGAAAAAGGAGCGCTGTGATTGGCTTAGACTGGTGGGCCTTTAAATTGGGGCATATTGATCCCTGAGGGTATACAAAGAATTTTCAAGGGGTGTGGGCATCCAGATGCTTTTAATGCACTCAGTTTACAGATCCTCAACCTCATCTGTCTCGGCCCTTATGATAACGAGGGAAATGATGCGCATGCTCATTGCCCTTCACGCTGCCTCGGAACTCACCCGGGTTCTGGACTTGCCCCGGGTGTAATCAGCAACCCCACCTCAAAGCCTCCTTTGATAACTGCCTGCCAGTCGCTCATCTTTCTCTGGCTTGGACTTTTCTCCCAAGCGGTAAGTTTGGCTTGGGTTGAAATGTTCTAATTTTGGAACGACCAAAGCAGGGACATTTATTGACACTGATTCTTGTAACTAAAAATGTAGGATTTTCCAATACTTTAACATTTTTCCAGATACATTGAGGAACGTTGAGGAATACATTTTAAAATGCAGTTTCTTTCCGAGTTGGTGTGCATTAATCAGTAAGATGAATACAATTTATTTTATTTAATCACATTGGGGCATATTCATTCCAATGACAGCAAAGCCTCGACTCACTTTATTATCAAATGCTCAACTAAAAAAATGGCCATGAAAGCCTATGGGGAAACTTTCTAGAAGTCAATTCGTGGCACCGTCCTCCCAGGAGACACCCTGAAGTTGGCATGCTGGCATTCTAAGTGGGGGCGGGGGACCATGACATCTACCAGGCTGTTTACCAGCCCCCTCCTGAAGACAGAAACTTTGTTTTTTTCCCAGCCCTGCCTGCATTGTGACAGCTATTTCTAAGCGCACAAAGAATATCGTGCTTTGTGAAGAGGACGAGTGTCACACTGTCAGAAGCACGTGAACTCTCCTGAGATGACCCCGGCTTCTCCCTCCTCTGGGGCTGCCTTGCCTTCTCCAGAACACCCCTGTGGGCCTTTCTGGGGCAACTCCTTGCTATTTCCAAACACTCAGGCCCCGCCCATGAAACGGCTTTCGACAGACTCCAGAGAACTCAACCTGTTTGCACAGTTTGCTGTGTTGGTTAACGGCCAGCTGAACAGTGAGGACTTTGAAATGTGGAAAATGTAACTTAACGCACACCCCAGAGGGAGAAAAACATCATGGGTGGGCTTATCCACAGAGGGGCGAGCAGGGCAAATTCCGAGGGATGACGAGGAGGTCTGTGCTCTGAGGAAAGTGTCCCTGTCCTTGACCTGGCGAAATTCTACCCTCTTTCTGAAAAGTTCTGAAGCACCTGCAGTGTGATGGGGACGCACAGGTCAGGAGTGTGGTGGACGTGGGTGTCCATCTGAATCCCTTACCAAAAACCAGCAACAGGGACAAGCGCGAGCTGGGATTGCAGTTAACCAAGGCGGGGGGCGGGGGTGTAACACAATGTTCTTGGAAAAGCAGGGCCCTTCCAACTCTGTTCCTATTTTCAGTGGAAAGAACTTCCTCGAATCTGTTCTCTCCACCACCCTGATCTTGTTAGGAAGGATGGGGGGTAGCAAGGTGGGGCCCAGAAAAGCACTTCCGCAGACTCGTGTGTCTGGGGAGCGTGTGCAAGTCGTGGTGACAAAGCACCAAGTTCCTTCACTGACCTTGCCTTCTCTCCCTGGGGTTCCCTGAGTCTGGTCGAATGGGCCAAAGGGATTAAGAATGAATCAAGTGGCCATCAGGTGGGTGTATAAACCCAACCCTTCCTGGTTCCATGAGAATTGGCCAACCTGGTGGTCGGACTCAGACTTCCGTGCCCCCTGAGGGCTGGGTTCATTCTTTCCACACAGGAACTCTGTAGCCTAGACTGAAGCAGGCATGCATGAGCTATTTCTGAATGAATGAATGAATGAACACAGCTGAGAGCCCTGCGGTGAACCAGTGTGACAAGGATTCTGCTCCTCTGGAACTTGCATTCTCAAGTTGAAGGGATGAACCTTCACAAAGGTGTTTACTCGTAGACAAAGGGCTAGTCCCTGGCCCTAGGGCATGGAGGTCAGTGGATGGGGCTATTCTGGAAGCCATGTTTATAGAGTAAGCACCCTGTTTTAAGTGAGAACTTGTGCTTATTTGTGGTGACTGGGAGATGGAAACTGTGTCAGGTGGAGTGGGGAGGTGGCTGCATAAAACTTCAACACTACAAAATACTGTACTTCGGGGGAAGCTGGTGGGGTCGCTGGGAGAATGAATTACGACAAGAATATAGGGACGGGTTCTAGCTCTGGGCACCAAGGTACTGCAGGAGTACCATCAGTTAACAGCTACAGTCAGAGCCCGTTCCTACTCTGCTCAAAACCTTCCCATTTTCATCGCGCGTGTGTGTGTGTGTGGGGGGGGGGTAGCCAGATCACCCCTGCCACCTTCTCAATGGGATCTTTCCTGCCACCTCTATTTAAATGAAAACCTCCCACATTACCTACCTACCCTTTCCCCTGCTTTATTTCTTCCCACGCGAACAGTATTCTACGTATTACTCTGCCATGTATATCGTGATGCTCACTGGTATACTGTGTATGGCCCCGTGAGCATTATCCTGTGTACGACATACATGGGATGTGTTTATTTGTTCGTGGTCTGTCTCTCCTCTTTCGCACACCTGTCCCTCTCTCCTTACGTGCTGCTGAGAACAGCAGGGCTTTTGCTTTGTTCACGGCTGAATCCTCAAAGCCCCAGCACTGCCCGGTGCCCAGCAGGCGTCCAGTCAAGACCCGCAGCTAGAAAAAAATCAAGAGTGAACCTAGGAACACTTAATGGAACCTGCGGTTCTGGCTTCCGAGGCTGCTTCAACCCCCAACGCGCCTGCGCGGCTCCAACGGCCGCAGGAGAGCAGGTCTGACTCCCGGCAGCGCTGCGCTCAGAGACTTGCACTCCTTTGCAAGGCGCCGCACCCGCGGAGGGTTACACATGAGAGTGACGGCTTACTGAAAGGGCGGAGACGTCCGTGGGCGTGGACTTCGGTGGGCGGGGGCTTCGGTGGGCGGGGCTCGCCGCGTATTTTACCGGGGGCGGCTGCGGCTGGTTCACTTGTGCTTTCCGCAGCGTGTGCAGCCACCTGTCCTCGACCCTAACTCTCGCCACGTCCCAGCCCCCGCCGCGCCCCCGCTGTAGCCATGTCCAAGGAGCCGCTGGCCGGGCGGGACGAGATCCTGGAGGGCCAGGTGATGTGGGAGCCGGACAGCAAGAAGATCACGCTGATGGACCGCTTCCGGGCGGCCGTGGGCGCTGCCTGCGGCCTGGCTCTCGGTGAGTGAGCGTGGCTGCTAGGGGGCTCCCGGGCCACTTCCCTCGGGATCCGAGGGGCCCACCTGGTGGACCGGCTCGCCTCCTGGGGCCCTGGCGCCCCCTTTTCCTGGACGTTGCTCTCGCGGCCCCTCCTAGTTGTTGGAAGGGCTTCCCGATGTTGTTTCCTCTTTCCCTCTTCTGGGGTTGGAGGAGCCGCTGGACTTGCGTCCCTCTCCAGGGGGTGGGGCGCCTCGGACTGTGGGGGTTTGTCCCCTTACCTGTGCGGGGCATCATCTCCCTGCTTTCAGAGTGCTGGACATCTGACTGCAGCACTTCCCTGCTCGCGGGGCGTCCTCTTCTGGGATGGTCCCCCACTGCACCCAGCTGTCCCTTGCTCTTCCTACTTGTGAGGTGAGGTGTTCCCCGGGATCTTGCACTCCAGCCCCAGGGCTTCCTCGCGAGCACATGGGGCCTTTCTGCCTTGCATCTCTTCTCCTCTGTTTGAGGGGGTTGCACCTCATGCTGTTTCTTGTTAAGAGCCCTCCCACCCCTCCCTGGGCTGACCCTGCTAGAAGGACAGCGTGTTATATCAGGGCACCAGGGAGAAACATGGTCAGGTGGCAGCCTGCCTTTGGGGTTGCCTTCCCTCATGCTCACCCTCTCAGCCCCAAGTGCACCTGGAGGGCCCCTCCTTCCAGCCACCACTGGACCTCAGGAGCCAACAGGCTGGGTATGGGCAGGGCAGAGCAGGGCCCCTGTTTCTGAGAGGCGCTTGCATGTGCTTGCCCCCAGCTCTTGCTGGCTTGTTCCCCTACCTGCTGGACCTTTCAACTCTTTGTGGCTTTTCCTCCCCTCTTGTCCCCTCAGCTGCCTGCAGCAACTCCTGTGTTTCTGTTGGTGGCATCTCTTTCTTCAGCTTCACAGAAGTGGTGACCTGTCATCTGGCTTGTACAGGGTGTCTGCCCCAGCCGCAATGGCTTCTTCCATTCCCCCTCCACCCTGGCACCGGCACCTCTCCTGGGGCCCCAGTTTCCTCTTCCCGGGACACTGGTTGGTCTTCCTGCTTCCTGCCTTTCCTCCCTCCTTCAGTACACCCTGCTTGCCTTGCCAGAGTGGGCTGGAAGCACGGGCCTGACTGTCACTCCTTGGCTCCCAGGGTCTCAGCGGCCCCTTGTTGACCATGAACCTTGAACGGTGCAGCTGGCAGCTTCCACCCAGCCCCTTCCCTCGGCTCCTGCGGCCTCCTGCCCTCTCACCCGAGACTGAGCAGCTGGAGACAGATGGGTCTTGCTACCCTTGGGGCCTTTTGGGCAGTAGCTGAGAGATTTACGAAATCATTTTACCCACGGGCAGTCCTGTCAGACGGGTGAGATCACGCTGTAATTTGATGACCTGGGTTCGAACTGGCTCTACCACTTGCTAGCCGTGTGATCAGGTGGAAGTCTCTGGATCGCCCTAAGCCTCTGTCTCCTCATCTGTGAAATGGGCCATCTGTGTCACAGGGTGGGTGTGAGGTTGCAGGAGGTGGCCTGGTGGCCCGTGGGCCACATTGGACCTGCAGACTTAGTTCAGGTGGCTCCCATGCTGGGAGACCACGTAGGAAAAGCAAGATTTCCAACTTCTTTGCAGAAGCCAACAGTTTGTGATACTTGGTCTGCATGCCCACGTGACAGCTGCCAGCCCAGCCAAGTGGGACTCCTTCCTCGGTGTGGGGGGCGTTTAGAGCTTGGTTTTGGCTTTTTCTCCTCTTTGACTTTTTTTCCCACAGGCCCAACTCTGGAGGTTGGGGCTTCGCTTTGAGACCCAGCCCAGAGGCCGTCTTCTCTTTGCCCGGTTTCTTCTTTCCTCTGCACTCCAAGTGCGTGTGATTTGGACCTGCACCCTGCCTTGCCTTTCCACTTCTTTGTGAGTGTTCTTGTTGCTTGAAGCCAGCACCCTTGCACTTGTCCCTTCTGTGTCCCCAACAGTGGCTGTGTGCAGCAGGCATGCAGTGCTGAGCCGTGCTATTGACCAGACTCGCAGAGAGAGTAAGGCACACGTCCTCCCTGGTCGCCTCAGCCTCGCTCCTGTTCTGAGGGTGGCTGGTGGGGCAGGGTCCCCAGCCTAGCTGCCTCTGCACCAGCCTGTCTTTCAGACCAAGGTTGATGAGATGTTTCTACCCTGCACTTCAGGAGGGGGAGACCCTTGGTGGTCACAGAATCTGTCTTCGGCCACCAGGGCTATCATTTGGTTGGTTCTGGCCACTGCTCCTAGCAGAGCCCACCTGGGACCCCCCCGCACACCCAGGCCGACCTGCTCAGGAGCGGCCAGCATGTGTGCATGGGGTTCGAGGCTCTTTGTTGAGGCCCCAGGGGACATGCTGCATGTGCCACCCTCTGATTAGGGGAGCGACACTGCTTTGGAGCACATGCTCTTTGGAGGACCGTGCCCCTCGCCTCTCTGTACACTGCCAGCTGTGGGCCAGCAGCTGGGGCAGTGCCAGCCCCTGGGAGGCTGTGTCCCCGTTCTCCAATAGCTCGAGTGTAGCTGCAGAGAGAAAGTGTACGCAAAAATAGCCACGCTGCAGGGTGCCAGCCATAGGGGCAGTGCTGGCCACCCTTTGGCACCTCACCTGCCCCGGGTCTCTCCGAGTGCTGCTTCGCAGGGCCCACTGAGTCTGGGGCTGAGATTTGACGGTGTGGGGAGGAGAAAGGGTGTGGAAGGAAAGCAGGGCCTGCAGACTGGGATGCCTGCAGGGCCTGGACGGCTGACAGGTGTTCAGGACAGTTCCTGTTCGGTGAACACGTTCTGTGTGCCTGGCCCCTTTCGGCACTTAGCATGTTAACTAACCCAGCTCTCAGTAACTGGCCGGCCCGCGCTGGTTCTACGCCATTCCCCAGCTGAGGATACGGGAGCTCAGTTTCGGCTGAGGTTTCGCAGCTGTGAGTGTGGGAACTGTAGCCGTTTCCAGCACCAGGGCTCTCAGCTTCTGTATGAGGTTGCCTCCCACATGGGGGTTAAGGGCCAGGCGGGGCAGCTGGGACCTCACTCCAGCTGATTATCTCTGTGGCGTGAGAGTGCGTTACCTGTTGTGCATAACAAATCATCCCAAGACAGAGCAGCTTAAAATAGCAGTAAGCGTTTAGTATCCCTCAGCTTCTGTGGCTCAGGTGTCTGGGAGGGGCTCAGGCTCTGGATCTCTGGAGGCTGCTGTCATCTGAGGGCTTGAGGAGGCTGGAGAGGCGAGTGGCAGTGGGTCAATGCAGGTTGTGGGGCAGGAGTGCCACCTAGGATTGTCTGTGTCTCCACCACACGGTCACTGGCTTTCTGCAGAGCAAGTGACCCAAGAGAGCGGGGTGGGAGCTGCAGTGTCTTTTATGACCCAGCCTCAGGAGTCCCGCCCACGCCCACTCATTTCTTGAACATCCTGTCGGTTACACAGGTGAACCCTGCTCAGTGTGGGAGGGGATGACATGGGACCCGAAGTCCAGGAGCTGAGAATTACTGGCTGGCTGCCCCTGTCAGAGAGTCTGTTTTCTCACGAGAAGCCAGAAACCCTGAACTTCCTTTGTAAACTGCGATTTTCATGTTGGCAGCGAGTTCAGGCTCTTTATGAACATAGAGCCCCCACTGTGCCCATGTTGGCCCTCTGGGCTCCTGGGTTGTAGCCTCTGAGTGGAGACAGGGGTGTGAGTGGAAGCCTGAGGAATCATATTCGATGACTTGGCTGAGTTGTCACCAGGGGAAACTGCCTGCACAGAGTCCCCCCACTGCTCCGCTGCCCCCTCAGGTCCTCGTGCTGTTAGGGTGCTGTTAGGGTGCTGTTGTGTCCCGGGATGGGCAGGTTGCTGGTGTCACACTGTGAGGGCCTTTTGAGGCCATCACTGGGGGCCTAGATTTCCAGCCTCTGGTCCCTCTCCTCTGTCACTTAGGAGGGGTTGCTGGTGCTGGAGCTCTTTCTTTCCTGAGGACCAAGGTGATTAAAAAAAACAAACAACAAGACGGAGAAAGGGAGGAGCATGGGGAGGCCCCTCTCCCAGGGCCACCCGGGCTGGGCCCACCTGTTCTGGACTGAGAACCCGGCACTTCCGCACACTCCACACCCCGTCTCCACATCTTAGCTGTTCACGCAGGATCACACAGCCCGTCTCTCGCCCCACTCCTGCAAAGTGACCAGGAGCGACGATAATGACTGACTCATGGCTCTGCCAAGCACCGCCCTCAGTGGTGTGTGTGCTGTGACTTTCAGCCCTCATGGTGGCCCTGTGATGAGCGCTCTCATCTTCCTTCCACCGTGGGGGAGGCTGAGGCCCAGAGACGGCTGCTGACTGACTCATGGGAGCCCCCCATTCAGAGGGGCAGGGTCTGAGCCTGGGCAGTCCAGCTCGCAGCCTACGGTCTCCCAGCCACGTGTTCTGTCTGTCCTCGCCATGGTCCTTTAAAAAAAGTTGCTCTTACCCCATTTTACAGATGGGAGTGCTGAGGCTCTGAGAGGTGCAGCCCCAGCCCAAGGTCACTGTCTAGTAAGTGGCAGTACTGAGATTCGAATGCAGGTCACCCAGCCTGGCTCTGACACGCAGGGTTGAGTTTGCACAATCGTAGAAAGATCCATGGCCTTCTCTAGCCGATTTCAAGGTGACACTCGAGGGAAACTCAGTTCCAGAGGGGCAAATGGCCCCCAAGCACGATGTCTAGAGTCAGGGCTGCCCCTAGCTTAGCAGTCGCACCGTCCCTGGCGTTTGTCCCTGTGTGCCTGGTTGACCTGCTCTGTGGCCCTGGCGGAGTGGATGGGAGGAGGCTGGGTCACTTGGTCTCATGGGGCTTGGAGGACGTGAGGCCGTAACCTCCGTGAGCCAGCCTCCCCTTCTTGCTTGAGCTCTGAGCCCTGAAGATGCTGTCCCCTGAGCTCAGCCGTGCGACTTCTAGGTTGGGCCTGCTTGCCCCGGTGGCAGCTCTGCTCGCCCAGCTCTCTTTCTCTGGGCTCTGGGCCCCCTCCCAGCGTCTGCTCCCGCGTCCAGCATGACTAGGGACAATTACAGCAGCGTAGTGAGATGTGACAGTGCCAGATCCTTGTGTCCCTTCCTCTGTGTGTGCCTCTGCTCCCAGGGTTGGGAACAGCAAGGACGGGGTGATCTTCGGTCGGCCAAGGATGGTGACACGGCACTGGCACTGGGTGAGGCCCCACACAGCCTGCTGGCTGTCCTCCCACTGTGACCGTGTGCCAGGGCGCCAGCCTGTGAGAGCCTGTCCTGTGGAGGCGGACGAGGCCCGAGGGGGCGGGACTTTCTGCAGGTCCTGTGAAGGGTCAGAGCCTGGCCTGAAGAGGCCGCGTGCACCGAGCGTGGGGTCAGAGCGGGGGATGTGTTTACTCGTCCGCGAGCTCTAAGGGGGACAACTCTCCGTGACTGGGGATGTCTGGGCCAGCAAAGTCACGTTTACCATGTGGCCCTCTATACTTTTGTCATTTTGAACCATGGGACTGGATTGCTTACTCAAAAATCAAAATAAGTAGATAACTCCCCCTTCTCCCCGACACTGCACTGGAGTGAGAGGGCCTCAGCAAGCTTCTGGTTTTGAACTTTGGGGTGTCCTGAGTCTGCCTGGTGCAGGGGTGGCAAACCCTTCGTGCAGCCTGACCCCTTCCAGGGCCTGCTCTTGGCCTCCTATGCACATGCTCACTGAAGCCTTCCGGTAGCCCTGTGGAGAGGGGCTCTATTTATCGCCCCCATTTGACGGATGGGGAAACCGAGGCATGGTGTGGGTTGAAGTAGCTTGCCTGAGGTCGCACAGCTCATAAACAGCCAAACCAGGGTTGGAGCCCAGGCCCCTCGGCTCCTGGGTCCTGTTCTTAGGCATGCTGGTCAAGACATGGAGTCGCCGCCTCATGGCTTTTGCTCCCCTTGGGGACGGGTGGTGGGGGGCTGGTTGCACTGAGATGTCAGACCACCCCATCCCGACGTTTCTCAGCAGGTGCCTGTGCGCTGCTCAGCACACCCACGATTCCTCAGGGGGTCCACCTGACTACCGGGCCTCTGGGACTGTCCCTGTGAGACTCACTGAGCTCTGCGCCCTTTTGTTTTGCTTCTAGAAAATTACCACGACCTGTACCAATGGTCAGTTGAGTCATATGCAGACTTCTGGGCAGAATTCTGGAAATTCAGTGGGATTGTCTCTTCGTGCATGTACGATGAGGTAAGTAGGGATCTCGTTCTGTATTATCTTTTTCTGGCTGTGGTCCAAAATGAAGCGTAATGTTTGGGAACGCTGTGTCATTTCTTTCTCTACAACCTCTCGTCAGTGGGGGGTCAGCGCTCCAGAGCGCTGGCAGAAAGTCGTGCTGGGGTCATGAACCCCATGCTGGCTCTGGCCTCTCCGATGTGTGTCTGGGGGGCTTGACCACCCTAAGCAGTTGGGCATTGTTTTACGTTTATTTTATTAAAAAGTTGTAAAATGGCGATAAAAAAAGTGTGTGGTTCAATGACTTTACGGTGCGTGCATTCATGTTACTGGTTTTTTAAACTATCAGCAGTTAACCTGGGTTAGTTTAACCTGGATTTTAGAGATTTCTTTTTTAAGTCCTATCCCAGAAATTAGTAAATAACTGAGAAAAGGAAGTCCTGTTATTCAAAGTATAATTTATTGTGTGGCTTTTATTATTTATTTTTAGAGGGGAAGGGAGGAAGACAGGGAGAGAAACATCAATGTGTGGTTGCCTTTTGCGCGCCCCCTACTGGGGACCTGGCCCACAATCCAGGCATGTACTCCAACTGGGAATTGAACCAGCGACCTTGCAGGCCAGCCCCTAACTCTAACCCTCAATCCACTGGACCACACCATCCAGGGCTGCCTTATTTACTTTCTACCTTCAGCATCTCTCCTAAATTAAGTGCTTAATAAACACTTGTTGAGAAATAAATTGGTGGGGATGGTGTTTCCCCTTGGCATTCATTTTTAGAACTTTATGGAGGAATAACGGACAGATACAATTGCATGTGTTTGAAGTGTGTAACGGGATGATTTGATACGCCTGCACATTGTGGAATTAGTGCGTCCATCGCCTCCCACCGTTGAGACTTTCCTTTTCTCGTGGTGGGAATGCCTACGCCCCACCCTCCTAGCTTTCAGGCGCGCAGTGCCGCCCGGCTGAGCAGAGGGCCTTGCTGTCTGTGTAGGCTGGTTCGACGCTCAGCCTGTAAAATGAGTGGAGGACGTGCTGGGCTTCCCGGTCAGTGGGGCCGTGGTTACTTCCTCACCGTGTCCATCCCACGTGTGGCCAAGTCTCGGCTTGCTGTCCCTTTCTCTAGGTTGTGGACACATCCAAAGGGGTCGCGGATGTCCCCGAGTGGTTCAAAGGCAGTCGTCTGAACTATGCGGAAAACCTCCTGCGGCACAAGGAGAACGACAAAGCCGCTCTCTATGTTGCGAGTGAGTCCTGGCGGCCGCCCCAACTTCCCGCTTTCCTCTCTCGGGGCTCTGGCGTGACTTTCAGGCAGCATCCCAGTCCCCTCTCACTCTCTTTGATTTTGGTAAAAAACATGTCACGTTAAATTTTTTCAGCCACTTCTAAGCACAGCTTAGCAGTGTTCGGTGCACTCACGCTGCTGTGTGAGAGACCTCTAGAAGCTTTTCGTCTCACCACACTGAGACTCTGTGCCTGTGAAGGACCGACCCTCCTCACCGACCCCCACGGTGAGGTGGCGCTTTCGTGAACCTCACTGGCACACGGAGCCACCAGCACTCTGACCCTGCAGAGCTCGCATGCCAGGGTCCCCTCTTCTCTCCCCTCCTGGCCCCTATATACCTGGGTGCACTTCCACGCACTGCCTAAGGCCCTGTGGGGGTGCCTGGTGCCCCCCTGCCCCGGGGACAGGGGAAGGTCACACATGAATCTTCTTGAACAAGCAAAACACAAAATATACCTAAAAACAGCAACACACCCGCTTGCTAGCCAGGCCGTGGAGTAACAGGGTCAGCTGCGTCTGCGTCCCGCCTCTCCCCACGGAGCCTCTCTTTTAAATAGTGAAGCCTCTTCTTGTGATGAGCTCTCCCCCTCCTCATATTTGCACTGGGACCAGGTCCCCTCAAGCCAGGGATCAAATTGAGATTATACGTGGGTGCCTTTCTTGAGCAGGGTCCTACCCTGGCTGATCTTTGGTTGGGGCCCAGATCATTGGTTTCTGCGTTTCTCTGATCGGGTCCTCACGCCCCCAGCTGTACGCAGGTGTCCCAGCTTCGGCCCCGCTCAGGCAGCCCCTCCCAGCCTGGCTCACCCCTCCTGCGCAAACTCCGGCGGGACCGGAGGTGGCTCTGAAACCAGCCCGCGTCCCTCTCTCTCTTCCAGGGGAAGGCAAAGAGGAAATTGGGAAGGTGACTTTTGAAGAGTTGCGGCAAAAAGTGGCTCTGTTTGCAGCAGCAATGAGGAAAATGGGTGTGAAAGTAGGAGACCGTGTCGTCGGTGAGTACTTTGGGCACTTGTCACGGTTTGTGGGGAGAGACTGAGGTGGAGGGAGTAGCTTGGGAGGTTGGGGCAACTTTGGAGTAAGGCCGGAGTCACGTCATTACATTCAGTGGTGTATGTGCAGCAAAAGTAGGCAAGGAAGGCAGATGGCTGAAGGTGTGGCTTCTTCAGCAGCTTCTGAGGACGCCCGGGCTCCCTGGGGCCATGTGACCCGTGTCAGCGCCTGAGTCCTGGCTTTGTTCGTCTGTGTCTGGGATAGCAGAGAGGCCTGAGTGGCTGCTTGTTGAGCATCTTTTCTGGGCAGAGAAGTTCTGCTGCCTTCTCAGCCCTGGCCCTCCCCCGGCGCCCAAAGTGGGGCTGGAGGTAGTGATAGCTGACAGTGAGGGTTTCCGGTGGTGGTTTCAGGCCAGCGTGGGGCTAAGGTTCTGAGTGCATTTTGCTGTGCCACTGAGGTCAGAGGTAAGTTCCCAGGATCAGAAATCAGATTTTGTTCTGAAGCTAAAGATCTTGGCAGGAGACTAAGTTGGCAGTTTCTTTTGTGCATTTGAGATTCAGCAAGGTTTCGTGGAGGTGGGAGAGAGCCGGGCAGGGACCTGGTTACAGGACAGTAAGATAATGTGCTGTTTGCTTTGGAGGGAAGGTCCAACAGGTAGTCAGCTGTTAGAGGGTGGGGCCTGAAAGGGGGCGTTGCAAAGGTGCGAGCTCACCTGGATGTGCAGAACAGTGGACAGGGCTCCCCTAGGGCACAGGGAGCCTTGGCAGTGAAGGAGCCTTGTGCCCAGGGGCAACCGCCCTCCCTAGCCTGCCCGATAGAGAATCACAGTCAGCCCACTTCCACAGAACCTCTTCTTCCTTCCCTCCTGCCCCTGTCCTCCTCAGAGTGTCCCTCTGAGCCCCTCTTTGGGGTGCCGAGACATCCCTGACCCCGACCGTCGTAACGGCATGGTCCGTGTCTGTCTGTGTTTGTAATTGTTTCTCAGCCCCTCCACTGAGCTCTGAACCCTATGAGGCCAGGCGCTGCGTCCAGCCAGCTTGCCACGGTCCCACAGCAGTGTGGTCGCTCTAGGTGCACCGCCCAGTGCGGCCTCATTGAAATAGAATCCACACGCCATGCTATCCAGCCATCGGAAGCACTCGAGTCCGTGGTCTTCAGGATACTCAGAGTTGTGGAAACCTTACCACAGTCAATTCCAGAACATTCTCCTCACCCGCAGCCTGTGGTCGGCACTGTGGGTTTGTCTGTTGTGGACGTTCCAAGTAGACGGAGTCACATGCCGTGCGGCTCCGGGGTTCGGCCTCCTTCACACACTGTCGGAGTCGGCGCAGTTGTGGCCTGCCAGCAGCTCGCTCCTTTCTTGGCCCCGCCATCACCCACCACACGGGCAGATCATGCTGTGTTTGTCCATCACCCACTGGTGGGCACTGCGTGGAGTGGGGCTTTCGACCCACTGATGCTGAGGTTTGGCGAGGGTGGGGGCCCAGGGCAGTATGGAGACTGGGCAAAAAATGCTCTGAGGGTCTTGTCCCTGGTTGGCCAGAGGCGGCTTTCCCGGCCATGACCATGTCGGGGGTGGTGGCTGGCTGGACAGCCCTCTGACGCTGCAGTAAAGGTGGCCCTGAGGCTGAGCCCAGAGGAGGGGTGCCAGGTGCCCTGGCTGAGCCTGGGAGACCAGTCTCAACCCTGATGATGTCCTGCTTGTTCCCCATAGCCACTTGGGAGCCACAGGGCTCCCTGACCTGTTTCCCAGAACCCTCTGCCCCTTAGAACCTGTGCTTTGGCACTTGATCGGCATGCCCCCCTGCCCCCCTCTGCCAAGAGCCTCCTTTCCCTGCCAGCGCCCCCAGCCCCGGGCCCTCCCGAGCTTTTCCCATCACTTTTGCCATCGCCCGGTGTGGTCTTGCTTCCTCATGGCTCTGCGGTGTCTCTCTTTGCCCGCTGCAGGTGAGCCCTGTGTCCCGGAGCCTGAAACAGGCCCTGCTGTCAGGGCTGGGTGGCAAACTGGCTGACGGGGTGGGAGGGTCCTTAGGAGTGAGCCTGCACTGGGCAGGAGACGGGGTGCAGGTCTGGCTGCAGAACCGGCTGTGCCGAGACCCAGAGGTGAGAGTGAGCAGGGCGCTGTGGGCCCAGTAATGGTGGAACGAGGGACAGCTTTCACGGAAGGAGCGGCCCCCGTCTCCCTCCCTGAGCCTGGCCTCCCTTGCTTTCCCAGGTGTTGTAGTCGGTTGTGATTCCCTCCCAAGAACTGCTCGAATGCCTTCCTCAGCACTGTCCTTTCACTTTGACGGCTAGAAACAGCTTCAAGGCCTATATTCGGACGTGTTCTCGTCCCCAAGGAACCTCAGTTCACTTAGCGGGGGGTTGGTTTGTCCACGGAGGTGAGGGGGTTAAGACAAGATGACTCATCTTCCATGCTGCCTTGGTGGTCAGGGTGCTAGACTCCACCCCCACCCCCCACCCCCCCGCCCTACCCGCTAATGGGACCAGGGCCGTAGGAACCAGTGTGAGATCATCAGTGGCTGGGTGGGGCCGGTGTGGGTGTGCCTCTCCCAGGAGTATTTGCCAATCGGGCGGGAGCACGGCCTGTGGCCTGTGGGTGTACTCTGAGGCAGCGGCTGGGCCCTGGGTGAGCCCACGTCAGGGAGCAAGTTGACTAGAAAGGGTAATCTGATGGTGAGGGACATGCCAAGTTGCCCTTTCTTGGTCCCTGATGGGACGTTACACACCTGTGGCCTCACCCTGGGTCATCGAGGTCTCTGCTTGGACGGTTCCTGCTCAGAGGTCATCCCTAGAGGGTCCCGTGGAGAAACCAGGTGCCTCTCTCTCCTTGCACCCTGCTTTGCTTTTCTGGCCTCCTTACCGCCCCCTTGAGACCACAGGGTTCTGTGTGTGTGTGTGTGTCTGCCCTCCAGGACCAGGGGCTGTGTCGTCTTGTCACTGCCACGTTTCCACCTGCACCAGGCGCCTGGCACATAGCAGGTGTATAACGGATATTTATGGGGTGAATGAACGAACTGGCCGGTGGTCAGAGCAGCATTGTTGTGGTTGAGGCCTCAGCATCTTGGGTCCAGTGTAATCTGTACCCTTATAAGGTCTAGAAAAGGGATTTGAAAGGTTCTTCTCCAGCTTTTTTCTTTCTTCTCGTTCTCATTTGCAAACGCCTCCTTTGAAGCCCATGTTCTGAAGGAGCACCGAGGGCAGGTGTATTGGGGAAGACTGTGGAGCCCCTCTTGGCTGTGCTGGCTTTGGGGGACCCCAAAGGCTTCAGCGTCCTGGATTCTTCAAAGCCAGGCTGGTGCCTGGTGGCCTGCCCCTTCTGAGCACCGCGGCTGGGACCCCGGCTTGCCCTGGCCATGGTTGGAGGACTGGACTGGGCGTTTCCCAGGGGTAGGGCACTAGGGAGCAGTTCCGGAGGAGGACTAAGTGGGGAAATGCTTGCTGGGCGTTACTGACGGAGTCAGAGCTGTTCCTGGCTCGGTTTCCTGTGTCGTCTCCTCACTGTTGGCCAGTGTCCACCAGCCAGCTGGGCCACACAGCTTCCCTGTGTGGTGCACCATTGAGAGGTGCTGGTTTGCCCTCACCTCCAAAGCAAACATCTGGTACCTGCCACACTCCAGATGCTTGGGGGAGCCCCGCCCGGCAGATGCTATGGCCTGGCAGGGCAGAGGCAGCGCAGCCCCGAAGTAATGGAAGCGCCCCTGCCTTGGTCAGGTGGGGTTCAGAGCAGCAGAAGGAGGGGCGGGAGGAGTGTCTGGGGGTTCTCGGGGCTGGAGCCCAGTGAGTGTGGAAGCCAGCCGGGGAGCCCTGCTCAGGGGAGGCCTTTAGCCCTGGCCCTTCTGCCCCCTAATGCCTTGTGCATGAAGCCTTTCCTCTGGATGTTTAGGATGATCTGTTTAATTGATCATAGTATCTCTGGCACTAGAGGTTCTCTGTCTCTCTTGTCAAAAGCCCAGCCTCTGACCTGATGGAGGCCTGAGCCCCTCCTCTGCCCTTTAGAGGCCTAAGTATGTCCTTGCTGTCCTGCTCGTGTTCTTCATTCCCCTCTCCTTCTTCTCTGTCAGCCAACCATCCATCCTTCCGTCATCCATCCATCTGTCCATCATCCATCCATCATCCATCCATCATCCATCCATCCATCCATCCATCACCCATCCATCCATCATCCATCATCCATCCATCCATCCACCCATCCGTCAATCCATCCGCCATCCATCATCCATCCATCATCCATCATCCATCCATCTATCATCCATCCATCATCCATCCATCTATCATCCATCCATCCGTCCATCCATCATCCATCCATTTGTCCATCCATCCGTCATCCATCCATCATCCATCATCCATCATCCATCCATCCATCATCCATCCATCCATCATCCATTCATCCATCCATCATCCATCCATCCATCCATCATCCATCCATCCATCCATCCATCATTTGCTGTCTGTTTTTTTATCCATCTACCCACTCATCCATCCATTCATCCATCTATCCAACTGTCTCCCCATCAGTTTTTCCACCTGTCCATCGATCCATCCAACCATTCATCTGTCCATTCATCCATCTGCCAGCCAGCCAGCAGGCTGATATGTGAGGGCCTGGATAGGCGGGGCATGGTAGAGCAGAGAGTCGGATGGACGAGGTCTCTGCCTCACTTGAGAACCAGGTGTTGACCAGCCCATTATGATTATCAGACATAGGGGATCATTGTGATGAGCTTGGTAAGGGAGGAATACAATGTGCTCTGTTGGTGATTGTCCCGGGCACCTGAGTTTGGGGAGTGGCCACAGAGAAAGCTTACTTGAGGAAGTTCCCTTTGAGTTAGGGGCTGAGGGGTGAGCATGTCCTGAGCAGGAAGTGTTGAGGCGGTGCACACAGCTGAGGCAGGGGCAGCTGGGAGCAGCAGCAGAAGTGAGGAAGGCTGCTGTGACCTAGCCCCGTGTAGCTGGACGTGGAGGGAGAGGGGGCTGGGCGGGGTCCTGTAGGGCTTCGGGGTCCCTCTGGTTAGACCATGAGAGTGGCTGGAGGGAGCATTGGTCAGCCATCCAGCTGGGAGGTGTCATAGCCTCTGGGGAGGGGACTGGGGAGGGTAGGGCTGGTCCCACTCCCTACTCCTTCCTGACCCGGGGGGGGGATGCCCTTGGGGAGACCCATGCACCCGATAAGCCCTGAGCCCAAGCCCTTCCCCCCGTGTCCTCTGCAGGTTACCTGCCCAGTGGTGAGCACGCCGTGGAGGCCATGCTGGCTACGGCGAGCATCGGCGCCATCTGGAGCTCCACGTCGCCTGACTTTGGCGTGAATGTGAGTTGGGTGCTCACCGGAGGGGGTGATTGGGCCTTGTTGCCCCAGGGTGCAGCCCACCGGATGGCTTATGTAGGGGCATGTGGGGTGGAGCTCCCGATGGAGCTGTGGGGCCAGCAAAGTGGTGAGGAAGTGTCATCATGATGGCCTTTCGTTCCCCAGCCAGGGACACGCGGACAGTAGGAGACAAGGCTCCGAAAGGGGTGGGGGTGTTATGTTTGAACCTGAAAGCACGGTTTTAGGTTGAACGCTGTCCCATGGTGTGTAGGGCCACCTCAGTGTGTGTTTTGTGTGACAGGCGTGGTGTGGAGAGGTGGCTGGAGACGCCTGGTCACCTCTCCTATGACTTTGTGACCACGTGAGATGTTCTGAAAGTGTATCCTGGGTAGACAGTGTTACCGATTTGCTAACAGCCACCCCCTAGGCCTGGTGTCCCTTGCTGCCATCTCTGATCTCAAACTTGGGGTCTGGGCTTTGTGCTCTGTGTGGGGCTGAAGGTCTCCTTATCCCTGTAACCCTGTGGGGACTGAGGACCCAGCGAGGGGCTCACCCAGCTGCCCAGAGCGGCCCAGGCCGGGGCAGGAAGTGCGTGCTGAACTCACTGTCTGCGCCCTGGCTGCCAGGCAGGGAGAGTTAGGGGACCTCATGGGCCGCTGTCCTGTTACCACCGGACGCCACTCCAGCCGCCTCTGGTCCCCAGCCCTACTGCGTCTCAGTCGTTCCTTCCCGGTTTGGGGTTTCTGGGCTCATGCTGTAGCCAGAGTGGTGCAGGGTGCAGGAAGCAGCGGGTGCTGGGGCTGCAGGGCTCGGCCCGCCCCACGGTCTCGGCACGTTTGTGGATGGGATGGGCTTGGGCTCGGGGGACCAACCTCAGTTAGAACATGACAAGGCCAAGCGCCTTCCTACTAAAACCGCCGCTCTGCTGCGAGTCCTGGGAGACGGTGCCCGTTCTGCTGGGACGATGGCGGAGTGGGGGCGGGTGGGCATGGGTGTGGGTGATCCTGCTCCTCACCTTCCAGGTGAGCGTCCAGTGGCTGACAGTTAACGTGGGGGTGTCTGGGGACCTCCCAGCCCTCCTGGCTGCTTGTACCTGCCTTCCTGCTCCAAGGGTGACCTTTCATGCCCCCCGGGAGCCATAGCACCTCAGAACTCGAGGAGGCACCAGCACCAGTGCCGAGTGGGGACCTGGGACCACCTAATGGCACTGGAGCCTCTGGTTCTCCTTCACCCGCAGGGCAGCGTTCCCATTCCTGGGGCTGATGAGGAGGGGGGGCTGGAGTCCAATGGAGGGGCCACCAGGGCCCAGGGAGACTCTCTGGGGGCTCCCAGAGCTCAGAGAGAGCCTCCTGCCGTTTTAAACTGCAGCTGGTCCCGTTTTCAGGAAGGGCCCATCTTGTTGCCGTGCCACGTGCTGGTCTATGGCGGGGTGTCCTGGGGAGGGGACGATACCTGTCTCCCCTTGATGGTGCAGGGGTACAAATCTCTCACCTCCGTCACCACCCCTTTGCTTTGCGTCTGCCCCACCCCTGCCTCACTCCTCACCCCGTGCCCCTCCTCCACCTTTCCCACTGGTCCACTCTTGGCTTGGGCTGGGGTGGAGGACATTGCCAGGTGGGAGGGGACATCTGCCCTTTGGGTTCCCAACTATCCTGCCTCACAAAGACCTGCCGGTTCCGCGTTTACCAGCCTCTTCTCATCTTTCCCTGCTTCTGGTTGAGCAGGTGGCTTTCACAGGGGTAGGGAGTCCAGCCTCTGGCGTCTGCACACCTAGGAGGGAGGCCCGCAGCCCACAGCCCGCACCCTTACCGAGCGGTTCAGGTCCCTGTGGGTGGGTGCATGCACACGCTCTGAGTGCCTGTCTGCGTGATTTGGCTCTGGCTGTTGGTTTCAGTGCTTGGCTGGTTGCTAGGCACCGTGCTCAGGTCAGCTGTGTGATCACAGGGGTGTCTGTTTCAATGCCAGGTGGAAGCAACTCTCTCCGGGGCCCTCCCCACTGGAACAGGCGGGCCACCAGCCAGTCCCAGAGACACCGTCTGTGCATCCTGGGGCTTCTGAGGCTGTCCGCAGTGCCAGGGCCCAGGCCTCCAGTTCCAGAACACTTGCCATCTCTGCTCTCTGTTTGCTGTCCCCCCGGGGACAGCTGAGTCCCAGCACTGGCAGGCTAGGTCCATTCCCCTGACAGTCGGCTGGGAGAGATGCTGGTTTCGTGGAGACATCTCTGCCACCATCTGGGGCTCACAACCTGGCTTCGTCCTGACCCACTGCCCCCTCTGCCCAACACGTCAGGGTTTCACTCAGGCCTTGCTCTTCCTGGGGTCCCTATCTGCTCTGGGCTTCGCCCAGGGTACCTGCTGCTCCAAAGGCCTCTCCCTCCCACCTGGCTGTGAAACCACCTCCTGTTGACGCCCACCACCAAGGGAGCTCTTGGAGCTCTCTGCCTCCCCCTGACACTAGTCTGCCCCATCTCAGCCCCAGAACCCCCCACCCCCCGCCCTTTGCCCTCCGCCCCAGGTGCTGGCCTACTGCCCTTCTCCTGTGTCCGTGTGCGGAGGGAGCCCTCTGACCGCTTCTGCAGCCCGTTGCTGTCTCTGCAGGCATTCCACTGCTTTCTGAGTCATTTTGATAATTGGTATTTTTTTGGAAATTATCCATCCCATTTGGCTTTTAAAGTTTAACAATCGAACTGTTTTATCACTCATTAATCTTTATTCTTGTAGCAAAGCGCGGTTCCTGTTTTTTTGGCGATCACGTGCCTCAGTTTGTTCATCTGCACTCTGGGGACAATATGGGGTTGTCCTTGGTTATCAGGCCGTGGGTTCCCTGTGTGACGGGCTGTCTGAGCAGCAGAGTGGGCGGCAGCGGGGTGCGTAGGGCAGGCCCGGCCCGTGAGGGGCGAGAGCTGCATGAGGGCCAGCGGGAGTGCCGCCTGCCTCTTCGTCGGACTCATCAGGGGGTTTATTCTGTTGGTCTTTTTGGAAGGTGATTTGCATTTATTGATTGATTCCATCATTACGTTTTCCTTTCGGCTTTAATTCCTTTCTTCCTTTTTTTCCTAAATCGTGAGTGTGGTTCCCTGAAAATAATTGGGAGTTGAAGACAGTAACATTTGTAATTATCTTCCTGGTTTTTTCCTTGATATGAGTAGGGGAGAAGCAGCCCCACCTGTGCGGCCCCCTGGGCGCATCCGGCCGGTCGATGGGACGAGCAGGTGCTTGGCTCGCCCCAGGCCCTTCTCTGTTGGCTCAGTGTCTGGTCCGGGAAACCAGACAGCCCGCAAGGAGCTCAGAGCTGCAGCGCTGGAGCTGGAGCTCAGAGTCAGCATCAGCCGTGGCTCAGAATCACCCGGATTGCTGGGCGCCCGCCCCCCGGTCCCTAGGTCCCCGGGTCTGTGGTCCCAGGTGACACTGTCCTGCCCGGTCCCCTCTGCGGGGCCCTGGCCTCCCCTGATGGAGACGCTGCCATAGACGTGTGCTTTGCTCCCTGCAGTAACGCCTGGCCCCTCGCAAGTGGTCAATTAGTCACCGCTGAGTTTAATTACTGGGTCCATCCCAGGTGGCTGTGACATGCAGGGGGTGCAGGCCTCCCTCCGGGGGACTGGCCTCCCCTGCCCGGGCCCCGGGGCAGCCCAGGTGCTGACCTGGCACCAGCTGCACTGCCCTGATGGGTGGGGGCCGGGGCGCTGTTCTGGGGGCTGTCTCTGCAGCAGCTCTTCTGGGGTCTGCACTTGGGGACAGCTGGGAGGGGAGGAGGGAAGGCCTGTCGGGGAGGCTTCTGCCTGTCACCCTTGGACGGCTCTCAGGTGGTGGCACGTGTACCTGAGGCCACCCCCTCGGCTCGTGTCGGGGGCCGCCTGTCAGGAGGGCGGGCCGCCGCTGCGCATGCTGGAGGCGGAGGGACGGTGTGGCAGTGTGGCCGCCCCGAGCTTTCCCCTTCGAGGAACTTGGTTTTGCCCTTCCTTCCTGCCAACTCCTTCCTTGAAGTGACGGTCACCTCGGGCGCATGTCGTGCTTCGCTTGACTGTGTTTATGGGCCTCCAGATGACGGGCACACAGGAACAGGGCAGTGGGCTCATGGCTGTGGAGGGGTACCTTTTGGATGACCCGTGACGAATGTCTCCCTCCGCTCCCAGGGTGTTCTGGACCGGTTTTCCCAAATCCAGCCGAAGCTCATCTTCTCTGTGGAGGCCGTGGTGTACAACGGCAAGGAGCACACCCACCTGGACAAGCTGCAGCAGGTCGTGAGAGGTGTGTGGCCTCCCTGTCCCGGCCAGCCTGGCGACACCAAGGCCTGTGCCCGCTGCCAGCTGCACAAGCACATGGGACAGACAGACACACCCCTGTGCAGCCCTGGCGCCAGGAGGCTGTGACGTGCGTGCTCTCCCCTCTCTCCCTTAGGACTGCCAGACTTGAAAAAGGTGGTGGTGATCCCTTACATCACCTCCAGAGAGAAGATAGACATTTCAAAGATCCCAAACAGGTGAGTCGGCCGCGTGCTGACCATGGGCCCGGGGAGACCCACCCTAGGGCCACCTGGCGGTGGATTCGAGGCTCCTCTCACGTTCTGTGGCAGCAGTGCAGGCAGCTGTGGTCCAGATGGGTGTTTGGTAGACGAGCGCCGGAGGCCCCAGACTGAACCCCCCAAGGCCCGCAGAGCGGGTCAGTGTCAGAACTGAGACGGTCCCAGGAGCCCTCGCCTGCTGTCTGCATCCCTTTCAGGTGGGGATGTCAGGCCCCGCTCCTGGGCTTGGTGAACCTAAGTAACGTGTGCGCGCACAGGCACACATGTGTACAGGTGCGCACATACACGTGTAGTTGTGTGTCGATAACGTGTGTGTGCACACACATATTTTCCTCTTAGAACCTATTTTTGTCCTCTTTGTCTGTAGTATCTTCCTTCACTTTTCCGGCACTCACAAGCTGATGCACCACCCACCCCGAGCACCAAGCAGAGCCGTGAGCACCTCAGTCTTTAATAGACGTGGAGGAGGGGACTGTCTGCTCAGAGGTGGACTCGTCCCCAGGCTCTCAGAGTCCCACTGCTGTCCTCTCTCTTGGAACAGCCATGGGGGGAGTTCCGAGGTCAGGCCTCGTTTCCTTTGCTGGGAAGCCCTTCCCTCCAGCCTGCTGCCCCGCTGCAGGGGCGGCCCCTGGAGGCCTTGTGGGAGGCTGTTGCATGTAGCAGGGCTTCTGGGTGGCTGGCTCGTTGCGGGGGATGCAGGGAGTTCCAGGGAGCTGAGAGAAGGGAGTGTCATTGCTTATTCATAGGGTCTGGGAGACGTGGCTCCTGGACTGACATGGAGAGGTGAGCAGGGCTTGGGGACAGCTGTGGGTGCCAGGGTCGCAGTGGCCAAAGGGCGCTGCAGGTGAAGGGACCGTTGTCCGAGGGCCGTGGTCTTGAGCCAGACCTCAGGTTTAGGTGTCCGCTGCGTGTCCATGCAGGTGATCAGCCTCTCCATGCCTTCATTTCCCCATCTGTAAAATGGGGTGATAACAGTCCTTTCCTCATAGTCCAACTGTGAGCAGAGTGCTTTCGTCAGCTCTTACTGATGGTGACAAAAGGTGACAGCCGCAGGCAGGAGTAGGTTGGGTCCTCAGGAGCACCTGTGTCAGGATGTGTAGGCCTGGGGGCTAGGACTTGTCCCCTGGTTATCCTGGCAACCTGGGTCCATGACAGCCCGGTCTCAGTCACGCAGCGGGGGAGTGCCAGCAGCACCGTGGTGGCTCTCAGAGCCCCCTCCTCCATTTATTTACTGAAGCTCTGGAGGAAGGGACAGCCCTGCCCTGGCTGTGGCACTGTTAAAGCAACTTGAAATTTTTACTCGGCTTCCCCTCAGTCCGCCTGAGTTTGGGAGAGGAGACCTCCTGCCCCCTGGCTGCCACTCAGCCTGTTTCCCGGAGCCCAGGCTTGGGTCCAGCCAGATGGAGGCAGTGAGGGCTGTGTCCTGGCCCGGAGGGCGCGCCCCTGCTTTGACCCCGTGTGTTCTGCCCACAGCGTGTTTCTGGATGACTTTCTTGCCACCGGGAAAGGGGACCAAGTGCCCCAGCTGGAGTTTGAGCAGCTGCCCTTCAGCCACCCTCTCTTCATCGTGTTCTCGTCGGGCACGACCGGAGCGCCCAAGTGCATGGTGCACTCCGCTGGGGTAGGTCTCTCCACCCATGTGGCGCCCAGGGAGCCGCCCGTAGAGCCGGAATGGACCCGGTGGTGGAGCTCTGCGTGCCTGGTGCTGCTTGGAGCTGTCACCCGGGGAGGGGACAGTGCTCCAGGCCCGTGGAGCTGCTTCTCTGATGGCCCCGGGCCTGTCCACTGGCCAGCTGGGCAGCGCCCTCTACACTCGGCCCCCCAGGCTCTCTCTACTGGCTTGGTGGGCAGGAGGGAGAGTCCCGAAGCTTCTTGGTCATGCCTTGTTGTAGCCTTTTCTCCTGCACCCCGCACCGCCCCCCGGCCCCTGCCAAGAAGAATCTTAACCCAAGTGGGGGGTCCTCGCGTTACAGGTTCTCCATGCCTGGAAGCACTTCGAATCCCTTCCATGGAAAGGAACCATTTCTGTTTGACCCTGTCAGGGCCTTGTGCGGCCCCTCACGGTGTCCCCCTCAGAACAGGCAGAGCCAGCTGCTCTTGGCTACAGCCCGGCTCAGACCCACTGAGGCCCAGGTGCAGGCACAGGCTGGGAAATGGCACCAGCAGAAACGGAGTCCTTTCGTGCACAGCGGTGGCTTCTCCGGACACCCTGGGCAGGGGGACGGGGGACGTCAGGCTGAAGGCTTGTTTTGGGGGTGCTTTCTGTGGGGGTGAGTGACCTCATTGCTGGGCCGGGTGTGTGCCTTGGGCCGTGAGGTGGGGCTCAGCGTGGCTGCTGGGGCCCGTGCTCCCTGCAGAGGGGCGTTTGGCTGCCAGGGTGGGGCCTGGGGCCTGGGTGTGGAGACGACAGGTCAGAAGCCTGCAGGCAGAGGGGCGCGTGTGGCAAAAGTGCAGACGTTCGGGAGAAACTGAACCATCTGGCTGTGCTTCCATTCTCAGTGCTTTTTGCGTTGGAAATGCCACTTTCTAGGACAGGGACATAAAAACGTGTTAGATGTGATAGTGTTTGCTCATAGAATCATCGTGCCTGGTGTGCTTGGAGAACGGGAAAGTAAGGACACAGGTACTCTGTCCTCACCGGGCTCTCGTACATCCAGGGAGGTGACTGAACGGTGTGCCCACTTTCGAGCTGCTTGGCGGGAAACTTGAAAGCGGCTGGTGAAAGGCTGTAGCGATGGTCGGCGGGTGGGTCCCTGGTTTCCCAGGTTGGGGTCGGGGTTGGGCCGGGTTTGCTGGTTCGTTCTCATCCTGCTTGAGACCCACCACACCACGCTGCATGCATGTCCCTGCCCCAAATGGGACCAGGACTGTCGAAAAATTCAGCGGAGAACCGCTCCCGTGAATCACGGCCTGCACACAGAGCTTCAGAGAGCGCAGCCTCAGGGCTGGTTTACCCCCGGGGGAGGGTAGGATCAGACAGCCTGGGTTACAAAAGGCCACACCTAAGCAGATCAGGCGGGGGAAGATACAGGTGCAGATTAAACGCTGATTCTAAGTGGAAATGAAAATGGGGAGGGTTTGGGGCAGGTTCAAGTAGTTGGGGCCCTGGTCTTTGCAGCTGGTTCTTGTGTGAATCGTCACCATTGATTAAAAGTCCCTGAGTGCTTCGCTGACCCCCAGGGAGGACGGTGTGTCAGGGACTTTGTGCAGAAGCCGGTGCCTGCCCAGTGGGGGACCGTCCTGGTCCAATTGACCACACGCTCTCCATAAGCCCCCTGGAGGCTCCGGGGGCTGCAGGTGGCATGAGGCACTCAGCTAGGGCCTGTTGCTCCCAGTAGTCTCTGCACTGCCCTGCGTGGGCCCTGTGTGGCCCGTCCTGAGGGCGGCCGTTCGGGAGAGGGTCCTGCGTGGGCACTCTGCCTCTTTAATTAGAGAATCTGTGGGGCAGGGTGGTTTCTCTCGGGCCTTTGGAGGGATCGTCTCCTCCAGTGGGCTTGCTTTTTTCCTTCCTGTTGTGTCTAACAAGGGTCCCTTGTTGTAAAGGCCGGTTCTAACCATGCGTCCAGCTTCGGCCCTGCAAGTTCCTGACCCCGGGGCTCCGTTGCCATTGGTGGGGTGCTGCCATCTGCAAGCCTGACTGAAGGGTGGGCTCAGGTCCCTCAGGGCCAAGGAGGGGTGTCTGCAGTCCCGTCTCAGGGTCGGGGGTGAGAGCCACTGTGAAGGCGGGAAGGCTCACTGGCCTCTCCTCCCTAGGGCACCCTCATCCAGCACCTGAAAGAGCACCTTCTGCACGGGGACATGACCAGCAGTGATACCATCTTGTACTACACCACGGTGAGTGGGCGCCAGGGATGCCCCGGGGGTGAGGCTGTGCTAGGACCCCTGCCTCTGCGCCCTCCTCGGTGGCTGTATTCCTTCAGGGCAGCCGGGCTTTGGGCTTTGCTGTGGTCTTTCCTTGCCTCTC
The DNA here is from genome assembly GCA_028533065.1 of Trachops cirrhosus. Lineage (NCBI taxonomy): Eukaryota > Metazoa > Chordata > Mammalia > Chiroptera > Phyllostomidae > Trachops > Trachops cirrhosus. The sequence continues at coordinate 66,895,849 of CM052546.1, forward strand.
GGCCTCTCCCGGTGGCAGGAGTTAATAGCAAGCAGCACCTATAACCTCCAGCTGCACTTGGAGCAGCTTTAGCTGGCTGGTCGCCACTGCTCTGCTCCCCCACCCTCTGCTGCCACACCTCGTCGCTCCTGCTTTGCTGGTCTTCCCAGGCCAACCCTGCCACCTCTGGAGGGCCCAGGGCCTAGGGGAGTCTGGAGAACCCAGGACACAGTTCAGCCTCTAGAGGCGAGGGGCGAGAGTCATGTGACTGAACACTGCCATCAGCCAGTGGGACAGGAGCTAGCGGCAGATGTCATGGGAGTGGCGCTGGGGATTCATTGAAAGACAGTTGCCTGGGGCCGGAGGGAGAACAACGGCCCCCAAGGTGTCCATGTCCAGATCCCAGGAGCCTGTGACCACATGGCTTGGCTGATGCCCTGTGCCTCCCTCTGTCTGCTGCAGGTCGGCTGGATGATGTGGAACTGGCTGGTGTCTGCTCTGGCCACAGGCGCGGCCGTGGTCCTGTATGACGGCTCCCCGCTGCTGCCCACGCCCAACGTGCTCTGGGACCTGGTCGACAGGGTTGGGTAGGTGTCACGCTGGGACCGCCTGCCGGCCAGGAGCAGAGCCCAGCCTGTTGTGAGCGGCCCCCCAGTGCTGGCCAGCATCTCCAAGGGGCTCTGGAGCCCTCCTGGCGGCTCCAGAGCGCTTTCTGCCTCCGCTCCCCCGCCCCCAGACCATCTGGGTCAGTGACTAAGCGCTAAGGAGCAGAGGCAGAAGCCAGCGAGAAGCAGTGTCGCTACCCCTGCTGGAACCTGTGGACTGTGCAGGGGGCGGCGGAGGCGGCCAGACCTGCTTCGCCAGTGCTGCCTTTGCTGATGGTCACGCCCGGTGTGTGGCTCTGGTCGCCGCCAACCTAAAGGTCGTGTTTTCGGGAATGAGAATGTGGACGTAGGCTGAGCTCTGAGACGTTCTCGTGAAGTTTGAGTCTGCACGTGGAGGGCGCATGGAGGGGCCACTAGTGTTTTAAATACGACTCTCCCGGCCTGGAAATGGTTGAAGCCTGACGCTCGGCCTCTGGTGTTGGCCAGGGAGGTCCTTTCCTAACGGGGTTGTTTCTGGCGGAAGCTTAGTCACATCCCCGGGCACTCAGGGGCTCCAAGGTCTTCCCCCCGAAACCTGCAAGACACGTGCAGTGTGAGTGTGAGTGACAGGAAGACAGCGGAGAGGACAGTCTGCGCGTCCTTGGGGTGCAGTGCCGTAGATGTGGGAGGGGGAAGGGCCCCAGGCGCCCCTGGCTTTGTGTGCGCACACCAGTGTGTGAGCACAAGTGTGTGTTCAAAAGACTGCGAACGTGCAGGCATGTGAGCGTGAGTGTGTGTGTGCGTGGGTGTGCGAAGGACACTTGTGCTCAGGGTGGGGGTTGGAACTCCGGGCCAGGAGGTCATGTCTGGGTTCAGGCGTCCACGTGGGCCCTGTCGCCACCTCCGAGTAGCCGTGCTGGGGCGAGATCGTTCTCGCTGGGGCGTCACGACAGGTGAGCCAGCCCGGCCTCCGTGGTGAGCCCGCTGGGTGGCCTTTTGCCAGTGTCCTGGCCACACCCCACACACGCCTGGGTGTCCGCCCTGTGCCAGGCTGTGACCCGGACGGCAGGCCCCTGTCTGCAGGGGGCTGGCGCTCAGGCGGCAAAGGTGGGGAGAGAAGTGCCGCTGCAGACCTGGGGTCAGGGAGGCCCTGCGGGGGCAGTGGCACGGGCTGGGGCCCAAGTCGGGGCTGGGGGGCCGGCACGTGCCGAGGCCCCACGGGGACTGGAGCGCCTGAGTTGGAGAGGCTGGAAGGAGCCCTTGTGGCCCGAGTGTGAAGAGGTGGCGTGGGGCTGGGACAGCAGTCGGACCCCACTGGGATTTCAGACCAGGCCGGGGGTGGGTTTCTTTCCCTCGAGAAACAAGACACCCCTGGAGCACGGGAATCGGGAGCGACCGCATCTGTTTCACGGTTTTAAAGCTCAGTCTCACTCCCTAGAGGGAGTAAGGGGAGGTGGCAGAAACGGGAGGTGGGGGCATAGGCTGCTGGAGGGGTGGCCCTGGAGGAGCTGTCTGTGGCCCGTCTGTAGACCCCGCCTCGAGGGCTCTGGCAGGGACATGGGGCCCCGAAGCTTTCTGAGTGGAAAAGTGGCCTCATTCCTTGTAGGGTGATTCCCACCAGCACCCGCTGAAGTCAGGCCACCCCGCGCGCCCACACGGGATCCCACACTCACAGACTGGGCGTGGGGTGGCAGGGCTGTATCAGCCCCGCAGAGGGAGGGGGCCGTGCCAGTGCTGTGGAGGGGCGGCCGGGGCTCAAGCTAGGGACACACCCCTGAGTCCTCTGCCAGGGCCGACGCTATAGCTCCTGGGACGCACCTGTGACTGAGCCCTCGAGAGACCCGCAGAGGCCCCGCGTCCCAGGGATGAGCACTTGCTGCCCACCTGGGGTCTGTCGTGGTGGGAGATGGGAGGCCTCCATGCCTGTGGCTGTGACGGCCACTGCTCTTGGCCCTGGTCTCCTGGGAAAGTGTGGACATTGTGAAGGGGCGACTCCTGAACCTTGGGAGTGACCTTGAGTTAGTTCAGCAGGCCGTCTGATCGGATGGAACAGACATGGGGGCGGTGCGGGAGTGTGTCCGTCCGCTGCTCCCCACACCCCCCTCTCCAGGAACAGCTGTCTGGGGCACAGCAGTCCTGGGCGCCCAGAGCTTGGCTGGTGGCTCTGGAGGATGAAGAGGTTAAGGGGGCAGCAGCCGTGGGGGCCCCTGCCTCTCTCTTGACGCTGCAGCCAGGGGTGATGCTTGGAGGTCTTACTGCCTGGGGGGCGGGGCAGGGAGGCGCCTGGTTGTCTAGCCTCGGCTGAGCCCCCAACAGAACCCCTCTCCCTTAGGAAGGCAGCCTGCCAGGTGAGACTGCTTCGGGGAAGGACACAGAGTGTGACACAGCGCTCTCCCCTAGAAAACACAGCAATCCTGCTCAGCGTGCCGTGCCGTGCCACTGTTTCCGTGCTGGTGTGGGGCGGGGACTGCAGGCTGTAGGTGCTCGAGAACTTTGTGTTGTGAAAGCTCTAGTATATTTGAGGAACTGGACCAGTCAAGCATCCCAGGGATGGTACTGCTGTCCCCCAGACCCTCAGCCACCCCACTTCACCTGCAGATGAGTGTGTGGGGTTCGAATCCGAGGGCTCTGGTGTCACAGCCTCCCTTGGTCCCCCGAGAGGGAGCAGCCTGCGGCTGGGGTGTGGGGGGCCCCCGTGGAAGCGGCTGTTCAAAGCAGGGCCTGCTGTGCAGGAGCCCACGCTGCATGCTGGGCACTGGGAGATGCAGGGCCCAGACTGGCCCCCAGCCATGTGCGGAGTACCGGTCCAACCCAGAAAAGTGATGCACGCTCACCAGCAGTGGGCCACTTGACTCGGGAAGAGCCTGGGGAGTTTCTGGTGATTTCTGTCCCTCCTGTGCCCTCAGCATCACCATCCTCGGGACGGGTGCCAAGTGGCTGGCTGTTCTGGAAGAGAGGAACATGAGGCCCGGTGAGTGTGCCCCGCAGCGCTGGTCCCTGGCTGCAGGCCATGGAAACCACACCCCCACCCACCCCGCCCACCTGCAGGCAGGCCCGCCTGAAGGTGCTAGCGGGGCTCGTGTTTCCGACCCTTCGCCCTAGTGGACACCCACAGCCTGCAGACGCTGCACACTGTCCTGTCCACCGGCTCCCCGCTGAAGGCCCAGAGCTATGAATACGTGTACCGCTGTGTGAAGAGCAGCGTCCTCCTGGGCTCCATCTCAGGTACGGCCGCTGTGCGAGGGCGCCTGGGAGGTTCCCACAGGGCTCGGCGTCGGCAGGGACAGGACCAGCTGTCCCGTGAACACACATGCCCTCTGGCCCCACTGTGCCCATGGGTGGGGTGGGTGGGTGAAGCGCCCGTTTCCCGAAAACCTGGGTCTTGACTTCCAGTGCGGCCATAGGTGGCTGTCAGCTTCAGTCTCCTCCGGCAGGGCCCTCAGTCAGAAACGCTCACTGGGATGTGGGAGGCAAGGCCTGCGCCAGTGTCCAAACCCCCTCCCTCTCTCTCCTGGAGTTTTTAGGGCTTGCCTGAAAGAGCAGAGTGTGCCTGTCCTTGGTGGGGGGCTCTCTCCTTGCTCAGGAACAAAAGCAGCGGCAGGCTGTCTGTGTTCTGAGCCGCCTCCTGCCATTGTCACAGGCGGCACCGACATCTTGTCCTGCTTCATGGGCCAGAACCCTTCCCTCCCTGTGCACAAGGGCGAGATCCAGGCCCGCAACCTGGCCATGGCCGTGGAGGCGTGGGACGAGGAAGGTACACCCCCACTGCATCTGTCTGCAACTCGGTGTGTGTGGTGACTTGGGGGATGTGGACGCGTGCCTTTGCTCGGTGTCTGTGCCCCTGTCACGTGCAGACCGATGTCCCTGGGCACTGGTTTGACAGCCCCTGGTCGTCCCAGCCCCAGCCCCTGTGGCCTGCCCACCTGAGGAGGAGGCCTTGGGCTGGAGCAGAGGCGGAGAGCCGGGTGCTCAGGAGTGGCGGGTGGGCAGGTGTCCCCTGGGTATCTGAGCCTTGAAATGCCGCCGAGGCAGCCCCACGGCCTTGCCGCCCTGCTGCCCTGACCGAGGACCCCTGCTGCCCTTTCTGCTGGCCCAGGACAAGCTTTGGTGTCATGGTCGAGGCTGGTGGCTATAAGTCAGCAATGCCTGTTTGTGTCCCCGAGTGCCAAATAGGACCTGGCGTGTCGTGTGTGCACCATACACGTTCAGGGACTTGCCCTCTTTCTGCTGCCACTGCCTTGACCCTCGCCCGAGGCATGAACTGGGAGAGGGGTGATGCATCCCCCACTGGCACGAGGAAGAGGGAACGACCACTGAAGGGGCCACGCCAGGTGGCCATGGTGTGTTTCCAGCTGACCTTTGAATCCCTCCCATACCAGGAAAGGCCGTGTGGGGAGAGAGCGGTGAGCTGGTGTGCACCAAGCCATTCCCCTGCCAGCCCACGCACTTCTGGAACGACGAGAACGGCAGCAAGTACAGGAAGGCCTACTTCTCCAGGTTCCCGGGTGCGTGGGGGCGCGGGCCGGCCGTCTGTGACCAGTTCCGACCCCTCCGCCGAAGTCCGGAGAGGCCCCTCACAGCTCATCCTGCCCGTGGGGTGACGGTGATCCCCGGGGTACCTTGTCACTTTAGTTTGAGGCCATCATAGGAAACTGTGATCCGGGCTTAGTTTCATTTTAACCAGAGCCCCTTGGGCCCGTGGTGGGACCAGACACCTGTGTGCCTGTGGGGGGCCAGAGGGCTACTCGGGGGCTCAGGGCTGCATCTGCCTGTGAGAGCAAGGGGTCTGGCCTGGGGCTCTGCCTTTCTGCCACATGGCCCGGCACCCGGTCCCTACAGAGATGTCGGGGGCAGAGCACTTTGTGGTGGGACAGGATGGCTCCCAGCCAGGCCCTTCCCTCTCACCTCGTGGGTGCCATGCCCCATGGCGGGAGACTCCTCTTTAAAGCTCTGACCCGGTCCCCTGCCCCTCGTCCCGTGAGCAAACCCGAGTGTGGCTGTCGCAGAGTCCGCGGGTCGGCAAGCCTAGGCCCCAGAGTGGCTCGTACCGAGTGCTTGCTCTCCGCACTGTCCGGCAGGGTGATGGGTTTTCCTAAACCACACACTCGGAACCAGAATACGGCCGGTGACCGGCACAGTAGTGTGCTGGGGTCCCTCCCATTTTCTCTGAGCCCTGTGTGTTCCCACATCCCGTGTGGAAGCTATTGTGCCCGGCACCGCCCAGCCCCCAGGGGTGACTGGCTGCCATGGCGTGCCTGCTGTGCGGAGGCCCCGCCTAAGATCCTGCCAGTGTGGGGGCTGTCCAGACAGACGAAGGCACAATGAGAAATATGTGCACATTTACGGAGGGGCTCATGTTTTAGGAAGAGAGGCCACAAGGATTGGAACCCCACTTGAGGACCGTCTTCATCTTCTGTGACTCTGCTCTTCAGAAATTGTCACTTTTAATTAGGCATGCAAGGCTCTGTGTTAAGTTCTCTTAGGGTTAATTTCAGAATAAGTCTTTCTTTTCCTTGAAGCTCTGATAGGCCTTTTTGGAGAAAACAAAAACTTTGTGACTTTTTCCATTTTTGCCTTGGCTGCCGGGAAGCTCAGCGCTGAAGTCACTGCTTTGTTGCCATGGTCCTCTCACCCCTGTGCAGGGGTTCCCATCCTCTAAGTAGTCCCCTTGAGTAGTCGGCTCTAAGGGTGGTTTCCTCAGATACTTTCTGGGAGTGGGTGGGAGATAGGAACAGATATGGAGAGAGAAAGGCAGACTAGCTGATGGCATTGTGGACAGGGTGAGGACAGGGTGACCACAGGGTGGACCGGCTGCTGCCGTGGCTGAGGACATCATGCGGCCGCAGAGCCTGCGGAACCTTGCTCGTGGTGACTCGCAGCCATGGTCCTGTTCGTGTGGCCGGCCTGGGGCACTGCCGGTATGGGGTGGGGGTCTGGCTGCTTTAATTCCTCCTCCGTGGTTCCCGCGTGAGGCACGGCTTCTCCTTGAGGTTTGCTGTGGGGTGGGGGACGAATCTGAGGCGGGGCTGGCCCCGTGGGTGTGCCAGCTGTGCTGAGTCCCAGGACAAGGGCCATGTGGGGGCGGCTCAGGATGGCTTTGTTTCAGCATCGCCTCAGATCTTCCCTCTCCCCTGCCCTCCGTGTCCCCCGGGCTTCCCCTGCTCCCCAGCCCTCTGTCCACGAGGTGGTGCCGTGGGTCCAACCTTCACTGCGGGGCCTGCAGTTGCCTCGCCCGGCCCTGCTTCTGGCTGTGCTGGTCCCAGTTTGGCCCATCCCCTCCAGACCACCTTCTCCCCACACTGTCCACTCAGAGGGCCCTCCCCCAAAGCCCCACTGGCCCCCACACCCCCACCGCCCGTCTGCATGGTGGGGTTTGGCCTGGCCCTCCATGAGTCCCTGTGGCCCTGTTGAGGCCTGCAGGAGGCATGTGTCTCGAATGCAGGTGCACGCTGAGCTCATGTACGGAGGCCCCTGCTGGGTGGGCTGCTCCTTACAGGCGGGACTGTCTGGCTCACTTCTGCTCCCAGTGCGTGACCTGCTCCATACCATGTGGGCCCTCTCAGCTGTGTCTGCTGATGGCATTTGTGGTGCGGAACTGATGAGTGTCCTGTTGCTGTCGTGTGTGCCATGGGGGTCTGCCTGTCCGGCCGCCAGGACCCCATCTCCTGGGGTGACTGAGTGCTTTGCCCCTGTAGGTGTCTGGGCGCACGGGGACTACTGCCGGATCAACCCCAAGACCGGGGGCATCGTCATGCTGGGCCGGAGGTGAGGGTCATGGTTGGCTTTGCTTCCCTGGACCCCCTTCCAGAGGCCCTGGGGAGTGTGGGGGCACTTCCTGTGTCAGTTTCCCAAGGCCTGGTTTAGGTTTCTGCACCCTGAACTGGGTTGGGGGCGTGAGGGGAGGCCCGTGCCAAAGGCACAGCCAATGACCACCCACAGGGGCGATAGCTCTTCCGGGATGGGGTGGGGGTCTGTGGGTCTTGGGGGCTCGCAGCACAGCTGGGAGGGAGGGACCCATGTACAGGTGAGAGGTGCAGGGAGGTGATGGGTGTGTCCACGTGAAGGGTACTGCCTCGGCCTCTGGCCTTGAGTTCAGAGAGAGAGGGGGTGGCTGGTCAGGATCAGGAGTGGGGACGTGAGCCTTCTGTGACGGGTGCTGGTGTTGCCATGTGGACAGGGGGCAATGCCACCCCGGGGCCCCCTTTGCAACATGCCCCACTTGGGTGCTGCTGTGTGTTCACGACCTTGTCTCTGTTTACAGCGATGGCACACTCAACCCCAACGGAGTGCGGTTCGGCAGCTCAGAGATCTACAACATCGGTATGCAGTCCCCTTCTCCCGGTTATTGACGGGTCACCTAGGAAGGGAGGGGCCTGGGGGAGCCCGGGGCTTGCTTTCCAAAGGCCTCAGCTTTGGCAGAACTCTGGCCCCCCACCCCCACCCCCACCCCCCCTCGAATCAGACATTCACGAGCACGTCCTTTTCGGGACACACCTCATCCATGTTGCACATGGCTCGTGAAGCCCCAGGAGGGGATTCTTAAGGTCACATGGCCCGTCCCCATCCCCGTCCCGGTCTCTCTTCATGCTCACGGTGAGCCCTGGGAGGTGGGTCGATTGTGCCTGCTCTTTACAAGAGAAGAAACGGAAGCACAGTGAGGTGGCACAATCGCTGGAGGTCACACAGCACCGTGCAGGACACTGAGTACAGTGTAGGCCCCTGGGCCTCACGGCTGCACAGTGGACTTGCCCATGGCCTTCAAAATGCCCAGCTCAGGCCACAGGTCAGCTGCAGCCTTGTGCAGCCTGGTGGGGGAGCCCTGGCCTCTTTCCAGCCTTTGCTCCTCCCATCAGCCCTGCCATGGGTTCATGCTTCCTTTGTATTTTTAAATTAACTTGTGCAGGAAGGGCTTCACGTGGCCCCTTGCAGAACGTCTAGCTCAAGCTGAAGCTCTCGGTCTCCCTGGTGGGGGTGACCTTCCACCTGTCCCCTTCCCCCTCCTTTCCTCTGGGTCACACAGGCCGAGGCTAGACAGCTGGAACACATCCTCCCCTTGTCTCCGCAGTGGAAGCCTTCGAGGAGGTGGCAGACAGCCTCTGCGTCCCCCAGCACAACAAGGATGGGGAGGAGAGGGTGGTCCTCTTTCTGAAGATGGCCTCCGGGCACAGCTTCCGGCCTGACCTGGTGAAGCGTATCCGAGACGCCATCCGGGTCGGCTTGTCCGCCCGGCACGTGCCCAGCCTCATCCTGGAGACCAAAGGCATCCCGGTATGGCCGTACAGGCTCCCTCGTCCCCCCCACCGGCCTGTGCACCTGGCCTCTCACCTCGGGCTCGCTCGTGCTCTGTGTGTGGTTGGTCCCCGTTGTCTGGCAATAAGTCCTCTTTTTCTTGCCATCCCTTTTTTAAAACCTTTACTAAATTGCACTATAAAGTGCTTTCTGCTGCTGTTCAGGGGTGAGCAGGCTGGCCCCGAGGGGGCTGTGGTGTGCTCTCAAAGTTGTTGATGAGAAGACCGATTCTAACTCTGCAAAGAGCCGCTGGGCGCACTGGGTGGCTCTTGCCTCTTCACTGTAGGTTCTGCCTGCTGGAAGATTTGTGCCCACGCAGGGGCCCTGAGGGCCGTGCCCCCTTGGTGGCCTTTGCTTGGGTTCCGGGGTGGGGGAGTGCCTGGGGGTGCCGCAGCTTCCTTGCGCTCTGCTCACAGGACAGTGACCTGCCAGTTGAGAGAAGGAAGTGCCGTGTGTGTGTACACGTGTGCACGCATGCACACAGCACTAAACACAGATGAGCCGGGCTGTCCCTCCAGCCTGTAGAGTGGCTGCTCACCGGGGCCAGCAGGTGGCCTTGCGCTTCGAGCTGCCTGTGTGAGATGCAATCCCAGGTGGGCCTGACTCCAGACATGGCTCTTGGGAAATGCTGAGGGATGTGCTGCCCTTGACCCTGAAGCTTTCAGAGCCACTGAGATGGTTCTCTCTGCCTTGAAGCTTAGGAAAATCTTCAAAACCATGTCTCAGTTTTGGGGGGCATTGGGGGTGTGCTCCCCACAGGCCCATGGTGTGCTGGCGCTCCTGGAGGCCCTGCTCCTCTGGCCGCTTGTTCACGTCTGGTTGCTGCTTTTTAGACGGTGCCCACACATTCCTTTTTCCTGTGGTCACGACTCGTGGTGACTGTGTGGAGATGCTGGCTCTTGGGAGAGGAGCCCCTGGAGTCCATAGCCCTTCCCACTTCTCCCAACGGGGTCCAGGCTTCCTTGAGTGAGGTGCCTTTGACTGTGGCGGACGCAGCTGGGGGACTGGACTTCGGTTTTGGGCACTCGGCTTTCCTTGGCTGTGAGCGAACTGGGTCCTCTGCGGGCAGTGTGGTTACTCCAGGACCGTGTCTGCTCGTGAGAATTTGGGGCGACTTCCGAGGGAGACGCACCATGGGCTGTGTCTCTGTCCTCAGCTCCCTGTGGTCCACTCACCGGGTCCCGTCAGCTCCGAGCTGCCCTCTCTCTAGCGACTGTCTGCTGGGCCTGGAGGTCATGTTAAAGGTTACCTGAAATTTTGCAGGTGTTTTCAGACCCCCACCCCCTGTGGTCTGAGATAACAGAACACATGGGAAGGGATTTGTTCTGTGTGTTGCTGAGCTGGGGGGGTCTGGCCTAGCCACAGGGACTTGGAGTTGGTCACAGCTGAGGGGGATGGGCTCCGGGCACCTGAGGCATGGCCAGGCTGAAACGACTGCCCTGACCCAGCGTGTCCTTGTCCTGGGCTGTGTAGTTTAGTCGCCTGGCTCTTCCGGGAGGAAATGATACCAGCATTTCCTCTGAAACATTGTTGTGTGTATTTTGTCCGCTGATGGAAGATGTACGCTGTCGGCTCCCACGATCTGTTCTCGGAGCTTCTGTGCGAAGCTTAGACGCACATAAACACCTGAGACGCTGCCCGGGCGACGGGCTGAGGACATTGCAGTGACAGGCAGCCCCTCAGGAGCCGGTGCTCAGACCCTTAATTAGTTCTCACTTAGACTGAGTTTTTCAAACGAATGAGTTTTAATTACACCACAGGTTAAAAATAGACATATCGCTGGTGAGGAGGGACCAGGGTTCCAGTGGCTTTATTAAAGGGCTCTGTTTTTCTAGAAGCTTCCTGGTCCCTAAACACACCAATGCTGTTGGGATCACAGATGAAGCCCAGGTGTGACAAGAGAAAGTCACACGCCCTCCCACTCAGACAAACGCTTCTGAGAACATGTCGAGAGGGTTCGGTGAGGATCCTGGGGGAAGCTGGGTTTCCCGTTGCTGGTCAGTGACAAAGTCGTGGCTAGTCTCTATCATATAAAAGTGTAACAAGGGAAACGTAACTGGTGAAATCAGGACAAAACATACCTCGAGGCACACCTGGGAGCTGTGCTTCCTCCCTTCCAGCCCTGGGGGAGGTACCATCACCCCCATTTTGCATTCGAGAAAGGAGTTCCGGGTTGGAACTGGCCCCCAGGCCCCAGCAGTGGTGGTGGAAGTCCCCTTGCTTGCCTTGGGGGCGGGCTCTCCATGCCCTCGAGGCTGTAGGTTGGCTGGGCTGGGAGCTGGGAGCTGGGAGCCAAGGTCAGTCTGTGTGGCCCACACGCACCTGGGCGCGGAGCGAGGGATGCTTCCCCTCTGGGTTCACATATTTCTGTGTCTTCTCTCCCTGCCCCGGCAGTACACTCTCAATGGCAAGAAGGTGGAGGTGGCTGTGAAGCAGGTCATCGCTGGGAAGGCTGTGGATCACCGTGGGGCCTTCTCGAACCCCGAGACCCTGGATCTGTACCGGCACCTCCCCGAGCTGCAGGGCTTCTGACTGCGTCTCCCCATCCCCGCGTCGGTGTCGCAGTGCTGGTGTGTGTGGGAAGGTCCTGGGACACCCCAGCGCTCTGCAGGGGGCTTGCCCTGTGCCTGTGGCCCACGTGGGGGTGCCTGGTCTGCACACGTGGCACGCCATCCTGACCTGGAGGCCGACAGGACATGTGTGTGTGGGAGTGTATGGCAGTGTGTAGGAGCGTGACCTTGCACGTGTGCTGCGGTGTGCACGCACAGGAGGGGCTGGTGGCTGCCAGTGTGTGCAGCTGCGGCAGACGTCTGGTCACGTGTACGGCGTGGCCTGGCCTCTGGCGACAGCACAGCCCCGAGGGGCCATCTTGCCCTCAGCGCCCCCCCTCTGTGGGCCCGCTTTGAGCCATGGAGGTGCAGATCGGCTCCTCCCTTTCCTCTGATCTCCGGCTCTGGCCGTTGTCCCTCAGGGCCTGTTGTCCTTCCTTGCTCATCACTTGTCACAAGGGTGTGGTCCAGTGTGACTGTCCCCTCCTGCACCCTGCCGTGCTCTGCATGGTGACCAGACACATGCCATTCCTGGCGGAGCCGCGTCTGCCTGCCCAGCCAAACGGTGGGCGCTGCCTGAAGGACAGCACGTGCCCTTGGAGAATGAGTGGGTCCCCCGCTGTGACGGGAACCCCTTGCTGTGTGGACAGTGGCTGGTTAGAAACCTCCCCTGTGAGTCATCTGCTGTGTGGGTGTTTGGAGGGCTGGATGTCCACCCTGTGGGCGGTGCTGCTCTCGGGGGTGCTGGCAGCCTCACCCCCCAGCTGCAGTCACCATGGTCACCCCCCGGCGGTGGTCACCATGGATCCTCGGAGACAGAGCTTCTCTGCGTGAGGGCTCTGCACCTGGGAAAGGTGTTACAGTGCCTGCCGGTCATGTCGTGGGGTTGACAGCCAGTTGGTGTGTGTGTTCTCTTCAGTTCAGCATATTCCTGTAATCCTAATATTCGTTTTTGTGTTTTTTAAAATGGAGCACAATGAAATCCTTTTTGAATCCCTTTTCTTCTGATTATAAAAATTTATGGGGCCCAGGTTGGTGTGAGTTTGTGGATTGAGCTTGAGCGCCAAATTGCAAACCAAAGGATCACTGGTTTGATTCCCAGTCAGGGCACATGCCTGGGTTGTGGACCAGGTCTCCTGTAGGGGGCGCTGCAGAGGCAACCACACATTGATGTTTCTCTCCCTCTCTCCCTCCCTTCTCCTCTCTAAAAGTAAATAAAGTCTTTAAAAAATAGAACAAAAACATATGGGGGAAATTGCCATGAGGAATTTAATGCAGTAAACAAAAACATGCATGTGCGTGTGTACATACTACACATGCAGCGTGCTGGCGTGTGTTCTCTGGAGGGTCGACTGGCTCCATGGGCAGGAAGCTGGCTGTGCTGATACTCTGGGGGAGATGGTTGGTCAAAATGATTGGGGCATTTTCTGGGCCCCTGGTGACCAAGTGACCCAAGAGTGCTTCTCGGTGGGAAGCAACACCCCAGAGAGCGATAATGTCTTCACCTAGACTCCCCTGTGGCTGATTTCTGGGCAACAACACTTATCTTGTCATTGCCAGAGTCACGTGTCCCTTGGGCTGTGTCTGGCTGCACGTCACAGAATCCAGGCTCAGCCCAGTAGGGTTAATTTTTCTCACATCCCAGTCATGGGAGGCCAACTGTTGTCCCAGGGCTGCTGCTACAGTGCCCAGTCTTTTTTGTCTCCTGCCTCTGCTGTCCCATGTGTTCCATGCAGAAGAAGGGCTGGGTGGGAGGACAAAAGCCCACCCCCCTCTGTATGTCCCTTTTTTATTAGCAAAACAATGGCTTTTCTGGAAACCCCGCCCAGTGCCCACATGCTTCTGCATCATGGCCAGAGTGGGCCACGAAGCACCCCTAGCTGCAAGGGAGTCTGGCAATCAGAGTATTTTAAAACAGTACTTACTCCCTTTTTGTATTAGTCTCCTGCTGCTGCTACAATGAAACACCACAAACGTAGTGGCCTAAACCCACACAAATTGTTAACAGTCCTGGAGGGTAGAAGCTGCCAACAGGGGTCTCACTGGGCTGAAGCCACAGGGCCAGCAGGACTGCATGCTTTCCAGAGGTTCTGGGGGAATTGGCTCCCTGCCTTTTCCAGCTGCTGCATCCTGACTACTGGCCCCTTCCTCCATCCCATGGTGTCTGACCCTCCCTCCCTGACCACGTACTAGGACCCCATGATGACACTGGCCCATGCAAAGAATGTGGGTTAGTCTCCCAGTTTCACCATCTATAGAGCAGCAAGTTTGGTTTTGTCTGCAACCATAACTCCTGCTTCCCTGGCTACGTGACTGGACATTTTCACAGGTTCTGGGTGTTGGGATGTGGACACGCTGGGGGCAGCAGAGTGGTCGTTGGGGAGGTATGAGCCTTGAGCAGGAAGAATCCTGGTTGGTGACTGTCCCCAGGCTGGGCTCATCCTCCCCACGTGACCAACTGGCCTGCCAGTCCTCCTTCTGGGCCTCGGGCCAGGCCTGGGACCCTCTCACATCAACTGAGGAGTGGTTAAGTCTTCTTTGCTGTGCCCCTTAGTTCCAGCAAGATATCCAGGCGGGCCACACCCACACATCCTTATTAATAGGCCATGCTGGCAGCTTCATTAATGAGAGACAGAAGGTTGGGAACCACAGCCTCCCACATGCCTTGGCCCCAGTATCACACTTAGAAAGCCCGCCACCTGCCCGGCAGCTGCCTTTTCCTCTCTGCGGTGGCTCCACCGCGCTCGACCCCCAGCAGCTTCAGGAAACTGTGGGTCTGCTGTGTAGCCTGGCGAGGGCACCCCGACTCCGTGGTCCTGTTCATCCCCTCTGCCCTGCGGGCCGCATGCTGTTCCTCTCCTCAGTGCCTGCCTTCCCCTCCAGGAACGTTCTCCAGGCCACAGGGCTCCTTCCCAGCTGCATCGGACCCACCCCCACCTTCTGGCTGGGCAGACTCTCCTAAGGAACCCTGGAGCACCGGGTGGGGTGACTGAGCCTGGTCCCCACTCTCTTCCTTTCACGCTGTGCTCCTCTGAACTGGTTTAGATTCCTCCACTGTCCCTGTGGGCACCTGTCAACTGGTCCCCTCCCTGCCTTCTGTACCTTGGAGGCCCCCAGATTTGCTCATTCATCTGGACCCCGAGCCCCTGGCAGAGCGCGCAAACCCACGTTTCGGGAAAGGCGTCTCCTTGGCCTCCTAACCCACCTGGGACCATACAGGGACAAAGGAGACACTTCCCTCGGGGCTTCAAGTGCCCTGGGTGAGGGTCTCGTGGGGAGCAAGCTCCCCAACTCTGGGCCCATCCTGCAGAAGACTGTGGCACACAGATTTATGGGTGTAGTCCTTAGGGTGCAGGCTAGGCTGCCATTACAAGCACCCCCAAATCTGGCTTGGTTGGGAAAGAGTTTTTCTCCTGTAACAGCCCCGAGGACAGTGGGTGGGCCAGGGTGGCTGGGTGGCTTTGCTTCGCAAGGATCACCTGAGGGCCCAGCCTTCTTCCATCTGCTGGTGGTGCCATCGGGGGTGGTCTTGTCTGCTTGGCAGAGCCAGCTCACGGCACTCACCTCACTGGGACCAACCTTCTTCCCCAAGAAGCTCCCAAAAGAATGGAAAGAATCCTTTTTTTTTATGAACCTCATTTTGTGGTCTTCTATTGGGCGGAGTATAGTTCTTGAATGTCTAGATTTAAAAAAAAGTCACACTTCAGTGAAACACATCAGCTGCCACATGTGGTTTCCAAGTCACGCCAGCGGTGTCGCCGACCCTGTCACGTGCTTCAGCCCTGATTAGATTTGGAGGGGCATCAGTTCCTGTGTCATGAAACTTTAAAAGACAGTGTTCCGGGAATGGTGTGCCCCGTTGTTCCCGTGTGGCTGGAATTGTGGGTTTTAAAAAAGATGCTATTTCTACTCTGAAGACGAGGGTGCTTTCCAAAGGGTTCCGCTGCGCAGTCTTTGCGGGGGCGGGGGGGGGGGGGCGTGGAGGGCGTGGAGGGCGTGGAGGTCAGCGGAGGTTTTCTGCCGTCTCGGAATGGATGTGTTTCCGTGGCTTTCCTTCTTCTCTTTCTTTCTTTTTTTCCCCCCGAAATAACCTGACTTGGCAGCGATCTCTCTCCACCGATGGGACCGTCAGGGTCTTGCCAAAGTCTGTGTCACATAATTGCTTTCATGCTCACACCCGGCACGCTCGTGTTGATGGCTGTGACGCAGAGGTGACAATTCTATTAGGCCTGGGTTCTTGCATGGTTGACCCTGCAAATTGAATCTGGGAGGTCAGCCCATCTGCCTGGCTGCTAGATTTCATGTTGCCGTCTGGGGAGGGGCCCAGGAGGTGGAGGCTGAGGGGTCGGGGCCTGGGCGCAGACAGCCTCTCTGACCCCCGCCACTCCATGTCCCGCACTCTCCCTTGGCTCCCCAGATGGAAGGCACAGCCCTTGATGGATGGGCTTCTGCCCGAGCGGCATCATTAGCCACTCTGTCAAGGTGACAAGGTCATTTTTAATATCCGCTCTTTAGAGTGGAGGTTTATTTTTAGGTTGGGAGTCTGCCAGCCTTCCCAGAGAGAGAGAGAGTGAGCCTCGAAGAGCTTAGGGCCAGGGCTCTGACCCTGGCGGCCTGGGCAGCTTGTCAACAATTCCCAGGCCCACAAGGGTGCTGCCTGAGGTGCAGGACATGTCCTGTCTCGCCCCACGTGGTGGTTCCTGGGACTTACGTACAATGTGCAAAACGTTGGGCTGCAATGAGCACGTGGAGAACGCAGAGCCCTTTTGCGTCCCCGGGGGAACATGGAATGGGGTCACAGCAGTGGGAGGAGTTTCATGGCTCCCCAGAAAGGGTAACAGAGCTACCCTATGACCCGGCCATCCCACCCCGAGGGGGGGCCCCAGAGAATTGAAGGCACGGACTCAGGAGGCGTTTGGACACCCATGTTCACGGCAGCACTGTTCGAAATGGCCAAAAGGGATGATCGGGATGGTCACTTAGTGAGTAATATAATGTCTGGTCACTGGGGTGGACACCTCAAACTAATTCAGTGTCGCACATCAGCTGTAATTGAAAAATGAAAAATGATTTTTAAAAAAAGCACCTGAAATATTTTCCCTATCAAGTGTTTCAAGGACCTAATTATGAACGTCATTATAATTGTTCATTAGTTATATTTTGTTCAATTACTTTAACAAGTTGCCAAATGGAACACAAAGCCGGCAATTAGCATTATGTAATTGTAATGAGACACTCCAATCGGGCTGCGGATTTTTCCCTTGGAGGGAGCCAGTGGAAGGTGGCGGCTGGCTCCCCATCTGCTCACAGGCCCCCTCTGAGCCGTGGGCGGCGGGGCGGCCTTTTCTTCTGCACAAAGATCCCGGTCAGAAATGTGGACACGTGTGAGGATGGGGCTGAGAATGTCCAGATGATGACGATCGTGTGTCACATGATGTGTGGCAGCCCTGGTCCCGGCTGGTTTTCGCGCCGTAATTCACCGAACGTCCCCGTCAGTCCCCGATGTGAGGGCTGTCACTTCTCCCATTTTGCAGATGAAGACATCGAGGCACACAGGTCACACGTGCCCAAGGTCACACAGCCCGGAGGTGCTGGAGCTGGGCCCTGGTCCATGCCCTTGACCGCAGCTCTCTGTTGGGTATTGATTACTGAGTCTCAGAGAAATGTTCATTTTGAAATATGCATGGCCCACTTTATCCAACAGGAGACCATCAGTGAGAGAAAAGATAACACTGCATTTTGGCCACTTCATTGTTCGTATCAGAATGTATTTCAGAGGTAGGAGTGTGAATGCAGCTTTCTAAAATTTGCCCTGGCTGGTGTGGCTCAGTGGATTCAGCGCCAGACTTCGAACCAAGGGGTCACCACTTTGATTTCCAGTCAGGGCACATGCCTGGGCTGCAGGCCAGGTGCCCAGTAGAGGGCGCTGAAGAGGCAACCACACATTGATGTTTCTCTCCGTCTCTCCCTCCCTTCCCCTCTCTCTAAAAACAGATAAATCATTGGCTGTTCTTAACCACTCCCCACTCCAAGCTGTGGCTGGGGGCGGTGGACAGACAAGTCAACCAGACAGGCAACAGCCCCGCTCAGGCACTTTGATCTGTGAACATGTTTGGACAGGATCCCATTACTTAAAACCTGTTGAAGTTACAGAGGCTGCCTTGACTCTGCGACAGAAAAGGAGAGCCTTTATTAATGCGACTGGAAAGTCCGAGGATGGATTTCAGGCATGGCTGGGTCCAGGACCTCACACAAGGTCCCCAGGGCTCGTTCTCAGCTGCAGTCCCCAAAGGACAAGCTGGGTCTCTTCCACGGAAGGGAGGGACATGGCTGAGCTCAGGCATGCCTAGCCGCTGAGCCTCGGGGTGGAGGGAGGGCACAGGTTCAGGAGGCCTGGCCCTGAGCCAGCTTGTCCTGTCTGTTTTGGGACGCAGCATCCACATCCATGCAGTGGGCATACCGCAGGCGGATCCCACTCTGTTTCTCTTTCTCTCCCTCCGTCCCTGTCTCTGTCCCTCACTCTCTCTGCCTGTCTCTCCCTCTCAGCTGGCCCCTGTGCTCAGCTCTCCCAGCCGCACCTGTCTGGGCTCCGCGCCATCAGCTGGAGGGGCGTATCTGAGCCGATCTCTTGGTGTGCATGGGACACGGACCTAGTTCTTAATAATGATGAACGGCGACAGGAACCTTCTCTGGACCAGACCGAGAGACCTGGTCAGAATCACACTGGCTGCTGTGGCGCCAGCTGCTGCCACCAGGACAGGTGTGACCAAGGAGCCAGGGTTCCCCTGCAGCCCCGGTCCCCTCCTGGTCTGGCCTCAGAGTCTGGAAAGCTAGGGTCGCCTGCATCTGGGACGGGCGCGTCACAAGGACTAGAGTCCCTCTCAAAGAGGCCGGAGCTACTGGGGGCACATCGCAGGTGCAGCGACCCCAGAGTGCAGCTCACACCTGCGGTGAGCACAGTACCCGGTTGACCAGGTTACCTGGATGGCCACGAAGGTGAGTTCAGTTGCTTCAAGCTGAAAAGGAGCTGATTGAAATGACACCTGGGAAGCTCTGAGTTGTTGGCAGCTACAAATGAGGAGCGTGAGGGTGTCCACACAGAGGGCGCTTGCCACAGCATTAGCCTGTGCGGCATGGCTGCCACTGTGGGCCCCTGACGCCCCGGGACACGGGGCACCACTTCTCTGCCCCTGCTTTCGCAGGCCAGTAGCTCCCAACTTGAAGTCTGGGTGGCCACACTCTTGTTGGAACGGGGGGGTGAGGTCTCAATTAAGCACCTGGACTCTGGAGCTGGATGGGGTGGGTTCGAATCCAGGCTCCACCATTTATCGTGTGCGTGGCCGTGGGCAACCTGTGTGCCTCAGTTTGTTCATCTGCAAAATGAGGATAATAGTTGTGCCGACCCCAGGAGGGTCGTGCGAATTAAATGACAGAACATCCGTGAAGCGTGGCCAAGAAGTAACTGAGTAGCATGCTAAGTTTTAGCTGTCACTTGGAGTCTTTTAAAGGGACCAGTTGGCATGTACTGCGTGAGGTTTCTTGTGAAGACTCAGCCAGTGGGGGCTTCCTCACGGGTAGCGGGGGGTTCCCAGGATGGGGCCTACACCGGGCCTTCCTCCCTCTGCTGTTCAAGTGGGTTTCTATTTTGAGCTCCACTGGCCTGTGGTTTCCTGAAATCTCATTCACCTGGGGTCACGCCCGCCCATTCTCTGGGTTGCTTCTCACACGTGCAGTCTGAGCACCTGGAAGTGGAGTGTGTGCCCTCCAGTTTGTCACAGTCCGCACCACTCCCTAGCACCCTGCACCTGCCCTGGGTCACTCAGTTTACCTTACTCAACCTGGTCCCTGTGGACCTCCGAGTTCAGGACCCCAGAACCAGAGAGCGGGGGTTTCTGGAAGATAATGAACCCTTAGAAGCTTCTCCCTGGAAGTCACATCCCCCTCAAGACAATGAGATGTCAGGATCTGTCATCTGCTGGAGGGGTGGGGGGAGGAAAAGTGACAAAAATGCTACTCAGGCACATATGGACAGACGCAGGGCCTCTCATGGGGCCTAAATTCAGGACACAGAGTTGGTCCGTGGGGCTGAGACAGGGCAGCTGGCACCTTCTGCCACCCTCTGTGTTTGTCCCCGTGGCTGGCACCAGCAGAGGTGCCGCTCACCAGGAAGCTCCTTGGCATCGGAGCAAGGAAGCGTCTTCTGGGCTTTCTGGAGGTGGAGTCGTGGGTGTGCAGGTCTCCATGGTAACCCTTCCGACAGGGTGATGCCCTGAGTTTGGGCCCCTCCTCCATCTCAGGGCAGCTCTGCTATCTCACCTCATAGATCCAAGAGGCCACCACTCAGTCCCCATTGCTGTCACCCACTGAACAAGCTTTAGAGCCCCCTCCGGGGACAGAAGCTAACACATTGCATCCAAAATCCCTTGTTAGGGCCCCCAGATCAATGACTTCCCGCTGGATGGAGGGTCAGGTTCTCTCTGCCTTGCTCTAACACCTTCACGTGCTCCTCTGGCTTCTGTCAATATTTATCGACAAAACCTTGCGATTCTGTGGTGGCGAGCTATGTCACCCTGGGCCACAGTGTGTGCCTGAGCCGCGGAGCAGTCCTGCCCGGATTCTAGCGGTGGCAGATCTTAGAGGGGCGGGGGTCTTCCTGCAAGGCACCTGCCCCCCGTGAGTTTACCACTCGGTTACTGGAACAGGACGGCTTGTCTCCTTAGACAGAAGACAGTGGGGACCACCTTTGGCCCGGCAGGTTCCGAGTGACTGGGAGGTCAGAGTTTTTCTGCTTCCTCTGGGCCCCACCCGATGTCCCTGTTCCAGGTTTCAATGTTCCGTTCTTTCCCACTGGGTGTCCAACCCCTGCAGGAGAGACCTGGTGAGGCTGCGAGTCCAGCCAATGTGATTCGAGAGCCTCATGGTCAAATTGCATTTTCAGTGGCTACGGTCAGTGAAGAAGACTTTGCCCTGGAGACAAGGAACATGAGCAGGGACTGCTCAGTGCCAAGAATCCCCAGCTCGTAGGCGCTGGTTGGCTTCATCGAGGGCTGAAGGGGGCTCTGGGGGCCCAGAGCAGCTGAGAGGAAGAGGACGGTCGAGGGGCTGCAGGCCCGGATGGTGCCCACCCTCATCCCCAGGGCTGACCTCTCTGAGGGGGCACAGCGACCGTGGGAACACACAGTCAGCTGGAGCGGGGACCTGTGTCAGAAGGCAAGGCAGCAGCAGGCCTGTGTAGACGTCTGCCCTTGTTTTCTGGACATGGCCCACTGGCTGGGGATGCTCGGCAGGTCACTTCACCTCTCTGAGTCCCAGACTTTCGTCTGACAAATGGGGCACTAACGGGCTCATCCACACTCTCAGGGCTGTGGGGCTGGTGGGCAGTGGTCCTAGGTGGGAAAGTGGACACCTTTGTTCAAGTGGGTGGCACTTCCTGGAAGTGCATAGCTGCCATATTGATAAGAAATGACCTTGGCTCACGGGTCCCAGGAAACCTCATCTTGTGGCTTAATTAGGACTTACTTTCCTCATATATCAAGAGTTCTCGAGGTGGTTATCTCTGGGCGATGCTCGAGTTGCTCAGGGATCAGAGGGTCAAACACCTCTGAGTCTTTGGCCTTCTTCTCATGGCCACAAAATGACTGCTGCAGCTCCAGACATCACGGCTACATTTAAAGCAGGAAGAAGGCCGAGGGCCCTGGCCAGCCACCTCTGTTCCTGCCTCTAGTGGACAGAGGCCATCCTGGCCTATATCTAGCCCTCTTCCTTCTCATCTCACTGGATAGAAGCAGGTCTGTAGGAGAGTCTGGGATGATGAGCACGTAGCTTTCCTACCTCTACAGAGCAAGGAGGCCTGGGAGAGAGAAGCAGGGATGGGTGTTGCGTTAGAGAGCTGACGGTGTCTGGAACAGCTGGCAGGTGCCACACGGCAGCAACCGGAACTGCCCTGCCATGGAGGGGAAGAGACCACGGATGGATTTGGTTTCCACCCTGGTGGGCTGTTCACAGGGCTGCATCGGAATCGCTCACATTTAAATTCGGAGGTGGAATTATTTTCCGTGCTTGCCATTATGCAAATGGCTGTCTCGCTATAGCTCAGGGTTTTCATTTTTCTATGAATTATTCCTTTCTCACTGTCTCCCCCCTCTTGGCAGGCATAAAACAAGCACTGACTGATCAGAGGAATTTTCCAGTCGTTCAGTCAACGGGATATTTACTGAGCGTCTTCCAGGTGCAGGGAGCTAGCCCAGGCTCTGTCCCAGGACATAGGGGACAGAGACGTGCCCTCTGTGATCTGGGAGCTCATGCCCCCGCAGAGCAGAGAAGCAGCAAACACATCAGTGTCTCAACGTACGAGCATGACCTGTGGTCGGAAGGGAGTAAAACATGGCGGGTGAATGGATTTGTGGGCGCAGAGGATGCTTTGGGCGGGGTGGTCGGCAAGATTCTCGGAGGAGAGGCTGTTTCAGGAGAAATGTGGAAGATGGGAAGAGGCCAGCCACGCAGTGGTCTGGGGGAAGGAGATACCCGGGCAGAGGGAGTGAGAACACAGGCCGAGGCCCCGGGGTTGGGACCGAGCTTGGATGGCCAGGAGGGGAGAGGAAGGGAGCTGCTGAAGACCTGGAGGGGGAGGGGCAGGCCGAGGCACACCTGGCTTTGGAGAGGCGCTTTGGCTCAAGTTCTGCCTGTTGGGAGTGGGCTTGCCAGATGGGGCTCCTTAGCTAGACATGGGCCATCAACCCCTGGCCTGGGGCCCAGCCCCCTGGGCCTCAGCTTTCAGGGTGTCTGTGTTGCTCCACTGGCGTGATCCCTTTTGTTTCCTTGCCCACTGCCTATTTCCCCCACTTGAATACTGACCCCGTGGGAACACGACCCTTATCTGTCTGGCCCACGGCTGTGTCTCCATCCCCGTGCTGGGAGTGGCACACAGCAGATGCTGAAAAATACTGGACTGCTGTGTCGTGGTTTTCTGTTGTTGCACAACCAATGACTTAAAAATGTAGCAGCTTAAAACAGCACCCGCTCATTAGCTCACGGTCTGTAGGTAGGGGCCGAGGCCTGGGGCCTCGCCCAGGCTCGGGGCCTGAAATCAGGATGTTGGCGCGCTGCGTCCCGGTGCAGGGTGCGGGATCCGTCCCCCAACCTGCGTGGTGGTGGAGCTCAGCTTTTGCTTTCTGAGTGCTGGGCAGTAGCTGTTTCCAGCCATGGACTCCGCCAAGACCTGACCTGGACTGCAGGTCTCCTTCCCGGTCCAGCCCCAGGGCCCTTGCACGTCCAGCTCCCACTGCCAGAGAGCCTCTGCCCTCTGCGTCTGTGTGTCTGCTCGCCTGTCACCTCTTCCGTGAAGCCTCTCCTGACTCCCCTCCCTCCCCCTTTATTTATTTATTTATTTTAAACATATTT
>CM052546.1:66919149-66934965 GCA_028533065.1 Trachops cirrhosus
CCCCTCCTACCGGTCTGGTTGATGGAGTCTATTTTCAACTCACTGGTTGTCGGACTGCCCGTCACTTCAATTTTCTGTTATTTCTGGTTGTTATTTTGTTTCTATATCGTTGTTGTCCACATCTTGGTTGTGCGAGGGGGCACAGTGCGTCTGCCTATGCCTCCATCTTGGCCGGAAGTCGCCCTCCCTCCCCCTTTAAAAACACCTTGGTACTTGTTTTACATCCTCCTTGCGCTTCCCTTAAACATTGTGCCTGTTCATTTGGTTTACGGTCTCTCTCCCACCCTGGAACGTCAACCTTGCATGAGCAAGGAGTCTGGTTTGATTCTCTGTGGCGTCCCAGCACACGGAAGGGACTGGCCAACACCCAAAGGAAGAGTGAGTCAGGTTCAGGGAGGGCAGTTTTCACCTCATCCCTTTCTCCTTTCTTCCTCTCTCTTGCTGTCCCCCCACCCCTTTTTTGTTGGGGAAAAACCCGTCAGGCACAGCCTCCCTTCCCCAGGCAGCGTCCTTATGTAATCCGGGCCTCCTCTGGCTGAGGAGGAGCTGGTGGAGGCTGTAAGCAGTGCTCCTGGGTGTTTGCAGCCTCTCCTTCCAGTGGCACGAGCTCTCTCAAAGGGCCTTGGCCGGCTGGCCCTGCCTGGGGGCGGGGGGCAGGCACTGACTTCAGGGTCCGCCCGCGGCCAGGGTCACGCCCAGATGTGCACCTCTGGGGGTGGAAGGCAGGATTTGGGCTGTAAAGCAGATGGGAAGAGCTGTGTGTCCCGGAATGCCCCACAGTCTCAGGATGCAGGCAACATGGGTCTCCCACTCGGTTGCTCACTGCTGGCTCTCAACCTGCAGGAGCCAAACTGTGTCCACAGGCCTGGCCGGGCTCTCGCTCCCTGCCCCAGGAGACCCACCCACCCCCGGCGTGAAGGAAAGGCACCAGCCTCTCTGAGTGTCACTTCGACCACCTGCCCTGTCCTCAAACCCCAAGGAGTCACAGTGCGAAGGTGCTGACCACGGCCAGTTTGTTTGAGGTCTGCACACTCATCCTTGTTTTCTCTGTTTATTCACTTCTCACACACACTACCTCTTTTATGCAATTAATAAAAGAGCTCTTTCCACTTCAGGTGAGCTCATCACACGTGACGAATTTGTAAATGTCAAGGAGATGATTGCAGTGCACTGTGGGTGGTGCGGCTCCAAGGGCGCTACAGCCAGGGGGCGTCCATGGTGGCATTTAGTCAGCTTGGGGCCTCCTCCCACCCAGGACAGGGGCCGGGCGGCCTGCGGCTGCTGCAGAGCTCAGCACGTTGGCGTGTTTAAGACACAGGAATGTTCATAGAGGGGGAGGGTCGAGTGTTTTCAACAGGCCCCCCGCTCTCCCGGCCCGGTCAGCTTCTGCAGGTGAGCTGCCATCACCGCCCTGAGAGCACAGGAAATTCAAGTTCAGCATGGGGGGAGCAGTCCAGCAGTTCTCAGTGGTTAACAACCACAGGACACAGCGGCCAGGAAGCTGTCGCCACTCCCCAAGGTGGGTGCCCCCAGACACAGCGCGTTACCCCAGTGGCAGGCAGCTCTGCATCTTGACATTGGGATCGGCTTTCCGAAGAGTTGGAGGAAAGCACTGTGGAGACCCCTACAGGGCTTTGGGGACAGCTAGGTCTCGGTTCAAACTCCAGCTCTGCCCTTTGAATGAAGCCCCTGAGCCTCAGTTTCCTCATCTGTAAAATGGGGGCAAAACACCCCCTGTCATTTTACTGGGAGGGTTGAATGGCCTGTCACGTGGGAGGGTCTTACTGAACAATGAGGCAGGGCCAATCCCATTTGATGGGCCACGGGCGCCTCTGCTGACGGCCTGGTTTCCTCCTATCAGGCAGGAAGCCCGAGGCGGGGACTAGCACGGAGCGTTCATGAACCTCGCTGCTCTGCCTTGGGCTTCTGCTCAGACCCTTGCTTGTATGTTTAATTGAGATCCCTGTCTTACTCAGAGGTGTGGGCTGTGAAAAATTGGGGTAACCCAGCTCTAGTGTCAAAGCACAGGACTTGTTCCTCGAGGAAATGCAACCACGTTTAAGTTTTTTTTTTTTACATCCTTGAAGGATAAGCATTGTCATCACCTCCATCACCAGCAAGCGGAACCAAAGGGCGTGCGGTGGGAACAAAGGGGCAGGAGGAGCCTCCCCGGCCCATGGAGCAGTGTTCTGTCCTGGTCTGTCTTTCACACTGAGTCCCCTTACAGTGGACACCTGTCATTCTGACCCTCTCTGCACCTGTCTTCTGAAAGCAGCACCCTGATTCTCCTGGGGGACCCAATGCCCCCTACCCTCAGGCTGTGGGGTGCAGGCAGAGCTGATCCTTTTCCAGCTCTATATGACTCAGGCCTGGCCAATTTGCATAGTCATCCCCTCAGGCATGATGATTGGTCCAGGTATAAGCATGTGAACTTCCTGTGGCCAATGATATTCCTTTCCTGCCATTCTTCTGCTGACACAGAATCCTGAGGACATTGGGCTTCCGGAACTAGCCGAGCCTGAAGCCATGGACACTTGGATATGGTGAGCCAGTGAATCCCTTCTAATTTAGGGTTTTGTCATTGTAAAATATAACACTGTTCAGAGCCCCATGGTTCCAGATCCAAAGACATTTCTTGGCCCTTTGTAGGCGAAATGCAATGATTTGGCAAGGCAATCAGCTCCAACTCGGGTCCCCCAGGGAGGGAGGACTGTGGAGGACCGCAGCCACCACCGGTGCCAAATGCCCTTTGCTGTTCCCATACTCCCACCCAGCCTGTCGTGGCTCGACTCACTGCCTGCCTCTCTGCAGAGCTGCGGGGCTTTGCACGCCCTGCAAAGCTAATGAACATTATTAATCCTGGTGTGACACTAAATGTGCTCTCATTTTCCCACAGGAGGCGCTCCTAAACAGAGAGTAAAGGAAAACTAGAAGTCGAAAGAGAGATACAAAATACTTAAAAGTGTACCCAGGCCTACGTGGTCAAGAGAAGGAGTTAAGCAGAGGGGAACAAGCCTGCCCATTTTCCCGACACACAGCACAATACCCTGCCCCACCCAGAGCTTACCAAGAGGAGGTGGGTTAACTGTGATGATAGTAAGTGAGGATAAAATCATACCCAGGATGGCTTCCCCTAAGTTTCTAAATTCCATTGCTATCTCCTCACTCAAAACACCATCCTATATAAAGAACTGACCTGAAGGGGAAATCTTTTATTAGTTGCATAGAGCAGGGGGCATATATGTAAAAAGAATAGAACAAGCAAGGTTGAGTTCGTAGACCTCAACTCAAGATTTGAGCAAGTGGGTGCCTGCCAGGCACTCAGAGGAGTTGGAATCGGTACCACTGTCACGAGAGGCCCTGGATGTGACAACCCCAGACCACACATGCCTTTGCCCGACCTGATTTTTTGGGGACAGACGCCGAAGGACGAGTCGTGTGCACATGGAAGGGGGCAGGAACCTGCCTGTTGCTTTTGAACATCGAGGAAACTGCACACAACCTGAAATGTTCAGGAACATGAGAATTGGTTAAACATTTCCAACCATCATGACATTTCCAACGATCAGATTGTTCTCATTAAAATTGTCCTGGAGAAAAGGATTTAAGTGGCACGGAAAGATGATTGTAATGTATAATTAAGTGCAAAGAATACGTTAAAACAATACCCATGATATGAGCTCATTTTTAATAAATTATATATAGAATATGCTCAGAAAAGAGGCTGGAGAGAACATAATAAGGATGAGAAGTGGTGATTTCTGAATGGTGGGGGTGATGTTCTTTCAATATTTACACCTTTGAGTTTCTGCCAGAAACACATACTTTGAAAAATAACTTAACCCTCACAGTCACTATAAAGGGAAGATACTTTTCTGTGTTTTTTCCACCATTTGATTTGTTTTATTGAGTGGTAAATATGCATCATAGTCCACTTGGGCTTTTCCTGTACTTGCCTTTATCAATTAGGCTGCTTTTGGCTGCAAGGAACAGCTGGCCAAATAGCTGTGCTCAAACAGTGCAGTTTATCACCTCGATGATCAGGAAGGCTGCAGACAGCACTGTGGCTCCAGGATGTGGTGGATCCAGGATGTGGTGCCTCCAGGTCAAAAGAGGCTGCCAGAGCCCTCCCATCATGCCTCCACTCCCCAGGATGCCAAGAAGAAAGGGGTGCAGGGGGCAAAGGGCCCTTTGCCTCCACCATCTGATCAATGAGAGCAATCTTCCCAAAAGTTCCCCATTATATCTCATTTGTCAGAACTGGGTCACATGCTTCCTCCTGAACTCTCCCAGGCACAAGGAATGTGATTGGCTGAGGCCTATCAGGATTCAACCCCCAGGGTGGGGCTTATGGCCAGTCAGACCAATTGGAAGCCTGTCGGGAAGGAAAATAGCTCTGCATCGAGTTTCTGGGGGCCTTGGGCAGTGCGGAGGCAATGGTGGGTGGGGGAAGTATAACCCATCCATTTGGAGGGCCAGGATGCCCTGGAGTCAGACCGCCTGGGGACAGATCCTATTCTGCTGCTTACTGGCTGGCCCTGTGACCAAGGGGAAGTTGCTTCATCTCTGCCTCAGTTTCCTCTGTCATAAAACAAACAGATGGCTGAGAGGAGGAGATGAATGGAAACATGTAAGCCCCGAAGAATGAAACCAGCTGCTCCAACAAAACTTGTACACAAGTGTTTAGGTGGCACTGTTCATAGCAGCTGAAAGGTGGAAACGGCCCGAATACTGCATAACAGGTGAACGGATCAACGGGTGTTTCACACCCGTACAGTGGGATCTTACTCTGCCTTAGACGGGAGTGAAGTGCTGATTCATACTACAGTGTGGGTGCACCGTGGAAACATTCCGTGCCAGAAGCTGGACAAAAACACCACTTATTTTTTACTCCCATTTGCAATGAATTGTCCTGAATAGGAAAATCCATGGAGACAGGAAGTAGTTTGGTGGCCTGGGAGGGAGGAATGCATTGGGGTAGGGGAGGAGCTGGGTACAGGGTTTCTGTTTGGGGGCATGGAAATGTTCTGGAACTGGATAGCACGAGGGTTGCCCAGTACTGTGCGTGTACCAAATGCCACAGAACTGTACACTCTGACAAGGGTGAAGTGGCAAATTTCACGTCCTGTGCGTTTTACCACAGTGAAAAGCAGTAAGGCCATTTGAACGCTGCCTGCTGGGAGTGTATCAGATGCCATGTCATTACTCATTTCTAGTCTTTGTTTTGTGCTAGCACATTTTTTCCCCTTACCTTTTAAAATTAAGTTTATTGGGCCATGGCTGGTGTGGCTTAGAGGATTGAGTACTGGCCTGAGAACCAAAGGGTCGCTGGTTTGATTCCCAGGCAGGGCATGTGCCTGGGTTGCAGGCCAGGCCTCCAGTAGGAGGCGCTCGAGAGGCAACCACACATTGCTGTTTCTCTCCCTTTCTCCCTCCCTACCCCTCTCTAAAAATAAAAAGTAAAATCTTAAAAAAATTAAGTTTATTGGGGTGACATTGGTTAATAAGATTATATAGGTTTTAAGTGTACAATTCTGTGGTACATCATCTGGACACTGCACTGAGTGCTCACCACCCAAAGTCCAATCTAGCACATTTTAAACCCCCAAACCCGACCCGTCTGGGGCTCTTGGTCAACCCTGAGAGCCACCCATCCATTCACTCAGCCAACACTGCCTCCTGTGCACTGTCCTTGTGACCCGCAGCCACGTGGTGAAGGAAACAGGTGGACGGGATGGTGGGAGGGCGGGGTAGCAGTGAAGGTTCTCTCCCTGTGGATGTGAGGGCAGGTAGTTAACAGCTGGTCTGCAGGAATTTATAAGGTGGGAAAAAAGGACACAGAGAGATGGGATATCTGAGGCCGGGGGTCCCCAGAATGGTTGTCCTAAAGAGCCTGCTCCACTTGGTCACTGGCCCAGGTGACCAGGTGTGTCTGGGACAGCGCCCGTCTTGATTTCCTAGATACGTGAGCTCTGCTGCTATATGGAGAGGTGCCCCTTTCCTGTACCATTCCCGGGGCGGTGGAAAGGTGCCCGGAGTCGATTCTGGTCCCTGGTGGAAATGCCAGCGGCCGGCTCGGCTAACCACCAGTGTTTGCGGTGGAAAAGGAAGACAGTCCATGTTTGCAACGAGCATCTCGACTGGTGGGCCATATCGGGGGTCATCGCCTGCGTGTTGGAAAGGCTGGCGGTGCAAAGGATAAAGCGGTCTCATAAAGCTCCTGCGATGTGGGTGGGGCAAGTGGGAAATCTATTTGCCTTGCCCGGCCCCTCCCTCGCCGCCTGGTCCTCGGTCTGCCTTCTGAGGCTCAGTCAGGTCCGGCTCGCAGTACCAGCCGAAGCCACGAGATGGCAGCATCGCCCTACACTCGTGGGCCAGCGCTTGGGCCGAGCTGCTGCATGCAAGGAGGGGAGGGCGGCATTGGGGCAGCTGCTGGTGGGTGGAGTCTAGCGCTGAGCCGAGGGCCTTGGGACGTGGGTTAAGGCTGGTTCTTACTTGTATCTGCTTCCCAGTACCTGGGGCAGGGCCATTCCTGGCCTCAGTTTCCCTATCTGTACAGAAGGGAGCAGTTTGGGCTCTGGGTAATTCTCATGATCCTGCCCCAGGCTGGGGGTGGGATTCTGGGTTTGCTGGATGGGGACAAAGGGTGGCAGTGAGGGGATGGCCCTGCCCAGCCCTGGGGTCTCCTAGGTCATTGGTGCCCTACCTCTGCCAGCGCCCCCCCTGCCCAACTCCCAACCCTTCAAGATCAGGGAAGGCCTTTTCCTGATCAGATTAACACCAGAAATACCCCCCATTAGATACAGAGTCAAGGACCTGGTTAATGGGCAGAAATCTTTATCCAATCAGGGGACAGGCTGAGGCAGAGCTGGAATTGCCACATATGAGCTCAGAAGGGACTAGGAGGCTGTCTGAAGTCACACAGCGGGGAGGCGGGAAAGCCACCCTCAGAACCGCATCCCTCTCCTGAGCCTCTGGCTCGGACATTATCAGTGACCTCACACTACATTCCCTGGCTACACACCCTCCTTCCCGTCTGGGCGGGCGGGAAGCCTGTCTGTGTCCCCGGGCTCTGTCACAGCAGTACTCAGAACAAGATGGGGACAAGGCTAGACAGGGAACAGGGGGTTCCATTTTAGACTGTGTGGTCAGGGAAGGCCTTCTGGAGGAGGTGACATTTGAGCAGAGATCTGAAGGGAGAAGGAGCCGGTCTTGGGAAGACCCACCCAGGGTGTGTTGGGAAGAGGACACTGCCGGCGCAAAGGTGTGGAGGTGGGGACATGGTGTCGGGACGGAGGGCCCAGGAGTCCAGGTAGCTGCAGGGCAGGCTGGGTGGGGCTGGGGGAGCTTGCAGAGCTAGGCAGATGGATGGGCCTACACTCCCAGCTGCCGCTGTGCCCTGGAGAAAGCCAAGTGACTCTTGGGGTGTGACGCAGTGGCCCCGAGTGGGGGGGTGGTGGTGGTGGGAGGGCAGTCATTGTCACCACACCTGCTACTGTGTGACCCTTGCTTGGAGACCCCCTGGACTGGCTCACCCCCTCACATGCACCACTGCCAGAAAATGACCTCTTATCTTCAGTCACAGATGCCCAGCTCTCCCTGAGCCCCTGCCTGGCCAAACCTTAGCAAGGACGCCCCCGGCCACAGGCCGGGCTGGAGCTCCCCTGGGCTTCTTCCCATTAGCTGTGTGTGCACAGCCCCTCCTGAGACAGGAAGCTCCCAGGGGGCAGGTGACTGCCCTCCGCGAATTTTCCTTCTCCCCGGCACCCCACAGGGGCCCGGGGCCCGGGGCCCGGGGCCTAGCAGGTACTCAGTGAGTACTCAGGAATGAGAGTGGGAAAGAGAAGAGGTTGCTGTGGCCGCTGTGCATGGAGGGTCCCAAGAGCAGCCTGGAAGCTTCTGGGGGCTCATCCTCCCAGCTGGGGAGCCGGTCACAGAGAGGGGGCAGATGGACCCTCCCTCAGGCCACTCCAGACCCAAGGAGACTGCCCATTGTCCATCCTGTTATGTGGTTCTTCGGGCAGCCTGGGTCTTGCCAGGGGGCCTCATGAGGTGGGGGTGGGGGGCTCACCCAGGGCTGGGGTCCTTGAAAGGGAAGCCTTTCTCAACTAACCTGGGGTGCCAGCCTCACCGCCTAGCCCTAGCTCTTTCTCCCCTCTTTTATGTGAGAAGTGCTGAGTGCTGCCTCTGCTAATGAGCTTGTCTGTACTAATGAAGCAGGTGCCCTGTCCCCCGCCATCCCCCTCGCCAGCTGGGAGGGGCGGAGGATGCTCTGATGTGAGCTCTGGGCCTGCAGAGGGAAATCAGATACATAATAATAATGACCATAATGATGAGAATACTAATGTCCACAGTGGATCCCTCTACATGAGCTCGCACCTCACGGGTCAGGGTTTCACAGGCACTCTCCAGGGTGCCGGCTGGGCGTCACAATGGCTCCCACTTCTCCAATGGGGAAACTGAGGCGGGAGAGGCTGGAGCAGGGTGGGTGCTCCAGAGAGTGCACCTAGAGAGTGGTGGGTCCGGGAAATCCTCCCCAAACTGTCTGTGCGTCACCCCGCACTGCGGGGTTCCAGTTTGACACTTTTTCCTGGGAAACGGAGACAGTGGAGGCAGTGGCCGGGACGAGGGTGTCTGGAGCAGCGCGAGGACTCCAAGCCCCGGTGCCCGTCCCCGCGAGCCCTTGCTTTTCCAGCTGGGTGGGGCAGCTTTTAAAGCATCTGAGGGCTGCAGGCCCTGCTCCCAGGTGTGCCCAGCGCGGTGCGTGCGTTTGGCCACGCCCCCGCTGCCTCGCCCTGGTTGAGGGGTCCGCCGGAGCCCATGAAGACAGAGGACTTCTCGGTGGTAGGTACTGTGAGCCCACTGAGGCCTTGCTCCTGGCTGGAAGAAGCTGACCACCAGTCCTCCTCTCTGCCTCCGCTGCACCCCCGCCGTCCCTGCCCCGCTCTGGCCTTCGCCCCCTAGCCCCTACAGCACCCCCGCGCGCTCTCCCAGCCTGCGGGAAGTGGGAAGGTGCGTGCTGTCGCTCCAGGAAATCAGGGCCTCCGAGGGCCCCTGCTTCTCACCTGGGTGGACAGCGCTAGGACACCTTCGATCTGTTTCAGGACTCCTGATGTGACCCTTCCCCCTTGCCCTGTGGACACTCCTCAGGTACCCCCGACTCCCGGAGGCCACGCTGCCTTCCCCTCCCCAGAGGCACCTCCAAGCCGTTCCACATCTATCTCTTGTCAGCGCTGAGCCTCGCCGTCTGGAGTCCCTGCAGACACCTCCCCGGAAGATGTCGTGCCCCATTCCGAGGACCCTCCTCTGTCCCCCTCAGCCCTCGACCTTGGGAACTCCTCTCGGGACGCCCCCAGCACGCCCAGGTCTATCTGCACTTTGCCTGGCAAGTCACCCCGCCGACAGTACCTGTCTCCATCCGGCCCCCGACCACCCCCGCGCGTCTCCCCGGACCATTGCGTCCAGGCGCCCTCCCCCGGGGACGCCAGGGAGTGGCACGTCCCGCCGCCTATCGCCGGGCGGCCGCCCGCTGCCCGGTCTCCGGCGGCGGCCCCTCCCCCCGGCCTCGCCGCCCCTCCCTCCTCCCGGCGCTCGCTCGCTCGCTCGCTCGCTCACTCGCGCTGGCTCGAGGGGCGGCCGGCAGCTGGCGCGGGCAGAGGCGGCGGCGGCGGCGGCGGCGGCGAGACAGGGATGGGACAAGCACTGGGGCGCAGGAGCCGCGGCGGCGGCGGCTGCGGGGGCCGCGCAACTCGAGCCAAGTGCAGGGCCGCCGGCGAGGGCGCGGGGTGCTGAGCCGGGCCCCCGCTCCCCTCCGCGCCCGGCCGAGCCCCGGAGAGCGCGCCCCGGCGCAGCCTAGGAAGCGCCGCCCGCGCCGCCCGCGCCGCCCGCCTGCGTCCGGGGAAGAGCGGCGCCCGGGGAGCGAGCCATGCCCGCAGCCGGAGCGTAGCCGCCCGGGCCGCTCCCGGGAGCCGCGGGCCGGGCCGGGCCCGGCGCGCGACAAGAACAGCTCCGCGCCGCACCCACCGCGCGCCAAGGACCATGCCGCCCCCGGGTCGGGCGCCGCCGCTCGGGCTCCTGCTGGCGCTGACTGCGCTCCGGTGCCCAGGTAACGCGTCCCCGGGACCCCGTCCCCGACCCTAGCCGCCGCGCGCAAAGTTGGCTCCTGCACAGAGCGGCCACCTCAAGTCCCCGGCAGCTCGCTTCTCCTGGACTTGGAGCGATCTGGGGAGACGCTGGGAATCCAGGGGTCCCCAGCACGTGCCGCCTTCCTCCCCCAACCCCTAGCTCCCCTGCGGATCCTTTCAGAGCGCCGAGCCTCTGGAGGCGAGTGGGGGCGCGCCTCCTGGAATCTAGCCCCCTCCTTGCTCCGCCTCGGGGCGCCATCCCCCAGGTTTTGGTTCTCGCGGGGTTTTGCTGTGGCAGGGCATCGGCGAAGCCCCTCTCTTGGCTTCCTGATCACGGTGGTCGCAGAGCCTTGAGTTCCCAGGACACCTGCGGGCCCCAGACGTCAGGTCGTCTGTCGGCGCAGTCTAGCACGTCCCCGGCTCCTCCCCACGCCCCGCGGCACTCTCCTTTTACATCGCTCCCCCGCAAGCGCCCCCTCCCCAGGTGGCCTCGCCCTGGCCGAGGTGCAGTTTGCCGCTCGCCTCCTGTTTCAAAGCCGGGCTGCCCCAGCGCCCTGACCCCACGGCGGTCAGGCAGCCCCGAGCATGTGGGGCCTCCTGGAACGGGGTGCTGACCAGAGTCTCGGCCTGGGCACGGGGGAGCCAGGTTTTCTGCTGGCTCCCGCATAGCAGTCGCCGGGATCTAGTGAGTGGGAAAGGCAAAAATAGGTATTTTCTATCTCCTCTGGAGTTTGGAAAGCTTTCTGCCGCCTTGGTGTGGCTCCCTGTTGGTGCTAGAGGAAGCTTATCCTAAAATGCCAGTTCCTCCCCTCCCCCCACCGCAAGCAGCGAAGAAAGACCCTAAAGGTCCCTCGGAATCGGGGGCAGCAAGGTTCATGTCGCGTTTGGAGAGCTCGGTTCTCCAGACCGTTTAAAATCAGGACCTGTGATTGATCGGTGAGCAGGCGGCTCGGGCTTTAGAAAATGTTCTCATTTTAACAAGCCACACACGCCCTCGGAGTGCAATAGAAAAATGCAAGTGTAACTTTTCAGCTTTCACTGTGGGGGAAGCTTGCATTAGGAGCAGACAGCGGACGCCAACTTCATGTGCTGTGCATTTGCATGGAAAAAGTAAATATTGCCTTCCTCCGAGATGCCCTCTGGTGACCCAAAATGTGTAATAAAATCGCGGCTGGGAGGAGCCTGCAGCCAGAGGTATCCATCGGCATTCAGCCTCGGCTCCGTCTGGAGAGCGGTCCGCTGAACGTGGGGCTGCAGCTCCAGTGGGCTCCGCGGCGAGCAGCTCTGTGGCTGTGCTGCTCTCAGCCTTGTCTCTGGTGCATCAGAGGGGCTGCTCCTGGGGGCCTGGCGGTTTCCGTGGAGCCGAAGCCCTGGGACCTGCGTCCAAAAGGCACAATCCTTCGGGACTTGAAGGTTGCAGTTTTGTCTCTATTTTGTTTCTCCGCGGGGGTCAGCGTTGTCTGTTCTCCAGAGTGGGTGTTGGAAATCTCCTAGAAAAAACAGCCTGCCTCACTCATGCTTTGTGAGAGAACATGGTGCAATCCGTACGCCCGCCGCCCCCCCCACCCCACCCCGTTCCGCTTCTTCGCCTGGCCTTGGGAGAGCGCGAGTCTGGCTCTGGGAGGCCTGGGTCCTGTGGTGGGGGGGGGGTGCCGTGCCACCGGTGAGGTCTGCTCCTGGCCCTGCTGGGCAGCTCGTGCCACGTGCCATCGCCGGGTCTTTGGAAGCACTTGTCTGTCTTCCCCCGGTCCCCACCAGGGACACAGAGACAGTTTGATAACTCTATATTTAGCACCAGTTAGGAGAGCTGGAGAGAAAACAAGGCTGAAATTCCTGAAAGATACTTAGCAGCCTACGGTTGGTTGAAAGGGTTGCAGGAAATTAACCAGCGATTCCTTCCCAGCCGGTGGGGTTTGGGGGATAATTTTGGCAAGGTTTGTCGACCATGTTTGGCTGAGGCCCTGGCAGGGGCGCTGGACGAGCTCAGAGGCAGGAGAGGAGGAGCGCTGTGCCTGCACACGCAGGGCCTGTCTGCCTGCGCCTGCCCCCCTCCTGCGTGGGTAGCAGCCATGGTGAAGAGCACGGTGGGTGTACTTCTTTCAGCCTCACAAAGTGCTTAAACATATGGAACTGTGCTTGGTAAGAGTCAGCACAAATCCCACAGCTTAGCGACCGGGGCCCCCATTATTCGAGCGCTTTAGTGCCTGCTCCGGCCCTGCAAATGAGCGGTGCCGCCACAGTCCCTGCTGCGGGGCTGGCCGCGCCGGGCGCCACTGACCCATTATGCCCGGGCCTGTAAAACCAGGGTGGGTGGAGAGCCCCTGACAGAGCGGCCTTGTGAGGGGCCGAGCCTGCTGTGGGGGTTGCGGGGGAGGCTTTATGGCAGAGCTGCTCTCAGTTCTGCCTGGCACCTTGGCATGGGGTATATTCCATCCTCATTGCGGCAGTGATGGGGAGGCCCCGTGTTGGTGCTGCTCTTTGGAGAGGGGGCGCTGGGAGGTGGCAGGCAGTGGTATGCAAATGCTGTCCCCTCCCCTGAGTGATTTAATGGTGGGACAGTGGAAGTTCCCAGAGTAAATCATTGCATCCCCCCCAACCCGCTGTTGTCCCTCCCTCTGCTCCCCCCACCGGATGCAGGGAATTTGGGGGCGGGGGAGTTCTGCCTGAGCTTGGTGCCGCCAGCCAACAATGAGCCAACAATGAGCGTGGTGGTGGCCTCGATGTAGGGGAGCAAAAGAAACCCTCGCGCTTGTTGGCGCAAAGTCTGGGCGGGTGGTGCCTGGGCCAGCAGAGCCCTTCCAGAGGCCTCCCCCGACGAGCCCCGCCCCCAGCTGTGTGTGGCTGGATGGCTCCTTTCTTCTGTGTTGGGTCAGAAATGGAATGGGGATGGTGAGGGTCCATTTCTCTTTGCTGCTATGGGGTTCGGCAGGTGCATCGCCCCATCCCTGTGGGGAGAAACCCTGGCACCCCAGGCAGTGTCACGGGGTGATGGTGGTGCCACCAACCCTTCCCCAGAGTGAGTGAGTGCATGTCTAGAGCAAGAGTGTGACTTCGAGCATGCCTGCCACCAGCCCCTTCCCTTGGGGTGTGACCTGCTCAGGGTCTCACAGTGGGTGGGTGTCAGCCTGGGGCTCATGGCTCACACACTTTCTCTGCCTTTAAAACTCCCAGGGCCTTCTCGCCCCACACAGGGCACCCTTTTTGGCAAAGGATCCTTTCTGGTAGAGGAGTTCCACCAGATGGTCCTTTATGAACCGAGACTCCCGTGAAGGAGCTGAAGGTCACGCGAATGACAGCCGCTTGGTGCGGCCGAAGTGCTAATGTCCACTCAGAAAGACAGGCAGCAAACCGTCACAACGGGGATGATGATGAGGGAGTGGCGATGGAAGTTGATGCTCCTGCAGGTGCTCCCGGGCTTGAGGGCCCCATCCCTGGAGCACTAGGGCCCTTGCCCCCGGGGCCGGTGGCTGCTCTCACGACTCAAAGGCCAACAGTGAGGACGCTGCGTAGCTTACACAGGGCCAGGCGTCCAGCCCCGGTGCCGCTCTGTGCGCAGAAGGGGGGAGCAGTGGTTGCTGGGTGAGCCCAACGCATGCTCCAGGGTGGTGGGCATCGGAGTCCCTTCCATGGGCTGGCCTTCGCTGGGGTCTGTCACTTCCTTTCTTCTTTCGCTTTCTCTGTCTCTGTCTCTTTCTCTCAGTAACGAGTCCATCTATGGATGCAAACAGGGTGAGAGCCATTGACACCACATCGGAGTCAGCTCTATGGGCAGCTAGGAGGCCTTTACATTCTGCGCCCTTGAGGGAGTAGGTGGTCCCCTCAAAGGGCGAGACTTGGGCAGACAGATGTCCCCTTGTTCCCTTTCCTGCCTGGTTGCCTGGTGCCAGGGCACCCCAGAATCAGAGACAACCAGCTCGGGTCAGGACCTGGCTGTGAGGCCTATGCCCTTCGCACCCACATTTTATCCCACTGAGTGTTCGGCAGTCTCGGTGGGGTAAGGACTCGCATTTGCCCCGTTTTGCAGATGAGGAGACTGAGGCCCAGTGAGATGCTGTGACCCGGGCAAGGATGGGTGTGCACCCATCCTGTGTCATCTGAGTTGGTGCCCCCTCCCTCCTTCGTAATCCTGGGCACTGAGACTGGAGGGCAGCTCACTGGGTTTTGAGACTGATTTGGGCCAGGGGAGGACCTCGGTTGTGTCTCAGTTGAGGGTGGACTTGGGTCTTTCTCAAGAAACCTGCGTTGGGGAATTTCGGTCCCTCTAATGTCAACGAGCTTTGTCAGAAGCCCTGGGGTGTGCCGGCAGGGAGGGGCTTGGCGTTTTGGGAAACTGAGCTGGTGCGAGGGCCACTGCTGCCTGTGGGCGTGTCTCGTTAGGGGCTCACATTACAAGGTGGGAGATGTCGGCACTCTGGTGTCGCCTCCAACAGCGGGAGGTCTGGCCCAGTCCCTGGGTCTCTGCGAGGCTCAGTTTGCCCATCTGTAAAGTGGGCCCTTTCACAGTTCTAGAGTTTGGGAAGCCCAAGGTCAAGGGGCCAGCACAGCTGCATGGTGTGGTAACCCAAGTTTCCATGTCTTCTCATGGAGGGAGGGGTGCGGGAGCTCTCTGGGGTCCATGAGGGCACTTATCCCATCATGGGGGCTCCCCCAGAGACTTCACCACCTCCCAAAGGTATCACCTCCTGACACTGTCACCTTGGGGGGAATGTTTCAGCATATGAATTTTGGGGGGTAGCAGACATTCAGGCAACAGCAGGCCTTGACCTACCCCTGTGGCCTTGCCACAGAGTTGGGGACACAACAGTGGGCGGGGGGCTGAGTGGCAGGCCTGTGGGGTCCCAGGAGGAGGAGAGGCCAGAAAGGAAGGGCTGGTAGGCTCCTTCCATGACAGTGACAGTTGCAGAGGACAGTGGCCCTTCAGGCCTGCCAAGTGGTTTCTTGATTTGGGATTTCACCGACTGCCCAGGGGGAGGTTAGGGGCTTGGCTGTGTTCCCAGATGGGGTCACCAAGGCTCAGAGCAAGGCAGGGACCTGCTGGAGACCATGGAGCCATGAGTGGCAGGGAGGGGTCTCCTCCCCGAAGCCCCTGACTCTGGTCTCTCCTGCCCCTGTGTGCCTCTTTGTCCTGCAGTTTAGCCTCAGTTTCCCCACACTCAGGCTGGGTGCCTGTGACCTCAGGGGCCTACATTCTAGGGCAGCCTCAGTGTGACAGAGAGCGACAAGAAGCTGACACACAGACAGGAAAGTCCCAGGCAGTAATTTATGTTCTTCATATTCAACGCAAAACGGTGCAACGAGGAGTGACTGGGTGACTCAGGAGGACTTCTTGGAGAAAGCGACATTTAGGTCTGAGACCCAAATGATCAGAGAGCTCCAACCCAGAGAAGGGTGTTCCAGGCAGGAGGAATGCACATCCTTGCAAAGTTGTTTGCACAGTGCCCATACATAGCAAGTGCTCAAGAGATGCCGACTCATCCATCCATCCATCCATCATCTATCCATCCATCCATCCATCATCCAGTCATCATCCATCATCCATCCATCATCCACCCATCCACAATCCATCCATCCATCCATCCATCATCCATCCATCCATCCATCCATCCATCCATTCATCTATCCATCCATCATCCAGCCATCATCCATCCATCCATCATCCAGTCATCATCCATCATCCATTCATCATCCATCA
>CM052546.1:66935465-66968133 GCA_028533065.1 Trachops cirrhosus
CATCCATCCATCCATCCATCCATCCATTCACAGACGTGTTAGTCTGCACTAAACACTGGGGACTGGCAGGGAGCACAGGAGGTGCATCCCCCATTCTGAGGAGTTGTCATTCTGGCAGTGAGACAACATTGAAATAATGAAACAAACAATGGGCGAACACATAAATGTCATTTGATGTTAGGCGGGGATAGGTGCCACAGGGAGCAATAAAGCAGGGTCCCTTGTTGTCACCTTTACTCTCTGTTCAGGTACTTGGTGTGTGTCCTTCTGCTCAGCGCAGGATGGACCCTGATGCCCCCCCTCTGCAGGGGCAGGAGAGGAAGAAGCCGGGTCCCTTGGCGGGGCCTCTCTCGCCCACCCCTCGAGGCCTGCACACAGTCTGCGGTTCCCTGCTCCTCCCCGACACCTGCCTCCTTAACTGGTCAATACCCTCACCTTACGCTTCGGCCCCAAAATTGTTACATAAAAAATCAATAGAGTCCAATTTGATTTGCTGTATTTTATTACTGAGGGCGGTGGAGTGTCTAGAGTCTCCTGGTGCTCCTGAGCCGGCTGTTTTGTGGATATTAACCTAATGAACCCTTTGGGGTCCTACCTCGTCACAGCTGTGCTTGGCAGCCCCTTGCTTCCGGCCCAGGAAGCGTGACTCCATCAATGACGCTCTCTAACGTCTGCTTTGTGCTCCGAATGCTTCCCACTGGGCTCTCTGTGCACAGGGCACACGGGTGCAGGACACTGTGGCCAGCCATGGCTGCAGCCAGTACTTGGGGCCCACGGGGTTCTGGTCGTGCTTCCCGAACTGGGGAGGGGTGGCGGGCTATGCCTTTGCCTGCTGCCCCGGTCTCTCTGTGCTGAGTGCTCTGTTATGTCCTTGCCTTGGTATTTGTCCTTCTGTGGTTGTGTCCCCTGCTGCTGCTGGCCGTCCTGGGCGAGCTGAGGGGCCAGGTTAGTGGGGGGGGCAGCACCTGGGCAGAAGGCTGAGGCGAGAGGGGGCGGTCCCTTGGGGGGACCCT
This sequence comes from Trachops cirrhosus, assembly GCA_028533065.1. Taxonomy (NCBI): domain Eukaryota; kingdom Metazoa; phylum Chordata; class Mammalia; order Chiroptera; family Phyllostomidae; genus Trachops; species Trachops cirrhosus. Next base: position 66,936,479 of record CM052546.1, read on the forward strand.
GTGCTTCCTGAGGCAAGTCTGGGCAGGGGGAATGAAGTGGGGGACATGGCAGATGTCATTTTGCCAAAAAAGTTGCTCCTAGGGTGGCAGGGAATCAGAACTTTCTAGCTGGGGGAGGGTGGCTGGTTGCCCTTGGGCCGCGTCTGACCAGCAGACGCTCTAGTTAGCGCCACTGGCATGTGAAGAGTGAAGATGGCTGTGTCCAGGTTTCTGGCTTCCCTCAAGACGTTGGGAGATCTGTGAGCGCTGACCTAGCCCCTTGGCTTCTCTGGGACTCAGTTTCTCTGACTGTAAAGTGGGCCCTGCTCATCTTCCTGGGACCCTCACCCCGGGCCCCTCAGAACGCCCCGCCTGCCCCCGTTCATCATCGTAACAGTTTCTCGTGCGTCTGTGCTGTGACAGGCACTGGCCTTGGAGGCAGTGACATGGCAGGGACCAGACAGGCGTGGGCCCCTGTCCTCGTGGTGGACAGGCACTAGACCAAATCAAAAGCTAGAAAGCTCATTGAGCGTAGTCAGTGCTGCCGTGAGCCATGAAGGGGCGGATGCGGGGGGCAGACAGAGGGGGGCTATGGGGTGGGGTGTTGTGCAGTTTTAAGGAGGAAGAGCATGGAGGTGACCGGAGGAGGTGGGGGAGGGAGCCGAGCCGCCGTCTCAGGAAAGGGTCAGGGAACAGCCTTCGCTCCAAGTGGCGGGAGCAGCATGAGCAAAGGCCCTGTGGTGGAATGTGCTGGGAGGTTCAAGGACAGAAAGGAGGCCAGTGAGGCCGGGCTGAGGGAGGGGGCACTGTAGAGAAGGTGACAGGGACCAGCACCTGGCAGGGATGGTGGCTTTGACTCACAGGAGTGGAAGCAGAGAGACCCAGGAGGGGCTGATGCTATTGATCGCCCAGTGGGGATGCCGGCGGCTCGGGGCACAGTGGTGGCTGTACAGGTGGTGACAAGCGTGAGATTCGGGTGTGGTTTGAAAGCTGAGCCACAGGCTTTGCCGATTGGTAGGTTCATTCAGTGAATACTGACTGGGTGCCCACTTTCTGCCTGTCTCCGCCTGTCACTGTACTTGGAGCTGGGGCGGATCGCCCTTTGGTGGCGACGAAATGCACAAACAGAACTCACATTGGTGACTTGGGCTTTGCCCTTTCTGGGATCCCCCGCAGTCCCGAAGAGAAGGTGGGTGCATGAGCCGGTTTCAGCCCCTGTGGGGCGGATCTAGTGACCCATCGGTAACGGGAGTGAGGCCAAGAGGACGAAACGAGACGGTCGATGTACAATGTCTAGCGCGCAGTTAGTGGACGGTGGTGACTGTCAAAACATCGTTAGGACAGTGGAGGAGACCACGGCTCTGGGATGCTATTTGCGCCTGGAAACTCAGTCGCTGGAGGTTCCTGCTGGGACCACTGACATTCAAAGGAAAAAATTGCCTTCTGTATTCCCGGTGGGATGGTTTTGGCACAGCGTATTGCTCATTTGCCTATATGGATGTCCTCGCTCGATTTAGTTGGATGCGTAGGTGAAAAATTATGTCAGTCGATTCAATTTTCCTCATCTCCTTCCATAGCACTTTGGAGATGTGTAAATGCCACCTAACCCTGTGCTGGTCTGGGCCCTGACATGTGTCTTGTCATTTTCTGCACCCTTAAACCAGGCAGCACCAAACCACAGCCTGCAGGCCAAATCTGGCCCTCCACTTGCTTGTGTAAATAAAGTTTTATTGCAACACAGTCACTCGGATTTGTTTGCCTCCTGTTGATGGCTGCTTTTTCACCACGGTGACAGAGGTGTGCAGCTGTGACAGAGACCCCACGGCCTGCAAAGCCTAAATAAATGACCTGCTCTCTGGCCTTTGCCAAGACGAAGTTTGCCTTAAGCAGCTAAGCTGGGGATGCTCCATAAATATGTTTGCAGCACTTGGCGGCCAAGATCAGGAGCCCCTTTTTAATGTCAGGAAAGTTACCCAGCTTGTTGTCTGGACTAGAGTTGTGGGGCTGGTCTCTCTTGGTGGAAAAAGAAAAACATATTGATTGAAAGTTGCCATCAATTCTGTAATGCTTTTGAAGGAGTAGGTTTTGGTAATTACAGTAGCATTTATGTAACATTTTAAAAATAGTAGCACATGTGTGTGTGAGATATTTTTTGCTCTGCAGGCAAAGCTCAATGATGGCTTCCAGCTCAGAAGACCTTGTGCAGGGATGCTGCTGGAGGGGACTGGTATTAAAGGGACCCACTGGTTAGTTATTTCAGCCTCAGAATGACCCTCATCAATGGGCCACTTTTACGGGCCGGGGTTTTTTCTGATCTGGTTGTTCTGAAGATGAACGCAGCCCTCTCTGTTTCATGTGCGACACCAAGGTCTGTTTTCAATACCATGATTTTGGGTGCGCTCATGGAGATGATGCAAGGGTGTGTCACTGTATTAATTTGGATTCTCACAGTTGCAAGGGACACAATTGGAAATTTACTGGTTCTTGGAGGTGGGAAGGTCAAGGAGGGAACAGCTTCAGTCATGGCTGGATCCAGGGGCTTAACACTCTCCTAAGGAGAGCTTTTGTTCTTTCACGTCGTGTCTTTGTTCCCTTGTCCCCTGTGTGCACCTCACGGTCAGACAGCATTTCTGCACCTGATGTCAAGGTTGGCCACACTCTGCTCCAGCCTTTTTCCTCTCTGACCGGAGAAATTGAATGTCTCTTTCCTGGTTGTCCCAGCATGAATCACGGGTCTGACCTCTACTGGATGAACTTGGGTGTGTGCTGACCCTCGAGGCAGGGCCTGTGGCTGTGGGGATGAGCCCCCGTGTACCCTAATCAGCCACGCTTAAGGCTGAGGCTCAGCTCCGCAGAGGCAGGAGGATTTCCCACAGGAGAACCTACTGCTTCTTCCAGAAGCGGAGGCCTTGGGACAGCCTGCCGATGGAGGTGGGGGTCCCCCAGTGGGCAGCCCCTGTGTGGGGATAGGCCTCCCCTGTCCCTCCCCCTGGAGCCAACACTCACCCCTCCCGTCCCGAAGGTGCTCTCCAGCTACAGCTGGGCTCCTGGGGCTTCTTTCTTGGGCGAGTGACTTGGGACGCCCCAGGTCAGGGATTTCTCACATATTTTGGTTGCTTTGCTTGAAAATGTAGAATATTTGGAATGTGGCCTGCAAACGTCTACGAAAATAGAACATGGTCTTTGACCCAGCAGGCCCACCTCTGGGAAGTCTCTACTTTCTGGAAAGAAAGTCACGACTAGGAAAGGTCGTGTGTTGCAGGGCGTTTGTCACCGCGTTGTTGGTTGTGGCAGAAAATAGGAGCACCCTGAGTGTCTGTCACCCTGACGGGGCGGTGGCATTTTGGTGGCGAGAACCATGCTGCTGTTAAGAGCAGGTGGGACCTGTGTCCCTTGTCCTGGAGGGATGACCATGGCTTAGGGTCGAGTGGGTAGCGGAGTCATTTGCATGGTGCATGCCATTTTAGTGTCAGCCACCAACCAACCCCCTGCGCACATCAACTAGCTCATATTTATGTGTCGCTTTCTGTATGCCACTCGAGCACCTAAGCACTTGGCATCTATCGACTCAACTAATACTTTCGGCAAGCCTGAGTGTGTGGGTTTTATCACGAGTCTACCCATTTTAAAGAGGGGGAAGTTGAGGCACCAAGAAGTTAAACACATTTTTTTTTTCCTCATGCAACTTCGGGTTGGGTTTCTTTCACTTGCAACTGGAAGGGTCCTGATGGTGTCCTGTGAAGGCCCCTCAGAGTCCCTCGCCTGGTGGTGACCACGGATGGCAAAGCCTTTGGTGTTCTCCACCGAAGGGAGAAAATGGCCCTTGCCTTGCCTCCCCTGGCAGGGGGCGGGGCTCACAGAGGGTGGAGTCCTGAGAATATCCTTTATCCCCCTTTCCCGTAGTACCCCGAGGTCCTAGGATGCCCTCAGGCGCCGCCGCCTGCCAATCAAAAATGTTTCCGAAAGGATCTGGCTCCTGCCCCTGGCGCATGTGGGGTTGGCACCCCACCCCCACCGTGCCCACAACGAAAACACGGCTGATGGCGCCCCCCAGAGGCAGCGTGCAACTGCGAGCACGAATCCTGAGTGCGAACGTCACAGCCTCGGTGGGCCATCCTCACAGAAGCGACAGGTCACAAGTGTCAGAGCTGACCCGAGGTAGCACTTGGCTCATTCCCTTAGCATTGCAGGTTCTAATTGATTACTCCTAGGACAACCCTGTCATGTGCAGACATTAGCCGATACCCATGTATTTCTTTAGCGTGATAGGATTTTCTAATTTTACTAGCGTGAGAATTGTATCCAATGAGCGGAACACAGGATCTCCTTGTGAATGCCAATGGGACACAATGTACGTTTTCCCCGTGGCGTCACTTTAAAATGCTTTTCATTCAGGCATTCAGCCCCTGGTGCCGACTGGGCCTCGTGGTCACTCAGGGTCACTCCCCCGAGTGTGACTCATCACAGGGGAGCCCCTCACCAAGTGAGGGGGAATCTGACACTTCTGCGCGGTCGCCGGCGTGCCAGGGGACTTGCAGACACAGTTTAAAGCCTTCACAGATTGTGGCGAGACTGCAGCAGGTGGGGCCTCCGCAAAGGTTATGACCAGTGAATCCCCTGCTGCCCCCTGGCCCTGATAAGTCTGTCCAGGGACCAGCCATGGGGGTGAGGAGGGAGGGGTGGGAGAGGCTTCTGGGCATCCGTAGGCTGTGACAGGTGGGTGGAGGGTGGACGTCCCCAGCTGGGAGGCAGTGGTCCCGGGGACCTGGCCCACCTTCTTCTTAGTTCCTTCCGCTGTAATAATGCGCCCCCTGCTCTTAGGCACCCGATGCCCAGCCCCCTGCCAGGGGGGCCTATGATTTAAACTGTGCCCCACAGTCTCTGGCCTGACTTCCAGATAGCAGACTTGCTGTGGCTCCTCCCCGCAGGGCCACCAGCCCTGGCTCCAGGGCCTCCTGTCCTAGCCTGCTGGTGGCTTCGGCCCCCAGATCACCCCTGCAGGGCTGCCTGCCTCCCATGCGTCATTGGTATGTTATTATCTGTTTTCTCCTCTTCTTCACGCTTTTAAAAGGGATTCATTCGAGTTGTTAGCATTCCAGGACAGCCGGCTACCTTCATCCTGTGAGGGACTGGAATTAGAATATTAATGTCACCTGGGGCTCGGCCACATTGTTTCTCTGCTGAGCACATATTTGAAACCTGGAGTCTGTAATTGGCTCCTTCCTCTCCGGCTTTTCTCTGGGCTCCCGGGGGAGTGAGCAGGAGGCTTCAACCGCTCCAGACCCGAATGTTCCTCTGTGTGGGGTCCTGCCAGCCCCTGCTTCTAAAGCGCCCCTGGAAGGGACCTTTGTCACCTCCTAACGCAGTGGCTGTAAACCAGCATGTCTTGGCCACCGGCAGCCCAGGGGCCTATCCATCTGGCCAGCCCAGGGCTTTGACAAATTTGAGCCGATGTCCAAGAGCTGGATGATTTAGTGATAAAATGTGTATTTTTGACTTTTCGAGAGCGGCGGGAATGGAGCCTGGAATGCACATTCCAGGGCGTAGCTGGGAGCCGAGGCTGTTGCTGTCACACGTGCTCTGCGACGCAGCCGCAGGCTTTGTCTGAGCCTCTCGTGGGCGCTGGGCACTGTAGTAGGCGGTGGGGACGCAGGCCCAGCCTCGAAGGGGCCTGCAGGCCACAGAGAGCGCGTCGCTTGTGGCACGTGGCTGGCCCGAGCCCGCCAGGCCAGTGCTGCTCGGTGGACGTTGCTATAATGACAGAAATGTTCTCTTGTCTGTGCCGTATGGAATGGTGGCCACTGGCCCCGTGTTGCTGTTGAGCCCTTGAAATGTGGTCAGTGTGGCCAAGGAAGTGAACTTGTTATTTTACTTCATGGTTATTTTAATTGAGTTTTAAACAGCTACGTGTGGCTCGTGGCTGAAGTATTGGACAGTGTGGCTCTGGACATTTGGATCTGCATCTTCCTCTTGATCCAGTGCCTTCGTTTACCATTGGGGAAACTGAGGCATGTGGCTCGTGCAGGGCCAGGGCTGGAACTCGGATCACCTCGAAGGCTGGGCTGGGCTGTCCAGGGTGACAGTCCCGTGAGGCACTGAATGAGTAGGGGGGACATTGGGTGAGAGGTGACAGGGCTTGGGTTAGGCAGAGCCTTGTGGAATAAGGGCAAGAACTTGGAATGACAGGCTGAAGAATTAGGGTGAGGTTCGAGTACAAATCAATCTCTTTGAAGTGACGAGTCAGCAGCATGGAATGCAGTCACCATGCCGCACAGCCAGCTCCTCAGTCGGGTTCCTGGACATCGTCTTCAGCCCCACAGGCCACCACCGGTCAGCCTGACACCTCCTCCTCCCCTCAGGTTCCTTCTGCAACCCTCGACCCCGAAGGCCCTCTGTGTGTGTCACCGCAGGGAAAACAAGAGCTGAGATTCCTTCTGGTGTCTCATCACTCTCGGGGTGAGTCTGCTGTCCTGGCCTGATTGTCTCTACACTGGCTGGTGGCCTGGGCATGTCCACAGGGTGTTAAAAAGTATTCCAGGAAAAGGCACTAATCCAGAAAAACAGTCAGTGGTCCCTCTTCTAGCCCGGAATAGGGGCAGCCGGGGCTGGACGGAGGGGTCTGGCTGGGTCACCCCGGGCTGTGAACTTGTGGGAGGCATTGCCCGCCTCCTTGCACCTTCGCCGGCCCTGCGTCTGGCACCCCCTAGAGTGGGGCCCCTGCACTTCGGAGCCCACCAGACACTGCCCGGGCTGGCCTGGTTTGTGACTAAGATGTGACTTGCCACTCCGATCACACTGAGCACTTGCATTCACCTGGAGGAGCTGTCCATCGCGTCGTGTACTTAGTAACACAGGATGCTCAGGTGAGCACGATTCAAAGTTTTGGAGGTTAACACAGTCTCAGAGCAGAGCCATAAATCAACAAACAGGTTCGGGCACTTGGCGTTCTCAGGTGGGGCGGCAGAGTGCCAGCCTGGGTGGCCTGGCCGTGTACGGCAAGGGTGACTGCGACGCTGCCTGGCTGGGGGTCGGGACCGGCAGGTATCTCAGCCCCGCCCCCAACAATGGGGGCATTGGCTCTTTGGTTCAGAGCCTGCTTGCGTTTTACGTACAGATAATCTCTTACCCCTAAAGACTCTGCCCCTCCTCTTCACTCTAAAATATGCTGATGGGCACGACCTCTCAAAATCAAAACCGACCACGCCTTTGACCCAGCGATCCCTGCTAACAAGTGTTTCACGCCCACACGTGACCACGTGTCCTAATGGCCTGCGGTCACGATAGGATGGACTGGGGAGGAGCTGACATCGGTTAAGTAAATTATGATCTATCGAAGCGAGAACCAGTTTCGCAGCTGCCACACAGACAAGGCAGGCCCACATGCGCTGTGTGTGGCCGAGGCGTGCTGGGGGCCTAGTGGGGAGGGCGGGCCCGTGTGGACAAAGGAAAACACACGTATGTGTGTTGCCAATGTGTGATGTTGTGAAACTGGAATGTCAATGTCAGTCACCTTGTGGGGGACCTGGGACAGGGCCGGCCTGGGGATGGGGTGGGAGGTGACTTAATTCTTACTGTGTATGTATTGGTGCCTTTCACTTGCATGCCATGTCCATTTGTTTAAGTGATTTAATTAAGAAATAGTTTAAAAGAAAAATGAGAAAAGTTACCGCCTAACCTGCCTCCTCCCCAAAAGTGAGAGGAAGGGGCTCAGTCTAGTCCTTTGCCCACGGTCCCCTGTTTGCTCCTTGCTGCAGAGAAGCTGGCGGAGCAATTTTTCTTTGCTGTGGAATTGTAACATTTCATATCTGGCTTCTGAATTTTTAGCACAGAAATGAAATCTGAAAGTCTCACACACCCACGCCGTGGCATTTGAGGGCGGGAGAGAAGCGGCCCTCTGTGTGCCCGCCGACCCCACCTGCTGGGCCGCTCAGGGCCCCACAGCAGAGCCGACGGCCCCGCCTGCTCTCTGGTGGTCCTGAGAGAGAGACACGGAGGTTGGCTAGGAGACAAGGGGGACGTGGAATTCTCGGTGAAGCTTTTTTATTTTTTAAAATTAGCATCCTCAGCCATTCCACTACTAGGTTTGCATCCCAGAGAACCGGAAACAGGTGGTCAGGCAAACCTGCCCCTGCGTGTTCATCGTTGCATTGATGGGGGACAGCCCGAGTGTCCCTCAGGACAGGGAGGGTAGAAAGGACGTGGGCTGTGCGTGCAGTGGCACGTGATTCAGCCGTGACCAGGAACGAAGCCCTGACACCTGCCAGAACATGGGAGAACCTTGGAAACGTTTCACAAGTGAGAGGCACCAGACACTGAAAGCCACGTATTGCGTGATTTCATTGATGGGAAGTGTCCGTCCGGGACAGGCAAATCCATAGAGACAGAAAGCTGACTGCTGACCTGTGGTGGGCAGGGGCAGGGGGCAGGGGGAGTGGGGGTGACTGCTGATGGGTCTGGGGTCTCCCTTTGGGGTGATGAGAAAGTTCTGGAACTAGATAGAGGTGGTGACTCCACAACACTCTGAATGTACACTGAATGTACACTCAGATGCCACTGAATTGTTCACTCTTAAATGGTTAATTTTTATGTCATGTGAATTTTATCTCCATTAAAAAACCCAGAGCCATCTGTAGTGAGGTCCTGCCTCTCTGGATGAGTCGTTCACGGCTCCTGTGATCGATATCTGGAACGTTTGATCAATTGGACTGAAAAACAACACGTGGCCCGCGCTGAGGCTTCCCGCAGCGCCTCAGGGATGCAAGGCAGGAATGGGACGTGGCGCTGGAGTGTGGGCCAGCCACTGGGTGACGACGACCCACCTTGGTCGGCTTTGCTTTCCCTTGCGGTATTCGTGGCATTCTGAGGTAGCACGCGATTATCCATTTATTTGAGGTTTATTCTAGAACGTCAGCCTCGTGAGAGTGGGGACCTTTGCCTAGTTCATGGACAGATCCCCAGGACCTAGGCCAGCGCCCAGCACCTGGTAGGTGCTCATTAAATACTAGCTGAATGGCTGCTTAATGAGCACCTATTCTGTCTGTACTTGGCACATGAGGACACAGGGAGAAGACATGCCCCTTCTTTGGTGACAACCAAAAGTGTCTCTGGACACTGACCAATGTCCCCTGCTGGGGGCAGAACCATCCCCTGTGGAGAAGCACCGATCCCACTCACCCACTGCACCGGTGTCTTTGAGGGACTGGTGTGGATTCAGTCCGTGATACTGAGTGTAGATTCACGACAGATCACAGAGCGAACCTGCAAGTCTTGCAAGAAATGCCTGGTTTCGGGAAGGCAGTGAAGGGGATGCAGGGGAACTGCCCCAAGCACAGCCAGACCACTGACTGAAGTGCGGAGTCTGGGCAGTCAGCCCTTGAAGGCAAAGAAATTGACTGAACTGCTAATTTAATGGGCGCTTCCAAATAGAGTGATTTGAATATCAAAGGATGAAGAGACGACCTTGGGGAAATGGGTGGGGCCCTGAGGTGCTCCAGCAGAAACACAGGTCTGAGTGGCCGCCTTACAGAAGTCAGATGATGGGGACGACCTGGCATCTTGCTCTTCATGATTTTGTCAAGTGAATCAGATGGTTACTGGCAACATCCTGTTCATGCTTCCATCGGACCCATAGTTGCGCTTATAATTCACACTTTGCAAACCATAGAAAAGCAATCTTATTTGCAAAGTTTTTATTTCACTTTTCAAGCTGAAGTCCTAATCATGCCTTTTTTTTTCTTCCAGTGACGAAATTCGCATAACATAAAATGCACCATTGAAACCATTTTAGTGTACAATTCAGAGGCAGTTAGCATATTTACGACGGTGTGCAAACCATCCTCGTGATGTACTTTGGGAACGTTTTCATCACCTCAGAATAAAGCCGTACCCCTTAACAGTTACTCCTCCTCCTCCCCCACTCCCCTCCAGCCCCCCAGCAACCGCCGATGTCCTTTCTGTCTCTATGGCTTTGCCTCGTCTGGACTTTCCTATGTGGAGCCGAATAACACTGATCTTCTGTGCCTGGTGACGTACACTCAGTATAATGTCTTTGAGGTTCTGCCACATTGTAGCAAGAATCGGTGTTTCATCCCTCTTTAGGGCTGAATAGTATTCCGCCGTATGGCTATGCAACATTTCATTTTTCCATGTGTCTGTCGATGGATATTTAGGCGGCTGTGCTTTTTGGCTGCTGTGATTAATGCTGCTACGAACATTCATGTACAAGGTTTTGTTTGAACATCTGTTTCCATTTCTCTTGGGTCTATACCCAGGAGTGGAATTGCTGGGTCATATGGTAATTCTGTGTTAATTATATTTTATGTTAATTCTATGTTAATGACAATATCGTAAGCCTATGGTAATTATAAGTCATGCTCTTTTTTAATTGTGAAATTTGAGTCTCTGTGTTGAGTGGGTCCCCTCTTGGTGGACTTTCCAGGGTACCAGCTCTTCTGACATTAAAGACCTCTGGGTGACAGTTGCCTGGGAGATGTGCCTTTCCCTGACCACTGAGTCCTACTGAAGCATTGGTCCCCTTGTGCTTGGGTGGGTGACTGCCTTGTCAGAGGCAGGACCCCCTCGTGTTTCCTGAGGGACTGAAGGCCCCCAGGGAGACACCCTTCATGCCGGTGTTGGGGCAGCACAGAGGGGCACCCCTTTCTCAGGGATGGTCTGGGGAGGGCCAGGACAAAAACCGATTGAGTACCCAATGCGATTTCTTTGAGAAAGGCCCCCACATCTTTCTTCTTCTGGGTGCTTAAAAAAGTTTGTCTTCTTGAGTTGAAAGCAGGTACCTCCTATAAATAAATATGCTAACAGTATAAAATAGGTATTTGCAAAAAGTAGGTTTTTCCTCCGTCCCTGACCCCTCATCCATCCCCCAGGGCTATGCCTTTTTTGGATCTCTATCATGTTTCTGGAAGAATTTATTTTAGTCGGGTTGGCTGACCACTATGACAAACAACCCCCAAATCTCTGTGGCTTCATCCAACACAAGTTTCTTCCTTTCCCATTAAACAGCCCAGTCAGGGTGTGAAGTGGGCCCAGGTGATCCAGGGACCTGGTCAGCCCCATGGTGGCTCATTTATGCCCCGGGACCTCCAGTCTTCTGTTGACTCTGCACCAGGAGCCAGAGGGCGTGTGAGGATCTTGAGGGAGTTTTTATGGGCCAGGCCTGGGATTAGGGCACCTGTCTTCTACTCCCATTCCATTGGCTGGAACGCATTGACTACTCCTAGCTGCAAGGGAGGCTGGGAAATGTAGTCCAGATGTGGGCCCAATACGAATGGCAGATGGATTGGGAAACAGCTAGCTTATCCATAGCAAAATGTGCTTTCCCTCAGGGAATGCTTAATACTGGGCTCTTCTGGTTTTAAACCAAACTCAAAGTCAGTATGGCCAAATCGCCATCCCAGAGGGGAAAACAGACACACAATCTAGGTTACTAGTATAATATTTCTGCCCTTAAGCTGGCTATCAGTCCCCATATCTCATTTTACCTTATGATGGACACTGGGCTGCTTCCATCTTTGTCTTCCTTAAAAAAAAATGCAGCAGCGAGCGTCCTTGTGTGTGCACCTTTGCGTGCAAGTTCAAATCTGCTTGTTCAGTTTTATTTTGATGCAGGAGAAGCAACTCCCCATCCATGTAGTAGCTTGCTCCCAGGTGAGGGTGTTGGTGCCCGTGACAGCATTCCAGAGAGTCGTGTTAGACCAAATAAAGGGGCTGACCCCTGCAAAATGGCACCAAGGCTTCCAGACCCAGCTCTGCCTTGGCCCTGCTGCTTAACCACTTCCAGTTTAATGGGGTCACTGATAACATCAACTGACATTTTTGGAGGGCTCGCTATGTGCTGTGCCCTGTTCTCAGCTCTGTACACATATCGAAACATTTAATTATCTTTTTTTCTTTGTTTCCTTTTTTTTTCGAAACATTTAATTTTCACAACAACCTGAGGAACGCACAGTTGTCCGTCTCATTTTGCAAATAAGGAAACTGAGGCATAGAAAAGGTCAGCCCATTGCCTGTGATTAGGTAATTAGTAGTAACCGTGATTGGGAGGGTCCTGTGAGAATGCTGCACAGGCCCGGTGGGAAGGGGCTGAGTCTGTTTTCCCATCTGTAAAATGGGAGGAAGATGTACCTACCACGGTTTATTGGATCGGTCCTTCCTCTGTTAATCTGCTTAGCCGGCACCACGCCAGCACTGGATAATTGTTCCAATAAGGTCCCGGCTGTCAGGGTCTCAAGAGAAGGTTCTCTAGGATTCGAGCAAATGTGCATTTAATGCCTGAGTGTGCCCAGTGCTTCGGAGGCCCTTGGGGAGCAGTAGTTATCATAGATAATCACATGCCTCATGAACTGCAAAGCGCAGTCCCCGAGTGAGGTGGAAATGAGATTCTGTTGTCTCTTAGAGGGTGTTTGTGTGCAGCAGTGACAAGAAGGGTACTGCAGGGACACCCAGGAGCCTTGGGACTCGGCATGAGCTACACGTGTCACCAGCTGACTCTGTGTCATGTACGGAAGTTCTTTACATACATTAACTCATATAATCCTCACAGAAGCCCCACGAGACAGGGACTATCCCCCAGTTTACAGATGGAGAAACTGAGGCACAGAGGGCTTGAGTAACTTGTTCATGGCCACACAACTCCTGAGGGGCAGAGCTGGGATTCAGACCCAGGCCATCTGGCTCTAGAACCTGAGATTTTTACTCACTTTGCTTTGTGGGGCTCCTGTGACCTGACTGGGGTCCTGCAGTGGGGCCAGGGGTGCCTAGCAGGAGCACAGGCAGGAGGGGTGTTGTGGTGGGTGCCATAGGGGCCCATGAGGTGGTCTCCTCTGGACCCGGGGCAACCCCTCTAGCAGGATCACGCAGACCAGCAGCTCAGAGACCAAGGCAGACTTGGCAAGTGTAGAAAACACTCTGGTCCCTGCCCATCCCTGCCCTCGCCTCTCGCCATGTCTGTGATGGTCCATTGACTGCGAGTTTCCTCTGGCCACCAGAGCCACTCTGCTTGGGTATAGGGCTGAAAAACCGTGCCAGGAGTTAATGAATTTCTGGCGTCCTGCGCCTTGGGTGGGACAACTCCCAGTTTTTTCTGCAGTCTCCCAGGGCTGCCCGGCAGTATGGAGCCACGGTGCCCACAGTATTCTGCGCTGCAGCAGTGTTCTGGCTTGATTATACATCTTCACTCCATTTCCCTTCTCCACTCCCGGCCCAGTGTTTCCTGGGGTCACCTCCCAGATCAACCACCTGCACCCCGATTCTTGCCTCAGATCTGCTACTGGGGTTCCCAAAGACAGCAAGAACAGCAGGGATCGGCCACCTCCTCTGGAGCTGGGGGCTGGGGAACCCTACCTTTCTGCTGCCCACGGAGTCTGAGCTTCATGATGTGGACTGCAAAGCTTCGCGGAGTCCGGACAGGCCGGCATTGGCATGGCCCCTCGTTCCCCGGCCTGCGGCCTCTGTTAGCACGTTGGGGGCTCCAGGGACCCAAACACATGCCTGTTAACAACTGCAGTTGACCGCGTGTGAGCGGGAATTTGTCTCCTGGCTCTCGATGAGTGGAGAGTCGTGGTGGTCGGCGCCTCTGGGGTGGGAAGGCAGCAGCTACCCTCTCGGCTGCTGACCCTGAAAAGAGTCGGGGGAAATGTGGGGCCTTGATGATCTCCAGACCTAGCAGTTTTGACCCGCTACTGTGTCCACCAGCATGGACGGGAAGCCGGGGAGAAAGGCAGGCGGATGCTTTAGGTTGGAAGAACCTTCTGCGGCTGGACACCTGCGGCGGGTATGTCGCGCACACAGGGAGGCGCAGTGGTTCCTGGCTCTGCACCCACAGTCCCTGGCTGGAAAAACACCTGTGTTCTGGAGGTGGTGGGCCCAGCTGCAGAGGCAAGTCTTGATTGGCCTCAGACAGTGCGTCCATCAGCTCCCTTCTGGCTAGTGATTGGGTCAGGCATGGCCACATGACCAGGACCTAGCCAATGAGGTAGGAGAGCAGGTGTGCTAGGAGCTGCTTTGAAAAAGCTTTCTGGCCAGGGTACCGGAGAGGAAACGCTGCTGCAGGGTCTTTCCTGCTCGGTGCACGTTCTGTAGCCACGGCTCTGCTGCAGCGGCGAGGGCACAGTGTGCCAGCCTGCGAGGAAAACGGAGCAAAGCGCTGGAAGGACGCCCGGCTGCCTAAGGACGCCACGCAGCCTTGGAAGCAGCTCTGCCGCCACCCACCCCCAGGTTCTCGCTAAGTAAATCACACTTGGCCGTATGGTTTGAGCCACTTTTAGTTGGGTTTTCTGTCATTGCAGCCAAGTGCATCCTGCTGGATAAGGTCACCCCTTTCGAGATGTCTTTCTGCGGAATTCTTGAATATTTCAACACTTGAATCAGGATTTGCTGTTGAACACTGCACTTTACTACATTAGAACTGACTTACATTTTTCTCTCACGTGTGTGTGCACTGAGTCCTGGCCAGAAACGGTCCGAGGTGTGACTTGGCCATCCTGCCTCCGGTGCCTGCCTCCTAGAAGACAGTATTAAGATCTGTATCAGTCAGGAATCTTGTGGCTTCCATGAAGGCAAACCCAGCTTAAACTGGTGAAACAAACTATCTATCTTCTTTCTATCTATTGGAAAAATTGACTGGCTCTGCAATGGACAAATGCAGGCATAGATTTTCTGTTGCAGCTTCAGGGATAGCTGCATCCAGGGGCTCAAGCAGTATCCTTGGGAGTTTCCTCCCCAGCGCCTGGCTTTGCTGTCCTCTGTTGGCTGTGTTCCTGGGCAGGTTTTCCTCGTGCCGTATCAGAATAGCAGCTGCTGTGCCCGGATTTGGAGGCTCCCACCCTCCTGGTTTTGCAATCCCAGTGGAAAGAAAACTGAACTATCTTAGTAACTTCATTATTTCTCTTAGAATTTCACCCAAGGGGCCCAACTAGGGCCCACCCCAAAATCTAGCCCACCCCAAAATCTAGTGTTCAGGGCATAGGAAATGCCAGTTAGCTTGGGTCATGTGCTGGGTGGCATCCATCTGCCTGGACCCCATGGGCTGGAAGTGGGGAAGAGTGGCTCCCTCGAGGAAAGGTGGGAGAGGAGCAGGAGGAGGGCTAGAGTCTGGGCTGGCAAAAACAACAGATGTCTCCTGCAGGCTAACGTGTTTTGGGAGGAGAGGAGACACTGCTGATTTCCTCCTGTTCCTTTTTATACTCACTGGTTGTAGAAACTTTTGTTAAAAAGCAACCTTACCTGTGAGGCCTGCAGGGAAAGGAGAGAGAGGGAAGTGTTGTTTTGCAGGTGGCAGCCTCGGGGAGTGGTGCTGTGGTCCCCATTTGTAGGAACCAGCAGACCAGTGCTTCTCAGACCCACAGCTTCAGCTGTTGGAAATGCAGATTCTCGGGCTCCCTGCTCCAGACACAGGCAACCAGAAACCCTGCAGGGAGTGCCCAGGAATCTCCATTCTAACCAGCCTTTCAGGTACACTTGAGTACAAGGCAGTGAGACCTGTGGCAACAGGGCACAGGAAGGCGGAAACCTTTTGCTTAGGGTGTTGGTTCGTGGCCTGCCCACACTGCCGGTCTCCCTCTGTCCTCCTTTTGTGAGTGGTGTCCGTGTCCCAGGGCTGCTGCAACAAGTCACTGCACACCTGGTGCCTTCAGAACCACGGTTCTGGGGGCCAGGAGCAAGGTGTCGGTAGGACCACACTCCTTTCTCCAAAGGCTCTAGGGGCGAGTCCCGCCCTGCCCCCTACAGCCTCACGGGGTGGCCAGCAGTCCTTGGCTTGGGGCCACATCACTCCCGTCTCAGTCTCTGTCGTCTTGTGGCCTTCTCCCTGTGTGTGTCTCTGTGTTCTCTTGTCTTCTTGTAAGGACATCAGGCATTGGATTCTGGGCCCACCCTCATCCAGTGTAACCTCATCCTAACTAGTTATATCTGCAAAGACCCTATTTCCAAACAAGGTCCCATCCTGAGCTTCCAGGTGGACATGGACTTCATAGGGGGACACTGTCCGACTTATTGCGTGGGTCAGCCTCAGTGGTTCCAGAAAGGTGGGTTTTTAGACCATGTCAGTCCATGACAGTTGAATAAACAGAGCCTTACTTTGGGGCAGTTCTGGAAAACTCGGGCACATTTCTCTCAATAAAAACAATGTAAATAACCTCGTATATTTACACTGCCCTTGTCCCGAGGTTTAAAATGCATTTTTTAGTGGTGGAGCTCTCATTCCTGCCAGAAATACTGTGCAGGTACATAGGCTGTAAAACACAGCAGTTCCAGTGTGAGCTGGACTGGAAAGCTCTGTCTGTTCTTGCTCGGACACATTTTTAAAATTTTAGGGTTCCAGAGCACTGAGTTTGAAAGCAATTGCTTATACATTTTTTTTTCTAAAAAAAGAAAAAAGAAAAAAGGTTTAGAACACTCAGTGGTTCTAATAGTGCATAAAGTTACAAAACGAAACTTCTTTGGGTTCCCTGCCAAAACTTAATCTTTTAATACCACTGATCTGTCATTCGAGGAAATTATCTTACGCACGTACCAGTCTCTGTGTGTGCATTCTTCTCTGTGTGAAGGGAGGCATGGTGCACACACTCTTGCACTTTGGTATTTGCAATGTAGCTCACACTGTAGAGCTCTTCCCACAAAGGCGCGCAAGCGCTCTCCTCTGTCATAGCGACGTAGTGGCCCACTGTCTGCGGCTGCTCCGTTTACTCGCAGTGTCTTCCCATTGCTGGGTAGTTACATTGTTTCCAGCGTCTGCTTTTCACTATAAACAATGCTGGTGTGGGCATCTCTGCCTTTCTCATGGGTTCTCACCGTGTCACAGTGCCTTTGCTGGGTCCTACCTCCGTCTCTTTGGAGTGTGTCCGTTGCAGTGTCATCCATTCGAAGAGGATGGAGGTGTGACAGTGAGGCGGTAGCCCTGCAGGACACGCACCTGATGTTTTAAATTTCCTCTTCCTCCTCCTCCTTCTCAAAAAACCAACTATTTCCTTTCCTAAGTTTTAACCTACTATTTTTTCTAGACAAATGGCCACCATAGACCATCCCAGATCATGGAATTTTCCTAGCAAGTTTCCAGCCAATAAACTTCTGATTAGTTGAATTGCAAATCGGCTTTAGGAGAAAGTTTTAGGCACAAATATAGACCTGACACCTGCTTGCCAAGACAGACAGGAGCGCTGTAGATATTGGGGCGGGTTAAATATGCGGAGCCACAGCCTGCATTTTCCCCCTCTCACAAACATATAAATAGCTCTCGTGTTGTTCCTAAGGCTCAGGCTCCACTTCTTTGGGCAATTAATTAATTGAGGTGTTCAGTGAGATTGTCTTGTTCTTTTCTGTTTTTAGATCTGGCAAAAGTATTATTATGGATTCCTCTAGCTAATGGGCTCATATTTCTGATGAAAGCTACTTTAGTGTAAGAAGTCCTGGCCTGGAGAAGCTGGAAAAGTCTCTCTCTTTCTCTCTTTTTTTTGAGAGTCTCATCCTCATTTGTCACATGGGTGGGTGGGATCACAGAGCCTGGAAGAGCTTTCTGGCAGGTGTCTCATGACTATTTGAGGCCTCGCTCGCTTGTGCACGTGCATGTGAGGGCCCTGGCTTCGTGCGTTTTGCTTTAGGTGGGTCAGTGTGTTAATCCTGGGGAAGGAGACTTACCCAGGCCAGGAAGAGGATTCATCACTAACCCACGTGTCTCATGGGATGTGGTTCCGAGGGCCTCAGCCATCCTCTGGGGCTCTTGTTGGCTGTAGATAGCAGAGGCAGCCCAACCAATAAAGGCTTGAACACGATGGAAGTGAATTTTTGCCTCTCCCCACTGGTGAGGTGACTCCATGTATCAAAAAAATCACTGGCTCCGTCTACTTTCGGCTTTGCCATCCTCGCCTTGTGACTTCTATCCTCCTGGTTACCTCATGGTCTAAGGTGGCGCCCAGAGCTCCAGACCTCACCTCCACCTTTCAGGCAGCAGCTGAGGTCATGCAGGTGCACCTGCCAGCTGTTTCAGCCGCCTTTGATTCGTTTTCTCAGAAGTCCCACCTGAGCTGACAACAGCTGTATGCCCAGGAACCCCATCATGGGGACATGAGCTGGTGTCTTGGGTTGGGAACACGAATGTCTCTCCTGGGACCCTGTTCAACTCCTTTACGGACATCCTGTCACCTGGTTAAGCCTAAGCTGGCAAATACATTTAGAGTTGAGTTCACCTCTTGGATGGAGAACTTCTCGGGGGCAGTACCCGGTGTTGGCTGCTGGGGGTGTCCCTGGTGCAGAGTGCATGCTCAATTCTTACTGTTGGGTGACCGAACCAGTGCTCCGGCCGCAGGCTGGTCCCCATGCCGAGTCCCCCAGAGGGGCTGCAGCCCCAGGAGCAGGCATTCCCGTCCCAGGGACCCGATCTCGCACACCTTTCACCCGGAATGCCACAAAAGCCCAAGGCTCGCAGGGGCAC
Source organism: Trachops cirrhosus (assembly GCA_028533065.1). Lineage (NCBI taxonomy): Eukaryota > Metazoa > Chordata > Mammalia > Chiroptera > Phyllostomidae > Trachops > Trachops cirrhosus. The sequence goes on from CM052546.1 coordinate 66,954,900, forward strand.
AGGATGACTGCTCATATTTATTTTTCAAAGCCAGACTTGATTGTGTTTGGATTTTGTGCTGCTTCTTCCTTTATTTCCCCCTAAAGGGACTGGCTTCTAAGAGTAAAGACGCTGGGGAATTTCTGGGAGGTTATTACCTGTTTTCTGTCACGTGGTCACCTGTGTTTGTCAAAACAGTCTCAGAGTCAACTTCGCTTTCTCGGCTTCGTGCAATTTGGTTTTTCTCCGTGTTCCTTCTGCTGCAAGCTCCGGGCTCTTTTGCTGAAGTTAATTCCCAGGAGCGATGGCTGTTGATTTTGTGTTTGTTCGTTTATTGCAGTGCATTCAAACAGCTATTTTTGTAAGTCTGGTGTTTTTATTTGCCAGGCTCGATTTTTGAGAAAGAGTTTGTCTGGGAAGCTCTGGACGCCAGAGGAGTGGAAGGAGGAGACAGGTGAGACAGGATGGGTGAGAGGGCTGACGGAAGGGCGGGGCATCCCACGGCTTCACAGACCAGTACGGATTCCGTCCTCCCGTTTGCATTTGGAAGTGTTGAGAATAGTCACAAAGAAGGAAATTGGAGAATTGATAAGGGGAGGTAAAGCAGATGGTCCACTTCAAGGAGATGCACTCATTTCTTTGTTAAGAAGATACCAGTAGGCCCACACAGTCCCAGTCTCTGATTTGGCTCGGGAACAGAAGACAAAAGGCATGGTCCCTTGTCCTCAAGAGACTCAGATTCTTTAGAGGGAGACTGAGTTTCTGCCCAGTGTGGCATTATGGCAGCAATATGACCAGAGAGGACATAGGAGGGCACAATTGAGATAGAAGGTCAGGGAGGGTTTCCTGGAGGAGGTGATAAATGGACAATTTAGTTTTGGAGGACAGAGATCAAGGAAGAGGAGGTGAAGTCTCAGGCTTAAAAACTATAAGGTCGGGGAGAGTGAGATTTATAAGTGTTGGTGCTGTAATTGGGTCAGGGGGTTTTTCCATCTCTGATTTCCTGTGGTCTTCATCCCCAAGGATAGAGTAATGGCTCTCTGGCCGTGGCAGTTGGACTATTGTCATGGTCATGATTCTTATGGTTGTAAGAACCAGAAACTCAAGTCAGACTGCCCAAAGCAGAGAAAAAAAATCTCCCTTCCTTTGGGTATATATAAAGGAAAAATTCGGGGTTCCAGCTTCAGGCACAGCTGGATCCAGGAATGTAGGGCATTCCTTTGGCGCTCAGTCTGTTTTTGTTGCTTGGCCCTGCCTCTGTCTGTGTTGCCTCCTTTCTCAACCAGATGGCTTTCCCACAGTGGTGGGATGCTGTCAGTAGTTTCAGTCGGACCCTTACCCTTGCACAGGCCCTCAGACCAGCACGCCTCTTCCTCGATGGTGCCAAAGTCCAGAACTGAGTGTGAGCCAGCCCAGGTGCACATCCTTGAGAGTGGGAGGGGCGAGGCCGATCTCCCTTCTGCCGTTTCTCCAGGTGAGCCCTGTGGCAGAGGTGCCTGGTTTTTCTGGGGCAGACATGGCTGCGAGGGGGCGGGGAGGCGGGCTGCTGCGTGCCTGCTTCTACCGGGCGATTGTAGCAGGCCAGGTGCGACCGTGGCGGCCTGTACGGTGTGGCTTTTTCTGGATAGTAGTGGCTTCTTTGCTGTGCTGGCTTCAGGATGGTGGCAGTGGTGCCATGATTCTGGAGGTAGCAGCAATGGTGACACCTTCCCAGTTTGGCTAGTGGCTTCCCAATTACACAGGAGACAACACACAGCTCCTTTGTGCTTTGGACTTCCATGTGGCTTGCAGGGCTGGGTCTGGGGCACGAGCCGCAGAGCCTGTCTCTTCCCCCGCGCCCCCCCCCCCCCCGGTGCTCCGTGAGCTCTTTGCATCCCTACAGGATGACCCCCTCTGTTTAGGTGAAACTGGGGCCAGCACCACTAGTGTCTGTGTCGTGGTGGTCACACTGGAGATTGGGGTGAAGTCCGAGTTGGTTCTGGAATAAGTCCCTGTCCTTTCCACAGCATCAGTGACAGAACGACCTCCTGGAAGTGCCGTGCTGATTATCAGTGCATGTGCCGGCTGCCTGCTCCCTCTGGCAAGGCCTGGTGTCCAAGCCAAGGTCTTCCCGGGGCTCGCCGTGCACCCTGCCGACCCTGCTGAGCTCCCCTGCGTGGAAGGCCTCTTCCGTGGACAGTTGGAGCCCCTATATCAATGGCACCGCTGGCCTGGGGTGACCTGGAGCCGGAGGGTGGCGTGAGCCCCGGATGCCCTGGCACTGACCTGGGTTGGGGAGACCGGTCATGAAGAACGCGCCCCTGGCTTTTACAGAGGTGTGTTCCTATGAAACTGAATGCAGGCCTCTTCACTTCAAACCCACTTCCTGGATGGCCCACCCCTATGCCCACTCGGGTAGACTGGGTTGGTTCCCACGTGGCGACCTCCCCAGGCCCCTCTGTGCTTTGCAGCCGTGTGCTGATTGCAGCTTGTGACGTGGGACAGCCTGGAGCGAGGACTTGGCAAACGTCTGCGTGCCCTGGGCTGGAAGCTGCGAACCGCAGGGCCTTGACACGGACTTGGTAGTGTGTGCGCCCTCCCACTCTGCTGAGCGGATGGCTGGCTGGTGCCAAGGCCAGCAGGGCTCTAGCGCCAGGCCGGGGAGCGCTTCCTCGAAAGCAGAGATTGTCAACCCATTTTGTGCCTTCTGCCCCTTTGGTAGTTAGGCAAAGCCGCCTCAGAAAATGTCTTTGAATGCACTCCATAAAATACATCCGAGCACAAAGGAAACCAGTCTTATTGAAATCCGGCTCTCAAATGATGAGGAAATAGAAAATTGCGATATGGCAATTTGCTTCTTCCATACGTTCAATGACGGGCCGCAGCCGTGGGTGTAATGACTCCCGAAGGCAGGAGGAGCGTGAGCAGCGCCTTGGGGTCTGCAGCCCCGGGACGCAATCTGAAATCACGGTCGATTCTCTCGGTGGCGTGCCTCCCGAAGATCAGTCGGCACCAGCTGTCCCTGCGAGTTTTTCACTTAAATGTGTTTACCAATGACAAAGACCCGGAGCTTGTGAAAATCCAGTATCCCTTCTACTAATGCCCAGGCGACAACAGAAGTGCTTTAGTGAGCTCCTTTCTGTTTCATTGTTTCCATTTTTCCTCTGGTGTTCCTGGTCTCTTTTCAACCCTATTGGCTCAGTGGATTGAGCGCCAGCCTGCGAATCAAAGGGTTGCCAGTTCGATTCCCAGTCTAGGACACATGCCTGGGTTGTGGGCCAGGTCCCCAGCAGGGGGTGAGAGAAAGGCAACCACACATTGATATTTCTCTCCCTCTCTTTCTCCCTTCCTCTCTCTAAAAAACCCCCAAAAAACTAGTGTTGAAATCCAAGGTCCCTCCTTCCTTATTCTGGGAGCCCCTCCACTGGGGGCGGAGGGCTAGCTATGCTCGCCCCTTCCATGTCTGCTGGGGAAAGACCCCTGCGTCCAAGAGCAAGACTCCAACCCTCCCACCCCCCACTCTTGGGCCAATTGAGCCTCGTCACAGGAGGCTGTGGTAAGAACTGCTGGCAGGGTTCTTATGCCATGTGCTGCAGACAGCCCAGGGGGGGCGTGGGGGCATGGGGACAGTGGGGCTGCTTGTTCCACGCCATGACCTTGCAGATGCCACGCACCACTCCCACTGTACCGTCTTGATCCCTGGCTGTACCTCAAGGACCAGGCTCTGAAGTGGGGTCACAGCTCCTGGGCCAGGCGACCTCCTTCGGGTGCCCAAGGGGGTGACGCATGTGGCCATCTCTCTGTCCTGATGTAGTTGGGGTGGCTGTAACCACAGTGGTCAGATAATGCGACAGCATGTTTCTCACAGGAGGCGGTGCAGGCATGGACTGAGCACAAGCAAGTGGTCAGGGCTGGGGGCCCTGGCCCTGGCAGTGACCGCTGGCCACTCTCCAGTCTTGTCTCTGGTCCATCTGGTTGGCTTTCTGCTTGGTGTCAAGTGATAGCCCAGTCTGGACTGGAGCTCTCTCTGCATGGACCACAGGTGTCAGCTTGGGTGGCACCGCCCCGCCCCCCCTTCCCTGCCACAGGGAACGGAGGTGGGTTTGGGGTCCGAGAGCGAGTTGACCTGAGTGAATGATGCAGAGGATGCGTCCCTTGTATCCGCCAGGAAGTCGGCTTCACCGGCTGAAGCTCTCTCTGTGTATTGACCTGCCGCCCCAGCTCGAGACCGTGTTTCGAGACCACGTGCCCATGTTATGACTGTGGTGGTGATCATTATTGGAGCGCTGCGTTGGGAAACCCTGATTAAGGAATCCCCGTGTGCTCTGGCATGAAGGCACACGGCGTGTGAGGCTTCTCGACACACTCCATGTCTCCCGCACACACTGTGTGCCGTTTAAGGAGGAAGCCCCGCATCTCGGCGTTGGCCTCACTGTGCAAACAGATACTGATTTTTCCATTTTGGGCTCTTTTGTGAGACATGGAGGTGCTTTGATCCCTAAACCGGAGCAGGCTTACAGGGGCGGCTCATCTCGCCCTTGTTCCCGTGGAGAGAAGTGATGGATTTTGCAGTCTGGAGGAATTTGTCATTTTGACTCCATCTGCTTGTTAGGCATCTCCAGTGTCTGTGACGTGACACTGTTTGATGTTTTAGCATTTTATCACATCTCCCACCGAGAGAGCCCAGGTGGATGGCAGGAAAAATGGGACAGGATTTTCCACTTATTTCAAGTTATTACTATCCTGGGCTTAGGATGGATATTTTTAGGAGACAATAAATCAAGTGAGAGGAACCTGAGAGGTACCCTCCCCCTGTGCAAGTGTACATCTTCTACACCCTGCTTGATTGCTCCCAGTGATGAGGCACTCACTACCTAAAAAAGGTAACTCATGCCATCAAAGCTCAGATCTGACTGATGCAGTTTTTTTCTCTTTTCTTTACCTCCATAACCCCCCATGCCTTTGAGCTTCTGGAGTTGTTCAGAACAGGTCTGACCCTGCTCACCTATTTGACAAACAAATAGCACATCCCATTTTCAGGCTAACCATTCCCTGTTCTTTCTGGTTTTGGTTTAATGATAATTTGGGACAGTGTCATACAAAAGACTCTATCTAGTCCAGAACCTCCCACAAGATAGGGTCCAGGGGATTCTTGGGGGGGGGGTGTGCCCTAAGATTCTGCCTGTTCACAGAAGATGGGATATCAGCTGGTCTTCTATGTCTTAGACAACTCCTTCCTGTCTGCACTTTTTTGAGAGACATTTCTTAAATATTTTAGCATGTGACTGGTTCCCAGTCTGCTATCCATTCCTTGTCCCCAATTATTATTTTTGGTTCAGGGGCTGCTGACACACCTTAACCTCAGGGAGACATGTGACCAGTTAGAGATAACATCCTGGCCAATCAGAGCATAGCCTCCTCCTGGCCAATCATAGCACAGCCTCTAGAAGTAACACCCTGGCCAATCAGAGCACAGCTTTCCCTGGCTAATCAGAGGTAACATCCTGGCCAATCAGAGCAGAGCATGTCCCCAGGCTGCGATCACTGGCTCTGGAATAGGCCTAAGGTACTGGTCCTCATCTCAGAATTTTTGCTGGGACAGTGTGGCAATGTGGTCCCCCACCTCCAGGGGGCATGACACAGGACCGCCCCTGTCCCTTCTCTGTTCCTTTAGACCACAAGCTCCCTTTTCCATGGCAGCAAGGGTGGGCTGCTTTTCTGTGATTTGTGGCTCGGAAAAGCCCAGAGACCCTTGGTGCTTCTGCAGGGCACGCCCGCCATTGAGCGAGGCTTTGAGTCTGCACGTAGACGCTGTGCAGCAAGGACACTCCCCGGGCTTTAAATCAAGTCCCAGCCAGCACGATTTGTATTCCTGGAAGCAAACCTTGGCGCTGGTGGCCCCGACGTCTGGAAGAGAGGACGCTGCTACCACCTGCAGGCGCAGTGACTCCCACGGCTGGCGGTTTAAGCTCAAAGCTGGGGTCCCCGATCCTGTCTTCCTTCAGGGGACAATCAGGAGCTGGTGGGAGACACACCCAAGAGAACAGAACCTCAGAACCACCCAAAGAAGCACCTTTTTAAGTGTCAAGCAGATTGATGCAGTCTGGCCCCAGTGTTCTCTTAAAGGTCCAAACAGGTGTATTTCAGGGAGAGAGGGAGTGACAGCTCTGTGTGGAGACTCGAGTTATATAAAATTTTAGGCAGGTTACCAGGGGGCATCGATTATCCCATTGCTAGTGGTACCCTGCTACTCTAACTTTATTACCTTGATCTGGATTTATTTAGTGTTTGATAGTTTATATTGTAGTTTAAATGTGGAAGAAACCCAAACAAACCCTTCATGCTCACAGCTTTGTATCCAAGTGTGCCCCACGGAGGGCTAGTAAATTCTAAAGCAGTCTTATCTATTCTACTTAAAGGAATATACCCAGGTGGTTCAAGCTGCTTTATTTACGCATTGGTGTATGCTGCAGGCTGGTGTTTCTGGGGGAAGGAGCCCCATGGTGGGGGATGGTGCTGGAGGAGAGGGCGCCTGCCCAGAGGGGCTGTAGTCTGGGCCTGCAGCCCGGTCCTGCTTCTCCCTCACCCACTCCTGCTTCCCTGCCCCTTCTATGGTTGCTGCCCAAGGGTCCACGCACATTGGCATCCTGCACGCTCACTTCTGTCACAGTCTTCCTGGGGACCCCAACCTGTGCCAACTACCTATCGGGCCCCAGACTGGTGACCCGTGGTTTAGGGCAAAGGGGAGGTAGGTCCCTTACGAGCTGTGTGACTGGGGTGGGCTGAGGGAGGGAGTTCGGTAACCTTACGGGGCTTGCTTTTCTAGGAGCTCACTACTACCTGCCCCACCCTTTCCCATCCTTGGACCCCCGATCTGGATGGGTCTTAGAGACAGGCTGGGCTCAAGCTCACCAGGCGTTCTCACACTTGAGCATGCGTTGGTGCCACCTGGTTGGTGGGTGTGTTGAACATGCTGCCGGTCCCTGGTCCAGAGCTTCCAGTTCAGGAGGTCCCTCTGGGCTGAAAATACTCATTTCTAGCACATTCCCAGTGCTGCTGCTGCTGCTGCTGCTGCCGCCACGTCGAGAGCCGTCCTCGGAGAGCTGGCGTGTTCAACGCCCACACCTGGGCAGCAGCTGCAGGCCTTTCTTAGAGCTGCATTGCCAAGGAATGGGCTAGAACGTTCACCTTCTGAACATGACTACATTGGGGTGGGGCACCGAATCCTCTCCCCCATGACCATTGCCCAGAGGCCACGGTCTGTGAACTTGACCAGGAGATGATGACGAAAGTGAAGGCAGTAGAATAATTACTACGCCGTCCAGACTGACTTTTGCAAATGCAACTGTCCCTGACATTTCAAAGCAATTTCACAACTGTCGGGCGAGTGATTGAACGAGGCACAAAGGACTCGGCGGCCTCACCTGTGCCCTGAGCCTAGGGTGACCAGTCTGTGGGCCGGGCAGGCGGATAATAAGGGGCAGGCAGATAATAAGGGGCAGGCATCCGGGTCAGCTGGGGCTGCGCTGACAGAATACCACCGGTGCGTGGCTCAAGCGGCAGGTACGTTCCTTCAGTTCTCGCAGAGTTGGAGCCCAGGGCACCCGTGAAGCCCGTTTTCGGTGAGGGGTCGCTTCCTGGCAGGCACACAGCCTCCTCCTCATGGCACCCTGTGCTGGGGAGCAGGGGGAGCTGGGGGAACAGCGGGAGCAAGCAAACTCCTCTCTTCTTCTAAGGGCACTAATCCCATCCTGAGGACTCCCCTTTGTGACCCAGTCACCTCCCAAAGGCCCCGTTTCCCCCCTCATCACACTGGGGGGTGGGGTTTCAGCCTATGAGTCTTGGGGGCAGGCAAACATTCGGTTTCTAGCAGGCGGTGTTGCGGGTGGGGTCCCAGGGAGGAGACTGAGGCTGAGGTCAGAGTGTGGGGTGTGTGATTAGTAGATGGCTGGGCCCTCACACCCCTGGTCTCCACTGGTCACTGGCGTGGGTCACCCTGCGAATGGGTGTGACCTTGGGCTCTATGGCTGGAGGCTGTGTGCAGTCCACCCTCACAGCAGCTGGGGCATCAAGGCCCCCCGGGGTGGGGGATCTGGGTGGTGCCCCCTGTGCCCACCGCAGGAGGGGGAGTGAGAGCTGCAGGGAGGTCACCAACAAGTCCACCTTGCTATTTTAGGAGCCTGTGGGGAAAGCGGTTCTTGTACCCGCACTAAGTCCCCACTGCAGAGAGAAAATGTCAAGTCACTTTGCTTTGCGCGGAGTTTTATCTTGTCCTTATCGACCTTCTGTAGGTCCTCTGATGCCCTGGCTGTGGGCCCTGCTGATTTCACACTGTCCTCCTGCCCCATGCCCCCCACCCCATTCGCCCCCAGTCTGGGAACCTGGGCGGTCTGCAGGAGGGAAGCTTCTCTCGCCTTTTACCTATTTCATCCAACCTTTCATCTAAACACAGGAGGGCTTCACGAACCCCCCAGGGTGCTGGCTTCTGAAACTCACAGCCGGTCACCTGTTCTGTCCTCATCTTGTCCTCGCCCCACCTTCCCCCAGGCGGTGAGCGCTGAAGGCCCAGGGGACTGGATGGAGAGGGCGGGGCTGAGAGGAGGGGAGGACTCACTGGGCCCAGTGAGCACAGTGATTTGCATTTCAGAAACAGTCCCCATCCTGCCTGAGAGTGTGCTGGAGTCAGAGGGGGGTGAGGAGGAGGCTGGGAAGGGAGGCACTGATGCCGCTGTAGACCCTTCGAGGGTCTGCACGTGTACGGTGATGGGGGCAGCACTGGGTGGTCGGGAGGCAGAGGGGACCCCGGAGAATGCCTAGGCCAGAGCCTTCACTGGGGTTCCCATGGAGAAGGCAGGACAGGGTAGAGTAAACAAATGGCTTGATGGGCCGTTTGGGGAATCCCAGTGGGCTCTGGGCCTGGGGGTGGTCTCCAGGGGCCTGGCCCCTGGCCCTGGATGCTTTAGGGTGGGGATGGTGTGGGTGGGTGTGTGGGAGTTAGAGGCTGGGTGGAGGATCTGGGATTGGCTGATTTATGTAGGGAAGGTGTACCTGCTGGTGGGTAGGCTGTGATTAGCTTCAGGAGCCACCTGGCCCTTCCAGGGGCAGTCTCTGGATGGGGCCCCAAGGCCCCCAAATGCCAGAGCATCAGACCCATAGGACACACAGCTACTGGAATGGGCCTGTAATGGATGGATGCGTAGCAGATGAATGCGGGGTCTCGAGGGGGCACAGGAGGCATGGCCAGGCTCAGGATCCCGCGGGGCCCTGCCACGGCCATCCCCACATGTCACCTCCTGCGAGTCTGGGTCTCTCTCTGCTCCCTCCAGAAGCCCAGCGGGACACATAACAGCTCTCAAAGTGACTTCCAGCATGTCCAGCTTTGGTGCCCCCATCTCCTCATTTGGTTCTGTAGGAGTGTTGAGTGGGCTCTGTCTACAAAGAAGACCCTTGCACTAACACTGCATTAAGCACGCACGCAGCGTTCAGGCATGCATGGGGCCTTATTTGATTTCATTTCTGAGTTGGTCTCAGTGTCTTTCCGCCGGGCACGGGGGTCTGTCTGAGGCTAGTCTGGGAGTTGGAGGCTTGAGTGGCATGGGGCAGGGACTTAGGGCGTCATATGTGGTGTGTTTGGCTCAAAAAGGGGAGACTAGTTTTGAAAATATCAAAAAGTGTCTTTGGGCTGAAGCAGACTAGTTTTTAAATTCAATGTTAACGACTGTGAAAAAGCATGTTAGAAAAAAAAAAGAACGAGTGGGAAATGTATTCTGTGACTTGAGGTTTTCATCCAGGATGGGTCTTAAGATGTAGTCGGTCGTACTGAGGTTTCGCACTGGAGGCTGTTCTGTGAGCCTTTAAACCGGGGATTGAAACCCAAAGACCTGCGGGGCTGGGGCTGGTGAGGCATGGATGGGGCTTGAGCCGGCGGTAAACCATTCACTGCTCTCTGCTTATCTTTGTATTCTTTTGGGAGCATCTTGGGGACAAATAGACATTTCTCTGCTATAGGAAAAATAACATTGCTAGCTTGCCCAAGCAGCTGATCCCCGAACTCTGGGTTGGTGGGCAATAGGGAACAGAGGGGACTGTGGCAAACCAGAGCCCTCTGACAGCTGAGCTGTAGCTGATCGATTGCAGCTGGGAACATGGTCCCAGTGTTGCCTGCACTCATTTTTGCAGAAGGGCCACACATTCATATTTTCATAGGAAACCTCCCAATTTTAAACTATTAACAATCAATTGCAATTTAAAAAAAATAGTGGGTGGGTCTAACAAAGCAAAAGGACTGCAATAGCAAGTGAGAACTCATCTATGCACTGCATCTGGTTTTCTGGAATTTGGGGCTCAAGGATTTCTGGAGCATGCTTGATGCAAACTCCTGCCTAATGCAGGAGGGTTGTATGTGTGGCCCTCTTACAGAGAGGCAGTCTTCCTCTTGCACACTCCTGCTGCTGGGGCACTCACTACCTCAGGAAATGGAATTTCCCCTCTTCAGTGGCCAGAGTTACAGGAAATTCTCTTGGGTGGGAAGAACAGAAACCAAGGCAAGCCAAGAAGCATGTCTTGTGAAGCCTCAGGGCAGAATGCAGCCAGCGAGGCCTCAGAAAGGGACTGCAGTTAGGAAGCGGGGAGCCCCCAGCGTCCGGCCTCCACGCCCTGCTTCCCTTTGTGCACCGGCTCTCCTCCTCTCTCTCCTGTTGCTGCAGCGGGATATGGTGGCCTCACCACTTCCTCCTTTAGGCACTTCTGTTCCAGCCCCCTCCCCCCCGACCCCCCACAGACCAACACTCTCTGTGTCTGGGTCTCCATTTCACAGATGCAGGAGAGCGAACCTGACTGGCTCACTGGAGTCAGGTACCAGTCCGCTCCAATTCACGATGGCCAGGGGGCTCCTGCCCACACGTGGCCAAGCCCAGGGGTGGATCCTTCTTGTGACTCCCAGAATGTCACTGTGGTTTGAAGGATCATGTAGCTGCTTTGCAGGAGGGCCAGAAGCCCCAGAAGGTGTCTGCACGATTCCACAGAGCCGGCCTCTGTTTCGGGGTGACCTTGGGCCGGCCTCCCACCCAGAGGAGCACCCAGAGGTACGCCTGCCCTCCCCCGAGGTCCCGCCCTCTTGCGTTTGTAGCTGCTGGCCTCCCAGTGACAGTTCTTCCCGCTGTTCCCTGGATTTTGAGGCCCCACAGGCCTCCTCCGCCCTGGCGCTCCCTCAGGAGAAGCTTCAGCTAAGCCTCTTCTGAAGTGTGCTCTCTGCTTCCCCGCCAGCCCTCGGGGGCAGTTGTAAAAGTGGCGACATTCCTAGGAACTCAGGAGGGTCAACTGGAACTGCAAGCTGTGTGTCTGGAGCCCCGTGGGGTGGGGCAGCCTGCCTCCTAGCCAGAAACTCTCTCTGTGGTCCCTGAGGGGCTTGGCTGAAGAGATGACCCCCTGGCGAGGCCGCTCTGACCCTCTCCCCCCGGGCAGCATGAGATACCCTCCCTCCTCGGCGCCCGCAGCGGTGTGCCCTCGCGGATGGCTGTGTCCTGCTGTGGGCCGCCGTTCTGGACAGAAACATTGAGAGCTTACAGTTACAGGGCGCCTGCTCTGCCCGGCACAGAGTTCAGTCCCTCATTCAGTCCCCCACGGGGAGCGGCCGGGTACCTGTCTGCCCCGAACGTGCCAATAAGATATTAGTAACAATGATGACTATTTATTGAGAGCAGTGCTGCGCACATTCCAGGCATCTCTTCACTTTCTGTCCTCATGTAAAAACCTCCCGGGGTGTACTACTGCTCTTTCTGTTCTAGAGCCCCCGGAGGGTCGACTCGCCTGCTCAAGGTCACCCAGCTGAGCCGTGGTGAGACTGAGGCTTGACTCCCGGTCTGACCTTGGCATTTGCTTGTGGCCCGTCGCTTACACACTTCTGTGGGTCTTGGCCTGCATGAGGAGCTGGAAAGAAACAGGTGAAGAAGGAGAGGCGTGAGGAATCAAAAGTAATTCAGGGACCAAGGGCAAAGCCAAGACTTGCAGGCAGGCCACCCTTGGAGGTGTCCTTCCTGGGGAGAGTCCCGGAAGGGAGCTCTAAGGACCCCTGGTCGGCCCTGGGGCCCTGAGCCGTAGCCAAGACAAGCTTCCTTGAGGGTTTTGTCTGCCAGCCCCATGCACTGACAGCTCCTTCAGTGGGGAGGTGGCTTCCATCCCCACCACCCACCCAGGACCTGTCCCCTGCATCCCCCCTTGGGGGCACTCGGATCTGGGGCAAAGTGCACTTTGGTTTAAGTGTATTTGTTCTCCTGGGGCCTGAGGCTGCACCTGCAGGCCTCTTCCTGCTTCCAGGGGCAGACCCGGTGCTAACAGGGGCCTCTAGTCTGTGATGGGGCAGGAATGCGGGGGCGGGGGTTGCAGAGTCTGTGGGATGCACCCAACCTCTGTGACCCTTTGTAGCTGAGATGCAAGGTGAGGGCAAGGCCGGGGGGGGGTAGACATTGGGTAGCAGCCCGCAGCGCCGACTACAAGTGCATGTGTGCGCACTTGTGGGCTGTGAGCCGTGGTTGCCCACGGGGGTGGCATGGCTGAGTGGTGTGCTCTAGGCCATTACCAGCTCTCCCTCTAATTCCGTTCAAGGTGACTGTCAGAAACCCACGGAAGGCTCCCCTAATGAGATGGAAGAGTGGGCAGGTTTATCCTCCTGCATACCGATGCCTTTTCTTTTTGTCTCCTAATAATTGCTCCCCAAGGTTCTGTTTTATGATTTTAAAGGGTCTTTTCTTGTGAGACAATTAAGTGGAAACAGTCCACGTCATGTGTCTGCTGGGGTCCGCCGTGGGAGGCTGGCAGGCAGGGCCCGGACCTGGGAGTGGGGGCTCTGCCCCCTTCCTTCGCTCCCTTTTCGTTTTGTTTGGTTTTATTTCCGTGACTTGTTTTCAACCCACAGGGGTGGTTTGCATGCAGGTGAAATGAGGCCTTCTTGAGAGCAGGTGTGTCCAGGGAAAAATAACACCTTCCAGCAAGTCAGGATGAAAGGGCGTGCGTGGCTCTGAAGATCTTACCCTGGCTGGAGTTGTCACGGCGACTGATGGTGACCTCCATGAAGCCAGCATCTCGTGCTGGGGGACAATTAGGGGAGTCGCTGGGATCCTGTTTCAGGCCCCTGATCACCGAGTTTTCAGTTCTCTGCTTTTGCATGTGCGTGTGTCACAAAAACCGCGTTAGAATCTCTCATCTCTGGGATTCCACAGATGCGATTCTGGGTCGGTTGGTTCCTTCCTGGCCTGGCACCTGTCATCAAAGCCCGAAG
>CM052546.1:66968633-66993485 GCA_028533065.1 Trachops cirrhosus
ACCCGGCCGGACTCCGCCCCTCCTACCGGTCTGGATGAAAGTGTCTATTTTTAAATCTTTGGTTGTCTGACTTCCATAAACTTCAATTTTCTATCAGTTCTGGTTGTTATTTTGTTTCTATATCTTTGTTGTCCCTATCTTGGTTGTGCGAGGAGGCACAGTGCGTCTACCTATGCCTCCATCTTGGCCGGAAGTCTCTGGCTGAGTAATTATGTTTGAAGGCTCTGCAGGTGGGAGATTTGATGGATCCCAGTGGGGTGACTCTTTCTGCGCAGCAACGCCTGGGGCCTCGGCTGGGAAGGCTCAAGGCTGGGGGGAGAACTTGATGGCTGGGGACAGGAATCACTGAAGACAACCCCAAACACACACACACACACATCTGGCTCTGGGCTGGGGCGACGTGTAGGCCAAGACTGCTGGTCACAGTATCTTCATTTAGTCCCTTACATGTGACTGGGCTTCCTTAAAGCATGGCTGTCTCCAGCTCCAGGCTGTGTGACCTTTGGGGACCCAGCCTCTGAGGTTACACAGTGTCTCTGGTGCTGCCCTCTCCTGGTCACAGCAGACACAGCCTGCACAGGAAGGGACCCAGATCCCACCTCTCAGGAGATCACATCGTTTTTACCATGGGGGCGCATGGGAGACAGCATTGCCGCCACGTTTGGGAAATGCCTTGAAGGTAGTAAAACAGATAGAAGGGAATTCGAGTGACTGGGATAGGGGGGCTGCTTTGGGTTGTGGGGTCAGTAGAGGCCTCGCTTAAAAGTGACACTGAACCTGAATTCCGAATGGGGAGAAGGAGCCAGCCTCGGCAGGATCCAAGGGAGAGGGAGACATTTGTATGCTTAGCCACGCACGGCATGACGCTGACCCATGGGGAAGAACACCGTGGGCCCGGAGTGTGTGCCGACTGTGTGCGTGACCCAGACTGTGCCTGCCGGCCTGCCGGTGACATCCCAGGCAGGGGGAAGGCCAAGGGCAAGGTCCCTGGGGCGGGAATGAGCTTAGCTTCCCCAGTCGCCCCTCTGATGGCCCTGCCATGTGCTTTGTCGTCTTCCCTGCACTGACTCACTTCCTGGGAGTCGCTCTCGTCCATCTGCTGCTGCTTTGTCTCTCCCACTTGGTGAAGCTCCGGGGGACGGCCCGCGCCTGTCTCGGAAGTCCCTGTTCTCGTGTGTGTTGGGGCTCCCAGCGTGCCCTACTGGGTGTCTGCTCGCTGCCTGCTGGGTGACAGGGCGTTTCGGTGAGGGTCGGCCTCCTTGCCCTCGGGCCGCCCGGCGCGGAGGTCCGCCTGGACTGGGACCAGGGCAGCCGTAGTGACCGTCCCAGGACTCAGTGTGTCATCAGAGAAGACCTCAGAGCAGCATCCACCTTCTGGACACCGGAATTCGTCACCGGGTGGAGCTGAAGCCCGGAAATGATGCTACTCCTCTGGGCCACTGGCTTTTTAAGTGAAATTCTCTGTCCCTGCACTAAAAAATCCTCCGAGAACCGGGAGGGAACCGAACCTCGGGAGCCCGTGTAAATGGTTTCTGTAATGAATCCCCCCGGGACCTTCAGCGGCGGCGACAGTCGGCTGTTACTGATGCACAGAAGCGCAGACAAGTGCGGCTGGACCAGGGTGCCGGGAAGGCACACATCCCACTTGTCGACGGCGGGGGCGGGGGTGCAGCACACGGGCCCTCGTCACGTCACTCGGGTTCGTTTCAGTCTGTGAGAACCCGCGCCCTGGGAAGGAGGGGAGATGCAGAATCAGAGGTGATGAGAGAGGGTGGGTGTGTCTGTCTGTCCCTGTGGCGTCTTCACGGTTCATGTAGGGCACACACCGCCCTCGGGGAGGGCTTCTCGTAACCCCAGAGACGGCGTTTTGTGTGACGGGCCGTGGACGCAGGCTGACCTGCTAGAAGCTGTCCTTCTCCACGAGAGGCCCGGGCAAACCAGGGCGGAGCTCTGGTAGATCACAGTGGACGCAGGGTCCAGGGACGCGTCTCGCTTGGTCCTGTCGCCATCGAGCATTCCCGGGTCTGGCCCGCGTTTGTCGGGTTCCTGCTGCGTGCACACCACGGCGCCCGGGGGTTTGCAGGGTGAGTCCCAGGTGCGTCCTTCCTGGAACTGGTCCCGGTGGTTCCCAGGCCGCCCTTTCCTCCTCACCACCTGCCGCCAGGTTCCGACTCTGCTAGCGGTTAGTCTTCCGATGGACCCTCGCGGTTAAATGGAAGCGCCAGGTCTAGCTTTGCCTGTTGTAAATCTCCCTGGCCCGCTCACCCTGCTCTGTTGTGCCAGTTCCCTTTATTTGTGGCCCACGTGAAAACAAATGTGTGTGTACATAAACCATTACTCTGCAGTCCCAGCCTTGCCTCCCCTCTTGGGCTGTGCGCTGCACTTGGACAAGCAAATGTTTGCTTTGGCTGAATGTCTTACTTATTTTGGCAACTCCGCGAAGTTTGTAACTTCTGCCCGTTGACTCCTGTGACGGTTAGTTTCCCATGTCAACTCGCCTGGGACTAGGGGACGCCCGGGAGCCTGTGAGATGATGTTTCTGGGCGGGTCTGTGAGGGTGTTTCTGGAAGAGCTGGATGGTTCAGTTGGTGAACTGGGTGAAGAAATCGCTCTCCCCAGGGGGTGGGGAGGGGCTCGCCCAGTCCATTGGTGCCTGCACACGATGGGAGGTGGAGGAAGGGTGGCTTTGCTGCCTGCTTGAGCCAGGACATCTGTTTCCTCTGCCCTCCGGCATGGACACCCCTGGTGTCAGGCCTTCGGACTTGGACTAGAGCCGCACCATCAGCTTTCCTGGGCTCCAGCTTGTAGATGGCAGACCAGGGGGCCTCTCTGCCTCCATCCATGTGTGCGCCCATCCCTCATCACAAGTTTCTTTTTCTGCATCTCCTAGTGGTTCTGTTTTGGGGGGACCCTGGCTGACTTGTCTCCCCCGTGAGCGGCTTCAGCCCAGGTATTTTTGGGCAGCAATAGATTCTGTCTTCAATTCTGCAGCTGTTTTATTGTCCACTTTTCCCCTTTCTTTTCCTGAAAATGGATGTAAGGGCATATACAAGAAAGACGTTCTCAGAACACTGTTGACTGGCTTCCAGAAAATTCGGAGAGCATCTCTCCAGAGTGGCAGGTCATGTCTCATGGACCCGAGGTGCACTGCTACAAGCTCTTCTGTCCCAGCGCCTGGAATGAGGCCGGGCAGCGGGTGGCCTCAGTGGCTCCCGTATGACTGTCTGATCGAAAGGTCCTGGGGGACGGACGTCTGTGGGCGGCTGGAAGGCAGAGGGAGCTGCTGCTCCCTGGTGATGTCTGGGGAGAGGCGAGCTCGCACACCCTGTGACTGTTCCCCGGACCCCAGTCGGGACTTATGACCCTAGTTATGGATATGCAGTGCCCACCGAGTGCAGGAGGACTGAGCTGTCATTAGCTGTGTGGTTGGCCAGTGCACTTTACTGGAAGAATGACATGACATGACAATGTGACAGTTTCAGAACATCTGGAATGCATGGAGCTCGAAGGGATGGTTTCTCAGACCAGAGGGAGGCCAGGGAGGGCGTTGCTCATGTTCCTGGACCCTGGACTTCGCCTCTGTAACCCATGACCCTTATTTCCGTGAAGCAAGTGATGCCTCTTGGGCTGGATCTGGCTCACAATATGTTTTGTTTTGCCTAAGGAATGTCTGAAAAAAGATAAGGGGCCAACATAAAAAAACCTGAACATAATCTGGACTTTTGGTCTGTCTTGAAACAGGAAGCTCTGGAGATGTCGGCTCCATGTTCAGCCTGGGGAACAGACTCCTGGCACATGCCCGCTTTAGACACGGCATGGGCTCACACTTTGCTGCAGTCACCACCACACCCTCCTGTCCACTTCACCACTGAGGCTGTCAGTTATGCTTCCTGACCCTCCGTGAACAAGAGTTCTTCTCACAGCAGACAGGTGCTTCTCTGTTCCTCAGACTCTGGCAGGAATGAGAGGCAACTCCAGAGGGCCTTCTGCTTCCAGAACAATAGGAGAGAACATCTTCATAGAAATGAAGATTATTCCCGCCTACTTAATATGCAAGCCAGTGTGCTGGCCGCCTCTGTTCATTTAACATCATCGTCTGGTCCCCACAGGCATTTGACTTTCTGACCCCCCGGATCCAGCTAAGGGGTCAGGGAGGGGCCCTGAAAGGCAGACAGTCTAGTGGGGAGCCCATTATAGAGTCTGGTGCCCCCAGATGCAGTAAACAGGCCTCCTGGGCCCCTTGGAGATGGAGTGGATTGGAGTCTGTTTCATCCTTAATGAATGAACTGAACAGCTCACAGCGGGGGAAGCTTTTACCCAGCAGTTCCCCACTTAGAGCTACTCTTTCCTTCTCTCCCAGGCTCAGCCGCCACCGAGTTTGCTCTCGTATGTCATCGTGTGGCATCGGGGGTGGCGGTTTTACATTTGCAGGGACACGGGCTCCCCCGGTTTGAGGTTGGTTTTCCTTGTATCACGTCTGCGTGCCACCCGCCTCACCCAGACGGCTGTGTGGAATGGATTGAGCACTGGATGTGCGCGTCCTCTCCTGCCGGACGGGGTGGAGAGGTTAATAAACCTCTGTTGGTGACACTGTGCAAGCCGCCAGACGTTTCCGGGGCTCAGTTTCCTCATTGGTACGGCAGGCATACTGATTGCAGCCCTGTCCATGGCGGGTTGCTGTGACCAGCAGGGACTGGTGTGGCGTGTTCAGGCAGTGCGCCCGGCATAACTTCAGCACCTGGGACAGCTCCCCATCTGTAGCATGGTGTCAACAAAATAGCTATTGTGAGAAGGAATGGTTTTGGGAGGGTTTCTGAGGTCGCTGTGCATCAGAGGTACCAGTACAAAGACATACTCCCCAAGCCAGAAGTCAAGTCCATGGTGCGACCAAGGAGTTAGGGGGCCCTCCCAGGTGCAGGAGGGGGCCTGGGACAGGTGATGTGGACGTGAAACACAGGTATTTGTGGGTGTGTTGATGGTGACTGGGGAAGTGGGACCAGACACAGGAAGCCATGGCCATCTCAGGGCATGCTGGAGGAGATTGGCTCCCAATGTTGGCGCTGGGTGCTGGCAGGTTGGGGTAGCTCGGGTACAGGTATGCGTCTTTGTGGCCGAGGTAACAAATGACCACAAATGTACACACGTTTGTTATCCTGCAGCCTGGAGGTCGGGAGTGTAGATGGGCTTAGGGGCACCATCCAGGTGTGGGCAGGGCTGTGGGCCTCCTGGAGGCCCTAGGGCAGAATCTGGCCTGGCCTTTCCAGCCCCCGGAGCCCCTGTGTGTTCCTTGGCTCCTCCCTCCCACCCTCCCGCTTCTTGGTGCCTCCCTCCAAGCTCTTCTTCCCTTTGCACCTCTCTCAGAGTCCGACCCACCCGCTGTGATGACCCCTGTGACAACCCTGTCAATCCAGGGGGATTCCTCCACTCCTCTCCCAGCGCTGTGTTCGTGTTGCTGGCCACTCTCCCATGCTGCTGGATTTGCCTCTAGAGACTGTTCAGGAGAACCACTAGTGTACCAGCTAGCAAGCCGGAATGTATTTTCTCCGCTGATGGAATTAATTTGGTTCTTTGTAGGAGCTGCTCTTTCCTCTGCCCCAGTAGTCACAGCCCTGAGGCAAGCGCTCTCCCACTGGCCTCGGCAGCAAGGCCCCCTCTGGTCCCGTCTCCTGCCACTTTGCAGCTCACTGTGTGCACCTGGGCCCGCATCCCTGCACGGCTCCTGAGTGTATGTCACCTTGGCAGCTGCTGGGGGGCCAGATGATGCTGAGTGTTATTGGAATTCCAGGAACTTGGAGGGGTTCCTTGCCTCTCCACCTTTCTCCAGCGGTGCCAGGAGAAACATTGATTTCCTGGCTGCAGAAAGTGGGGTGACAGATGCGGAGCCTTGGTGGAGTGAGGCAGGCAGCCTTCCTGGTTCCTGGCAGAGACGCTCTTTCAATGACATTTTTTCTTGAAGATGAGAGAGACATTGGGTGCTGTGTAGGGGCTGGAGCCTGGTAATGAGCTCTTTCCCCGTGTCCTGGGGATTCTCAGCCAAGTCGCCTGTCAAGGGAGCTTGGGAGAGGACACACGGTGCTCCAACTCAGGGTAGACTTGTTCTTTGTATGCGTTTGACCAGAACAAGGAGTCCAGGTGTGTGGGATTGTACGGACACTGTGAACCTCACATTCGCCTCGTGGGTGGGATTCAGCCCGGGGCATGATTGATAGCTTGTGTTGGCTGTGTTCGACACAGTGTGGGCTTGGCCAGAGATAAGTGGGGCTTTAAATAACGGTGGGTACAACAACAAAATAACTAGAAAACAAAACAAAACAGTGGTTTAAGCAAACAGGAGTATATTTCTCATTCATAAAAAAGGCATAAATAAGCAAACCCTTGAGGTTCCAGTTCCTTCCAGCTCACTGAATTTCAGCTCCTCTAGTACCCTCTGCCCATCGCACCTTCTCCCCCGCCCCCTTGCGTCCAGCCCGGCCACTCCTGGCCATCCTTTGTCTTCCTGCTGCATGTTAGATCAGCTGGGCGCCCCCTCCCCGCAGGCAGGCTCCGATGGCACATGCTTCATCATTATTTCCTGCTCAGTGGCCTTTCCACTTGAATGCGCGGTGTGCTCTGTGAAGGCAGGGACGGAGCCGCGTCCGTCTGTTTGGTGCTGTGTTTCCAGGCTCTGGTGCGCTGTAGATGCCAGTCAGTCTCCGTGGAACTCGGGGATGGGTAGAAGCGCCGCACGGCTCTGATTCCAGGCTGCTGGTTCCCAGTGAGTCCCTGCATCCTGGGTGCCTGGGGCTGCGGAGTCCATGCCAAGGTCCCCGCCTCCCCCCACTGCTGGGTGCTGTTCGAGCTTGCACTTTGTTGCTGGGAGGTTAAATGACCCGTGGTGCCGCTTTGCTTTAGACCTGCTCTGCCACCCGGAGCTGAGCACTGAGAGCCACAGGAGAGGGAGCTCTGTGCACAAATCAATCAGCACACTGCCTCCTGCTGGACGCTGGGTGTATTGGAGGCCCATGTACTTTTTCCAATTCTTACTTTCAATTAAAAACGTTCACAAACTCATGTTGTTTTTTTCCCAATATAGAGCAAACTTAACGAATGTGAAAAGCTAAATGACTGGTCCTCCTGTAAACCCTAGGAAAGCATTTTCCCCCTCACCCTGACTTTAAAACTCATGTTGTAAGTTTAGAAGATGCAGGAAAATATAAAAAATAAAAACCACCCAGGAAGTGTCACTAATAATTTACTTTCTCTCAATCTTTGTACAGTGTGTATTAATACACATGCACACCCCCCTCCCCAAGATGGTTATCCTAAATGTAAAGGTTTGCATCTTGTTTTTTTTGTTGTTGTTGTTGTACATGATATTTGGAGCATGTTCTTATGTCTTTAGGTATTCTTCATGAATGATTTTTTGGGGGCAAAAGGGACAACTGTAATAGCATAAACAATACAAATTTTAATAAATAAATATATATTTTTTAAAAAACGAATGATTTTTGAAGACTGCATAGTACTTCTATGTGAGGACATACCTTTTAAAACTTAACCAATCCCTTGTCCTGGCTGGTGTGGCTCAGTGGATTGAGTGCTGACCTGTGAACTGACAGGTCACCAGTTCGATTCCCAGCCAGGGTACATGCCTGGGTTGCAGGCCAGGTCCCCCGTTGGGGGCGGGAGAGAGGCAAGTGATTGATGTTTCTTTCCCTGTCTTTCTGCCTCCCTTCCCCTCTCTCTAAAAAAATAAAAATCTTAAAAAAAAATAAAATTTAAACAATCCTTTATATTTCTGAGTGATTTTTTTTACTGCCATGGGCTTATTGAAATTAATTTTTTTGTATCTCTGATTATTTCCTCTTTTCTTTTTGATCTATGATTTTGTTTTTAATTATCCTAAGCCCTATGATCATATAACTTGCTGATTATTTCTTATGATTCTTAGGAGTTAAGAACCCAAGTCCCTTGGGTTAAGGACATGTTTATTTTCCAATCTTTCAATCCATGTTGCCAATTAATTTTTAGAAAGATTATCTGTTGGCATCTCTACCAACAATGTGTGAGCTCTTTTTCTTTTTTGTACCTCCAGCAATTGTGATTATTTATTATAATTTAAAAATGTCAGCTTGAGAGTCTTCAAATTACTTTCCAAACTTCCAGGACAGGGCGGGTTGTTACGCAATTCTGATCTGTGCAAATAAGGCAGCTTTCTTTCCTTACGAAAGGGTCCACATGCCGTCTGTCTCCGAGACAGGGTGTGCTGTAGCCCACGATGAGGGACACAGACGTGCAGCGGAGTCATTAGAAACGGCTGTTCTCACTCCACCTTTCATTAAAACACTGCCACGGGTTGGGGACATTTGCAGCCGTGTTGCCATGGCGGGCGACTGGGCTCGTGAGGGGGAGTTCTGAGGTTGACTGGCAATGACTGCCCTGGGTGTGGCTGGGCAGAGGTGGGGGGCTCGTGTTGTGAGGCGGCTACCCCGAACCCATGTGGTTTGCAGACACAGTTCAGCTGCGAGGGAAAGAAATGCAAAAAATTGTTCAGAGAGAAGTGGTAGGAGACCCGCCGCTGGAAACGGCTCAGCTTACCTGGAGCTGCACCTCCTCTCCGCTCCCTCAGGCTCACCTTCTTTTCTGTGTCCAGTGGTCTTGAACTGCAGACCTACTATGTGCACAGCTAGCATCCGGAAGGGTAGACCAGAGCAGAAGTCTCTGTTTCCTCAACTCGGATCTTTGTTGTAGAACCTTCGCAATTTTTTTTTGCCCATCTGAGGTATTGTTGTGCCACTTTAGATTTAATACATACTTTTAAAATTGGCTCGTTGATTTTACTTGAATATGTTTATTTTGAAAGCATCCCTATCACTATCACAAAGGGAAAGCCAGTATCACTTGCTGTACATGGACAGAAACCTTCACATGAAGACAGTGGGGACAAAACAAGGGTCTGAAATCCCAGCTCGATCCCGTTGCTGCCCCCTGGTCCATGGGGGTGATTCGCCAAGCGTGGCGAGCCCGTGAGCACGGAACGAAGGCTTCCTCTCTAGGAGAAGGGTTGCTGGGGAGAAGAAGCGCGTAGCTTTCTCATCGACCTTCCTGAAAACCTTTGGTCCTTGGCCCTCCCTGTTGGCAGAGGGGCCTGGGCGAGGGCGGGAGTGGGCAGCTCTGGGAGGGCACTGGCTGCCCTGCTGGAAGGGACAGGTACATGGGTGGGGAAGCTTCTGGTCACATTTGGGGGGTTGGTGGTGGTTTGGGGGCACAGCTCGTCTCCACAGCAGAATGTATTGATGGACAGAGCTCCCTTGTCCCCCAGTGGGATATTTCCGTTTGGGCCAAGGCCTCCCGCTCTGGACCAGGGTTGGTGGCCCGGCGGACCCACGCCTGCCTTTCCGCAGGTGCGATGGCGTCCATCCCCCCGCAGGCATCCTGTGCCGCTTGTGGGCACAAACAGAACCAAGCCGAGCTGGCACCCCACCCAGGCAGCATGTGGTGTGTGCGCGTGCAGTCGGATTATTTTTATTTATGATCGCTGATTCACAGCCGTCTCCATGGCGATGGGGGAGCTGAAGGCGGAAGGAAGAAGTGCGTGGTGGCATTATTAAGTGACCCGACGAAAGGAGAAAGCTCTCAAACACATTAAGGATCAATTTAACATTGTGCCCTTGTCTGGCGGGTCACTCTGTGTCCCTGCCACAGACGTTGGTACTTCCATTTCCGGGGTGTTCTGAGCAGAGTGTGTGCGTGTGCATGTGTGTGTGAGAATGTCATGCTCTGCTCAGACGCAGCCAGTGCTGAGGGTCAGGAGGGCCGCTGGCGACCTCCTGGGGAGGTGCTGTCGGCCACCGAGCACCCAGCAGGACGCTGGTTTCAAGGTCAGTTTGTACCTTTGTGTACGCACATAGATACGTGTGTTTACGTACAGCTTCTTAAAGAGATACATATGTGTTTGTTAAGAAACAGAATCGGATACATACAAAATCATATACATAACTACTTTTAATGGACTTGGATGCATAGAAATATATGTGTACTTTTTAATGGACTCAGATACAAATGAAATCATCTGTGTGAGTTATATGTTCAGAAATAGAGCCATGCAGTGAGCACCCATGTATACACTGACCACACAGGGTCAAAGGTGATGCACACAGGATGACGCTGTGTCTCGATTTCCCCGGACAGTCCCCGCTTCCTGTTACCCTGGCAACACCCCCAATAACATCCCTCGCCCCTCTCAGAAGCTCGTCTGGGTTTGGACGGCTGACTGTGTGTCTGCTTTGCTCTGAAGCCCCTGTGGGTCCTTGTCCCTGGAAGGGGCCTCTCCCCGAAGTGTAGCTCCTCACT
This sequence comes from Trachops cirrhosus, assembly GCA_028533065.1. Classification (NCBI taxonomy): domain Eukaryota; kingdom Metazoa; phylum Chordata; class Mammalia; order Chiroptera; family Phyllostomidae; genus Trachops; species Trachops cirrhosus. The sequence goes on from CM052546.1 coordinate 66,978,966, forward strand.
CCTCGGCCGCCCTGCATTTGCGCTCTGAACGGCACCTGCGGCTGTGGCCCGTGGGTGAGAGAAGCCGCCCTCCGAGTGGCCGAGTGGCCAAGCATCGCATGGGAGCTCCATCCCCGTGGCTCTGGGTTTGGGGTACCCGTCCGTCTGCGCCACTGCCTCCCATTCCAGGGGAGGAGCGCCTGTGTCGCGCTGGTCCGTTTCGCTGCCTGCTGATGTTCGGGGGCTTCTGTTGACATTTGGGGGGCCTCTGCTGACGTTCGGGGGCTTCCCTGGTTTGCTGGAACAGGCAGGCTGCTCCGCCCATTTTGTGTGTGTGTCCCGACACACACGTGTGTGCTCTCCGGGCTCTGCATCTGTGTTGTCAGGTCACACATTCCCTGAGTCTTCAACTCCACCGGGCGGTGCCAGTGCGCTCTCTAAGCGGGGGGACCGGCGTGTGCGCCCACTGGCAGCACGGAGGTGCCCTGGTGGCTCCGTGTTCATGCCGACACTTGTGCTGAACTGTACACGCCGGTTTCACTGGTCCAGTGGGCGCCCGCAGCATCTCACTGTGCCTCAGACTCTGGTGCTGCCCGGGACTGTGGCCAGCCTGCCTGACGCTGGGGTCCAGCGGGCGGGCATCGGCCCCCGTAAGTTGGAGCCTGGGCCTGCACTCCAGCGCACCAGCGTGGCTGCCTAGACAGTAATCAAGTCAGTGTTGGGATGTACATTGGCCTTACTTTTTAGTCTGTTTTATTTTATTATTATTTTAAAAATCCTTTTTAGTTCTCACCTGAGGATACGGTCATTGATTTGAGAGAGAGGAAGGGAGAGAGAGAGAAGGAGAAGCATCAGTGGGCTGTCTCCCGGACGTGCCCCGACCTGGGATTGAACCTGCAGTCTTTTGGCACACTGGTGTTTGGGACGATGCTCCAACCCACGGAGCCACCTGCCAGGGTTTTTTTGTCCACTTGAATTGCTGCCACTCACCTAAGGGTGATGAGAAGGGAAACCCCCGTGCTTCCTCTGGACTCCCAAGGCTCTCATTCCCCAATACCCCTGACACCCACGGGGGCTTCCTCCCGCCCGAGCCGCCTTGAGGCACCAGCTGGGTGTCCCACCCATGATGGAACTCAGTTCTCATATGATCCACCTGGAGCCACTGACCAATCCCACAGGTCCAGGGCTCTGTCTCAGGGTTGCTCCCACGTCAGATGCCAATTGCAAGCCCAGGCTGTCACCTCCTGACCTGTCTGTAAATCGGAGGGTCTCGAGACCCCTCCTTGGGATGGGTTAATTTGCTGGAACAGCTCACAGACTCAGGAAAGCGGTTGGCTTCCCGGTTCGCCGCCAGTTTATCAGGAAAGGACAGAACTCGGGCACAGCCAGAGGGGAAGGATGCATGGGGCGAGGCGGGCAGGCGGCCTCATAGCCCCTGTGGCCACCAGCCTGGAAGCTTCCGGAACCCCATCCTCTTGGGTTGTTGCAGAGACTTCACTGCATTGGACTGTTGATCAGGTCACGGCCGGTTGATGACTGATTCCCCCTCAACCCCTCTCCCCTCCCTGAGGGTCGGGTGTTGGGGCACTGCAGTTTCCAACCCCCTCCCATCCCGGGTTGGTTCCCTTGGCAACCAGGCCTCACTGTGCGGTTTTATGTGGGATTAACATAAACTCACTCAGCTCCCTGCGCTCCCTCTGCCCTCTGAGTTCGCGGGGTTTGCTGTGGGCTCAGCTGTCTCCCCCTGTTCCCGGTTCTGTGAGCACTCCATGGGGTGCATGGTCTGCTTCCCTCACATTGATCTTATGGTTTCCTTGTCTTCACACAGCCCCCAGGGGCCAGGGCAATGTTTGGTCCAGGCTCACTCTTCCGGGACATGTTTGGCGGAGCCCAGTCTGTGCCGGGCCTGACCATAGGGGCCGGTGGCCATAGGCGATGACCGTAAAGATAAGGGAGCCCAGTTGTTTGTCTTTGTCAGGACGAATGCGCTTCCAGGACAAGTGGGAGAAGTGAACCAGAGAGACATGGGGTGCGTCAGGGAGGTGGACCCAGATGACTGACGAGGGAGGCTTTCTTTGCCCGGAGAAGTGGGGTCACGTTTCTCAGGTGAAGGGGAACTCTGAGGTGGGTTTTGAAGAGTGAGTAGGAGTTGTGCGGTAGGCAGATAGCTTCAGGGATCTGCCCTGGTGAGCAAGCTGTTTCCTGCCTTCCCAGGTTTGGGGAGTATTGTGCTTCTGTTATTTTGCATCCTTTGTAACCTGTGACTAGAAAACTCTTTGAAAGGTAAGGATTCATGAATATTGAAGAATGAAGCAGGGGAGCGAGTGGGGAAGCAGTGCCAGTGGGACTGGGGGCGTGTTTGGCTTTACGCATCCCTCCTATTTGAATGCCTCGTTTGTGTCTGTTGGCTGTGGGAATGAAAGACGGAGGAAAACTGAGCACACCGCCTGCTTAGGACTGAGCGCCCCAGCTTCTGCTCTGACCTTGCTGGGGTCAGACGACTCCAGCTGGTGGCCCCAGCTGTCACCGCTGCGCTGAGTTCTCCGAGTCTTTCTCAGCTGTTGGATCAGTTGCCGGTCTGCTGGCGGCGGCTGGAACGGCAGCATCGTTTTGGGCATTTGGCTAATTAAACAAAAGCCATCAGGCAAGATGGACTGTCCATCCCAGGCTGCTCCAATGGTCATCAGATGGGATTCCAACATACCAGCCCTCGGCCAGGCTGGCTTCCTGGCACATCAGGGCTGTTTGGGGGCATTAGTGCAGGCTGAATGAATGAATGGCTGGGTGGGAGTGGGGAGAGAGATGTTTTTCCTCAGTGGGGAAAATTTGTGTGGGTGTGAGTCCCTCACATCCTGGAGGCTGTCTGTCAAGCAGTGCTTGCTTTGTCCTTGGCCTTGACCTGACTCTCGGTGGTGCTGTCAGTCAAATAGACAGAGGCCCTGGCAACTCCTTGGCAGCCGGTGTGGTGAGGCTGTTGGAGGGCTGGGAGTGGGCATGCCTCCTGATAGCGAGTGTGACCTTTTAACCCGGAAAGAGGACCGAGTGAGGGATGGGGTTGGAGAGAGGCAGGTCTTCCTGAAGGCCCAGCCTGGGCGCCACGTTGGGGTTGTGTGAAGTGGTGGTCTTCCGTCAGGGTGGCTCACCGCGCAGTTTTTAGAGTCAAGGCCGCGAATGAAAGGACCTGGAGCTGGATTGGTGGGTGTTGTGGGTTCAGTTGTGTCCAAGCCCTTGCCCACGGGACCTGAGACTGCGGCCCCTTGCTGGCTGGCTTTGCAATGAGTCTCAGCCACAAGCACAGCCATGTGCTGAGTTCTGGAGCCTTTAGTGAGTTGGCAAACACAAGGGTGGTCTTCGGGAACCAGGCGGCTCGCTGTCGGCTCCATTCCAGCATTAAAAACAAAAAAGCAGAGAGCGTGTGCCTTGATGATAGTGGTAATGTTTAGAAGTATCAGTGATGCTCTTAGCAAGTGACACTCACACAGTGCCCACATGTGCCAGGCACTAGTCTAACCCCTCCCCATGGCTGAGCAGATTTAATATCCTCATAACCACCCTTGGGGGCAGGCATTCCTTTTGCCCCCATTTCCCAGACGAAGAGACTGGGGGAGGCACAGGGAGGCGGAACCGCCTGCACGTCATCGCCTAGCTCCTTGGTGGCGGAGCCGAGCCTGGAGCCCCTAGGCTGTGAGTGGCTCCTCCTGAGTTACTGGACTCTTCATGGCCTGGGGACTGCAGCCAGTGCCTTCCCAGTCACTGGTCCTGGCCCTGAGAGGCTCCCTGTCGTCTTGCCCTTCCTGACGGAGCATGTATTCGAGAGGCCTAGCTGGAATAAGTCATCTCAGAATTTCAGTGGCTTAAAATAACAACGTTTATTCCCTGCTCAGTGTGTTTGTCTGTCCAGGGTGCCCTGGCAGAGGGAGGGTCTGGCATCAGAGCTGGGACATTCCAGCTCAGACAGATCACCAGCCTCCCATTGGCCAGAGGTGTCCCATGGCCCCGCCCCCAGGGAGCCAGGAAGGGAATCCTGCCTTGGACCCAGAAGACGGAGAGTGCAAGGATTCGGCGAACAGCTCGTGGAATACTACAGAGAGGATTAGGGGGGAAAGAAAGGCTTATTTTTCCTCGACTCCAGGCTTGGATGGAGATTGCTCATGGAAGGGAGAGCAGAGGTTGGAGGGGCTCGCTATTGTGGAAGGCAGGAGTGAGAAAACAGGGGGCCAGTCCTTTCAGAATGAAGTGATTTCCATGACAACAATTCAATTAGAGAGGCAGGAAGTTCTCCTGCGCATGAGGGAACACTGAGGAATTCTGCCACATTGCACCCGGGCCCAGGCCACAGGCGATTGGCCAGAGGGGTGGAGGGGGACAGAGAGTGGCCCAGGGCACCCCAGCGGTTTGGGGGTGTGGACACACCCCCTTGGTTGGGAGGCCAGTGGGCGCAGAGGGAGGAGGGAGGGGCTTGTGCCAACATGGGCAAATGCAGGGGAGGGAGGGAGTGGGTGAGCCCCGCAAGGAAGGCGGAGGAAGGTGGGTGACTGAGGAGGGGCCTGTGCTTTGCTTTGGGGGTGTGTAGCTTGGGAACACAAGTTGGCTGGGAGGGTTGCAGAACAGGTGTTGAAATGTCTCCCCTCAGGATTGAAATTCAGATTTGGGGAGAAGAGAATGAGGCCGCAGGGTGCGGTGGAAAGACACCAGGCCTTGAAATCACACATGCGTGGCTTGGAAGTGGCTTTCTGTGCTTGAACTTCAGCTCCCGAGCCTTCATTTTCTGACCTAGCGCCGGGCCTGCCGGCAGGGTGATGGGCAGCAGCGGTGTGGCCTCGGCTCTGGTGCCCAGTAGGCCCCTCCCTGTCATGTGTCCGCTCTTCCCTCTCTTTGATTCGGGGTGAAGGTGCACTCTGAATCTCCCGGAAATCAAGAAAAAAAGGCTTATTTTCTGGGGTGCAGGAGAGAGAAGGTGTCTGTCATTCGGGGGAAAGCCCACACAGTGGCCCTGGTTTGACAAACCCTTTGGTGATGTGTGGCCCCAGACTGTTCCGCTTGGTGAGTTTTGGATTCATGAATGTTAGGTTTCCTTAGAGCAGGTGTTATTTTAGCGACAGAACCTCCTCGTATTCCAGCCAAGTGTTTGAGCCTCGGCAGTCAACATCGGTATTTATTTCAGCGCGTTGAATATGTATCATGTTCCGGAAAGATATTTCCAACTCATGAAAATTAAGTGAGAAAACCAGAGTCACCAGGGCTCGTCTTCTGTTCCCGCTCTGCGCCGACGCTCACTGGGGTGTCGCTGGCAGGTGCTCGGCTGTCCTTGATAAAGGAACAGCAGCGGCGAGAGCCAGGGAAACACTGCAAACGAATAATCTGGTGGAGGTAACTCGTAATTGCCATCAGTGTCAGTCTCCGGAATGAGGCATCTCGGGGGCCAAAGTCAGAGCATGAATTCCCCGGGGGAGGACGAGCTAAAGTCTCAGGAACTGTGACTTAACCTCTGGGTGGCGCCTGCCCACTGCCCGGGGTTGCGCTGGGGCTCCAGTGAGGGCTCGCAGCCTGGAAGTGACTGGAGACCTGCTCTGCCTGCCCCACCCTCCCGGAGAGATGGGAAAGTTTTAGGGAAGGCCTGGAGATCACTGTCCAGCCCTCCCACTGTGCAGATGAGGAAACTGAGGCCCGAGGGAGGGGACTGGGATTCCCAAAGCCTTCCGGAGGGTCAGTCTGCACCCCCCCACCACTGCCCCATGCCCTGCCCTGAGGCTTCAGCACAGAGACAGGGCTGGGCCAGCAGCCCTGTTTCCTAAGGGTTGCTGATGCCCGGGGAGCAATGAGAGATTTCTTCTACACATAGATGGCATTTTGTCTTATTTATTTAGTTTTTTTTTTTCTGAACAGATGTGCGTGTTTAAAATCTGAAAGGCATATGCTGAAAGTCAGATCTCCCACCGTCACCCACCCCTGCCTCTTTCCGACAAGGGCGCTTTCATCCCCTGCACCCACGGGATGATTCGGGGCGATCTCCCCTCAGAAGAAGAATCCCCGTGCAGTTGGATCACATCTGCACAGTCCCCTTTGCCACATAGGCCACGTATTCTCTGGGTTCTGGGGATTAGGACGAGGGCGACTTTGGGGAGGCGGTTTGCTGCCTACCACACTACATGTGAGATAATTCAAGTCATTTCACTCTCGGCCACCTGCATACCGACTTTTAAATGTAGCAGAAGAAATCGAAGCAAGGCCTTCAGCTCCTGGCCTGAGTAACCCCAAGGGATGATGTTTCTGCTTTTGACATTTAAACAGAAAACACAAGCACTATTAGCAGAAAGATAAAGAATGCAAACGACAGCAGGATACAGCGTGAAAAGTTAACACTGTTCCTCCAGCCGCAAACCCCTCCCCCCGCCCCCGCCCTCCGCGCTGTCCCCGAAGGTAATGACTCTGGTGTTAGAGGCTTCCTGGCAGAAACCGTGAGTGTGTGAACCAAAATAAATGCATCTGTCTCTACCCTCCCTTCCAACACGTGCTCACAGCGTAGTGTTTGCGCCCCCCCCCACAAGCCCCTGTGCACCTTGCTCCTTCCACACTCTTTGCCCCCTTGGGGATGTTTGGGCCCTGGCACTTGGGAGGCACTCCCTGCATTTCACTGTGGGGACGGAGTGTCCTTCCTTCCTTTATTTTTGTAGCCAGCCCCTCTGGTTGGTTGCGTGGTCCCCAGCTTGATGTCATCACAGACAGTGCTGGATGGGTGTCCTCGAATATTGCATCTGAACAGTGTCTGTGAAGGTATTGTTAGTGCCTTGGGTTGCTGGAAACCTGGCATCGTGGGACACTTAGCAGCGACCCCAGAGTCCGCCCACCCGATGCCAGTCACCTCTCACCCCAAACTGGGACAGCTGAGTCTGTTTCCTGATGTTGCCACTGTCCCCTAGGGGGACATCCGTCACTTAGGGAACCATGCTGTTCTCAGGGCATTTCTTGCTGTGGGGTTTGCTTTATGAACTTGCCCCAAGTGGCTGACTGATGGCAGGTGGCCCACTGGCCCTGGCTTAGCTCAAAGGGCAGGCAGGGTGTCCACAGTCATCAGGAAGGCTGAAAAAAAGCTGGTAGCTGGGAGTTGGCAGGTGGGCAATGTTGAGCGTCTCAAGCCTTGTTACCGGGATTTAAGCAGCTACAGGCACGTTGCCTGCTCCTGGAGCATTTGTCTAAGCCTTGTCTGGCTTGATCTGGAACGTTCTGTGGGTCCTGCAGTCCCAGCTCCTCGATTCTCTCCCTTTCCTGGCTTGGCTGAGTCTCCTACTCTCTGCTCTGAGCCTGAAGCATTTGTATTGTATTTACAGAACAAACAGCCCCAAACAAACACGTAACACCTGGCCCTTGGAGAGTGCTTTTTCCTCTTCCTGAGATGAAGATGGAATAGATCACCCACAGGAGGGACCCAAGGCACCCTTGTGTGGGCATGGCTTGTTTTGCTCTATTTAGTCCTTGCAATCTGGCCTGCTGTTCGCATCAGCCCCATTTTACAGGGCAGTAAACTGAGGCTCAGGGAGGGCATGAACCTTGTCTCAGGCCACATGACCCGTGAGTCTGGGATTTGAACACGGCGTCTCGGGCCTCTGGCATCTGTGCCCTTAGTCATTGTGTGGGGACCACGTGACTTCACGATGAAACTTAGACGGCTGACAATGATCTCTGTGGCCATGTGCTGGGCTCTGTCCCTGGTCCTGAACACGGGTTACAACTGCCGCCTTCAGAGCAGCCCTGTGACTCAGGTGCTTTCTTCACCCGCACTTTGCAGCCAGTTCAAAGCACAGAGAGATCAAGTAACTCGACTGAGGTCACACAGCTAAGGAGCTGCCAAGTGTGGATCAGAATCCAAGCAGCTCCAGGTGACCTGGGTACAACTCCCAGGCCACACTGTGGACAGATGACAGTGAGATTTCTAAAGCCACAGCAGCGTCAGCAGAGTTGTCACTTTGGGTCAATGCCATGGAACCTGGCACCAAGGAACCTGGGACACCCGCCCGCCTGTCTCCAGCACCTTTTCGTCGTCCCAAATGGACACGCTGTCCTTGTTAAAATGAGTTAAAACGAGTGTTGCTTCCAGCACGGCCACTGGGAAATGGCAGTGGGCAGGGGACACAGCACCCAGAGTCGGGCCGTCCTCCACAGAAGCGGTTTCAGTGGAGCAGCCCTGCTCACTGGCTCGGGCCCCACACGTCACCCGCGGATCCGGGGAGGGTGCGGACTCACCCTTTGTGCCCTTTCTCCTGCGGGGCCCTCACGCAGGCAGCAGCTCCAGGAGGGAAGGGAGATAGTCTCCAACTATATTAAACCACCTAATTCTCCCCCTCCCCAGTTACGTGTATAATTTGTTGCTTAGAAACACTTTTTCCCCTGTTTTACCTTCTAAATGACTGTGACAGAATGAATGGGAGGGAGAGGTAGGTGTTAGCTTGAAAGGGTTTATGAGCTGGAACAAATATGAAATGTTTTTCTCTCTCATGTTGGAACTGGTGGCCTGCAGCAGGGGAAGATTTGTTTCATTTTTAAAAATTTTTAAATTTTTTTGGCCTGGCTGGGTGGCTCAGTTGGCTGGAGCATTGTCCTGTACACCAAAAGTTTGCTGGTTCGGTCCCCAGTTGGGGCATGTACAGGAGGCAACCGATCAATGATTCTCCGTCACACTGATGTTTCTCCCTCTCTCTCCCTTCCGCTCTTTCTAAAATCAATAAGCATGTCCTCGGTGAGGACTTTAAAAAATTACTTATTTTTACTTTATTGATTGCTGTTGCATAGAAAGATCAAGATGAAGGAAATGACTGTGATGAGACGCTTGGTGAAGCAGCTAGGACTCTCCTGTTTGCAAGTGATGGAAACTCAGCTCAAAACTGGCTTGAGGAAAGACTGGCTCACAAAACTGTAATATCAGGGAGCAACAGCTTCAGGCATGGCTGGATCCAGGGGCTCCCATGACGCCATCAGGACTTGGTGCTTCCCTGTCCCTCGGCTCTCTTTTCCCTCTTTCTAAGGCTGCCTCTTCAAGGCATAGTCTGTGGCATTCCATGTTCACATCATCCTTTCTGTGGGTGGTGGACAGAGAGCTTCTTTTTCCTGGTCATTTCAGCAGGAGTGACAAGACGGATTCTCACTGGACTGTTTGGGGTTATGCACCTGCCTGTGTGCTCATTACTGTGGCCAGAAGTTTGGATGGTGCTGATTGGCCAGGTCTGGGTCATGTGCCCGACCAAACCTAAGGAAAACTGAGGCATTGTTAATGAACGTTGGGGGAATGGTTTCTGGTACAAGGGCAATGGGTATTCAGTTTAGCCAGGAGTCCGTAGCCAAGGGTGTGGGCTTGGGGAGCTTTGTGCTGTGTGGCCGGAACCCTGGCTGAGCCTGCGCATGGCCCAGTGATGGGGATGTGGAGAGGATGGTGGTTGGAGCCTTGGCCCCATTTCCCCACCCCCGCTGGCAAGTCTTGCCAGGCCCTGTGCCCTCGGCCTGCCCATGGCCGGTGAGAGGCTGTGTCCCCTGGCATTCCCTTACTGCACCAGCTCCGTGTAGACGGTGTGGTAACAGTGCTAACCCTGGCACTGGCTAGTGGCGCCCTCGCCCGGAAACATTCGGGGTCTGTGCTCCCTCACCTTGCGTCTGGGCGGACTTGTGACCACTCGAACCTCTGCACACAGTGGAAGTGACACTGTGTGACTTCTAAGGCTCCGTCCTTCAAGGTCGCACCTCTTGTTTCTCTTGGAATGTTCCCTCTTGAGATACTCAGAGCCCAGTCACCAAGCCACGTGGAGAGGACACGTGCAGAGGCCACACTATAGGCACTCGGGTCGACAGTTGAGCCTTCCAGCCATCTACGCCCAGGCCCTGGACCTGTGAGTGAAAGAGCCTCCAGATGAATCAAGTCTTAGTGTTAACCCGGCCTTTCCAGTCTCCCCAGCTGAGCCCCCCATCTGTGCCTGGTCTGAATTCCTGACCCACAAAACCCCTGAGCTGTTACAAAATGGTGTTGGTACACACCAGGAGGTGGGGGGTGGGAGTGGTGGTTTCCTACACAGCGAAGCCTGGGACGGGCTCGCTCGCATTGCTAGTGACAGCTGTCGGACAGAGGAGGCCAGAAATGGCAGAGATTTAAGTGGGTTCCTTGTACTGCTGGACCTTGTGATTCGACTACTGGAAATCTATCAAAACAAAATAATCTCAAATGTGAAATATGGATCACACATTATGCACAGACATTCATGTGGTGTCGTTCAGTGTTCAGATCCCAGCTCTACTGCTTACAGGCTGTGTGGCTCCGGGAAGGGCATCTTGTGCCTTCATCATCTTCGTTTGTAAACTGGGGCTCATTGGCCCTGGACGATTTAAATGCGTATGCATACCAGTACCTGTTACCTCAAAAGTTTTGTGTATGTGATTGCTTTCTTTTGTTTGTTTTAAAGATTATACTTATTTATTTTTAGAGAGCAGAAGGGAAGGAGAAAGAAAGGGAGAGAAACATCAATGTGTGGTTGCCCCTCTCATACTCTCTACTGGGGACCTGGCCCACAGCCCAGGCATGTGCCCTGACTGGGAATCGAACCAGTGACCCTTTGGTTCGCAGGCTGATGCTCAATCCACTGAGCCACACCAGTTGGGGCTGATTGCTTTATTTTTTATACTACACATTACCCGAAGCCATTTTTTCCAGCCCGATCATATTGCTCATGCAGACGTAGAACCCTTCAGAACCACAGACATCACTGGAACCCTCAGGAAGGAGAGCTGCAATGGGTAGGGTTGTGCCTAATCCTGCCTGTGGGTCTGCTTTGTTTGGCTTGCTTACTGTTTGGCCCACAGAGAACTGAAAAAAAAAAAAAAAAAGGAGTGAGTTGCCAAACTTTAAAAATAGAGGGGTTTCAAATAAAAATCCAGATTTCTAGCCTCTCTTGGAAAAGCATGGTGTTTGAGCCGCCCTGGGCTGATCTCTGCACCTGGCAGCGGCTGGCTGGAGCTAATGAGCTTCCCGCCCTGAGATGAGGTGAGCCCTCCAGTCCCCACTCCCTGTGGCCTCACTGTGGGCCTGATTCTCTCGTTTAGCTTGCCTGCCCAGCCCCCGGCAGCACCTGAGTTGGGGAGTCCCAGGGCCCTTATTTGCATCTGAAGGTAGATCCAAGAGCTAGTGGACACTCCAATGTGGAGGCGGCATTTGCAGCAGAAACTCGGGGCCTTTGGAGTTGAAGCCACGTGTTGGGGTCTGTGTCGGAGCCCACAGGATGGTCCGGGACGGCCAGGCTCCCTGGCCCACACCCTTCACGCACATTCTCATCTCCGCTGCTGTGGTTCCATCTTGCCATCTCCGGACCTTTCACCCCGCGTCCTCGTGGCTGAGCCTTCGGGACATTCCCCGGCTCAGCTGGGTCCTCCTTCCCGCCCCGGCTGGCTGCTTTCATCCTGTTTCCTCTCTTCTTGCTGGTCTCGTCTCAGCACTGTAGCCAGGGGACACATGTTTGCAAAAAAATAAATGAACAGACTTTATTTTTTAGAGCAGTTTTAAGTTTATGGAAAAGTGAGCGGAAAGCCCAGAGTTCCCCTGTATCCCCCACCGCCCCCCACCTTCTCGCCTGTTATTAACAGCCTGCACGCGTGTGGAACATTTGTCACAGTCGATGAGCCAATGGTGATGCATTATTACTAACAAAAGCCCCAGTTGACACATTAGAATTCCCGGTCTGTGCTGTGCTTTTTGCGGGTGTTGGCAAACGCGCAGTGGCACGCGTCCGCCGTCACGGAGGTCCCGTGGGCCCTGCCTGTGCGTCCCTCTGTGCCCGCATGCTGCTGGCCACCACGGGTCTCCATACTGGCTCCGCCCACGGTCTTGCGTGTGTCAGGCTGCCGTGCAGGCCGCGGCCCTCTCAGACTGGCTCCTTTTACCTGGTGATATGCATTTAAGGTCCCTTCTGTCTTTTCATGGCCCAACTCCTTTTTGCGGGTGAATAGTACTCCATTGCACAGGTGTGTTGCAGTTCACCCGTTCACCCGTCCAAGGCCAGTTTGGTTGCCTCCCTGTCTCGGCACTCTCCGCCCGCTTTGTTACTATTTTCTCTTTGTTGCTTTTGTTCATCTTGTTTGTTTTGGCCTTCCACTCTCCTCCTGCTTCTCTGGTTTGAGTTAAACATTTTATCTGATTTTAGTGTTTCTCCTTTTGTAGAGTGTCAATTAGACCTCTTCCACACTTTATTTGCTGGTTGCTCTTCTGTTCGCAGTATACTTTGTAGCAAGTACTCCCAGTCCAACCCAGCCGTTTATAGCCTGAGTCAGATTTCCTTCTTCTACCCATAACCCACAGGACTCCTCACCCCGCTCAGGCAGGAGCCCAAGCCCTTACTGCGGCCTCCAGGTCTTGCCCGTGGCCTTGGGCCTTTTCTTCCTTTTCTCCAAACCCACAGGGCCCCTCCTACCTCTGAGCTCTGCACCAGCTCTTCCATGGTATCTGGATATCCTCACCTCCCTCCAGATCTGCCACTCACCGTGACCTTTGGTGACCTCTGTCTTCACACTCTTACCGCACAATCTGAGCCCCATGTGCCGATCCGTCCTGCCTCTGCCCTGTTTTCCCGTGACTCGAGCCCTGTCTAACTAACTCCATGACTTACTTGCTGGATAACAAACTCATGGTTTGTTATCCGTCTCCCCCTACGGGGATGTCTGCCCCGAGTGGTCAGGGACCCTGTGGGTCCTGTGCTTGGCCACCCCCAAGCACCTGACACAGAGCCGGTCCGTTAGCAGGCACTGAGTGGATGAGTACATGGGCAGGCTGCCTGCAAGGTGTCTTTTCAGACAGATCCTGTGGCATTGAGCCAGGAGTCACAGAGTCAGGACCCAGCTGTTCGCCGGGCCCAAGGCTCCCAGGCTCCTTGGGCAAGGCCAGGGGTCAGAGCAGAAGCAGCCGAGGAGAGCTGGTTAGCCGGCCGGGCTGGGCCACCTTCACTGTGCCTCCGCCTCAGGACATTGGCACGTGCTAGCTCCTCTTCCTGCTCCCATCCTCACCTCCTCGGCATTTATGTGGTGGTTCCTGCTCGGAGGAGGGCCCTGGCCATGCCGTGTGGCACTGCGACTGCCCCATGCTGCTCCCGCCCACGTCCCTCACCCCCGTCCCATCTCTGTTTTGCTTTGCGGCATGTGGTACTGTCTGACATACTATGCGTGCTCTTCATCTGTTCTGAGGACTGTCTTTCAGCTCCACGAGGCCGGGGATTTCTTGCCCAGCCCTGGAGAGGGCTCATTTTCAGATGAGTGGATGAGTGGTATAGGTCCAGGAAGGCTTCGTGCACCGTTCTTACAGACCCGTGGGTTTATATGTCATTAATGTGGCTTTGTCTATTACAGTGGTCACTCCTTTTGATTTACGGGAGACTCTTGACCTCTCTGTGCCTTGGGGTCCTCCCCAGCAGGCGGGGCTGCGGTTGGGTCATGCAGATCAGCGTGTGAAAAGCACTTGGGCCAGTGTCCCGCAAAGAGGACATGCTGTGTATATGTCTGCAGCGTTGTTATTGCCGCTCAAGTATTTATCCGTGTGAAACGGAAGTGCTCCGGCTGGCGCCAGTGTCCGCCCAGCCCCGCCCGCTCCCCGCCGGCTCCTCCGAGGTAGCAGCCACACTTACTAGACGTTTTCTTGAGTTCAGACCTTTTCTGTGCAGTTCAGTGTGAATATCTGTACTTGTAAAAAGATGGGGTACTTGAAAAAATAACTACCATCCTTCACGAAGTTAATTTTGCAGCTTGCTCTTGCTTTCCCTCGACAAACACATCACGAAGACGGTCCCGAACCAGCTCGTAGATGGCGGCCACAGTTCTTGCCGCTGCTGTGTGCTGTGCTAGAGCGTGGCTACCCCGGTGTCCTGGGCCCGGCCCCACGGGTGGACGGCGAGCCGTCTCCCAGTGTCCACGACTACAGACCGGCGCCCTTCTCCTGGGGAGGGGCCAGGGCGTGATCGCTGCCTGGACGGTGGGCACAGCCGCCGTTTTAACCACCTTCCACTCTCGGCAACAGCGCTGCCCCTCCCAGGCTCACCCAGGGGTTTGGAAAGCCTTTCCTTTTTCTTAATTATGATTTTTATTTTGAGAAATGAAAAAACATGGAAAGTACAAAGAGTAACTGACAAACCTCAAGGTACTCGGCACCTAGACACATAGCTGCTAACGTTTTGTCACATCACCACGAGTCTTTCATTCTTTCGTTAAAAGAAATACCCGAACATTACGGAAAAACTTCACATCCTTTTTGGCACCACTCTGTCCCCCCTTTCCAGAGGCAACTAGAACTGGGCGTTTAACATGCAGCCTTGCAAACCATTTTTCCATTTTACTTAAATGAGCAACAGATTGCTTTTGTGCATTTAAAACTGTTCCCTAGACTGCCGGCCAAGATGGAGGCATAGGTAGACGCACTGTGCTTCCTCGCACAACCAAGATAGGGACAACAACGATAAAGAAACAAAATAACAACCAGAACTGACAGAAAATTGAAGTGTATGGAAGTCAGACAACCAAGGATTTAAA
>CM052546.1:66993985-67267921 GCA_028533065.1 Trachops cirrhosus
ACAAAGAATAAGTAGCAATGAAGGTAGATAGAAAATAGACGGGGAGGGCAAGAATAGTACGGGAAATGTAGAAGCAAAGGACTTGTGACACATGGACTGAAGTAAAGGGGGGGGAATGTGGGTGGGAGAGGGTGTTCAGGGTGGAGGGGAATGAAGGGGGGATAATAGGACAACTGTAATAGCATAATCAATAAAATAAAATAAAAAAAAATAAAACTGTTCCCTAAGTGTTGTTTGTGGCAACTTACTTTTTCCAGCCAGCCACATATTTTGTCGGCATCTCCACGTTGGCAGGTTTAGACCCGCCCATCCTTTTTACCTGCTGTGTAGTATTGCACTGGGCCATGGTTTACTTAGCTCATCTCCCCGTGATGGGCACTGAGGCTGACTCCAGCGGCCGACTCTGCCAGCCCGTCCGAGATGAGCGTCCTCGTCAGCAAGTGTTCAGACCCTTCGCCGTGTGTTTTGACAGCTTTTGTTCAATATACTTTCTAGATTAAGATGTTGGCTATGTTTTCTTAGATGCAGACACAGCCGAGGAGAGAACATCATCACTTTATCTGCCCTTTCCCGCCTGCCTGACGGCCGTTCTCATAAGAGTTGAAAGGCCCTGTCTCTTACGGGGATGTTGGTGGGCGGTTTGAGTTTGTTGGGTTGGTCGCTGCCGTTGCCCATGCCCCCCAAAGTGGGAGGTCCCTGCAGTCCAGGGCCTTGACCGTTTGAGGGGTTTTGTGTGGATGTTCTCACTCACGCACCCGACAGTAGCCGAGTGCCAGCCGTGTGCCCTGCTCTGTCTGCGCAGGGCAGACCCAGCTGTGGAAGGGAGACCAAGAGGACTGGGCAGGTCTCAGGGTCCCTTCCACTGTAGTCACAGGTCCCCGCAGACTCAAGGGGTGGGGCATTGTCCCCCGACCCCGTCCAGGTGGTGTGTCCATGCTTATTGTAAGAAGGGAACTGGGGCGAATATCCTGCTGTGACCTTCTCTGGAAGATGCCACCCACCTGAGCCCTGTGCACACATGTAGCCCGACGGGCTGGCAGGCAGGGACATGGTTCTGGGGAGCCCGGGGTGGAGATGGGCCCGTGGAGCATCGCAGCACCGTGTGGGCAGCTCGGTGCATCGGAAGGCTGTCTCTGCCACTCCCCACCACACCCTCTGTCCCTCCCAGTTTATAGACAAGTCCGCTGTCCATCAGCAGGGCTGCTTGGGCTGGAACCTGGGTGTGGAGGTCCGACTCCCTCCTTCAGGCTGACAGACCTGCCCTGCCCAGGGGCGGGGACAGCTTCTCTGTGCACTCTGAAAGCGCCCATACATGGGGAGTCTGTGGGGCTGCCGGCCGCCTCTCGGTGGCCCCTTGGTCTGGTTTCCATGGAAACAATGGCCAGACATGCAGAGAGACACTTTGACCTTCGGCCTCCTGCAACCCCCTCCTACAACCCCACTCGGGTTCTGGCTCCCATTGAATGGCAAGAGACACTGGGCCCGTCCGCTGATGGGCTTGCTGGTTTGAGAAATGGTCTCCGGACGTGTTCCTGACTCAGGGCAGAGCCCGATGTCCCAAAGATGGACTAGGGTGTCACACCGGGGGGGCTGTCACTGCGTCTGGTGCCTGAAACTGGTCGGTCACCCACGCCTGTGTCTAGGGCTTCCTGACTCCCCCACAAAAGACCTTCTGGGTGGACGTTCTCCTGCTGCCCGCTGGGCGATTTGGGGAAGATGGGATGAGACTCTGCTCGCCGTGCTCTCAGGCGTAATTGAGTGCGACAGGAGGTGCCTGCGTGAGTGTCGGTATGCGCAGAAGAATCCCGTAGCCGGAGGGGGATTCCCACGTGGGGCTGTTCCCTCTCGGCACTCGGCCCCAGGGGGTGCCTCTGTCTGTTAGTCACCGGGGGGCCTTTATGATCCCGGTTGTGAGGGGTGGTGGCTGCCGCCTGGGAAGGGCGGTTTGCAGTCAAGGTCAATTGGGGCGTGCGCACAGGGAGACGGACGTGGCCGTGCTGCATTCTCGGAGCGCTGGTGAAGGCGGCTCTGTGCTTCCCGTGCGCTGGGATTGTATGCATCACGTTGGCCCTGGCTTCACACAGCCCGGTCCCACCGCAGCTCCCTTTCACCCAGTCCCAGTGTCGTGCTGGAAGCTGCCACGACCCTGTCACGCCTGATGCTCTCTTCACCGTCTGCTCTGCCAAGGGCCAGGCCAGGCCTTGGAACATGTGAGCCGTGCTGCGGCCCCTCTGTGCAGAACCCCAGACAGAGGGTGGCAGGTCAGAGCGGGGGACGCCCAGGGAGGACACGAGGCACTGGATACGGCCTGCCTGACCGAGAAGCAGGAGAGGTGTCTCCTTTCACTGGTCGGACCAGATGGGACGTCCTGGGACAGCTAGATGAGGGGCGTGCCAGGGGAGAAGGGCGTTTCCGACCCCAGGGCAGGCCCCTGGTGGGAAGAAGTGAGGCACCCTCTTCCTGGTCAGTAATAGAGTGTGGTGGGGAGTGCGGCAAAGTGTGCAGACCAGCTGCTCTACCTGTAAGGCCTGCCCGGCCCCAGCCTGCTGTCCCAGCAGGATGTGAGTCTGATGCTGCCCGATCTCCCCATTGGTTGTTTTTAAAGAGAAGCCAGAAGTCCAGCCTGGTGACTCTCCCCGTCCCCGTTTCTCCTCGTTCCCGAGTCATTCTCTCGGATGCTCTAACTCACTCCAGCCCTCCCCTTGAGCCAACTCGCGTGTCCTCTGGCGCGTCCCTGTCGTCTTTGGAGCTGGAGCGCTTTCCGCTTTCCTGGCAGCAGCGACTGCAGGTTCATCTGCTCTGTTTCCTGCTCCAGACGTGGAGTGAACCATCGTTCCAAGGAGCCTGGGTTTTGAGCTCTGTGTTTGGAGGTTGGCACTGAAGCTCCCATTCAGGAGGAGAGGGCCTCCCCAGCCCAGTCTGTTCCTGGGGTGGCTGTGGGGGACCATGCGTGGGCACCATTGGGAGGGCGCCAGGCTGAGTGCCACCGGCCACACGGGGCTTGGCCTTGGCCCTTGGGGCCACTGGGCTGACAAAGGGCACCATGGGTGGGCAGGGGCGGCTGCCTTTTGTGGGAGCTGTCACTCAGAAGTGTCTAAAATGCACTTTCCCAGACAGCTGCCCTAACAGGCAGTCTGTCCAGACTCAGGTGTGGATTCAGAGGGACATCCCAGCTGCACCTCCCATGGTCTTGTCCGGCCCCCAGGAGCTGCGGGGTGGACCCAGGATGGGGACGGTGTCTGGGATGGGTCATCCCCAATGCAGTGGCTGTAACTGACAGCGAGTCTTCCTTCAAGCTGCTACCCACGCCCCTTCTACAGGACTGCCCACGCCCAGTCCAGATCAGACATGGACACTGTCTGATCTCCTTTCATACCTGCAGTGTGAGCTGGGGGTCAGATGGCCTGAGCCCTGGCTTAGCCATGGACCAAGTGGGAACTCCCCCCCCACCCCCGCCATGCCTCAGTTTCCCCACCCTAAAGTGGAGCCAGTAGAAGTGGCCGCCTCAGAGGGTCGTGGAGAGGGGTTGAGTTAGTGCACGCAGATCTGCCAGGACGCGGCCGCCGCCCCTCGAGGCTCCAACAGCACTGACATTTCCAATCGCGAGGACCTCCATGTCCCTTCCTCCGTGTCCCTCCCTCCCTGTCCCTCCCTCTGGCCAACGCCGACGGTCCTGGGTTGTCAGCTGCATGGGACAGTGCCTTTGTCTTCTGCTTCCTCTCCTCTTATTTGCTTTTCCTCTTTTTATTGACTTCCCTTCCCTGCCTCCCTCCCTCCTGTGGTGTGAACCGTGTGCCCACAGTACTAACACAGTATTTCTTAATCAGTATTTATTTGTCTTTTCTCTTTCGAACCCTGAGCCAACCACTTTCCCCAGCTGGCTGGGGGGGCGCAGGAGAAGGAGCATGCAGGGCAGACCAGGCATGGGAGAAGGAGCTGTGGCAGGTGGCTGTACCTCCTTCACATGGCGTAGAGGGTGAGGAGGGCCCCTGTCAGGCCGAAGAGCCCCCGGCCCCTGGGGGCAAAGGCCCGAAGGGCACAGGAAGAGAGCTGCTGCGTCAGAGCGGGGTTCCTGGCACTGCCAAGGGCGAGGCTCTCAAACCCAGTCCTGTCCAGCCCCAGAGCCTGCTGTCCCCCGCTGCAGCAGCCGCAGCCCCAGTGAACTTGGCTGCTGTGTCGATGTCCCGGTAAATGGTGCTGGTTTGCAAGCTGCGGCTAGAAATGAGGGAGGTCCAGCCAGGGTCTCGGCACTGCCCAGCTGCTGAGGCTGTCGTCTGCCAGAGTCTCTGCCCGTTTCAACAGCACCTCGCGTAGCATCGGCTCGGCAGCTGAGAGGAGCTGCCCCCAGAGTGGGGTCAGAGACAGGCTTGGTGCAGGTGGGCATGGCCGGCGGGTGAGCAGCTGTGGCCGGAGTCTGTCTTGAAATTCGTAATGATTCTGAGCAACGGCTCCTGCATCCTCACTTAGCACCAGGCCTGCACCTGCCTCGGCGCCAGGCCCCGCCCGGACGGCCGTGCGAGTGCGTGTGGTCCTGCGCAGGAGACTCTGGCCGGGCGGGTGTGTCGGGGGTGGGTGTTCGGCATGCTCTGTGTCTCAGAAAGTCTCGTTCTGATCTGGGGCTCCAGCAGCCGTCCCAGCCTCCAGTCCTCTGGGAAGCAGCCTGGACGAGCCAGTGGGTGTCTGAGCCCATGAACAAGGCCGCACTTTTCTGGGACGTGGGCGTGTCGACACGGAGCGGTGACTCCTCTGGAGTCTTTGGTTTTGCTGAAGTTTGGTGTCAGCTCTAGATGGGGGTGGGGGGGAGTGGGGGGGAGTGGGGGGGCAGCCCCTGCCCTCTGCCCTGGGGGTGGGGTGGGCACCGTGGGACAGGTGACACCAGACAACCTGACACTGCTGCCAGCGGTGGGCAGGGCTGCCTGCACTTCCTGGGGCATCCTGCTCCCAGGAGTAGGCACCTCCTGCACCCAGGCAGGTGGGAGGGGGAGAGCGGGGATGGGGGGACTCCTCCACTTCTGCCAGCGAGGCCGAGTCAGCCAGCGAGGCCCCAAACCTGCAAATCCTTTAAGCTGGAAACAGTGTGAGGTCATGAACCCTGGTGAGAGAGGCACAAAGATCTTTTCTTCCTGCCCAAATTAGTGACATTGCCAGAGGCTGTTGTCACTTTCCAGCTCAGACCTAGGGGTTAGGAGTTGGGTCCATTCTCTTTCTTTGGTGCTAATGACCAGGCCACCTGGCTGTTCTTTCACAGATTAGAACCGACACCTTCTGTGTGCAGAGCAGCTGCCCTTGGCCTCGTGGCTGCTTGGGAGGCCTGTGCTGCCGTCTGGACTGGGGAAGAGACCAGGACCGAGGTGTGCGGTGTGCGCTGGAAGTGTAGGTGGGGTTGGGCCGGTGCATGGGTTGGGTTACTCGGTGCCCTGCTCTGGGCTCTGCTCTCTCTCTGAGGAAGGTATCCTCCTGAGGCTGTCCGGCAGAGGCGCCCAGGTGGGTACACACAAAGAAGGTGAGATTGGGGCCACAGAGGAGCAGCACGGTCACACACCACAGCTGGGACGCTGTGCTGGGGACGGTGTGTGTCTGCGTGTCTGGTACTGAGCGCCAGCAGCAGGCTCCCTGCCAGGCCCCTCCCTGCGCCCCACCCACTTGCTGTGCTCTGTGCTGTCTGCCTGTCCAGCTTGGCCCAGGGTTCGAGGTTCCTGCCTTCCAGTCACTCAGGGAGTTCTTTTCAGCGGTGAGTCCCACAGCCCCTTTCGGACCGGCCGCCTCCGTCAGAGGCTAGGAGCAGGCAACCTGCAGCTGCCTGGGCTCGAGCTAGGGCTCCCCCCACACAGGTTCTGGGGCCTGGAGCAATTGACGGGGTCTCTGTGTACCCATCCAGTGGTGCTGACCGGGGACCTGCCTTGTAGGGAGGATGGCAGTGAGCTAATACACGGCAGGGCTTGGAAGGGCACCTGGAGCAGAGCGAACGCTGGTTGAATACCAAATCCCGCCGCTTAGATTCAAGCAGGGCTTTCCATCACCTCAGGGCGTCAGCCTAAAAGGAGGCCCCTGCCTTCGCCTGCCATAGGGAGTCAGTGCATAGATGCCCCGGGCAGCATGTTTCCAGGGTTGCCAGCAGCGCAGACCCTAGACCTGGGCAGCATTCTCTTCCAGCTTCCTTTCCTCGCCTCCTCCTGGCTGGGAGCAAGGTGCTGGGTTTCAGACCTGGTCCTGCTGTTTGCCTGATATGTGGCTGCTGGCAGAGCCCCCCTACAGCCACCAGGGGGCGTGGGTGGGCCTCCCTGCTGCCTGGGGGCTCCGAGTGGGTCTCTCCCTGGTGTTCTCCCTCTGGGTTTCCTTGGCGAGACTCAGAAATCCACTCCTAGGTAAGCGGAAGTGCACACAGCACATGAGAATTGTTTCCTAAAATGTGGCAGACACTTGGACCCTGCCCAGCCTCCAGCAGGAGAGGGTCCTTATGGCATTTCCATACAATGCGCCACTCTGGCACCTTGGCGTGCGGGCACGGTGGACGCGGGTTCCACAAACAGGATACGAGTGGTGGAGGAATGGAGTGTCATACTGCTCGTAGGAAGTCTGCGATTTAGAAATGATAACAGATAGTGTAGCAGAGGTTGGCACTACATGCTGTTGTCAAAGTCAAAATGGACACAACCGTGATGAGCCCCAAGTTCAGGAACCCCAAGCTCAGGAAGGGAACGTGGTCCAGGAGGTAGCCTGGGGGGGCCCTCCGCTGTATTCCCGATGCCTCATTTGTTCAGCTGGCGCGGGGTGGTACGTGTGCATTCGTTGTATCAAACAGCTTCTTTAAATCTTAAGTATCACAAGATGCATTTAAAATATTTTGTTTGAACAAGACTTTGTAGAGCTAAGAAAAGCAGTCTGAAGTGTTCTGGACTGGGTGTCCTCCCAGCATGGACCCTGTATGATTCTGAGTGTCCCTGAGGCTATCAGTGTGACCTGGGTCTCCCAGGCAGGTAGGGCTGTGCAGTGGTTAGAGAACCCGGCTGAGGCAGCTGGTTGGTCCTGGAGACCTTGGCTAAGAGCCAGGTCCTCTCTGGGTGTCAGTTTCTTCCACTGTAGACTGGGGAGAATGTAGTCCCTGTGAATAAACTTGACCCTTGAACGACAATGTGGGGTCGGGGGGACCAACCCCAAATGTGGGCAAAAATCCTCATATAACTTTTGACTCCCCAAACTTAGTTTTCTCTTGGTATCTTGAGAGACTGGTCCCAGGGTCCCCCACAAATACTGAAGTCGGAGGATGCTCCAGTTCCCTAAATGAAATAGCGTGCACTGGGGCGTACTGTCAGACCCAGATCCTGGGGTATTGTGTTCTCGTTGATGGAGCCTCGGTTCCTCCAGCGCCTGAGGAAGCAGACACCCCTTTACTATTATAGAGGGCCCACTTTTCTACGAAACACTGAGACATGACCATATCAGCAAGGGCATTTTTGGTTTCTTTTTCTTTTTAAAGATTTTATTTATTTTTAGAGGGTAAGGGAGGGAGAAAGAGAGAGAGAGAAACATCAATGTGTGTGGTTGCCTCTCATGCGCCCCCTACTGGGGACCTGGCCTGCAACCCAGGCATGTGCCCTGACTGGGAATCGATCCAGCAACCCCTTGCTTCACTGTCCAGAACTCAATTCATTGAGCCACACCAGCAAGGGCTCATTTTTGGTTTCAAGAGACAGAAAACATTTAACAGAAAAAATTGGAATGTATTGGCTCACATATTTAAAAAGCAGAGGGATACCCACAACTTCAGGTGTGGCTTGATCCAGCAGTTCAAATAGCATTGCCAGGACCCCAGATCTATCTATCTCTTTTTTAAAAAAATATTTATTTTTAGAGAGAGGGGGAGGGAGAAAGGGAGGGAGAAAACATTGATCTGTTACCTCTCGCATACCCCCAGCCAGGGATCTGACCCAAAACCCAGGCATGCGCCCTGACCGGGAATCGAACCTGCAGCTTTTCAGTTTGCAAGACAATGCCCAATGCAGTGAGCCGCACCAGCCAGGGCAGGACCCAATTATCTCTTCTTGTCTTGGATTTCCCCTGAGGATTGGTTTAATTCTATGTATCCACATGGGGATGAGATGGCCTCTCAGTGAAGCCCAAAGGGAAGAAAGCGTTTTCACCAAATACTTCAAACAGGAGCCCTATGCCTCACTATTGCAGGTTTGCACCGGGTCTCCGAGTGGCCGGGTCTGGGCCAAGTACACATTCCTGGACATGAGAGTGGGGTCTGCCTGAACCAGGGACAGAGGGAGGAGGCGGCTCCCAAAGAAAAACTCAAGTGCAGTAACTAAGAGGCAGGGGATTTCTCAGTGGCAGAATAAATGCATGAGTCACGGTTTCCCACAAAGACCAAGCCCCCCTTTGTAATGTCTCTGAGCCCTGAACTCAGTCTCCAGACTCTGGGGCCTGGGCTCGGCTCTTGGCCCTCCTCCCAGGACCCCTCATTGGAGCCACATCAGCCGTGGCCCAGCCGGCGACGGGGTCTGCCCTGGGGCCTCATTCGCGAGGGCACCGGAGAGGGGGCCATTGGAGCAGAGAAATTGCTGGCCGGCGTGAAATTTAGATTTATTCTGTTGGAGTTAATTGTAATCTTTATTTGCTCCCAAGTGATTCATTCTTATCATTCTTATTATAGCTGAGAAAATTAATTTTTATTCTACCATAAAGGTGGCGGTAATAATCTGGGTCCAGGGAGGGGGCTGCTTTAATAAGATTTGCCATGAGGCTTTGACAGAATCAGCTTTTATTAGTTCACGGAGCCCGCCTGTTGCGTGGGAGGGGGCTGAGGGGTCCCTGCAGACCTGCCGAGTGAGCTGCGCCGGGAAAAGGGGCAGGTGTGTTTGCTCCGTGGTGAGTCTGGGCGTGCGTTCCTTCCCGTCTGTGAGCACAAGGGAGGCTCTGGGAGTGAGGGCTGTGCTCCGCATCTTTACAGGGAAGCAAATCCCTTGAAATGGACCCTGAGTCCACTTGTGACCCGTGCTCCATGACGAGACGAGGGACGCGGCTTCCGGTGTTAGGCTGGCCGTGGGCTTGGGGACCCTGGGGGCTTGGAAAGCACACACCTCCGTCGTTACAAATCCTGAAACCGCCGTGGGCAAACCTTCTGCGGGCCCGTTTGGCGGCAGGACCTCACCCAGATTCTTTTATTGCTTTTTCCTGCTCAGGGTGGGTGCGTGCCCACAGTGCAGACGCTGGGCCAGTGATGCGTTTGATTAAAGGGTGCGGCTCCGGCTCCCACGGAAGCTGTGACTGACGGTAGTGCTGTTCGCACCACACTGCCTGCCTGAGTCAGACAGAGGAAGGAGACACTGAGTGCTCCAGAAAAGCAGACTTTTCTGGTTTTAGGGAGAGAAACCAGAGGTCTCAATTTTTAGGTGAGATTTCTCAGTTCCTGTAGGTTGGTGATGGATTCAAACTTGCACATTTAATTTTTTGAAGACAGAAGAGATCCCCAAAACGTCATTCGTTATTGGGAAACGCACAGTAAGGTCGCAGTGAGATACTGAGGGGTGGGGACAGGACAGAGAGGGGTGACGTCGGGGGCGGGCGAGGACGTGGGGAAGCCGGCATCTGTTCACAGCGCTGGTGGGGGCGTAGAACGGTGCCGGTGCCGGGGGCCAGTTTGGCAGTTTCTTCAAAAGGTAAACCTCAGCCTCCCCCGGGACTCAGCCGTTGCACTCTAGAATCTACCTGAAAGAAAGGAAGGACTTGGTTATAAGCGTTCCTAATGGCTTTATTCATCGTTGCCCCAAAGTGGGGACAGTCCAGCTGCCCCTCAGGTGGTGGGTGTGTGAGCACGATGGTGTGTCCAGAAAGTATCCAGCCACACACTGTGGAAAATCGAGGCCTTGACTGAAGAGGATACAAGAGGCATTGCATGGAGGGCAAAGACTCCTCTGTCCCCTTCAAAGTCGGCACCTGGGGGCCTCACTCAGTTCCCCGGTCTGTGCTGGCTGCCGCCCGAGCCCGTCCGACGGTCTCAGGTGTTCTGTGTGTTGCAGGCCTGCCAGAATGTGGGTCACTGCATGGGCCACCCAGTTCACTCCGTGGAGTGACGAGTGCCAGCGTGTCCCCCGCAGGGTCGCCAGACTTCATCAGACTCTATAAAAGCCCGGTCTTTTGGGTGCTTGTCAACCAAAGAGGTGAGATGTGGCATCTCCCCAGTGATGGGAAAACCCTCCTCCCCCGCCTTTTCGTGGGGCACACACAAAACCCCTGGGGCCTCGTTCCTGCCCCGGGCTCATCGCCACAGACCCGTCACCTGCCGGAGAGCAAATCTGGGTCCTTTCCGCTGAGACAGCTGGTGACGAGGAACGACATGGGTGCCCGAGGCACCAGCCCTGTCACAGTTACAGTTCTTGCAAATTGAGTAAGTCATGCAAAGTCTTCTCAGGACGCAGCTGCCAGTGGCGTACATGTCCGTGTCCTGGAAACATGGGGACGGTGAAGACACGAACATGCAGAACCCTGGGAGGGGCCTGGCGTCCCAGCTGACAAGAAGCCTTTTGAATTCTCAGCAGAACCCCCGAGTTGCGATGCGCCATCGAGTGCATGGCGGTGTGAGGCTTGCTTTCAGACCAGGCCGGAGGGGCTGAGGTTAGCGCTCTGTGGGAATGGAGTGGTTTTCCAGCCGAGACCGGCTGGTCTTGGACCCGCCTGGTGGGGAGAAGCGGGGCCTTGGGGACGTGATTAGAACACCGTAATCTGTTTGTCAATAGAAGTATTCATTAGGCCTCTGAGGCATCGTTCTTTGAAAGCTGGGATTGGGGCATTTGGAAGGCCATCGATCAGAGAGCTGACATTTTCGCAGAGAATCCCGGACACTGTCTGATCTGAAGCTGGCTTGGTTGGATGATGCGGAAAAGGTGTTGACTCCTTGTATTCCTTCCCTTGTCCTTTCTGGTTTCTGTTTGTCTTTTTAAGGGCCCTTCTGGTGCTTGTTTCCATTTTTCTCACATGGAAGTGTCTGGCTTCCTGTCTTCTGGTGGGAGTTTCCCTTTCACACAAAGCCAGGGAACCTCACGGGGGCTGTGGATCCATCTCTCGTGAGCCTGGTGGAGTGAGTCATGTGCGTGCAGGACCTGTGGGGGAGCCTGAGGCTCAGACCGTGTCTCCGAGGGCCTGGAGACTTCCAGGGGGCCGTCCACAGCGCCGGCCACTGCAGCCCCAAGCTCCCTGCAGGCATGGTGACACCCCCGCCGGCCCCAGGTCCCCATCCCCGCAGCACCCTGTTCCTGGGATGCAGCACCGTCTCTCCAAGGAGCCTCTGCGCTCCTCCAGAGGTTTTCTTTTCTGTCTCCCTTACGTCCTGAGTACCAGTTCGTGACCCAGTCACTGCAGTCCTCCCTGAAGGGAGAGGAGGGGAATAGACATGGGGGAGCAGCTGACAAGGGCCTGATAATGAGAAGCAGACTCCTAACCGTCCCACAGCTTGGCCTAGCCCTGCGCCTCTGAACTGGGGGAGACTCGGTCTGTGATCTGCTCATCACTTTCGGGCAGAAGTCCCCACTCCTTTCCTGGCAGGTCTGGAGCTCAACGGTCTCTATTTCAGCATGTCATATTCTGCTGAAAAAGCTGCCCGCCCTCCTCATTGACCTGCTTTCAGGGAAGACGGTATGAGCTCAAAATGGAGCACGCGCTGACATTCCGTCGTCATAGCAACCCAGGTGGTAAACATCAGCGTCATGCTGTTTGAAGGGGGTGGCAGGGGTGTGGGACTGGGGGGATTGGAGTGAAGCTGAAGATTTGGTGCCCTGGTCTCAGCTCAGTTCTGCAGGGAACACTCAGAGGGGGTCTGCAAGGGACACCAGCTCTGTGTTCCGCAGGGGATGCTAGAAAGGGGTGGGTTGGAGTCCCCAGGAGAGGGTTTGGGGCCAGACTGAGGGGTGGGTCCTCAGCCTCCTATTCGGATCCTCCCTTTGCAGCTGCGCTTCCCGAAAGGTTGTCTGTGCTCCCTGTCCCCTTCCTTGCGTGTTGCTCGAGCCTCAGTGCCATCCATGTGCCTCTAGTGGCCGCTTCTGCGAGACTCTGCCCATGGAGGGCACCGCCTCAGCTCAGGCTCGAGCCCCCTCCCTCTCAGAAGTCCCCCCAGCGCTCCACTGGCCTCTCCCCTGAGCCCAGGTGGCCCTCTACCCTTCTCTGCAGGCTCCTTGCCACTCCCAGCCCCCTACACATTAGGATCTCTCTCTACTCCTCAGGTTTCTCTCTGGGCCACTTCTTCCCGTGACTTCACTCATTGCCTCCCATCCAACGAGGCCCAAATCTCTCTCCCTCCCTGAGGCCCCACGTCCCTCAGGGCTGAGGCTCTCGCCCTGGTGACCCGCTGGCCCACAGGCGGCTGATTCTCCCACCCAGGCTGCCCCCACCCTCAGGCTTTGAGGAAGCAGGGTGCTCGGGCAGGGCCCCAGGGACCCTGGCTGGTTATTTCTATGGGGACAGTTCCTAAGAGACATCGAAGAGCTGGGTGGCTCTGTCCCCACGTCTCTCTCTGTCACCACACAGGCTGATTTGTCCCTGTTGTGACCGGCTTTTTCCAGTCTGCTCCTTGGCCTCTCTGCGACTGGGTGGTCTCTGAGAGGGATGAATGGGACAGTTTTCCATCAGACATGGGGGCAGTTCCCTGGAGAGAACGCAGGGAGGACAGGGAAGAGAAGCCAGTTCACAGAACCTCCAGAATCTGCCTGGAAGGAGTGAGTGGTTCTGGCAAAAACCACCTCTCCCCCGTTTGGAGGTTTCTCAGGATGGCCCAGACTGGTGGGGGTGGTGAGGCTCTGTAGCCTTGGGGGGCTGCTGGTGGGCAGCCTGGGGCTCTCCGCTCAAGACTGGGGGCTTCGGGAGCTCAGGGTGTTCCTCCTGGTCCCAGGGGTGGGGCCGAGGCGTGTCCTCCCTTATGGGTGCACTGTCATGCACTTCCAGAGTTCGGGGAACCTGGTTGTGGTGGGTGCTTCCCCCGCCACCTTCTACTGCTCGGGCTGAGGTCTGTGGGCAGTGACACTGGACCCGGGTGGGGTTTCTATTCCTTGCCATGAAGAATCTGGCCACATGAAGTCATGTTTGGCCTAATGGTTGCTTGTTGGAAGCAGCAGTGGGTTTTAGTTAAAGTCCCCAGATCTCCATAAACCACCCCCACAACCCCCCAACAAACCACCTACTTCTCACGCAGTGATGATGACCTCGGCCACTAGGTGGCAGTGCTGCTGCGCCCGAGGCCTCTGTTCCTGCAGAGGCGACTTGACAGGGGGGCTGGGGTCAGGGGGCAGCTGGGGGTGAGCCCGGTGCCTGGAACGCGTGTCCCAGGCTGGGTCAGGCGCTCACACTGCAGGGCTGCCAGGGATCTGTCTCCACCTCTCAGAATGCCGCCTGCCCTCTGCATCCCTTTGTCCTCGGGTGCCCTCTGCTCCACCCAAGCAGCTCTGCATGACACTGGGGAGGAAAGGGACAGGTGTCCCCTCAGCTGCTGGCTGTGGGGTTCCTGGAATAGTCCTGGACTGCACTTCCCTGTCTGTGTCCCTGACGGGTTGTGTTCTGCAGCTGCCGGTCCTCATGTCCGCTGGGAGCCACCCTGGAGCCCTCCTTCGCTCTGGGTGAAAGAGGTGGTGGCATCTGGCCACCGCCACGTGACACACAGGACAATGGGCAGAAGCGTTACAGGTCAGGAGCCCATGGAGAGTGGTGGTTGGAGGCTGGACTCTGGAACCCAGTCCTGGCTTCACCCCTGATACGCTGTGTGACCTTGGGCACGTGTCTTGACATCTCTGTGCCTCCGATTTTTAATCTGTCAAGTGGACATAACAACGTTGCCTGTATGATTACATAATTAGGTAGTGACGTTGGTGATAGAACCATGTGAGGGTAATGCCCTCTCTCTCAGTGCTGTGTGAAGCAGTTGAGAGGTGGTGGGCACTCCTGTGGCTGAGCCAATCAGCATAGGCTGTTCCCCAGCCACGGCGATTGGTTCAGGGGTGGGCATGTGTCCCATGAGACACCTCGAAGACATACTTCCCTGCAACCTTGGGGAAGAGACCCTCGGGGTACTGGTTGGAAGGAAGGAAGTGTGAGTGTTGGTGACCGGAATGTCGCCACGGTGTGGAGATGGGAGGGAGGCCGGCCCCGCTGAGCACAGAGCGAAAATGTGTCTTGATGAGAACACAGAATTTGCTTTCCCTGCAGCGCACTCTTTTGGGCCCTTTGAACACTGCTGACTAGGGTCACGTGGCCTGTGCAGCAGTTGGGGGTTCCACCACCCCCTGCCCAGGCCTTTGGTTCGAATATTTGTGGTCAGACCTTCTGCTGCCCCTTGTCCCTGGCAGGGCCCTATCTGCTCCCCGTCCCTCCGAGTTTGGTTTCTCTGGAACATCACGTACGTGGGCCTGTCTGGGTTTGCCTTCGTTCAGCCAATGAGATGTGGCTGAGGTTCATCTGCGTGGCTGTGGGGCATCCGCGTGGCCATGGGGTCTGTCAGGCCTTCACTGCTGAGCAGTGTTCCACTCACGGATGTGCCACCGAGTGCCTGTCTACTCACGGGCGAAGGACGTTGGTGATGGCGCACGTAGAGGACATCATGTACGTGCTGGACCCAGCCGGACCTGAAGCCAGCCTACGACTAGAACCAGTGCGTCCAACCTGCGGCCTGCAGACCTCATGGGGCCCAGGATGGCTGTGAATGTGGCCCAATGCAAAATCGTAGACTTCCCTAAAACATTATGAGGTATTTTTGTGATGCCGTGTCACAATGTATTTAATGTGTGGCCCAGAGATGCCCAAAGGTTGAACCCCCACTTCCCGGTCCTGCTGGCCGTTACAGCCCAGTTTGGTTCAGATACGGGTTTCCTGAGAACTGGAAGGGTCATCTCTGGTCTCAGCAATGACTCGGGAACAGAAGGCCAGTCTGAGTCAGTGGGGCACCCAAGGAAGCGCTCTCCGCCTATGACACTGCTGTCACCGGGTTCCCTCAGGGGGAGCCCCTGATTGGTGGTCAGGGGTGACCCTGTTTGACACCAGTGGGAGTGGACTCTCAGGCGGATGTGACTACTTGTCTCTGTCCATAAGCTGAGCTCACCGTCGACTGGGGACGCTGCCCGGGGTCCTGAGCCTCTTGTCGCCTCGGGCCGGCTCCCAGTCAGGCAGAGGCCCAGTCGTCAGCGTTACTCAGTGAGTTCCCCTCTCTATTTAAACAGTCTCCGAGGTGTCCAATTTAGAATAAATATAAATGGAAATTAGAACAAGGTCATCAGCGTCTCCCGCTGTGGAGCAGCTGCTGGTGCCTATGGGAGGTCAGAATTACTGTCACGGAGATCTGTATAATCCATTTAACGTGCGCTCTCTCTGCGCCGGGCGCCTGCGGCAACCGCTTCGTTACCGAGTGGCTCTCGCTCCTGTGGTTCCCAGTGACTCACCTCCTTCTTGCTCCCGTGAGCTCAGTCCACATGCAGGACCAGGACGGCAGTGCCGTCTGTTTTGACTCTTGGGTGGGGAGAGGGTCCCAGCTGTCCGAGGGGTCAGCCCACACACCCTCACCTTTGCTGGTGTCACCAGCCGCTGCCGTGGGCAGTGACTTTGCACTGAGAGAAGGTTCCCACTCAGGTCCATGTGTGTGCTCGTGTTTGAAGGCACCTGTCTTCCAGGTGGAGATTCGGGGGCCCAGGTTCCTTCCTGCATAGGACTGTGCCTCGACCTGGGGGGCCTCGGAGTCCCCTGTTCCCGCCAGCAGGAGGTAAAGACAGGAGTGTTTGCTTTCAAGTAACAGTCAGTGCTTCTGCCCATCGTCCACTGGCTGGACCTTGTCACATGGCCACTCCTGCAGCAGGTGAGGCTGGGACAGTCCCCGGCCCAGCAGCCATGTGTGGCCCTCTGGGTGGGAAGGTCTATGTTGGTTCTTGACAGGCAGCTGCGTGTCCCGCTGACCCAGTGCCTTCTTATCTGGACCCCGGCACTGCCCCTCATCCTACACGCAGTTTCCCGACACCCTGTTCAGGGCCGCCCTCCGGGCGTGGCTAGTTTTGAGTTTGGGCAAAGTTAACTCACCCTCACCGTGATATGTGTATACCAAGAAAATGACGGGGGACACAGGAGGGGACTGTCACAGAAAGGCAGTGCCTTCCGCCCCATCACCAGCCCCACCCAGCTGTGCCTGCGTTTAGTTCCCGTGGGGCTTATTTCTAGAATTCTTTCCACGATGCCTGTCTCCACTTTTTGAGTTAACACCTTCAGACAGCAATGCTTTCTGTCGGGAAGGTGAGGATTGAGTTAATTTATATGCCTTCTAACTTTCCATCCGTGCTGGTTGCCATTGCGTCTGGCACGGCAGGCCACAGAGGGTGATGTCTGGGCTCAGGGGCTGAGGCTGGCAGCAGCTTCTTTTATCTTATTTATTCTTTAATCCCATCATGGATAGTTCCTTCGGACTTCCTGCATCCCTTTCTCAGTGTGTGACTTGGGTCACCGTGGTTACACGGGGCTGCCCCACGTCTATTGTCTCTCTCAAGATGGGAGCACTGACACCCATGCTTGGACCCCTGTCATTTCTCTCAAAGGTTAAGTCAAGCTCCTCAAGGAGAGCTGAGTTTTGATGGGGTACAAGTAGCACGCCCTCGGCCTTTTACTCAGCGTGGAGACACAGGGAGGACGCTTGCCTGGAGGAGGTGTCCCATCTATAGAATTTAGTCACCCCATGGCTTTCAGCCCTACTTTTCACCCCTGTCCTCCCTGCATGTGCCAACGTTGAATTGAGCTCCTCTGGGGTCCCAGGGGGTGGAGCAGCCCCGGACCCCCTCTGTCTGGTGCAAACAGAATGTTCTAGCCCAAGGTTTCCTCTGTATCTTACCCATCAACACACCTTCATCCCCCTGTTTTCTTCCATAAACGTGTTGAGACATTGTACCCTCCATTTCTCTGGATGACAGCTCTATTCCTTCCTGTGCCTCACACTTTTATTTCTGCGGGGTTCGGCAGGGATGCAAGGAACTGCTTGTACTCAGTCTGCTGCTTAAAATCGAATTCCGTATCTTTCTTCCTGAGGGAAAAATGTCAGTATTTCTCTTAGACCAAGTAAGCCCGACATGTTTATTCTGGAAAAGCTGAAAACACGTAGGAAAGCAGAGCAGAAAGGGGAAAGGCCCCTGGAACCTTCGTCTCCAGCGAAGAGTCCGGGGCTTCGGCCCAGCGGGCAGCCTGACGAAATGACTGTGAGGCCAGCCTGGGGACAAGAAGGCGAGATGCCGCTGGCAGGGTTCTGACGAAGAGCGGTGGCCCTTCTGCGTCAGTTCTCGAGGGCCACGGAGCCTGCAGACGGGGCCACTTCAGCCCCAGGGACCTGCTGGCTCACGGTTCTGGAGGCCGGATGTCCAAGATCCAGGACCATCCGGTTGGTGTCTCCCGAGGTCTCTCTCCTTGGCTTGTAAGTGGCCGTCTCCTGCCCCGTGTCGTCTATCACACAGCTGTCCCTCGGTGCATGTGTGTCCTAGTCTCTTCTTACAGGGACAGCAGCCGCGTTGGACCAGGGCCCACCCGGCACCCTCATTTTTAGTTAACCGCATCTTTAAAGATGGTCCCCCAGGACAGTCACATTTTCCTTCAATGAAAAGCTCCCTAAACTGTGAAGTCAAATGAACACGTTCCCTGGCAGGCGCAGGGTGCCGTGTCATACACCAAAAGGGACCTCAGACAGGTTTAAGAATCCAGTGTGGCACTTGAAATTTGCTAAGAGGGTCTAGTGGTCTCACTATGGAAAAAAAATCAAGTTAATTCACATGGAGTTAATTCAACTGTGAGACCATTTCACCGTGTATGTGTATATCAATCCATACAATTTTTAATTGTCTAGATACCGACATGGAAAAGGCATTAGTGTGTTTGACCTGGGGGTGTTGGGGGAGGACTGTCCCAGCAAGAAAGCAGTGGCAGGCATCAGGAGATGGAAGAGTGACGCTCTTCGTCACGTTTTAAATCTGGAGCCTCGGCCTGGGTCGTCTGTGGAGGGCGCTGGGAGCCCGGTCCTGCCAGGGGTCACCATCTCTAGAGCTCTCCCTCTCAGCTCTTGCTGCCGATGCCTTGGCTGGCTCCGTGGGAAAGCGTGTTGCATTCGTGGAGGGGGTGGGGGGCGGCGTATTTCGCTGCCAGGCCGGACCTTCCAAGCGCGCCAGCCGTCTGCGCCCAGTCTCCTTTGTCCTTAGCAGGATGGCGCTCGCCGGTTCCTTGTTGCCGCCCACCCTGCCTTGCAGGGCGGGTGCCCAGGAAGCAGGCCGCCAAGCCCCCCAGGGCCCTGCAGGAGTGCCCACCAGAGGACCCTCTGTCAGAGCTGGGAAAAGCTTTTGCATCTTGCTTTCGTCTCATGGACGGTGTCCAGCTAGTGACCTCACCCTGTGCTTGGAGAGCCAGGCGATTTGGAGGCACGTCTGCCGTTCCCTGTGGTCACTGCCGGAGCCCTTACAATAGAGGCTTTGCTGCCTGAGTTTTCCTCTGGTGGTGGTGGCAGTGGCCTGGGGCTGGACTGCTTGGCTGGAATTCCACCCTTGCCTCCCTCGAGCCATGGGGTCTGAGGCCATCACTGGGCCTCCCTGTGCCTCAGTTTATACCCATCTGTGAGTGGTGATAATAATCAAATCCTCATAATCAACAATATTGTGAAGATAAAAGAGCTAATACCTATGACATGCTTCAAACAGTGCTTGGTGTTTGAAAGGGTTATAGGGATGATGATGATGGTGATGGTGATGACGATGATGGTGATATTGGTGATGGTGATAGTGATGGTGATGGTGATGATCCTATTCCTTCCTCATTTATCACGACCGTAAAGTGTGGATCGCCAGCTGTTTTGGCGGAAGCTGGGTTGAGATGCCCTGGGCCAGCCCAACCTGATTTCTGGGTCTGTGTGGGAATGCAGGCCGAACCTGGGCTGGGAGACGTGGTCACCTGTGACCGTGGCACAGCGGGAACCCTGCTGGCTGCCCCGGGGCTGTGTCTGTAAACCTGGCTGTGGGAGCTCCTTGGCCTCCTTGCAGAGCCGCCAGGCCAGCCGGCCTCAGGCGCACAGAGGGGCGCAGAGGCTCTGGACCTGCACAGAGCCGGTCTGAACCCTCCCTTGGACTGTGTTCACATCGCTTCACTTTACTGTGCCTCCGTTACATTGTTTTTGGAAAGGGGTGAGGATGGCCCCTCTCACAACTGCTGAAATAAGCAGCTGATGCAGCCGGGTCGCACGCCCAGGTGCGTGGCGCCTGGCAGGGGGCCGTGGGCGGCGCACTTCTCCCGGAAGTGTTCTTTCCCCTCCCCAGCTGGCAGTGTGGCCCTCGCCTCGGCAAAGCCACCGCCAGCCAGTGTCCGCAGCGCTGTGCTATTTGAGGGGCAAATGAACAGAGTGGTAATGTGATGGGCAGATGATTTGTTAATATTGATGGTATCTATTAACAACCCTGGGAAGAGGCCAGAGGAAGACGGAAGAGGGACAGGGAGAGGTTTATTCTCTGCAGCATGAAACTGAGGCAGTCTGAATGGACGGGCCCTCGTGCAGCTCATGTTCACTTGGTGTCTTCTGCTGGGCCCGGGGGCTTTGGCACTGTCTGGACACGGAGTCTCTGCTCTCACGGACCTGCCCGTTAGTGGAGAAAATGGCTAGTAAGTAAGCAAACAAGTGAAAACACACAGGCTCCTTCTGGCTGGCGATGGTGGCTTTGAGGACGTGTCACGGGGTGAAGTGAGTAGTGGCCGGATGGATGACGCTTCAGTCAATAAGACGGAAGTCGCTTCGGCTATTTCAACCGAGGGAGTTGAATAGAGGGGCACAGTTACTGAGGGGATGGGGGACCTGAGCAACCAAACTGGGCGTGGCCAAGGACCATTGGGAATGGTATAGCGTTCCAGAAATTAATAAGCAGGACGTGGTTGCCACCTCTTGGACTGGAGGGACAGAGAAGGGAGATGATTATGAGGACCCAGAAGCCAGAACCGCTGCCGATGGGGAGCTGTGTCCATGGTGGGGGATCCCAGAAGAGACAGGGCCTCTGCCCTGGTTTCTCCCCTCTTCCCGCCCTCCGGCTTCCACCAGAGCCTCCCTGTCCAGCAGGCAGGGAGTTCGGGGAGTGTAGTTCTCTGTGATGCAGCCGGTGGGGGCAGGGCCAGAGTGCCAGTCTGGGACGCCTGCCCTGAGCTGAGGAATCCTGATGAGGAGAGTCTGTTCTGTGCCTCAGCAAGCATACAGGGCAAGGAGAAAGACACCAGGATGGCGCTGAGTGATGTCATGGAGATGGATGGGAAAACTCGGTGGCAGAGAGCCTGAACCCCCCGCCCCCCGCAACCAGTTCATTCCTCTGCCCCAGAGACAACCCCCACCGCATCGTCCAGCAGGGATCTGAGAGCTGGCCACGGGCTCTTCCTGGCTCCCGGCCACCGTGACCGTGACCTCAGGAGGCAGACCCAGGTGGCGGTGAATTATCAGCTATTCGTGAGGGTCACACTTGGACAGGATCAGCCAGGAATTTCTCTTGCTGGTGGCTTTCAAAGACCTGGCCGCCCAGACCAGTGGAAAGGAGCCTTCCACGCCTGGCTGTGCATGCCTGCAGTGTCTCCTGTGGGTTAGAAAATGGGATTCGGCTGTGAAGTCACTGAAGAGGTTGCTGACTCCGTGGGTTACAGCAGGTGCACGGTGATCCACCTTGGGGCTTGGGGCTGCAGGTGCCATGAGCCCAGACCCAGACACCTGCCCGGGAGTGTGTGTGTGTTCCAAGCAGAGCAGGGGTGTCCGTCTGGGCACTGCGGGTCCCAGGGTCCCTGCCAGCACACCCAGTGCCCTGTGAGTGGTTTCTATCCGGGAGGTGGTCCGTCCCCCCCGGAGCTCTCTTTGGGGCTCCCTGGCAGCCATTCTTCAGGCGCAGAGCATCTGTTTGGAGCGCTTGGTGCTCTCAGCGAACCCCACCCCGATTTTCTCCCTGGCTCATAGGGCAGGTGGCAGGGAGGAGAAGCCCCATCCAGCTGAGCCTCCCTAGGACCCCTCATTTCCCACCTCAGGGCCCATCCCATTCAGTCTGGGGGTGAGAAGCCCTTTAGGAAATCAGCAGACTGAATAGAGTCTCATTTCACATTCATGACTCTGGGCACCTGGTCTGCCTGCCAGTGGGGGCGGGTGGGGGGAGGATGGAGCCACTTTGTGAGGTTTGGGGACTAAGGGCGGGGGGGGGCGAGCTTCCCAGGCCATGGATACAGTTCTCAGGATGCAGCCTCACGGCTTCATAAAATGCGTCTTGGTTCGGATGTCATATTTTGCTGCAGTCTGGTTTGAGGACAAAATGAGGCCCGGCAGCCGAGATTTACAGCTTCCCATATAAGCGTTCAGACAAAATCTTTATTGCTCTTCGCCTGAGTTATGGAGGGACGGGCTGTGAGCCTCGCTGTGAGGCTGTGGCCACACTAAAGAAGAAAGGAGTCACAGCTTTAAATTCCTCGTAAATCAATTTTTGAGCGGTATAAAATATCAATGCCAATGATTAAAAAAAAACAATCCGTAATAAAACAGCACATTACACTTCGCATTTATTTTAATTTCCTCTTCCACATCTGTAAATATGTCAGAATTTAAACCTGGCCTTGGGCTTCCTGTAGACTTTAGGAGTAGATGAACTTGAACTTGTCACTCCCTGGCCTGGCTGGCTGTGGGCCCGCCCGGCTCCGCTGGAGGGTGCGCATCCAGGAGCTGTTTCCCCTGCTGCCACTTAATTCTTGGGTCGACTTGCCTGGGTCTGGACTGCTTGAGACCCAGTGGAGTGGAGAAGGGGAACAAACCCGACAGAAAAACTAATTTAAGTTTGCTCTGGAACAGGGCTTCTGCGTGGCTTGACTTTGTCAAACTGCTCCTCGGTGGCAGCATGGCAGCTAAACCTTTTCTTGGATGAGGCTAATCCCTCAAAGTCATTTCCTCCTCTGCTGCTTGGAAGTTAATCCTGCCCTGTCCACGGGATCCATCTGGAAGGAACCAGGTCCCTGTCAGAGCAAGTATGTCGTTCGTATGTTCGTGTGCAGGTGGCACACGTTATGGCACACGTGTGTTTTACACAGACTGGGGATCCCCGAAGGTCTGTGTCTGCCTTTCACTCGGTGTGTGGTGAGGGTTTCCCCCCACACGACCTATTTGTCGAAGTGAGGGTGTGGGCAGCCACGTGGTCTCCCCACAGAGGACCACGTTCGTCACTGTCATCGTCTCCCTCGAGATGGGACCGCAGCTCGATGCCAGTGCGGGGCTGTCATAAATTACACTTGGGATGCGCATCCTTGGCTGTTAATCTCCTTCCCGGTCTCTTGATTATTTCCTTAGCATGGAACCCCACGCTGAGCGCCCGGGCATTTTTCGGGGTCTCAGTGCTCTGTTTCTCGATGGCTGGGTGGTGTCGGTGGTCCCTCCTCTGGCGTCACCTGCTCCTTGTGGGGCAGACCCCCCCCCCGTCTGGTCTCTGTGACACCCTCCCTGCCACGGCGCTGCAAACAGAAGTGAGTAGTCAGTATAGTTAGTCAGCTCGTCGGAGGGGCGAGTAACAATTACCCTCCTCCTCCATTCAGTGATCCAACCCATGGGGCTGGCTGCACGGGCTGGCCTTTAGGAGAACTTGCTTTCTTTTGCTTTTTTCCTTCTGCTTTATGGAGCTATTGTTGCCACACAGGAAGTGTGCACTTACCTGTAAGGGGTGCAGTGGGTGTGTGGGTACAGGTGCACAGTGAAGTGACCAGCACAACCAAGCCAGGGAACACGGTCGTCACCTGTTTGTGGGTGACTTGCTGCAGCGCTGTGTTTGGCCTCCCTGCTCCCTGTATCTCTCTTGCAGGTGTTGATCTGTGGTCACCTGTGCCTCATCACCCAAGCTGTGGGAGGGGAGGGCCCTCTGTTTCCAGCTGATGGTCCGTCGCCTCAGTGCGGACACATTGGGGAATCCCTGCCGCGTTCCCTCGCCCCTCCGCGCTTCCATCCCTGTCCCCAGTTCTTACTTCCTCGGTGTGCAGCGATCTGATCAAGCGTTTGTCTGCAGTTCAGAGCCGCTGCAGCGAATGTGCTCATCCATGCGGCCATGTGCTTTCTCGCGCGTCTTTGGGAAGCAGAAATTTCTGGAAGTGGGGATGTGAGCCGTGGCTTCCCCCCATGGCAGGGGGGATTGTGGAGAGGCCCCAGTGTCTGCGTAGATGGGACACAGTGGAGGGACAGAAGAGGCACACGTGAGTGATGGCCTCGGGGCACATCCTGTACCGTGGGCCGGCGCCGGCTGTCTGGGGACGGGGCGGCGTGCCAGCTGCCCTGAGTGCTCGCAGCAGGGCCCCTCAGAGGGCCTGATCCTCAACTCGGGCCCTTGCGAGAACAGGAGGCGGTGGCGTGTCCCCTCTAGGGGGACAGTGGTCCAGCCACAGGACCTTTGGATCAGTGGTGAGCGGGCTCCTCCCCCCTGCCCTTTCAGTCCTCTGAGGACGTGCACTGTGCTGAGACCTGGTTGGGGGGGGGGGCGGGGGTGTGGCCTCGCGCGTACCCCGCCCCTCTCAGGACGGGCTTTCATTCTTCCTTTGCTGTCCCTTATCCTGCAGTGGCGGACAGCCGCGGAGTCGCCAACAGCCTGCAGAGGTTCTCCTCACTGCCCGCCTACCTCCCCGTGAGCCTACACGTCGCAGACGCGGACGAGTCCTTCTTCCTCAAAGAAGCCGACCAGGACGTCACCAGGAACGCCAGCCTGCAGGCCCGGGTGGAGCCCTTCTTCGTGTACCGGGCCAGGGCGGCCCCGACTGTCAACGCCAGCTACGGTCCATTCTCGGCGGAGAAGGCCGTCCCGGAGGAGCTGCTGCTGAGCTCCGAGTCCTTCCCCGGCACGGACGCGTTCCCCTTCAACTGGAAGCTGAAGTCCCACGTGCTGGACAGTACCATCTACTCCAACAGGCCCAAGGTGCAGACGCTGTTCTATGTCGCAGGCATGGCCTGGGGGGACAGCGACCCCACGGGGAATCTGCCCTGTGTCAAGATGTTTGCCTTCCCGGAGGCCCGGGAGGTGGCGGCCAGCTGCCGCCTGCGGGGGGCCCCGGGGCTGTGCGTGGCGGAGCTGGAGCTGTTGCCGGAGTGGTTCAGCTCGGGGCTGGACCTGGAGCCAGAGGAGGAGATCCCTGCGCTGCTGGGGGGCACGGCCATGGAGCTGTTCTTCAGCCTCTTCCCGGCGGACCCCGCCGGCCGGTGTCCCCTGGAGGAGGACGGCAAGTGGGCCAACAACATCCATGCGGGCCCGGAGGGGCTGCCGCCAGCGTCGCCAGCCCGGGAGCGCATTGGCAGCGTGGTGGTCTACCCGACACAGGACGACCTCCGGTGGTCCCTGCTGAGCCTGGACGAGAACGTCGTTGTCTCTGTGCCCCTGAACCTTGTCCGCGAGGGGGACGTGGCCACCTTCCTGGTGTCTCTGACTGGCGGCTCCGTGGCAGAGCACTTCACGCTCAGGTGAGAGGCTCCGCGGGTTGGACGGGGGGCAGACTGCTTTTGGCCGTCCGTGCACGGTCAGCTACCAAGTGGGTGCTGGTCGTGCGTGAGTCCAGGGTCGTGGGGTCACTTACAGACGTGGACTGGAGACCACGTGAGATGGCTGGCCAGACACAGCCAAGCAGCAGGTTCGGCGGCGGGCGTCTGTGCCGTCTTGAGTCCACAGAGGAGCTCCTTTTCGTCCACATGGAGTTACGATCTGTGGTTATGGAATTGGTTTGCCCAGCGGGAGGCGGTAGCGAACCACTGTGGGTTGGGGAGGGTTAGAAAAACCAGGGGTGGCCCCCTTCTCCTGTTCTGCTTCCTGACATGTCTCTGGTGGAGGCTGCACTTCCTCCTGTGGACGCACGTCCCCTCCAGGTGGCCTTGCCAGGGCCTTAGC
Organism: Trachops cirrhosus; assembly: GCA_028533065.1. NCBI lineage: Eukaryota > Metazoa > Chordata > Mammalia > Chiroptera > Phyllostomidae > Trachops > Trachops cirrhosus. The sequence goes on from CM052546.1 coordinate 67,018,873, forward strand.
CCCCACGGGCGGCCCAGTGCTAGGAGTTCGCTGCTACCCCTCCTCCCGGCCCCTCCACACTAGGGGAGGGGGCACTTCTTGCTGTCACTAAGGTCTGGTAGCATCGCCATCCCTTGTGGAGGCCCTCAGATTTGTGCCCTACATCAAGAGTCCCCAACATTTTGGCACCAGGGACCGGTTTTGTGGAAGACAATTTTGCCACAGACTGGGGCAGAGTGATGGTTTCGGGATGATCTGAGCGCAGTACATTCGAGCTCACCTCCTGCTGTGCAGCCCGGCTCCTGACAGGCCTGGACCGGTGCTGGTGCACGGTCCGGAGATTGGGGACCCCTGTCCTGCGTAACCAGTTCTCCATGTCACATAGCCTCTGTTGGGGCATAAAGAGTGGCTTCTGTGTCCCCAGCCAGCCCCTGTTGGCACAGGCCACAGACCTCACCCCTGCCTTAGACCTGCTGGCTTTGCAGCACCTATGGGCACTGAATGGAGAGGGGCTGGGCAGTTAGAGATGTGGGCTGGAAACCTGGAGTCCAGGTGAGGCGTCCTTGGCAGTTTGATGTAACAATCAAAGCCTTGGGAAGGATGATTTTTCTCAGTAAAAGTCATGCAAAGAAAAGAGGGCTTGTGAGGAGTCTCGGAGGACCGCGGCATTTAACAGCTGGTAAATGGCAAAGGTGAGCCTTTGGAGGGGCCGTGAGACGGGAGAGGACCCAGGAGAATGTCGTCACACCAGCCAAGAGAAGAGGTGGAGAGCGAGGGAGAGGCAGAGTCCAATGCTGCTGAGAGGCCAGGCAAGGGGATGAAAATTAACCCTGAGCGTTTTATGTATGGAGGCTACACGAGACTTTTATAAGATGCTTAGTGGGTTTCTGGGGGTAAAAGCCATGTTGAAGGGGTTTGGGGGTGAGTGATCTGCAAAGTATACTTGTTAGGTAATTAAGTTCAGCTGCATGTAGCAGAAACACCAAGAACACTGGCCTCCCCAAGACGGGGCAGATTCAGGGAAATGTAAGAATGTCCACAGGTAGGAAGTGTGCTGGTGGATCGAGGATGTCACAGCATCAGGGTTGTGTGATTCCATTGGCTTTTCCCTCGTTGACACAAGGGGGCTGCTGAGTGGTGGTCATCATATCTGCGTTTCACTCGGGAGGAAGGAAAGAGAGAGGCAGAAAGTCATGTGCACCTGCATCTTCCCCTCTTTAAGGAGCCTTCCCAGAGCGCCAGCCAACGTCTTCTGATGCGTGTTCAGTGGTTGGAGCTTTGTCGTGATCGAGTCCACCCAGAGCGAGCGAGCAGGGAGTCACAGGTCTCCCACTGGGCATGGTGCCAGCCTCCTCACTCCAAATCAGGGCATCCTCGATGAGGAGGAAATGGAGGATGCCCCTTGTCTGCCCCTGCGATTTGATGGATACAGGGAGGACAGTGCCTCTTGCTGTGGCTCCCAGCATTTGCCTGGGAACAAGACGGGCGGATGGAAAGTAAACTGGGGTGCGGGGTACCAGGAGGACTCTTTACTCTAAAGCTGAGGGGGCCTGTGCGTGTTCAAATGCCAAAGCAAGTTCAAAGTCCCGGTGGCAGCATGCGCCAGGTTTCCTGGGCTTGAAAGCACCTCTGTGTGCCCCTTGTGTTTTTCCAAGACTCACTCTCAGCGCCCGTGTGGGAGTGGCAGAGAATTTCAGTGTGTGGTCGTGTGCACTGTGGGTCTGCCCCCTGGGCTCCGTCCATGTGGGGCTGGTTCACTTTGCTCTTCCAGTGTTGGTAGGTGTCTGTGATGACTCGGGCAGAGAAACAGTTTGAGAGAGACTTAAAGGGTCAGTGCTAATCAGAGATGCAAGCCACAGTCTGTGGTCTCTTCCTCCTGGTGGGTGGGGCATTGTTCCCTGCCGTTTTTGTCGGATTCCAGTGAAAGTGCAGTGTGCCATTCAGCACTCCGCCAGCCCCATTTGCACTGAAAACAGGGTCTCTGTCTCCATTGCGGTCAGACTGACCATCACTCTGTCATGTGGGCACATTTCCAGAAAGGAAGATGATAATGCCTGGTGTTGTGGTATGTCATAACCTCTAATTTTAAGGTTAGATAGAATTTTTAATTGCATCTCCTTCTTTGGGGGTAGTCTAAATCTACAAACCTTTTTGCAAGGAATTCTATGTCCCCCTCGTCTGCTGTGGGGGTACTTGGTTCCAACTTCTGGTTTCGCTGTTCCGCTGGCTCATTACAAGGACCGGAATGCGTGCCAGTGTCTTTGATCCTGAGCCCCTGCCCACGGGGACTGCTGGTTTGGCAGCGTCTGCGTCCCCAGCTAGGACTGGCAGCCTGTCGGAGCTCATGGAGTCTCTCTGGCGTGGAATGAAGGCTGAAAGCCAGAGTAGGAAACTTGCCACTTACCCCCCGGGCCCAAGCAGCAATTTTTCTTCAGTTACGGCAACGGTGTCGCACCTGCTACTAATGAATCCGCGGGCCTCTCCCTGTCAGTGGGCCGGCTGGCAGCACCTCTCCCAGGACGGCCACCCACTGGGGGTAGCTGGAGGGGCTCTGTGCTTGTCTGTGGTGTGGGGCCCCTGTGTCGACCTTCGGAGATGCTTGTCCAGAGGGACTGGGTTGCACTGACGATGCCCGTTCAGCACGGGCTGGGCTCACAGTTGTGGGGACACACCGTAGCCGCAGCATTTGGAATTCCCACCGGGTCAAATGTGGAAAGGCAGCTGGCAGGGAGAAGGTCCCTTTGCTGTTGCACATTTGCTGTGACCCTGGTTGTGACCCAGGGGCATGGGCACGACACGGGGATGCCGAGCCTGGCTCCCACCTCGTGTCCCCCACGCTGCCCTTCACTTGCCATCAGACCTCAGTGAGCAGGGAGCAAACACCGCTGCGCACCTGGACGCAGCGCTTGGCTCACGGGCTGGCGCTCGTTATGGGCCGGCTGGCTGGTGACCCTGTGTGGACACATGCCCCGCCCCCGACACTTCAGAGTGTGGCCTCACTGACATATGGGGTCTTTAAAAGAGGCGGAACAGCAGTGTGGACTCTCGTCCACTGTGGCCAGTGGCTTTACAAGAGGAGCAGATGAGGTTACCAACACATCTGGAGGAGGATACCACGTGAGCCACAGGGCCGCGGTGGCCGCCGACAAGCCAAGAGGTCTCAGCAGAAGCTGCGCCTGCCGGTGGCTTCATCTCAGACATCGGCCTCCAGCCCCGTGAGGAGCCCGTGCTGTCACCGAGGCCCTGGCCTGTGGCCCTTGCTCCTGGCGGCCCCAGTGAGCGAGGCCAGGGCCCTGCCTCGGGAGTGACTCCAGTCGCTTTCAAAGCCGGTGGCTGGCAAGTCTGTCATTTCTTACTGTCCCCAACTCCGTCCTCTCCTTCAGGATTTCCATTTCAGTTCGAGACCCCCGAGTGCACAGGTTCTGGTGGTTAGAATGGTTTGGTTCACTGAGGCTACCACTTGGCACGTGGACGGTCCATGAGGCTCTCGCTTGGGACTTGGGTGCAGAGAACAGGGCTGACGTGGAAGGAGAGGTATCGCTGTGACCTTGTCTCCTCACGCCCTCACAAGGAGGCTCCTCCTTCCCGGATCTGAGGTCGCTTTTCTGCTTCTGTCTTCTGGAACTCAGGAGATTGCAAAGCCTTCTGCCAGGTTCTCGTGAGAGTTTGCCACAGCAGTGCTGACTCACTCGCTCGATCACAAACACCAGTCTTCTCTTGTTGAGATCAGGAGGTGGCAGGTTTTAACCAGTCGTTGGTCAATCCCTGGAGTTCCAGACGTTTCTTGCCAGGGTTGAACTTGACACACACAGGCGCGTGGAAGATCTCCTTTGGGATGTCTCTGGGGCTTCAGCCAAGTCTCCCTCACGCACCGTCTATCGCAGACACCCCTGAGCCCCTCGCCACCCAGATTCCCTTTCTTCCTCGCGGGCTCTGGAACCAGGCCCCCTCGAGGCCATCACCTGGGTCCCTGAACTTGCACTTGTCGGCTTGCCAGCTAATGGCAATTACGTGCTGTTAGAAAAACTGGAGAGAAAAGAGAGCCATTGTGGTGTGAATGAGAAGCCAGAAGGAATGGATGTCTCCGGCGCTGCGTACAGAAAGAGACTCAACTTCAGTAGGTTCATGTGGCAGAAAAATGTCGAGAGCTGAATTCCGTTTTGCAGCGGAGCCGCCTTGCGTGGCCGAAATCCACAGGATCAGATAGGACGTTTCCATCACGGAGCAGGTTAATAAAGCCCCTAATAGGATTTGCTGACCGTCAGAGCCACAGACCGAGTGGCAGTGCGCTTTTATTTATTTGCCATCTGTATGTAAATTTTGCCATTATGGAAATTGTGTCAGATAGCGGACTGCGAGTAGAGAACACACCATGCACTGTAGTGTTTGAGCTGAGACACAAAAGGAGAGAGAAAGCCACCACTGTGGGTGTCCGAGCACATAAATAAGCCAGCTCACTGGGGCTTTCTGGAAAAAGCTCAGCCTCAGAATCTAACCTGCGGTCACAGTGGATGGGCTCATTTACATATTTAAATATACAGCAGTCACTCAAAGACAAGAGGCGGGGCTGAGCTGTCCCAGGAAAAGACGTGCCCACGCCTTGCCTTATTATTAGCTCCTGAATCCGCTGCCAGTCTGTCCTTTCATAACTCCTTGGGTGACTATAAAGAGACCGTTTCTTGGCTAAAGGACAAATATTTTTGCAGTTAATTATAGCTAGTCAGGGACGAGAGGAACACCTCTTTGCTTTTGATCCTGAAAGGAACTCGGCTGACACAGAGGAATTAAATGGGGACTTGGGAGTGTGGACGTAGCCACCTGAGCGTCCTGCGGTGGGTGGGCGAGTGGCTGACTGCGGCCGTCTGTCAGGGGCATGCAGCGCACTCCGGGGCACCTGGCGAGCAGGTGTGACTTGCCCCCACACCACGCCACGTTCCCATGGTGACCCAGTGGAGCCCAGAGACCCACTTTGGTGAGCCTGCACGCACAGGCGGTCACCTTCTGTGTCCAGCGAGTTGGGTCTTGGGTCACTTTTGCCTTTAAATGTATCTTAGACTCCACCTAGCTGCGGTCTGCGCCTTGCACTTTGGGAGTGACCAGTGCGGGGTGGGGGGTGGATATGATTTTGGGAGACAGCTGAGATGCTTCAGTGTGGCCACCAGATCAGAAGTTTTAAAACATAGGGTGATGGAGACCCGTAACACTAGCACTCACTTGGAGGCTGGCAACGATACCCCTTTATTTTCTCGAGGTTGTCTGGGTCAGGAGCCCTGGCACGGCGTGGCTGGGTCCTCTGCTCAGGGCCTCACTGGTTCCCCTCGTGGTACCAGTGGGGCTCTGTTCCCACCCAAGACCTGACTGGGGACGGATCTGCTTCCACACTCCCTCGTGCGGCTGGCAGCCCGTTCGCTTGCCCGTCACAGGACGGAGGGCCCTGGGCTGTTGCTGGCTGCTGGCTGGAGGTGTCCTGAGCTCCCGAAGGCTACCTGCAGTGCCCCCTGCCCCACGTGGCCTTGCTGTTCACGCCTTCAGAGATGCCAGGGAGAGACGGTGTCTGCTTGCCAGGTGGAGTCTTACCAGAGGCACTGCAACCGTGGAGGGACATTCTGTCACTGTTATCACATTCTGTGGGTTCCGTGCATGTCACAGGTCCTACCCACACTCAAGGGGAAGTGCGGGTAGGACCTTTGTGACCACCAGGAGTCAGGGCATCGTGGACCACCCTCGAGTGTGTCTGGAGTCAGGGGAAGAGGTTGCCTGGAGAAGCCATTATTTAGTGGGGGGACAACACAGTGACAGTCACATGGAGGCATGGGGACAGCAGGCTGGGGACCAGACCAGCTTCCCAGGCTGAATGGGGCTTCCCACAGAGGGGAACCCGCTGGCAGGTCCGTGCTGAGAGCTGCGCTGGCCCGAGTGGAAAGGAAATTTCTAGAGTCGGAGTAGAAACAGCCTTGCAGCTCATTCTTCTCAGCAGTTTCCTGGGGCCTCAAGGGCCCCCCGGCTCTGCAAGTCACTGCTGGTAAACGGCAGTCTCCCGGGGTGGCAGAGCAACAGGCAAACAGCAGCAGGCACCTGCTGTGCAGTGATTAGAACGATTCTTTCGTTTGTGAAAACGTTCAATTTCCGATTTGTCAAAGCGACCCATACAGTCTGCTCAGTAACCGGCTTCCTTAGAGGAAAGAGGGGACAAGAGAGGGGCGGTAGCCCCACAGGACACGGCACACGTTTCTGGAAAGTTCTCCCTTCATAGAAAAACTCCTCTGCACGACCCTGTCCTTGGAGACGAAACTCCAGCATGGGCTGCCTGTTCTCGTGGCTCCTGCTCTCTCTGAGATTCAGAGACCAAACTGTGTGTCCCCAGTGCCCAGCTCTTCAGCCACCCGGGCAGCAGGGACCCCCGCTGTGGTCCACTCGCACGCAGGGCCAGTATGTGGCTCCTCTCTGACCCTTCCCTGACCTGTAATCTTTGCCAGTTTCAGTCCTGGTCTGAAACCGCTCTCAGTAGAGCTGGATGTCACCTGCCTCCAGGGCCCAAGGGGAGATGCACGCACCTCTCCCCGGCTAATTTACCCCGGAGCCAGCGGTCGGCTGGGAGAACGAGTGTTAGAGCCTCTGTGGTTTTCCCGGCCACACCTGGATGAGTCCCGGTGTCCAGCACCAGCTCATCTCGGAAAGTGCGTCCAACACCAGCGTTGCCTGGCCTTGCTGTCCTGCACAGAATGTGGTCATATGACGCGTGTCCCTTCCTGGGCATCTTCTACCCTCCACATCAGATGTCTGGGGAGTACCAGGGACAGGTGACAGTGTAGGCAGAGACCTGCGTTCCACCAGCATTCATGAAATGCCCCCTATGTGTCATCACCACCAAATAAAACACGTAAAAGCCCATTTCCTGGCACTTAGGCCCAGCGGGGGAGACGCTTAGTGAACGAGGCAAGCCAGGCCTGTGGGCGTCCGGGCTCTATTTCACACTAGGCGGCCCAGGCAGGGCTCCCCATGGCGGGGCCATCTGCCTGGGCACGGAGGAGGCCGTGGAGCGCGTCGGGCCGCCTTCCAGGCGGAGGGAGCAGTGTGGTCCCAGGGCTGGAGGCAGGAGGAAGTGACGTGCTGTTCTCAGCACCGCCAGGACGCCGGTTCCCACGGATACGGAATTCAGTGTGTTTCCACACGTGTGAAATAGGTGTTGTTGAGAGCGTCACCAGCCAAGCCTACAGGAGTGTCCTGGGGAGTTTCGCTCCGACCTGCGGAAGTTGGGCTGATGGAAAGGAGCTGACGGAAGGTGGGGAAGTAACCCTCCCAGCAGGCAGCGAGCTGACAGCACTGGGGGATTTGCTCTGTGCCTGGAGCGGCAAAAGGTCTGCCTGGAGTGGTGAAAGGGAGACGAGGACGACACGCTTGCTTATCTCACGTTAAACCTGGTGTAGGTTCAGCGAGTCCCACTCTGCGCCACTCTGGACACGAAGGCATTGCCTGTTGCCAACTCGCTCTCTCGTCCGTCCTGTGCAGGGCCACGGTTTTCATTTCTTACTTGGTGTTGCCAGTGGGGGCCCCAAAGGACCAGTTCAGCGGAAACATTTCAGGGCCTCCCCAGCTCTCCAAGGGCCCCCTAGACTTTGCTCTCCACACCCCTGTCTGCAAGTCCCCATTCACTGTCAACAGGCCCCTCCCGAGGGCCGGGTGGTGGTGGACCCCGGCCGAGTCCCCTTTCTCGGCAGTCTAACTGGCATTTGCCAGCCTCCCTGGGTGACAAGGCTGGCGCTGTCCCCTTGTACCATACTTGCACTGCGTTCTCACCGCGCTTCCAGCCCGCAGTCAGCATGGCTGGCCGACCCCAACGGCAGAGACGCTGGCGGCGAGCGTGGGGTCCGCCCAGCTGTCGTCCAAGGCCAAGTGTGCGTGGGGAGTCGCTTCTAAATGGTCCGTTCACCAGCGAGTATTTCTTACTCATCCCGGCTGTCTGCCAACGGGCCCTGCTCTCTGTACCCCAAACCCCAAGACTTCGGGCAACAAATATTAGTGTAATAAAGACCCCAGGGGATGGTAAATGTAAGTTCTGTGTGTGGGGTGTGTGTGTGTGTGTGTGTGAACATCAGGAAGTAGTTGGCACATAAATGGACCAAAGGTGGCCCATGTATATGGCCCCTTTGTCCTTCACTGTGGTGGTGCCTGTTAGTGCAAAGGTCCACCAGCGCCAAACTTAACTTTTACACATCTAATTGTTCTAATCACACCCCAAACGAGTGTCTTCCCTGCTTTTTTGGCTCGCCCTCTTTGCATGCCTGGCACAGCCTCACCCAGTTCTGTTAGCCATGGTAAGGCACACCCCAGGCTCCAAGGCCCCCCCACAGCTGCACTCCAGAGCCCTCCGACCCCAAGACCGCCCACTGTGCTGCTGAGTAACAGCTTCCAGACACTGAAGGCCCCCCATCCTCCTCTTCCCCAGAGCTCCCTTCCCCTCCCCCTTCTGCGTGGTGGTCCCCCTTGCCCTTCCATATGGGGGTCTTACGCCCGGAGTGACTAAGCCAATGTGCAGAACTGTCCAGTGGTCACCTAGACTGAGCTGGTTGTGGGCCACCGCCACCTCGTGGTCACATCTCTTTGCTCGACCGGCCCCCGGGTCCCTCAAGCGCCTCCCAGTGCTGGGACCATTAGTCATCTCCGCACAGTTTCAGATGCTGGGGCTTCTAAATAACACGCGTCGAGAATATCACCAAGCCTAAAAATACTTCTCTAAAACACACAATGAATATTCAAGGCATGGATCTTTCTGGGCTTAAATTGTTCTAGCAAATGTGGTCTAAAATTGGGAAGGATTTGGCCGAAGAGCTGGAGCTTAGGAATTGACTGATTGGGCTTGGTCATGTGGACACAGCCGACCGCTCCCTTGGCTGACCTCAGGGTCCAGCCCTGCAGAGGCCAAGCTGGGACTGTGTGGCCCGAGGTGCCTGAGTAAACAGACCCCCCCCATCAGCCAGCTCGCTCCAGGGCCTCAGAGGTCAGCTCCTAAGAGCTGAGGGCGGAGACTGAAGTTCTCTTTGTACAAGATGAACCCCTTTCCACACACCCAACATGCCAGCAACCGAACCAACCAAAACCCCCAGCAGAGGAGAAATTTAGTTCCAAGATGGATGGTAAGGAGCAGAAGATGCAAAGACTCAGGCGCACTTGCCCGGCAGGTTTTCTCGGGCCCAGCGAGGTGGTGGCCGCACTGGTCTGGGAAGACAGAGGGGAACGAGGCGGAGCCGCTGGGGTTGCTGCTAGGTCTCTCGTCCCCAGCTGCCTCATCTGCAGCAGCTGGGATGTCACCTGGTCTGACCCAGAGGGGGCCCATCTGGGCTCTGACAGCTTAGCAGCAAGTGGACAAGCGTTCATGGTGTCCGGGGTCCATAATCCCATCCAAGGGATGCCCTGAGAGGCCACTTTGGTCTGTCCCCACCTCTGTTCCTGCGACGATGCGGGAGGCTGCCATACTGGAGAATGCTGACCCCTGTTGGTTAGAGGTCCCTGTCCTGAGTCTGTCTCCCACCCTCCCCGGGACCCCGGGTCTCTCTCTGATCAGCGAGTACAATGGCAGTGGCAGGCACTCTGGGTGACTGCCTGACCTGCTTAGGCCCTGTCCCTGCTGTCCAGTGCTTGGCTGTCACTCCCGGCCGGTCACCTGGTTCTGAAACTCCAGGGCAAGCTCACCTGCTGTGGCGCTCTCTGGCGGGAAAGACAAAATGTACAGCAAGGGGGACAGCGGGGGAGATGGTGCACATCGCCTCGAATCAGGGCAGAGAGGCTGCATGACGAAGGCCCCGAGGATGAGGGGCCTATGCCTGGCTTTGGGACATGTCGGCACTGAAGGGGAGAGGGCTGGTAATGAGGCCCTCTGAGATCCCGTTAGGGATCTGAGCACGTGAGACCCTGTCAGAAATGTGACCCCTGAGTGTTCTCCGGGCAGTGAATGATACAAGCATGGCTCACGAGGATGCTCTGCTTGGGGAGGGGAGGGCGCGGGTTTGGCTCCTGATCCCAGCTCCGCGACCTGCAGCTGGCCACTCGCCGATGGGGTGGGAGGGTCGCCGTTGGTGCATCTGGATGTTGAGGACCACAGCGAGAGCCCTGACCTCAGGCCGCCTGATGAAAGCTCTCTGTGAGTAGTTGTGCAGATGGGAAAGGATGTGACAAGCTGTTCAAACAGCAGGTGCGGAGCGCAGCGAGGCCGAGTGGTCCCCGGGGTGGGGACTCTGCTCATCAAGACGTGGGCTTTGGAACTTCTCGCCAAAGGCCCCATTTGGAGCAGGTTTGGATGGTTGAAAGCGGGTGAGAGAGAGGATGCCTGTCTTCGTGGTTCACATAAATGAGTTCCTGGGATGTCCCGCTGGCGGGACAGACAGCTTCGAGGGGAAGCAAGTGTCGTCAGTAGAACTTTGCAGGAGGGAAGAGCGAGTCAGAGCAAAGAAAGGCATCGAGAATCTCTGGAGGGAGATGTCGTGGGGGCGGTATCTTCCTCCTCAGTCCCCTGGCTGGGCAGCCTCCTGGGCTCCCACAGCCCCCTGGCCCCCAATGCCTCTTTCCTCTGCCTGGGGACCTCTCCCTGTCTCCGGGGGAAGCACAGGCCCTGCCGATCCTCTCCACTCCCACCGACACATCGTCCCTTCCTGCCACAGGGCCCCTGAAGCAGAATGCGCCTGCTTCCCCGAGCGCTGCCAACGGAAAACTACCGCATGTGGGAGCTCTGGCCTCCTGCTCTGGGCACTTGGGAAAATCACAGGACACTTAGCTTTCAGAGGAAAGCCACTTACAGCCAGTGCCCCTGGGGTCTCTGGGAGGTGAGGGCACGTCTGTCCTGGGGGCGTGTTCTCACTGCCTGTTTCAAACTGAAGTGGTTCTGTCTCTCCCCACCCCACAGGATCAAGGCGGCGGCAGGTGTGAGAATCGTGGCAGTGAGGGTCAGCAGTGAAGACCACTGGGCCGTCCAGGAAGAAATCGACAATGACGGTGTTCAGACCACGGCCGCCCTCACCTGTGTGGGCCAGCGCCTGGACCCGCAGAGCAGGTAGGCGCCGAGGGCCTGCCGGGGCCTCGGCAGCGGGTGTGGGAGTGGCTACGTACGCTGACAGCAGATGTACGTGCGTGTAAGTACAGCGGAGCCCCCCTCTGGCCGACGTGCGCTCCTGAGCTCAGCCCCCAGCCTCGGGGGGGTTCTGTGCAGGGTGGCCGCCCCAGGAGGCCCTCATTCTTCACGCTCTCTATGCTGCAGCGGCCCGATTGGCTTGGCAGCCTCAGACACAACCCGGGCTTACCTTTGTCACGGTGCCGGGTCTGACAGGCCTACTTTAAGAACATTATTATTATTATTATTTGCAGTGGAGAGGTGGAGAACAAAATGGGTAGAATAGAAACGCTTTAGGAGGCGAGGGGAAAGGTCCCTGTTGATGAGCACACTGACGTGACTGTAGCCGCCGAGTGGCTGCCTCTTAGCGCCCCAAAGCGGCCATCCTGCTGGGGCCACACCTGGGTGTCAGCACATGGCCTCAGAATGTTAAATTGGGGGAACATGGCGTGGACGGCCCGCACCTGTCTGTGTGGGCTCAGACGCCAGCCTTGGGCTTTGGGGGCTGAGCTGGCCTGGGGGCGGGGGGAGGGCGGTGCCAATGGCCGTGTGCCAGGCACCCAATGGGCAGGGAGATCTCTCACCCTGCAGTCTCTTTGCCTCTGTTACGGATCGTCACCATGGGTTGTCTCTTCTTCCTTTTCTGGTATCCACGCCCTTGGAGGTCCACCACAGCCTTAGCCACAGCAGGGAAGGATGGAATGAAGGAACGGATGACGGAGGGGGGCGGGGTGGGTGGGAGCATGAGAAAGAGAGGAGAGCCTGGGCAGTGCTCGCCTTTCCCCGTGGGGTCCCTGCTGGGTGCTGTCCCTAACGGGGGACCCCAGCCTCAGCCAGAAGTCTGTCCACCTTCTGTCTACAATCTCTCCGAGGGAGGGAAGGGACTCGGGCTGAGTGGCCCAGAGCCTCCTGTTGGGAACAGTGATCAGCGAGGTTGGTGCCTCTCACTGCAAACTCAGCGTTCCAGTTAGCGTCCTGCACGCCTCCTGACAGAGGTTTCAGCCCACACCCCCACGTGACCCGTGGTTTCCCTGGGAATCTGCATCTGCCGGGCGAGCACCCCCTCCCACAGCCTGGGCTGTCAGAGATGCAGAGAGCCTTGGACGTTCACACATGCTCTCCGCTGCAAGGAGTGGAACACGCACCGACAGTGGCTGCAACAATAGGGCTGTGTTATCACCTCAGCTGGCAGGAAATTTAGAGGGGCGTTGTGTGGTTGGTGCTCACCAGGCGGGTTATGCCTGTCCACGCTGTGGTACCCAGTTCACTGGCTGTCATCCTCCAGCTTCTTTCCTCATGGTGGCAAGAAGGCTGCAGCAGGCCCAGCCATCACAGACTCACCCAGTTGTAGACAAAGACTGGAAGGGAAGGGGGCTTCTCCTCAGATATCTCTGTTTACCGGGGAAGACCTCTCCAGCTATGCCCCTGGAAGTCTTTTTTGGGATCTCATCAGTAGGCACGGGGTTCCATGCCATTGCCCATCAAAGCAGGGTCGGTCAGGAAAATGACCATCCGGTATTGTTTCTGGACTTTGTAGTGGCGGGGGGCGGGTGGGCTGCTGTCAGGGAATAAAGGCAAGAATGGTACTCGGTGGCCATATTTTGTCACACTCTTCAGAGGTGGTCTGTCACAGGTCGAGGCTTGATCTCCGTTCTGCGCTGGGACACGTGGGATGCGGTTCCCACTGGGAGACGTCCTCCTGGTGGCTGGGGCGCCCATCATGGTGGCTTTGTCCAGGGGGTGCCGTTAGGTCTGTACTGGTGAAGTCCAAGCGGTGAGGGGACCCAGGTTCCTTGGGTACGTGGGGAAGTTTGGGGGTGTCTGGGCCCAGGTGCTCAAGCAGCACCTCAGCTGCCTGTCTCTTGTCTTTCCTCTGGGTTGGCGTCCCCTCTGGCAGGCTCTTCCTCCAGATGGCAGGTGGGCCCCCCACCCCCAGGACCCCTCACTTCCCTGGGGAGAAAGCTGCTTCTCCCTGTCGGGTCCGCACCAGGCCTGGGGCACCATCACTGCATCTCTCTGTTTGGTGTAACGTGGCTCGAGGACCCCCGGAACCCGTCTCTGCAGCCAGCCCCGGAAGCAGGGGCCGATGGACCTGCCTGATGACATGGGCGGGCTTCGACTGTGGGAGAGGGTCCCGCTGGGGGATGGGTGCAGGGGCGCAGCACAGGGGTGGCCGGCTAGTCGCCCCAGCCTCCTGTTGTGCTGGGGGCGTCCGCATGGCCTCACGTCCTCAGACACTGCGGGTTGGGGCGTGCTGGCGGTTCCGTGGGCCATGCACAGCACGGGAGCTGTGTGGAAACTTTGGGCTGACCTGGTGGTGACGTTTTAAGTTCAAGGAAGAACACGGGCTGTGGAGATCACTTCTGGTTTTGTGGGCATCGGTTTTGTGTTCTCTTTAGGAGGGACGAAACGTTACAGGAGAAGAAGTGTTACACGCGCGGCCATGTCACTGCTCCGCAGCTCACCTTCCAGCGCTTTCTCGGTCCCCTGCAGAGTCCGGCCTCTCCGGGTGGGAGGGGCGCACCCAGCTCACCACCTGTCCCGAGAAAACCCGCTCCCTACCCGTGATAAGTAATTGCTGCTGTTTGTACTTTTTTGTGGAATCGTGGTATCAAATGAGGTGTGAAATGCAGGCTCACGGGCGTGTTTGTGGCTGACAAAGGGAATATGTGGATGTATCACTAACCAACCTCCCACGGAAAGCTGTAGTCTCTGAATTGTGACAACCTTGGGTGGAAAAGAGTTTTTAATAGAATATAATGTACAAACTGCCTGAAAGTCTGTGATAAGAACTGAAAGTGTGTTGTATGCGCAGAGCCCAGGCACTCAGCTGGCGAGGCTGGGAAGGTCTTAATTTGAAATGTTTAATGAGCCCTCATTGTGAGGGAATGTGAGGAGTGCCGATGGAACCAGCAGATAAGGCTGGTGCTGCCAGCAGAGGAGGGAAGAGATTAGACAGACCAGCAAATTTGAAAGCGTTCGGCACAGATAACTCGGGACCAAAGGGGACGGAAGTGTGATGATAGGCGGTTCGTTGGAAACCGTGCCGGGCTGGAGGGATTGAGACAAGGGCGGACCGTGAAGGGTTTCTTCTGGCCAGTGGGACCCGAACCTCAGAGAGAGGCTGCAACTGACCCGAACCTCAAGAGAGGATGCAGCGCCCTCACTACGGAGCCAGCGCGCATCCGAAAGTTGGAGCAGAGGTGGGGGAGGCTCAGTGGTGCCTGTGGAAGGAGCTTCTGCTTCCCCGTGGACAGAAAGGCTGCTGGAGCCTTAAACAGTCTTCTCTACAGACACAGAACAGCCTGCTTCATTGCAGTCCCAACTCAAGGTGAAGTCAAGGTCGAAGTCAAATGTTGATGGTGTTTGGCAATCGGGAGCCTAGTGCAGTAGCCCAGAAGCTAGGACCCACTGAGCAGAGCACTTAGTTGTAACTCACTTGGCTAACTCTTCACCCTTTCTGTGAAACAGACACTAAGTAACAGTGTGACCAGAAGGAAGTCACTGTGTCGTGTGTCCCTGTGTGGATTTGTGACCGTGAACCAGGCTATGTCTTTCGTTGCACTTAAGGTTCTCATTCAAGTGAAAAACGAGAGTGAAAGAAATTACCAATTTATCTATAGATATGTTACACACACTGAAATATTACTTGGCAATAAAAAAGAATTAAATCTTGCCACTTGTGATGACATGGATGGACCTAGAGGGCCCTGTGCTCAGTGAAATAAGTGCGACAGAGAAGGACAAATGCCACATGTTTTCTCTTGTACGTGGGATCTAAAAAGGAAAATCCCCCGTAGACTAAACAAGACAAAGTCCAAGCAGGCCCATAGACAGACAGAAGCTGACGGCCATCAGAGGGGATGGTGGGCGAAGGGGCGTAAACAGTGGAAGGACACAAAAAATACATAAAAAAGACTTCCTGTGATTGGGGCAAAATGGAAAAAAAGAAGGAACGAAGACAGAGCAGTGATCCTAACAGCTGCCTCTGTTTCTGAGAAAAGTTCTGTTTTTCTACCAGACTCAATTTCTGTTGGATTCTTTCCTTCTGTAAAAGCTTGTGTTGAGAGGTGAAAGTATGTGGAATGTTTTTGTATGACTCTGAGGGAGATTTTTGTGATTCTGTTGTTTATCCCTTATTTTTTTTCAGAAAATGAAAAGCCATGTAATGCTTGTTACATGCCAGACACTTCAATAAACGTTTTAGGAATGTGAACTTTAACAATCAGAAGTATGAGAACCCCGTCAGGCAGATAGCTGTCATCATTCCCATTTAACAGACGTGCACACTGAGGCACAGTTCCCATGGCTTCCCCACGTCTCGGGACCACAAGGAGCCAAAGCAACCTGCTTTCAGAGTCCAAGCTAAGCCACTCCCCTAGACTGGGCACCAGGTGCCAGGAGATGCCTCGAAGAGATGTTTATTGATGAGAGAGAGAGAGGAAGAGGGAGAGAGAGAAACCGATCTGTCACTTCCCATATGTGCCGGGACCAGGGATTGAACCCTCAACTGAGGTACAAGGCCCTGACTGGAAATTGAACCCAGAAGCCTCTGGTGTACAGGACAGCGCTCTAACTAACTGAGCCACCTGGCCAGGGCTGTAATTAAGAGTCTTGAGTTGAGGCCACCCTAGACGATCTGGTGGCCCTTCCATCCAATGAGGTGACCTTGTGAGATAGACACACAGAGGAGAAGGCATTGCAGAGCTGGAGGCAGAGATGGGTGGGGTGCCGCTCGAGCCAGTGGATGCAGGAGCCACCTACCAAGAGCGCCAAAGGCAGTGGAGGTACCTTCCCCTCGAGCCTCAGGAGGCAGCATAGAACTCTGGCTTCCAGAGCTGCAAAGAATCGGCCTCTCTTGTTTCAAGCCCTCGAGTTTGTGGCACTTGTTACAGCATCCCTAGGCAGCTGATTCAGGGGCGTGGGGACCACTAGCTAACTGAGTAAGTCGCCCACACGGCCGGGGAGGCTTACGAAGTGAAGTGTGCTGTTTTCAGGGTGCCAGGCCTCCGAGATTTAGAGAGAACTCCCCAGGTGATCTGAGCCGGCGGCCAGAGTTGAGAATCACGGATACAGGAATGAATGAAGTACTGATGAATTTCTCACTGCCAGGAGACACAGGTGATTCATTTTGAACAGTTTCAGGATCTGAAAATAATGGATTTAGAAACACGCAGTTCCCGATGTGCAGGGGCATCGGCCGTGGGGCTCCTGGAGACCTCTGAGCACCATCGACACAGTGGTCTGGAACCGGGATCCGAGGCAGAGAAGCACAGCAGACCCCGAACTGGTCTGGGGTTTCCGCCGGAACGTGGCCATGAGTCCGCCTACGGGAAATGGAGGGCTCCCAAAACAGGCTCAGGCCAGCCTAAGGAAAGACAAAAGAAATACTTTAAAAACACTCCACCTCTTTTTCTACCCAGCGGGAAACCCTGTGCGAATGTGTGCTGCTGGCCAGTATAAAAAGGCTTCTCACTTCAAAAGTTGCAGCCGCTGCGCTGGGGGGAGTTTGGAAAACACAGCTGAGTCAAATGAAGGGATGAAAGTCATCCCCAGACCCGTGCGTGATTCGGGGCAGGCATGGCTAGGGTGTGGATGCGTACATTTGTGTGTGTTCACATGTGTATGTACATACACTAACACGCCATTTTTGTCAATACTAGAATTGGTTTAGCTTTGAAAACTGTTTTCTGTAATCAGGTAGAATAAATACATGACACTATTTGACTGTAACAATAAATCCCCACCCCTTTGAAAAAACTGATACAAAGTGGTGGGCTTCTTCCTCTTCAAATACACACCCACCCACACATAAGCAGTTCTTTTCAACAGTTTCAGGATTCCTGGGCCCTTGCAACGAACCTGTCATTTTAAATGTAACGTTTAATAGCAGTGTAACATTCGATTGATACTGTAGCTGGATCGTCTGTTCATTCCCCGTGTTTCATCTCCATCCTCTTTGAAACATTGCTGCTGGCTATTGTTATGATGTTTCAATCTCCCCCTTTTAAACATTCTTTTTTTTCTTTTTTTAAACATAAAGTATCTGTTAAATATTCCTGTATGTAATCTTTAGGAGAGAATGTGAGCAGTGAATAGGTCAAACGATGAAGTTTTTGATGCTTTTGTGACATTTTCCTGCCAGCTCCCTCCGCCAGCTCAGTGTGAGACACCAGTTCTCAAAACAACAACGACCCCCTGCTCTTTTCCCTGTTTAGTTTTGCCTCTGTGTGTGTCAGGTAGCTAAAATTACACAGTGTGTACAGTACGCTCTTCTGATTGGATCCTTCCACCGAGTCTGTGCACTTAGGTTCCTCCATGTCTTTTCATGACGTGATCGCTCAGTTTTTTTTCCGGCACTGAATAATCGCCCACTGTCTGGACGGACCACAGCTTATTTACCCACCCTCTGCTGAAGGACATCCCGGTTGCCCCCAAGGTTTGGTAATGACGAATAAAGCTGCCGTAAACATCCATGTGCATATATTTTTTTGTGGGCAGAAGTTTTCAGCTCCTTTGGGTGAATACCGAGAGGTGTGGTTGCTGGATCCTATGGTAAGAGTGTGCTGAGTTTCGTGTGAAGCCGCCGCACTGTCGTGCGCAGTAGCTGCACCACTTTGCATTCCCACCAGCAGCAAGCGAGCCTTCCTGTCGCTTCACATCCTCACCAGGATTTGGCTGTTAGTGTTTGGGTTTTGAGCTATTCTCATGGGTGTGTAGTGGCATCTCATTGTTTTAATTTGCAGCTTCCTAATGACATGTTTTTAAAAAGAGTTTATTTATTATTTTTAGAGAAAGAGAGGGAGAGAAACATCAATGTGGCCCCCACTGGGGACCTGGACCACAATCCAGGCATGTGCCCTGACTGGGAATTGAACTGGCGACCCTTTGGTTCGCAGGCTGGCGCTCAATACACTGAGCCACATCAGCCAGGGGTCCCTAATGACATATTTGGAACATCTTCTGTGTGGTTATTTTCCATCTGTGTATCCTCTCTGGTGAGGCGTCTGTTCAGACCTTTGCCCATTTCTTATTTGGGCTGTCTGTTTTCTTATTGCGGTGCCGAGAGCTCTTTGTATGTTTTAGACACTGGTCCATGGTTGGCTATGTGATTTGCAAACACCTTCTCCCAGTCTGGGGTTTGTCTGTTCATTCTCTTAACCAGACATACCTTTTTGAGTTGCGACACCCTGTCTGGAATAAACTGACAGTTTTCAAAGTGGCTACATGTAGATGGCTCAGAAGTTTTCCTAATTCTCAAGATGAATAGTTTGGAGAAAAATAAACCCATGTTTGGGTGTTCTGTAGTTGTTGGTAAAAATGAAGCAAAAGTGTCTCATCTTACGCCCCTGAGCCTACTGACCAGGGAAGCCTCAGGGGCTGAGCGCTGTGTCCTGGTGATGTGCAGACCATTCTTGGAATGTCCCTGAGGCTGCCTCCTGGCCTCGGGCTGTGGTCCTTCCCCTCAAATCCCTCCTGCTACTAGTGGCCAGGCTGATCTTAAAACGCTGCCTTCATCACGACCTGGTGGCTCCCTGTCGCCTGTCTCAGCAGGTCTAAACAATCGGCTGGACTTTTACAGTCCTTTTTAGAAGCAGGGCTCACACTCTTTCCTCAGATGCTCAGAACCCTGGTCCAAGAGACAGATGCTGAGATGGAGAAGCTCAGTCAGCAGGGGGCACTGTGCACAGTTCTAGGACAAGAGACCAAGGAAGCAAGGAAGGGGGCACGGTGTGTTCTGTAGGGAGGAATCCAGAAAGGCACCTCAGAGGCGGTGACGTTTGACCTGGTCCTTAAAGGGTGGGCAGGAGTTTAAAGGTGCTTAAAAATAAACATTTCTGAGAAGATGGCCTGTGTAGCTATTCTCTATATAATATCAACACTGAATGGCGTTAGTCTTCCAGAATGCTCTCTGAGGCAGAAACTGGGAAGTGGCTGGAGTCCCTGCACATAAAGCAGCTGTGTGTGTGTGGTGGGGGGGGGTGGTGGCCCTGGATGGGACCACTTGGAGTCTGGGAGACGTGCCGATGGGGAGGGGTGTCTTACTGGGAGCAGAGCCTGCTAACTGCAATATTGATTGAGCACCTACTGTGGGCCAGGGCCTACGCTATACATTATCCTCCTATATCCTCAGAATATCCCTGCGAAGAGGACAGCCCCACTCACAGGTGGCGACAGTGAGGCTCACAGAGCTGTGACTGGGAGCCTGGGATCAGAGCGCAGACTAAGATTCTAGAACAGTGCCAGGCATGTGGAAGGCACTCTGCAAAGCAAACCTCTGCCCAGGGTCAGCAAGACTTTTGCAGGATGTTGGAGGCCTTCCCAAGCCCCTAGTTGAAGCTTTATCATGGTTGTTCACGGCTCCAGGAAGCTGAGCCCGAGTCACCGCTTTGCGGATCCCAGACATTGCCGGGTTGTGAAATGGAAATATTGATACAGCAGAGTTTTTCTCCGGAACTCCCAGCACCGCTAGATTCTGACGCGCCTGTTCTTACCGACTGCGGACTTTAGGTCTCCCGTGGGGTCTGGTGTTCGTAGCCCCTGAGTGGGCAGACGGAGGGTCAGAGGAGACTGGAGACTTTCTCTCCAAAGACCTGCCAGCGTGGGGTTTGAAACCTTTGTGGCAAATTTCTGACGGGGTTATGGGGAGTTAATGAAACCAATGGAAGGTAACTTGCAAAGTTGGCACCAATGGGAAGCCTCTTAATTTGGTCTTTAACATTGTTATTTGTTTATTAGGAACCCCAGCCACTGCTAAATCATTTTGTTTTCACATCATTGTTTTCACATATTTATTTACCTTTTTGGGGCATATCATATTTATTATCACGGCATTGTTGCCATTGACCAAATGGGCCACTGAATCCACAAAACCTTCCTCTCGTCCAGCATCAGCCTTGGACAGAAGCGGCCAAACGCACCTTTGCTTGGGTGCGTCCCCCACGTCCCCCGAGTCCCCGCCCTCAGGACTCTCGGCTTCCTGGAGCACGTTCTCTGCGATTTCAGTCTGTGTTTCCCGAGCCTGCCTGCGGCGAAGCCCCAGTGGCACCCAGCCTGGAGACCGACCCGAAAGGCATCAAGCCCGATTCTCTTTCCCTTTCTGCCTGAGAAGAAACCTCTGTGTCTCCTGAAAGGACATTATATTTGGTTTTACTCAGCTCCATGGCTAGCATCCCGTTTTGCTTTCCATAGGTGCCAGCTCGACATGGCTGCACCTTCCGGGACCGAGAGCTGTTCGTGGCCTGTACCCGGGCTGGCGCTTTTGGCAGCTGGGCGCTGTTTGCAGGAGGGGTGTGTGTCCCCCTCTGCCAGCAGCGCTCCCCTGTCTTACCAGACGGTCCATATAAGAAAACTAGTGGACTGTAACGTTCAGGACAGTTGTAGGTTTACAGAATAATGGAGCAGACAATGCAGAGATTCCGCATGGAAACCGCCCCCCATGCCCGCTCACGCCCACCAGGTACAGACGCCTCACGTCAGTGCAACGCATTTGTGACAACTGACAGCTCACTGTGGATGCTCAGCTCTGTCACCCTGTGTCCGGATTTCCTCAGTTCTCGCCGAACGTCCTTTGTCTCTGCCCCAGGGCCTGTCCAGGACACAGTGCTGCTCGCAGGCGTCACATCTCCTTCGGTCCCCCGGCTGTGCCCATTTCTCAGCCTCTCCTTGTTTCCGATGAGCTGGGCCAATTTGGGGGCACTGGTCAGGGGTTGGGGCCTGTCCCCCTAGTGTGACTTGCCTGATACCCCTCTCCTCGCCTAGATGGGGTTATAGATTTTGGGAGGCAAAGTGCCATTTTTGTCCCATCATGTCAATGGTACATCTGTCATGTGGCTTATCTGTCGACCTTGACCTTGACCACCTCTCTGAGGCTCCAGGGTCTGCCGTCACAGTGGGTCGCCATGCCGTTGGGTGAACTGTACCTTCAGCTTTGTCTCTGTTGCCAGGTCACCCTCGGGAACACTGTCCCGACGGGCAGCTGTGTGTGAGGTTCCAGACATGAGCCCTGGCGCGCCACCTTTGGGATGGTGCTGCTCTGCCTTGGTGCTGCGGGCCGTCTGTTGGCGGCCCGTCAGAAGGGCTCTTGCCTCCAACACCGCCATTCAGTTTTCCTGCCACCAGGAGGTGGAATCGAGTCCCTCCTCCTTGTGGAAGGACGACTGAAGTGGGAAATAAGGAATGCACAGTGTCGTAGTTAAACAGCAGCAGACAAGCTGACGGATCGGCTGTTGCTTGGATCTTGCTAGAAAGGGAAAGAAAATGATATTTAATCATTAAAAAAAATAAAGGCAGCGATGATGAATTGGAGGCATTCCGACGCTGAGTGATTCATCGGGGGTGCACTCAGATTCCCAGGGAGGAGAGGGCCTGGCCCTGCCCTCCTCCGGAGATGGGACCACTCTGCTGTGCCATCGCAGGGACAGTTGCCACCTGGCCCTGAGGCAGAGGTGGCACCTGTATCCAGGCGGCAAATTGGTAGTCCACAAGCCTGTTTTGTGTGACTTGTATATTTTTCCCTTCAATTTGGGCTGATAATGAACATGTCAGGAGATTTGACTTAAAAACGCACATTTCAGGCATCTCTGGAGAATGTGGACCTAGGGCTGATGGGGGGCAGTTTAAGTTAGAAGTTGCCCTGCTCTCGCTTGCCTCAGTCCCCTCCACTCCCTACTGTCCCCCCAAACTGGGTGAAAACACTGGCCCCGATTCCAGTGTGTTTGCGTGGGGTGTCCCCACAGCTCACATGCGATGCTCTGCCACCAGCGGGGTGTCGGGCAGTCTGACTCCATCCTGACGCTGTGTCCCTGGGGATGCTTCAGACCACCCAGTGGAGGCTCCGTCCTGCAAGGCCGGCCTCCTCTGCCAATGCCAAGTGCAGGTCCAGGTTGTCACCTGGGTTTCCGACCAGCTGCTGTGGCGCCGAGGTTCCCACGGGCCCCTGCTCGGGTTTGGTTAATTTGCTAGAGCGGCTCACAGACTGGGGAAGCAGCTGATTTCCTGGGTCCCAGGTTTACTCTGAAAAACTAGAACTCCAGACCAGCCAGGGGGAGAGGTGTGGGGGGTGAGGTGTGGGCAAGGGCGTGGAGCTTCTGAGTCCTCTCTGGGTGCCACTCTCCCTGAATCTCCACATGGGGTCCCTTCTGGGGCACCAGAGCCGGGGCCAGGGAGGGGGTCTCTTGGTGGCCCTTCTGTCCTCAGGGGTTCAATCCTAATCTGTCCTGTAAGTCGAGTTGAGTTTCGGACGCGTAGAAATGCCGGTCTTTGGGAGGCATCTCCTGGTACTCGTTTCAACTGAGGTGCCAAACGAAGATGGTCGGGGGTCAGAGTTGGCCGCTGGCCTCCGCCTGCCACCTCTCAGATGCCAGCCGGTCCCTCTGAGTCATGAGAGAGTGGACCACGCGGTGGGGACAGCCTTCCAGGTGGTCAGAATCCGGGGGTGCATCCGCTGTTCACACATCACCACAACCCTCTGACACGCTGGCCAGCACCTCAGGTCCTGGGGACCCTCCCTGCGAGAGGTCATGCTGAGAACCCAGGGTCTCTGAGCCACATTTCAGGGAGCTGTGTTGGAGGCACTTCTAGAATGGTTCTTCTCCAAGGTGGAGAGTGGGCTTCTGTTGCTTTTGCTTTTCCCTGCCCGTGGCCCAAGGCCCAGGGCCCCACGGAGGGCAGTGTGTTGGGGCTCAGGCAATGGCTGGATGTGCTCTTTGTCTCGTGTGGGGAGGGACGGCCGGTGACGGTCCCCTCTGTGAACCTGCCGAGGATGGGGTGGCGTGGGCTGCTTGGTCTCCTGTCGTACCCGCGGGTCCCCCGGGGACTCCCGAGTGGCCGCCCTGGGAGCCCTGCTGGGAAGAACGCACCAGCTCCCTGCTTTGAGCGCGTCCCAGGCCGCGGGGGCCTGTCACTGCTGGGGACATCTCCCCACTCCATTTTTTGCTAATGGTTCTTCCTCAGGAGACAAAGTGAGTTTACCTGAAATTGACACGGGAGCAGTGTAATTAAGCATTTTCCACCACAGCAGGTGCCACCGACGCTAAACAACCCATTGAAATGGTAAGAAAAATGTCTGTTTTGTTGTTGTTGTTTGTTTTCTTAAAACATCTGTTAACAAGATAGTCTTGTTTCTGTTTGTCGTCTCCAGCGCCTGGGTGCCAGTAATTCCAACGAGGGCCGCCTACGGTGAAATTGAGCGGAGTCGGGCAGGCAGAGTCAGGGGAACTATTTTTTCCAGCAGCAACTTATTAACGTTGCCTTCCCCCCAGTCAGGAAACGTCAGACCTGTTTGGGGCGTCTGCCGGGCAGAGGGAAGTGTGATTTCCCCACTGTCGATCCTCTCCCTTGTCTTAAAGGTGAGAATAATAGGTCTTCACCCCCCTTTGCTTACAAAGACGCAGGATCTGGGACGGGACACAGCCCTCCTATTTGCTGGCACAACGCCTCACTTTTATGCGAGTTTCCTAGTTTGCACGCAGCAATTTTCTTTATGTTGCTTTGCGTGCTTTAGAGAGGAATGCGAGGCCGTCGCTGGAAAACAGCAGAGTGTAAAGGACCCCGTTTATGCTGTTTCAGGGTGCAGTCACTGCCCTGCTCCCCGACTTTAGCACATTCTCTCCTTTTGGGGGCTTCATTTTCTATTGCGGGCATTTACAGAGGAAACTGCCAACTCTCTGTAAGCCTTTCAGGAGCTCTTCCCTATTTCTTCAGATGAATGGTACATCATTTACTTAATTTCCCTGTTGAGGCCAGTTAGGTGATTTCTAAATATTTTGCTGTTCCAAGTAGTACTTAAATTTTCATTTTTTAAATGATTTTCTTTGGTGCATTTTCAGAAGTGATGGTGCTGGTTGTGGATGTTTTTAAAGGCTTATTGCATGCTTCAGAAAATTGCTTCTCAGAAAGTTCCAGCTAATGCTCGTGGGGGCCATCTGGTTCTGCCCTCTGTGTGCCCACCTGCCCGCCCGGTCCTCCTCTACCCGGGAGACTTGATTCCTGTGGCCCCGGGTGCAGGCATCTCACACCCCACACCTGGCGCCGCCCTGCTGGTGCGTGGGCTCCAGACTGGGTGATCTGCTCTGCCTGCCCACCGGCCTCTAGGTGTGGCGGCCGGCCTGGCAGTGAGCTGGGCCACCCAGGGAAGTCTGCCTCCGGGGGCTACGGCCTTGTGGGCACCACCACAGTTGGTGTCTGAGGGTCTGAGCCCGTCTGGACTCCTCCGGCCCCGGCCAAGGGGCCCCGCTTTGGGACCGTCTCTGTACATGCTCTCTGAGCTCTCATTTTACTTTGGTACCTTTCCCTCATTGTAGCTGATCATTCTTCGTAGTGAACTTTGCTGTTCAAATGGCTTAATGGACCCCGAGTGGTGCCTTCCCTCGCAGAATGGCTGACACGCTGGCCTGGAAGGAGTGAGCCCGCGATAAATGTTATTATTACTAACATCACGTGTGTTTTTATCTGTGGTCTTACTGTGTGATTTCCCTCTGTTGTTCTGGCCTATATCCCTTCCTTGCTTTCTTTTAGGTTGATCAGGAAAAGGTCGATCATAAATACATTCTCAGCTGAGAAGTTGCACACATTGTGTTAGGGCTGCTCTAGAGAATTCCACGTTTCACTTTTATTTGTTGAAGCCCAGTGTTGTTTGTCAACTATGCCGTATTTCCAGGCAGTTCCTGACCACACTTTATGCCACCGACCCCTTCCCCTGATTATATGCCATTGCTATGGTGCAGACGACACTCCGCCAGTGCTATTTTACACGGTCAGTATTCGCTTCGTTCCCTGTGTGTTTGCCTTTTTCTTCACTCTTTATTCCCTTCTGCCTTCCTGCTTCCCTCCGGGTCTGCTCTTATTCTGCTGTCATTAGTGTTTTATGTAACAGTGTTTGCTGTAGGTAAATGTTGTCAGTTGTTGCTGGAAACGCCTTTGCTTCGTTTCTGTTTTGGAAGAATACTTTGCCTGGGAGTAGAGATCGAAGCTGGCACTTACTTTTCAGCACTTTGAATAGATCATTATACCGTCTTCTGGCTCATGTGGTTTGTGTCAAGCAGTTGCCGACAGTCTAACTATTTTTTCTTCCAAGGTTGTCTTTTTTTCCTATGGCTGCTTTTTTAAAAAATCAGAAGTTCTCGAGGTATCATTTGGATACAATAAAACACATCCACTTTCGATGTACATCTGATGTGTTTTGACAAAGGTGTGCACCTGACTAATCAACACCACCAGCAAGATGCATACTGTTGCCATGACAACCGGAGGTGATCGAGCGCCCATCCGAGTCAACCTCCCCACCCTTGTTCCCAGGCAACCGCTGACCTACTTTCCATCTCTGTAGAGCAGATGGGCTCCTTCTAGAGTGTCACGGAGCCGGAAAGGTGCCTGGCAGCTCTCACTCAGCGTGCTGCTTTGGGACGTCTCTACAACGTCGTGTGTATCAGCACTTCGTCCCTCCTCCGCTCCACAGTGGCATTCTGCCGCGTAGATGCAATTTGTTACTTGTCTGTCCACGGACATTTCGATCGTTTCCAGCTTCATGCTATTGTGAATGAAGTTGCCACAAATGTTCATATCCAAATCCTTGTGTGGAGGTACATTAACGTTTCCTGTGGTGAGTTATCCAGGAGTAGGTCACTGGGTCACAGGGGAGTGCATGTTTCACTGTGTAAGGAACTTACAGATTGTGTTTCATCATTGTATCCTGTCGGGGGAGTTTCAGTTGCTCCTCACCCTTGTCAACATTTGACAGTGTCTGTCTTTAATTTTAGCCATTCTGGTGAGTGTATAGACTCGTTACACTGTGGTTTATTTACATTTCCCTAGTAACTAAATATTTGGAGCATCTTTTCCTGTGCTTACTTGCCATTCATATATCTTCTTTGTAGATATGTGTGTTCGAATCTTTTGTCCACTTAAAAAAATCTGGTTGGCTGTGTTCTAATTATTAAATTGTAAGAGTTGTTTTTATGTTCTGGGCACTAGACTCTTATTAGATAAATATTTGGAAACATTTTCTTCTAGTCTGGCTTCCCCTTTACTTTTATTTCCTTTTTTATTTTTTGCCTTTTGAGGAACAAAAGTTTTAAATTTTGATGTGGTAGAGTACCACATCAAAATTTAATTTAAACTTAGTAAGTTTATTGATTTTTAATTTTATGGTTCGTGATCTTTGAGTTCTATTTTTAACCCTACCCAGAGTCATAAAGACTTTGGACTGTATTTCCTTGTAGGAGTTTTGTGGTTTTAGTTCTTATGCTTAGGGCTGTAATTCCACCCTCAACCCCCTGCTTTGTGTGTGTGTGTGTGACATGAGGTAAGGATCCAGGTTCTCTGCTCTTTTTTTCCCTTCTTTTGGTTCTCTCTCTCTCCTTCCTTCATTTCATCCTTCCCTCCTCTCTGTCCCTTTCTCCCTTCTTTCCTATGGCTTTTTTTTTTTTTTTTTTTTGCCAAGTTCCCAGCATGGTTGTTGAGAACAAACTCCCCACTGAAGCACTGTGATGCCCTTGTTGAAAATCTGTCGGCTACACGGGTGTTTGCACGCCCGTCTCTGGACTCTGTTCTGTCCCAGGTAGGGGTGTGTCTGTTGGGCCACGTCATGTTAATTATTCTGAGACCAGGTGTTGTAAGTTCTTCAGATTTTATCTTCTGTTTCAAAGCTGTTTTGCTATTCTAAGTCTTTTGAATTTCAAAATAACTTTTGGATTCAGCTTATCAATTTCTAGAAAAAAATGCACCTTCTGGGATTTTGGTTGAGCTTCCATTGCATCCAGAGATCAAGTTGGGAGAATTCATGCGCATTTGTAACAATAGCAAGTGTTCTGATCCATGAATAGGTGGTAGCTGTCAATTCATGTGGGTCTTTTCAAACTTTGCTAGGCAACATTTTCTATTTCTAGTGTAGGGACATTGCAAATACTTTGTTGAATTTATTCCCTAAGTATTTCCTGCTTTTTGATGCTATTGCAAATGTCATTCTTGTTTACAATTTTAATATCCAACTATTAATTTAGAAATAGAATTGGCTTTTTACATTGATGTTATATTCCATGACTTTACTAATCTCACTTAGTAGTTCTAAGAAGGCTTTTTTTGGTGGATCTCCGAGAACTCTCTGTGTGGATGCCCGTCGGTTATGTTAGCTGAAATCAGGGACAGTTTACTTCTTTTCCAGTTTGAGAGCTGTTTTCTCTTTTCTTACGCTGTTGTTGAGAACTTGATCTCAGGAGAAAGCATTCAGTCTTTCCCCACTTACTATAATGTTAGCCAGAGTGTCTGTTTTTTGTGGCTGTATTTTATAAGATTGAGGTAGTTTTCTTCTATTTCTACTTTGCTGTGAGGACTTATCATATTGTATTGTGTTAAACTGTCTTTCTTCGTTTATTGAAATCATCACACTTCTTTCTTTAGAAATTGTTTACTTTGGTGAAGTACATTGATTGGTTTTCAAATGTTAAGTCAGAGAGAGAGAGCACGTACTTGAGAGTGAGCGAGCAACAATACAAATAATAGAGCAGATAGAGTCAAGTGGGAACTGGTGAATCTGGGGAAAAGCAAAAAAAAGCAAGTGAAAGTGAATCCGGGTATTCTTCATAATATTCTTGTTCCTGTAGCTTTTCTGTAAATCGGAGTTTTCCCCCAGTAAAGTGATAAAACATTAAAAAGTGACAGAAGTCTCTGCCTGTGAACGCTGTGTTGCGCCCCCCGAGGGCCCGCAGTCTGCCGTTCGGATTGCCCGGCTTCCACAGCCCACACGGCCCCGTCCCCCCAGGTGTCTGGTCAGGGTCTGTTGTGTGCTGGGTGTTGTGTTTTCAGAAATTTCGGTGGAATCGAGTCCTCAGATGATGCCCCCTTTCTTCAAGAGACCTTAGGTGTGCTCCGCAGGGGCCCCGGCACGGGAAGTCTAGGACACCAGAGTCAACTTGGGTCTCCTTCACGGACACTTTCAGGGACTGCTGACCTGACTGATGGAAAAGCTCAGAGCGCTAGCCCGCGTCTGGTTCACCCTCATTCCCACGCAGCGGCCCTGGGGTTCCCAAACCAGAGTGTGCGTGTGTGTGCCTGGGTGTCGATTCGCTAGGTTGTTGTTTTTCCAGGCTTCTCTTGTCCCCTGGAGTCTGGCTCAGCGATTCTTCCCCCTTTTGGTCTGTTTTTCTGATGCCTTCAGTAAATCCTTATATTTTGGCCAGCTCTTCTTTCGACCTGGTTGGGACTATCCAGGCAACTGTTGCTGAAAGCAAGGGTCTCCCAACCTGATTTAAAAAGGATGGAGGTGCAGCTGACACACATTACATTGGTTTCACGTGTACAGTGTCACATTTGCTGTTTCATCTACTTCGAAATGGCCGCCACACCCAGGCTAGTTAGCGTGCGTCACCGCCCGCAGTCACGGAAGAGTTCGTTCTCGTGAGGAGGGCTTTCAAGGTCTGCTTTCTTCGAGACGTGCAGACACACACCGCACACTACTGACCATGGCCACAGGCCTCACTTCCCTTCCCCGAGACTTGTTTGTTTTGTAGCTGGGAGTTCTCGCCTTTTGACCCCTGCACCCGCCTTGCCCGCCCTCTAGCCCCGCAGCTGGCAGCTACCCGTCCGCTCTTGGTGTCTGTGACATGGGCTCGCTCGTCTGTCTCTTAGGTCCCTCACGTCAGGGAGCTCCATGGGCCCTCCTCTCTCTGCCCGCCTGACCTCACTCAGCGCGATGCCCTCGGCGTCCGCCCACACTGTTGCGGGTGGCAGGACTCCGCTTCCTCGTGGCCAAGCGCGTGCCGTCGCGCAGATGACCCGCCCTGCTCTCACCTGCCTGCCCGTTTGTGGGCACGGAGGCTGCCCCCGCGTCCTGGCTACCGTGAATGATGCCGCAGTGCGCACGGGTGGCTGGGTGACACATTTTTACTCTTTTCCATGTGGCGGGTTCACTGTGCTTGCACGTCCGTCACCTTGGGGACACACGGTTGTAAGTGCTTCTCTAGAAAAGTTTCAGGCAGTGGGAGTGCTCAGGCCCAGGGGTGGCATGTTTTGGGCATTTCAAAGCAGGAAATCATTTTCCCAAGTGGCTTCGCTGATCCACCCCTCCTGGTGATGTGGGGGATCTCTCACCTCCACATTCTTCCAGGGGCCTGACGTCGTCCTGAGCTTCCCGTGCAGTCGGTTTGCTGAGTGGCGCTAATGTTTCCTTACTGTTCCGATTCCCACTTCAGCGACTGTTAGCAACTTCGAACATCTGTTCATGAGTTTATCAGCCATTTGTATTTCCTTCTCTGCGAGAACCCTTTTCATATCATTTGGCTACAAACTGATATTTCTTCATTGCTTCAGAGATGCTCTTTATGTGTTCTGGAAGTGAATATTTTATTTCTCTATCAAAATTTCTTCAGTTGGTTCCTTCTCTTCCCTTTGGGTGGAGCCTTTGGTCTGACGTGTGTCTGAAACTGCAGAGAACCAGGGATCAAGCTGCTATTCTCCGAGTCCAAGTATTCTCTCCGACACCAAAATCCTTCTTAAACTGCGTCTCCTGGAATTTTCCTAATAACCTCATTTATTTCTTTTGCATCTCAGTGAATTGCATGGATAGACAGTCCAACATTAGATTTTTTTTTTTTAGTTCACTCACATTTCATGAGCACTTGCAGCTTGCATTTTACTTTCAAATTTTGTGGGACGCATTTTAAATGAGTGTACTCGGTGACCTTTTTGTAGACGGCAGAAGGAGTTGCTTTTCTTGTCACATCTCTTCTCCGTCTTCCTAGTTCTCCCCTAATGACGACGGGAAGAAGCCTCAGCATGCAGTGGTGACAGAGCCCCGGGTCCAGCACGGGGGCTGGTGGGGGGCACCCGGCTACCCCCGGCTTGCTGTGTGCCTGCAAACAGACTTCCCTTTTGGGCCAGTTTCCTCAGCCTCAAAATGAGAGCCTTTATTTGCAACCTTTACGAGTTTTTTCTGGCGCTCATGTTTTTATAATACTATCGTGATGAAATTTAATCTTTTAAAAGGTTCATATCAGTGTTGCTGAAGACCTTCGGCCTGAAAGTAAATGATGCATCAGACACCAGGGGCAAAGAAGAAGTTATTGAAAAGCTCTCCAGCATAGAGCTATTCCCCATCGGCCTCGTACAGAGTATCAGTCCATTTAGAGACTTCCGGGGAAGCAGCCTAAAGGCCAGGTGGCCAGACGCGTTCGGAAGCCCCTTCGCATTGTGCCCTCCATGCAGCCTGCTCTCAGAGACGCCAAGCGCGCACGAGCTCCTTCAACTCTGCAGGGCTGCGGGGGCAGGTGACGGTCCCCCAGCCCCAGAGGATGAGCCAGTCACGCGGCCCTTCTGGGTCGTCCCTGTCGTGTTAATTGCTGTCGGGGCAGCTTGTCCTTGTCCCCTGCCCTAGGAACAGGGCCAGGCCTGACAGAAGACATCGCTTGTCCTTGCTGAATTTGCTGTTGTCTGGTGGCTGCACATGGCTCTGCGGAGCTGAATGGCGCTTTCATGGGGGGCTCGTCGGACACAGAACGTGGGGGCCCTGGCGGCGGCCCACCTCTGCTGGCGCGGCCCGCTCACCCGTGCCAGATTTCCCTTTTCAGAAACAAGCAGCCGAGTGTTGATGACGACGTTCCAATCGAAAAGCACCAGTGCCCAACTGTGATCTGTCTCAAATAAAATAATAGGTGGGGGAAAGGGTCCCGATGTGGAGTTCATGGCCTCCCTCTCCCTGGCTCAGTGTCTCACTGGGAGTCTGTTCGTGCAGCAGAGAGCAGAGGGCGGGAGAAGGAGACGCCTGCATGGACCAGCCCCCCGTGTGTCTGTGTGTGCATGTGTGCACACGTGTGTCTCTGTGCATGTGCGTGTGATGCTCTCGGTCACTCCTGGAAGCCCACAGGATGCGAAGGTGACCTTGACACATATCTGCTTGTTTGGAAACCAAGTGCCAGCTTGTGAGCCTGGCCTGTCGGCAGAGCCAGCCTCTCCTGCAGGCCTCTGCAAAGATGGAGCCGTGGCAGCAAACCTCGTGCCTCCGGTGTAAAGGGAAAACCTTCCGGTCCTCCAGAACACCCCCAGAGTTTGGAAGACATTCCAAACACTCTGCTGCTTTGCCTCTCAGGAGCACACTCATAAACAGAGTTTCCAGGAGGCGGAGACCATGCGTCCTGGGCTATCTCTCCCATCGCCCTTCCCGGTTTGTGTCACACCCATGCCTGTTTCCTTCGGCGCTTTTCTCTTGAACATGTGGACGTGGCGTCTCCTTTGATGTTTACTTCCAACCCGGCAGCAACTGTGAACCTTCTCTAGGTTGAGAAGTGAGGTTTTAAATGCTCTGCACTGATCCTCTTTTCCCTGTCTGTGAAGCAAACAATTGTAGAGCTTAACACGAGTCTACGCCTAATTGGACTCATTAAAACTTGAAACGCACCACGCCAGGCAGGGCCCTCCAGCCATTTGGACAGAAGGTGCTCTATGTATTGAAGCAGGAATGAGCCGTCTGCATTCAATTATAATGCAACAAGCAGCCATTGATGGGGCAGGGGCCTGGAGTGACTCCTAATTGGGGGGTGGGGGGTGGAGCATGGAGCAGCCAAAGGACAATACAGGAGTGGCGGGGGAGGGGAGATCGAAAGAAATTGAAAGAATGGAAGGAGTGAGACCAAGGACCCGGGTGCCAAGGGGGAGAGAATGGGGAGGGGAAACGTGTTAAGAACCAGAAAATACAAGCGGTAAATGCTGTCTTGGGAACCGAGGGGCTCAGCTCAGAGCCAAGCACAGAGCGCCGACAGGGAGCAGGCCTGTCACCGAGGGGCGTTTGTGGAAATCCCAGCTCGCACTCAGCCACTGAAGTACATCCGATCCGAAGCGCTGCCCAGCCCAGGAAGGCGCAGGGGCTCTCCTGGAGGGGCTGGGAGGCGTGTGTGGGACAGCCTGTGTGGGAGCGGGGGAGGGAGGAAGAGCAGGCTGACCCGAGAAAGGAAGCCCGTGCGTGCGTGTGAGACTTTTTCGGAGGGGTGTCCTTGTTCTTTCTTGACTATTTTCTGAGTTTCCTAAAAAGGCTGTTGGCCCAGATCGCTTCCAGAAGTAGTTTCCCTGGGATGGGCTGTTTTCAAGGGTTTGCGGGATTCTTAAAAAAAAAAAAAAAGAAAGAATCTCAAGGAATCTGAAGGAATGAAGGCGGGCACTCATGTAGCTCATCAGTAATGTGAGGGTGCCTCTGGCCTCTTTGTGGTCGGGTGGAGCCCTGTGAAGTCGCATGTAATTTGCATGTCACTTCATGTCAGAGCATGTACCGACTACCACGGAACTTCCCGAAACTCTTCTGCAGGAGAGCGGCCCTGCAGAGACAGCATGCCACGGACCAGGCGTCCGCCTGCTTTGTCTCTAAGGGGCCCGGTGGTCACTGTTTTCGGCTTTTCCGGCCAGGCACTCTCGGGACCGAGTACCCGCTCTCACGCCCTCGTTGGCAGCTGCAGGGGCTGGCTTCCCGTAAGTACTTCCCCAGTGGAAGTGTCTGTGAATGTCCAGTGGACGCTCACTGTCACCACGGCATGGCTGTCTTCTCTCTGAAGGACAGTGTGGCCGGCCTGCAGTCAGGGCCCGGGTCGCGAGGGCCCGTGGTAACGAGCCAGGAGGCAAAGACCAGGGACGGGGTCTAGGCCCGGTGGTGGCAGTTCCCTCTGGGAAGATCGCTGGCCCCACGGTGTGGGAGCCCTGCCCCTCAGTCTCGAGAGCCCCATGTCAGCAGCTGTCCAGCTGCCTTAGTGGCCGCAGGGGAAGACTGTCTGTGCCCGGGACCGGGCACCCTGACGGCAATGAAGCCTCCTCTCCCGACCCGGACCACCGCGCTCACTTACTGCTTGGGGGGCCAATGGGGCGTTGTGTGCGGTGGGATGCTTGCACCTGGGCCTCCCTCGAGGCTGGAGTGGGCGCACATGCCGTGGTCCGAGACACCAACCCCCAAGGTCGTCACCACAGGACTGGGTGGTGGCCGGACGCTGTCAGCGTGGGGTGTGCTTTCCGGAGTCCGATCTCTTCCCCTTTCTCTAGATAAACACTCTGGTCGTTGTCCACAGATTCCCCCTCTCTGTGCTGATGCCTTCTCCCATTCCTGGTTGATACAACCAGTTTATTTCTGTCACGTTTTCTCTGCGTAAGAGTGCAATTGCATGTCATCTCTGGGAGCCCATGACTGTGCACCTGAAGGACATGGACAAGAGAAACAGCTTGTCACTCGTCCGCACAGCCCTGGAGTGCGAGGTGCTGCTGGGGCTCGTTTCCGGCTCGTCTGTGCCAGGCACGTGGTGTCAGGGATGGTGAGTGGGGGGCAATGTCTTCCTTCCCTCTGTGTCCCAGAAAGTCACTGTTCCTGGGCGTCTGTTTACAGGGTTGGCCCAAGTGGTAGATGTATTGACCTGAAACCAGCTGAACTTCTGTGCAGGGCTCGGCCCCCTCCGCTGGCAGGGAGCGGGATGTGAATGAGCCCCGGGCGGCCGTCTGGACTCCACGGCCTTTCTCCGACCCGGTCCAGAACGTCCCATGTCTGCTTGGGCACTGCCACCTTCCTTTGTAGCTCTTGGAGCGAGGGGTGGGCAGGGCGTGGCCACGGCCCCTCACTTTAAATTTGCTCTTTGTGATTAAAGCCAATGCAAACATGCATCAGCCTTCACTTGCGCTCGTGGCCTCGGGTGTGCCCAGCGACATTGGCGGTCACTGCAGTCGCTGTGGGCCAGTGATTCTGTTGTCCTCAAGTGTGAGTTCTGGATGAACTTCCAGACCCGACTGCAAGAGTGTTGACCTCCTCAGCCCAGGGTCCTTATTTCTTTTGCTAAACAACAGAGACACACACCTGCTCAGACGTTGTCCTCAAGGGGTTTTGCTGATCACTTTACTCTCTGTTAAGTGTCAACCCCCCTTCCTCGCCTCTCCCTGCCCTCAGCTTCAGGGGCTGTGTCCCCACCCAGTAAAATACCCACTGACATTCAATCTGGGAACCGCTCACCCCTGATGACTTCTGCTGTTCCCAGCCAGGTGACAGGGATGCAACTGATCTTTTTAAATTAATTTTTAGAGGGATGGGAAGAGAGAGAGAAAAAGAGAGGGAGAGAAACATCAATGAGTGGTTACCTCTCGTGTGCTCCCTACTGGGGACTGGGCCTGTAACCCAGGCATGTTCCCCAACTGGGAATCGAACCGGCGACCCTTTGCTTCATAGTCCAGCACTCAGTCCACTGAGCCATAGCCACACCAGGCACGGTGAGAACATTCTTCTGAAGAACCCTCTTCGAGGTTCCTGTTTCTTATTCCTCTCCCAATGACCCTCCTAACTTGTGTTCGTAATACTCTGATGGGTGAAGTCGATTAGGAGAACAAGGTGGTGACTACGTAATTAGTGTCTTCAGCAGGTAGGGGGCACTAACTCTTCCAGTGGCTACATTCTGCCTTTATACGTCTATGTGGTATCAGGAAGTGAACTGACCAGTAACAGTATCCCATGTAGCTCCACACATGGGAAAGAGTGTTACAGTTTGCCTCGCGTCATTCTGGGCCGGCCTGGACCTGACATCCCTCACTGTGAGGCCCACTGGCCCAGGAGTCCCACCTGGATGGACAGACTGGCCCTCAGCCCCGTTTCCACTGACCACTCACTGCCCTTTTTATATATGTGATTGTAATTTTCTCAGGCTAGTCACTCAGCAGTTCACCTCATGAGCACACTGTCCTGGAAGAGCATCTGGTCAACCCATGAATCAGGCCACCTGGTCAACCCATCTTCTGCACACTGCTTTATCTTGATTATTGAGTTTTCTTGGTGTCCTCCGAAATGTCAAAGCTGTAACCTTGGCCCATGGTCCAGGCTTCAGTGCCACCCGAAGGGCTCTTCCCTCCTGATGGCCTGTGTCACATGGACACGTCGGTGCCACCAAGGCTCCAGTGTGGCTCTGATTGGCTTGTTTGTTCAGGCCAATGTCTGTCTGGTCTTGAAAAACCACCCGGAGGATCCGTATGTAGAAACACGTGGCTTCCATTTACTAGTCTTCCGACCTGGGGCAACTCAGTTTCTTCGTGTTTCTTCCTTCATTTACATTTGCGTCCCTCCATTCTGAGTGCCTAGGAACAGGCTTCGGTTTCCCCATCGGAAACGCAGCTCAATGGTGTTGATTTTAATAATGCGCACTCAAACAGTGATAGAATGCCCTGGATGCTGCTGCGTGCAGGTCTCGGCACCGCTGGCCCCTGGCGGTCCCCAGGTCTCTGCTCAGATGTTGCCTTCAGAGAGAGACCTTCCCGCCTACAACTTGACAGTGTCTGTCTTGCCAGTCACTCCCAGGCCACCCTGTGTTCATTCTTCTTTGGCAGTTACATTCAGAAGTTATGTTCCCACGTGTTTTTAAATTTGTTTTTAGAGAGAGGGGAAGGGAGGGAGGAAGAGAGGAAGAGAAACTTTGATGTGTGGTTGCCTCTCACATGCCCCCTACTGGGGACCTGGCCCACAACCCAGGCATGTGCCCTGACTGGGAATCGAACCGGCCACCCTTTGGTTCACAGGCTGGTGCTCAGTGCACTGAGCCCCACCAGCCAGGGCCTCCATGTGTTCATTTTCATTGGTCTCCCTGTTCTGGAATGTCAGCTCCAGGGGGCAGGGAACTTATTGGCTCTTACACTGCCACTGTATCCCCAGCCCCTGGAAGACAGGCTGGTACACAATAGTAGTTCTTTAAATTTTGCTGAATGAATGAACGACCCTACCTGAGAGGGTCAGTGTGAGGGTCAAGGGCTTCACCAATGTTTGTGGCAGTGTGTTATTCCTCTGCAGGCTCTTTGTGTAAAGAAAAGGCAAGTACTTGGAGACCCTCAGCACAGCAGTGTCTGGGGCAGAGACTTTAATTCTCAGATTCTTGTGACGGTAACAATAAGACACGTCTCACAGGACTGTCATACGTTCAATGGGAGACAGTCCCCCCCTGGACCACCCCCGGCTTCCAGCCCAGCGTCCTCCACCCTCGGAATGGAGAGCTGCTGGGTTTCATTCTGAGCCATTTCAGGGAAACCCTCCGGCCACAACTGCTTATTGAAGCGGCTGCCTGGCAGCTGGGGCGCAGGCTCAGCTGTGAAGTAAAGGCTCCCCACCTCCCCCGTTCCCACGGAAGGCGTGTGCCCAGGGCACCGGCCTGCAGAGCAGCGTGTCGTTCCCGGGGAAGGCTCCCCAGAAGGCTCTCCCGGGGCTGGGAAGGCAGATTTGCTCTAGGAAATGTCACCCAACAGCGGCCCTAGCCCAGGCAGGGTGGCGGTTTTAATCTTCCAATATTAAAACTCGATTTATTTTGCTTTCCAGCGATTATTTTTGATGGGTGTGTGCAGGTTGAAAATCCCATTTGCTGTCTATGGCTGGGGTCACCCATGCAGAGCTGGACTCCTGTGTTATGGATTATCCACGGGAGTCTGTGACAGTGTGGAGGGCAGTGTGGGACAGCCTCCAGTGGTTACTGTTCTCGGGGGCCCCTGCAGCTTCCTGGCTGGGTGGAGGCCTCTCTTCCCAGACAGCCACTGGCCAACCGACTGGACCACAGTGATGCTGGTGGCTGGCCTTCCCGGCCAAGGCCCACTCATCTCCTGGGCATCTTTGCCTCAGAGCCCTGCGCCGGGCAGGAGAGGCTTTCCCGGGTCTGCCTTGTGGTCCGAGTGTCTCTCTGCCCAGTCCCCTCCTCCTCCCACGTCCCACGAATACCAGCCTCAACAGAACGCTCACCGTCCCAGCTCCATTTTCCTGTCTGCCTCTTGGAGGATCTAAAACCACCTGGTGCCAACTGCTGCCCCCTGCATGCCCCCCCCGCCCCCGCTCTGTGCCTCCTGAGCAGTGAAGCCTGGGCGGACAGTGCCCACTGGGGGGGGTGCCTGCCTGCAGGGGGCGCTCAGTGAGAGTGCTGACTCACGAGTGTGTGGCTTCTCCCATGCCCTGGCCTTGGAGTTCTCCAGGGTGGGGGATGGGGTGGGTAGGGGACAGAGGGAGGCTCAGGCAGCGTGTCCCAGGGTCTCCTGTGGGGAAGTGCGCTGAGCCATACCTGGGTGGGGCTGCGGGTGGAGTCAGCCCAACCTGAGTGGGTTATGAAGAGATTCAAACTCAAAACCGATCTTATCATAATTAGAAAAACTTATCAGGAGAAAATGGGGCCTCGCAGACAGCCAAGTGACGCAGGGACTCAGTTCCGGGGCGCGGTCTCCTGGTCTTGCCCTGTTCACACCTCTCCTTGGAGCTGGGCTGGTCCGCTCTTCCTTCACCTGATTGTTCTTCCTCAGGGAACCTCTCTCTCTTAACCAAGAACCTAAATTTTTTCTCTTCCCACTGTGAGGCAAAATTGTTATATTTTTGATGTTGAGGCTTCTATTTTTTTCAACTTCAGCTAAGAGTTGATCAACTATTGAGGTCATAGGGTGTAAAGTCCTAACATTTTTTAGCTGGGCATTTTTTTGGTTTTTAATTTACTTCCTTTTAAAGTGTAGATAAAAGCACTTTGGTCTTGTTACTGGTTGAGGGTTTTTGTTTTTTTCCCTGCCAAGAGAAACAGCAGGTGCCCTGGGGCCTGTGTTCTCGTGCTGAGGTCTGGCCGAGGCGGGGACCACTGCTTTGGGAAGACTACAAACCCTGGCATGGGCAGAAGAGGGCGTTTGTTGGAAAGAGGCTGGGTTGGCTTGTGAAATCCGGAGGCCCATGGAGCGATGGAGCCTCAGGAAGGCCCGAAGGTGTTTCCAAAGCCCTTCGAGGAAGGGGTTCCCAGAAATCGCTGTAGGGTGCCGCCTTCAATATGGTCCCGTTGCTCAGTTTTGCTCTCCGGGTTCTTAAACTCAGTTTGCAGAGAGAAGATGATGTCCTCTCTTTGTCAGCTCGGGGACTGGCTCTCCACAGCTCGGCTGTGGCTCTGGGCGCACCAGGTGTGGCCAGGTATGGGCGAGGCTCACCTCGTGCCAGCGGAGTCGCTGGAGTCCAGGCCTGGGAGGAGTCTCAGGGAAGTGGGCTGTGAGCTGAGCTGAGCGGACACCCCCAAACATGCCCTCCCACACCCTCCCCCGCCTGTGGGTGACAGCAACAGAACCCAGCCTGCCTGCCTTCTGCGTGCCGTGTGCCTGTAAGGGAGGCAGGTGGGTTTGGGCCGTCCACCTCCCATCTGCTTATCGTAGCAGCTCCTCGATTCCCTGCGGGTGCTTCCCTTGTCTTCTCGGGAGCCCTGTGGGGGGGCTGGGAATTCAGGGGTGCTACTGCACTGACCACAGAGTGGGGGGTGGCTGTGGCCATCAACCAGGTGCTCTCTGGTGGAACATTGGGTCTCGAGTTGACCGACACAGCGCTGGACACAGAGGAGGTTGTGACCATTTGATCTGCCTGCTGATGGGGCTGTCACCTCGGCACGGGTGCGTAGTCGCCCAGAGCTGCTGTGGCCCCTGCTGCCCCGTTTCCCAGCTTTCTTCTGAACCCCGTGAGCGACCAGTGTCCTGGGACGTGTCCAGCATGTTCTGGTGGGGTCATTTGGAGTCAGTGTCCCTGCCTGCGTTGCTGCCGCGAGGCAGGGTGACAGCTGAGTGTAGCGGGCTATTGTCCGAGAAGAAGGGTTGGCCAGTGAAGGTCACTGACCGGCTTTCCTGAGGCCAGCAGGCAGTCTCGGGCCGGGTCCAGAAGTTATTCCTGAGGGACGGAAACCCGCTGAACTCCCTGCGGCTCCCTGCGGCTCCCTGCAGCCTGGGCGCTCTGATGAACGAAGGTTCTGTGAAACTGCTTCTCTTCCGGTGGCCTGTCCGTGTCTGTGTGGCAAAGCGGATGAGCCGCCTTCCCCTGCTCTTTCCTCTCGACAAAGTGCCGCTTGTGCTCCACTGTCATTTCGCTCCCGCAACGCCCTGCCTGTGGCAGGAGAGCCTGAGTTATCTGTGCGACCTGCCACGGCGAGCAATCTGAGCGCACCGCGGAACACGCCTCGGGGATACGCCCCCTCGTCCTGGTGACCCCGTGGGTGCCAGAACCTGGAAGGACACCCCTCGCTCCCTGCCGTGCCGCGCCCTGCCCTTGGCGTTCGGTGGTGCTCAGTAGATCTCGGCCCGCTGGAACTGTGTTCCCATCCTTTTACCGAAGAGTGTGCCCAAGGCCCCATGTCAGAGTCCTTTGAAGTTACCGGAGTTCCGTCTGCCGAGTGAGGTAAGGGTCTCTTCTCGGGGAGCGTTTTGGAGTCTCGGTTCTAAGCAGGAAACGTGGCGAGGTCAGGGGAGCTGGGCCGGAAGTAAAGGCTCCCTGGCGCGCCCCGGTGGCCTCGGCGCAGCCCGCTCTCCACAGGTGGACGTCCTCCGAGCCTCTGCTCTTCCAGCTTCGATTCGAGAACCGGTGACAGGACAGGCTTAGCCTTGCTGCCCTGTTTATTTTTCCCACTGGTTTTCAACTGAAGACTCTACTTGTCATTCAATTTGGTAAGTATTGGTGAGAATATTAGAATTGCCTGGCACTAGGAAAACGGTGTGTGTGCACACGCGCACGTTTAGGGGCAGCGTGGTGGTGGTCCGGGGAGTCACAAAGTTACCACCAGGAAAAATGTCACTTACGGCTGGCTTATGCTCCATCCCTCCACACTGTGAGCCCTTTCCGATTACAAAAGTGTCCATGCGAGCAAGAGGAAGCTGGTGAAGAGACCCCTGAGCGACATCTTAGAGGAGAGGGTGTGGCTGTTAAAGGCAGGCGTGTTGCCACATTGTGTCATATGCCTAGTGTTACATAGTATTAGTGTATCACTGTGTTGTGTTACAGTGTGTTGGTTACAGAGGGAGTGACTGGTGTTAAACTACTTCGGATCGAACTTGACTGAGCCGTTTGCTAGCTGTGTGACTTTGGGTAAGGCAGGATGGTTGGACCAAGAAACCTATTTTTGAGGATTTGTTAGAACTAGTGGTTAGCCTTTTACCCATCTGCTATGGATATGAAAGATCCCAGGCCTGAAGGCTTGTGGTCTCCAAGTGCGTTTCGGGTTTATGTTTGGAGGCCTAGAGGATCGATATCAGAGGCCGGGCGGGCGGGCTGTGGCGATCACTCTCCACACTCCACTCCCACCAGAGCATCACTGTACCGTGGAGCAGTGCTGTCTGGTGCATCGGAGGCTCCTGGGGGCTGTGCCAGCCTCCAACAGTGTGGGCGCTGTTAGCACCCCGTTTTCTGGTGGCAGGAGGGATGGGCCTAGCTGTTGGCGGTCCTCGTCTTTTTGTTTTTTGATGGACTTCATGTCTTCATTGGAGTTGGTGGCCAGCTTTCCTTGTGAGGGGGCCAGTGTCTTGAGGTCTTCTCTCTGCTGGTCTCCTGGCTGAATTTAAGAGCATTGAGTGGGAGCCAGACAAGCTACAGATCCCCTGAGAAGGTGCACGGCCCCGATTAGTCTTCTTCTATTTCCCTCTCACTGCCTGGTTGCACCTGTTTTAAAATTTGCATTGAGGTTTGGGAAGCCTGGGTTCTGTCACCCAGGCTGCCGGCCCTCTAGTTGGCCCGGGAATGGAAAGCTTCAACCTGCTCTTACCTTTGACTCTGAAATGCTACTTAGCGTGTCTTTTGTGTCCCCATTTATTCACCTACCTTCGTCCAGGTGGGTTGGTTATGACAGGGGCCTTGCTCTTCACAGGAAGTGCCACGAGGCTCCTCCTTCCTGCGCTGCAGGGCGGAGGCTGTCTCTGCAAACGGGAAGTCAGAACTGGAATTGTGGCCTGGCCCAGAGGGAGCCGCAGCACCATTCCAGTCATTGGATTCTTTGGGCTCTACCCCGTCCAGCTCTTTGTGGTAATTAGGATAATTAAAGTTAGCTGCTGTAACAAATAACCTTATCTCTTACAGCTGAACGCTGTCCGACGGGCCTGGGGGGAGTCTCTGAGCTGCGGCCAGGTCCAGGCAGTGGGCCGTGGCTCTGCTCCGCTCGCCTGCCATCTGGACGCTTTGCTCGTGGCCCCGCCAGCCTTGAGGTTGCCATGGAAACCCTGGGAGAGCATCCAGGGTGCTTTCAGAGCCAAGCCTAGACCTGGCTTACCTGGCTGCTCCGCACGTCTCGCCAGTCAGTGCTCGGAGACACGGCCTCAGGGAGGTCAGCGAACAGAGCCTCCCTGCGTCCCGGGAGGAAGACATGAGAGGTGGGCGCAAGGCGCTGCCGGGACGCACTTGCCAAGCCCATCTCTACCGTCGTGCCAAGTCTTCTGGCTCCGCTCTCCCCGAGACGCTTGTTCCCACTTTTTATTTTTGAAATGGCCACGCTCACCTTCTCCTCCGAACTCCTGTTGAACTTGAGCTCGTCCCATTCATGTTCCCATCTTGTTATGTACGTGTCTTCTGTGTCTCAGCCCAGTCTCTCCCACGCTCAGCTGTCCAATGCGTTCCCAAATCAGCCTGCTGGGGGAAGCTGTCCGTTTGTCTGTCTGGCAGGGGCTGCGGAGCTTGTCCTGGTCGATTGGTTGGGGATTCTTCATTTCAGGGAGACATCTCCCTGACACAGCCGGGTGAGGGGGACTCGCACGGGGTCTGTAGATAACGTTCTAGTCTGCTAAGAGGGCCTGGTATTAGGAGCAAGACTGAATGGAGACATTGGCTTTATCACATGTTGGTGTGTATTTAAATATACGAACCAGTATTATTTTTCTTTGCCAGGCATTGGTCCTGAGAGGCTTGTTCCTAAAACGTTACATTCGCTGTTACCATTCCCATCTGCTGCCATCCCTTTCATGCTCTGGGTTTGTCTGCCTGGGCTTTCTCGTCACCTGGCCTCAGACATCACCCACGGACCTATCCCGAGGAGTCAGAGGTGGTTAGAGTTTGACAGAGCCTGAGGCATCAAGGGTTCGGGAACTTCTCTGACGGCTGGGACGGTGAAGGCTCGGAGAGGGTGTCTGTTTGTGGCCGCACAGCTGGCCTGCGGCAAACGAGTGTGCCACTCAGGTGAGCGTTGGCATCATCTCAGACGCTGGGCGTGTGTTCGCCCAGTCAGAGCTCCTGTCATGTCGTTCCCACGCTTTCCTGACACCCCCACACAGGAGAGGTGGCCAGGCGGAGTGGTCCCAGAGGGGAGGGGTTGACATGTGACCCCTACCTGACCCCGATGCACTTTGAAGGCAGAATCTGCCTGTGAACTCTCATGGAATCGGGACACTGGCTGTGTCATAGTGCAACACAGCACGTCTTGGGGACCTTGATGACCTGGTGCCATGACTTTATTTGTTTAAAACTTAGAGTTTTAATAAATTAAAAACAACGATCTGTTATTTAGCTGTATAAACACGTGTTTTAATTATAGTGGGGGCAGGTGGCACCAGGGATTAATGTGCAAAGAATGCTGGATGGTTCCCCTTTACTCTGAATAGTACTCTGAATAATACCCCCCTTGCATGTGGGTAGGATGTGTGGGTAGGACACAGTGACTCACTGCTGAAGAATTCAGTTTGGCGGGAGTGAGGTGTGTGACTTCAGGGGCCGGGTCACAGAAGCATCGCTTCTTCCTCCTTGCTGTCTTGGGTCCTACCTCCTGGGAAGAGCCAGGGCTGGGTCACGAGGAGGCTACAGTAGGTACGGGGAGACGCCTGTGAGGTGAGGCGCTGAGTCCTTCTGCCAACAGCTGGGTGAGCAAACCGCCTTGGAAGAGGCCCCTCCAGCCCCAGACAAGCCCTCGGGCAGCCGCAGCCTGGACGTCAGCCTCACGGGGGTCTCACGGGGGGCTCTGGGTCAGCACTGCTCAGCTCAGCTGCTCCGCAACGTCTCAGCCCAGGAACCGTGAAATTATCAATGTCCCCTAAGGTGTCACAGGCGCACTGGGGCTAGCACATTCCCAATAGCGCTGGGGCTGGAAGGACGTCTAGCCTTCCTTTGGTGGCAGTTCACGGATGTGTCTTGCTCTTTTAACAGAAAGTCTTTTAAAGAACATTTAACACATGACCGCAGTCACTTTAGAGGTTTCTCTGAAGGCTTAAAGGGAACGAGGGCTCAGAGGCTGCTTAAGCCACCACATCCCTCTGATCTGTTTAGGTCGGAGCAATGTGATGTCAAGTGCACCGGGAATTATGTCATTGCCTTCGGCTCTGGGGGCTCTTCCCTTGCTTGGGCCATGAGGGGACTCAAACATCACTTAGGTCCAGCTTTAAAGCAGAGGAGAATGGGAAACCGTCCCCCCGGGTGGCAAGATGAGCTTCTGGATGGTGGCTGGGAGGTTTGTCATTGCAAGTGCTTGTGATTCAGGTGCTTAGGGAGGTGTCGTGCAGGCCTTGGGGCCCATGTTCTGGAAAGATCAGGCTGCCCACAGAAGGAAGCGCGAGGCTTTAAGAAGTGAGGTGTTTTGCCGGCTCTCAGTCCTGATTTGCTGCTCCCTCTGGCTCACCGCTCCTATCAGGGCGACCCCAGGGAAAGTCGCCGCCGTGGAAATGGCGGGCAGGGCCACCTGTGCATCGCAGAGCCCTGCCTGCCCACGTCCTCGTGGACTTCAATGCTGTCATGTTATGCTTTTTAAAAAACACCCTCACCCGAGGACATACGCATTGACTTTACAGAGGGGGCGGAGGGAGACAAAGCGGGAGAGAGACACGGGTGTGAGAGAGACGCATCGACCAGTTGCCTCCTGCACACGCCCGACTGGGCATTGGACCCACAACCTCTCGGTTTACAAGACAATGCTCCAACCAGCTAAGCCACACCAACCAAGGCTCTGGTTTTTTTTTTTTTTTTCTTTTATAGTTGCAAGCAGAAGGAGCTTACATCCGCTTAACCAAATATCAGAGAGAGGCTTTGGCTTAAAGCAGTGGGGCTGTTGGAGCTGAGGCTGGTTCTTGGCTGGAGCCAGGACCTGCGGCCATGTGCTCCCCTCCCTGGCTCCTGCCCTGTCGCCTCCTCCGTGTTTCCTCCACCTTCCTTCTCAGGCACGGGCACTCTTTGAATGCTGGGCGCTTAATTCTCCTGCTCACAATCCCCTGCACCCAGAGGCCGTGCTTAGGTGCCCCTCACTCTCGGCGCTGCTGAGACTTCCTGGAACTGACGGCCGGTGTAACTGATGGGGTCTCAGCTCTTTGTGTAACAAGTGTCTTCTGGCAATGACTTCAGAGTCTGACATTGGTTTGAGTCCTGGTGCTGTGACTCTCAAATGGCGACACTGTGGGCAAGTCCCTCAGCATTTCGGGGACTGTCCTGGCTTGTGCCACGGGGCTGTAATGGAGCCTGTCCCTGAGGGCCATGGTGAGACCTGGGTGACAGAGGTCCCTGACCCTGTGCTGTACTTGTGCCAGGAGCCCGTCGGCTGGGGACAATGTCTGCCCAACTGTGGAGCCACGGCACCCCTCACTTCTCTGGGGGCCTCAGCCCCTAGAACCTCAGAATTGTTTGGAGTTGTTGAAACAGTTTATGCTGAGAGAACCTGCCGGAGTTAGGTCTCTGTGGGGTGCAGGTGTGTGCGTGCGTGCAAATTTACCACCTCGGGGCCTTTCCCTGGCCGTTCCCCTCGTTTGGCACACTGACCCTTGTCCTCTCACTGAAGTATCTCAGCTGAGAAGTGTCTCTTCTCCGTGAGGCCTCCTCACACTGTCCCCGGGGCCCCTTCCCGTCACTTCACAGCGCTTCGCCTTCCTCCCTGCACCTGTTGGGTGGGCTAGTTTGTGCTGTGATAACGACTCCCCGGGTCTCGGT
Organism: Trachops cirrhosus; assembly: GCA_028533065.1. NCBI lineage: Eukaryota > Metazoa > Chordata > Mammalia > Chiroptera > Phyllostomidae > Trachops > Trachops cirrhosus. Next base: position 67,063,578 of record CM052546.1, read on the forward strand.
GGCTGAAGTCTGCAAAGGCGGACTCCTCATGCACACTCCGAGCCCATCGAGGTTCAGCTGCTGGAGGGGGGGATTGGGGGGGCGGCTTTGACCACTCTAGCACCCCGTGTTGAAAGTCGCCGGTCCCTGCAGCCGCGGGAAATACAGACTTGCCCTGGCAGGTCAGGCTCGTGTGCGAGAGGGAGACTGCCAGCCTGTTGCTCAGAAGCGGTCACTCGGCTGCGGCCAAGCTCACGCAGGCCAGAGCTGCTGCCATCCCGTGCCCAGATCATGGGCTGGAAGTATTTAGGGAAGGCCCTTCAGGGTTCCCAAGTTCCCTGTTTACTAGAAGCTCTGTTTATTCTCCTATTTGTGTGTTAATGTTTCTTTCCGGAAGGACACGAACTCCAGCAGAGCTGAGGTGTCGTCCACCTTGGCAGCCCGGACCCCCAGTGCTGAGAACAGGGCTGGGTACGCAGCTCAGGTATGCTGGGTGTGCGAATGAACGAGCTGTAATTCTGAACCTGGAAATGCAGCCAGCGAGCACACAATTGGGAAACTGGGCAGAGTTAGAGACTGGCGCGGACCCCGCTTCTTCCGCTGGCCTCCTAGGCGTGCCGGCCTCCTTGGAGCTGACACTCGTCACCTCTTCCACATCCAGTTCCCCTTGGAAGCTCACGCATCTTCACCAGCGGTCTCCTTCTGAGTCCAGAAAGTGTGGTTCCCAGGCCCCCAGCATCTCTCCTGGGGCTGCATCAGCCAGCCAGCCTCAGAGAGAGCAAAGTCATCGCCGTCACACCAGCTTCCCAGGCTCTGACCCGAAAGCGGTTTTCCTTGTCTTGGATGTCAGGCCTGAGACCAAATCCAGCCCCTCGCTGCCCTGGGCTGTGCAGTCTCCCGGCGTGCTCATGCCCCTCCCCAGTGTGGGAGTGTGCAGGGCCCTGTTCGCGATGCCAGGGGTCCCACGGCCACAGCGTCCCTCATTGCTGCAGCCGGCTCGGTCTCCAGGCCAGAAGCCACTTTTCATTCTGGTGCCTTGGGCCAATTAGCGAGCTTCTCCCTCCGAGGGTCTGACCTGGTGCAGACTTCCATTGGACAGCATCGTCACCCGGAGACGTTTTCCTGCCCCAGAATGCACACAGGCGGACCCACCAGTGACTGAGAGTGAGGTGCCTTGAGCACTGGGCATGTTCAAGGTGCTGGTACGTGTCCCTGGAACCCGCATACGGGCCCTGGATCCTCTGATTTCTGCATCTTGTCACTGGGTATAGAAGCAGCCTTGCGAGACAAATAATAATAATAGTAATAATAATAATCCAGTTTTCTACCTCTGTTTCCTATTTCAAGTGCAATTCTGGTTCGGACTTGCTCCCCTTGACCGAATTAGTCTTCTTTGATTTCAGTACGGCTCAAGTGCATGGAAAGAATCGAGGAGTGAAATTCAATTGTGTCTGCCGGGCAGATTCTGTCAGCAGAGAAGCCGGGGTGGGGGCCACGGGCACATGACCCTCCTGACTGGGGCCAACTCAAACCTAATCACTGTTGAGTGGCTGCCCTTGGAGACAGACTTGGAGGCTGTTGTGATGAGTGTGGCGGGCCTGGGGTCGGGGGGTGCAGGGGCTGCTGGGTTTCAGCTCGTCACGAGAGGAAGGTCCCCGCTGTCGGAAGGAGGGTGCCTGGTGCAGGGGGAGCACCCATTTGGGGCCACAGGCATCTGCCAGTCACACCCACTGAGTTTCGCCCAGAGCACTTGTTGGAAAGCCGCCAGGGAAGTCGGGGGGTACGGGAACTCAAAGCTGGCCGTTGACATGAGTGGCATTCTGAATTTCATTCCGTTTGTGGGCCTGTCTTAATTCCTCTCAATTCCAAGGTTAATGAAGTTAGAGATTCTGTCTGGGTTTGCCTTTGAATAACCCAGAGTGTCTGTCTCTCATCTTTAATTTTTTTCCTTTGCTTCTGTGGTGTTGAAATAATTCCCCAGGATTTGGAGGTGCTTGGGGAGGGGTCACGTCAAGGTCGGTGTGTACCTTCTTAGAGAAGGTGGATGGCCATTGTCACTTGTGATATGCCTTGGAAGAGCGGTCTCGGGTTCACGGTCACAGGCCCTGCCTTCAAAACATTGGCATTGAACGTAAGACAGACGAGTGCTAGAAATTTGCAGCAGAGCATCACGCTCGTGGCTAACACCCTGTTTGCACATTTACGTTTTGTTAAGAGGGCAGAGCTCATGTTAAATGTTCGCACCGCATTTGAAACATTAGCACTGGTGATCAACAGCCTGGTGGCGCCCGAGGAGCCACCGTCACACGGGCATGCCCACAGCTGTCAGCTACAGACAGCGGAGAATGTGCAGAAACAGCGGCCGGACGGCGTCGAGGCGCCCAGGGCCTGCGGCCCCGGGAGCAGGGCGGCAGCACGTGCATTTCCCCGTTGGTGACGCGGCGGCCCTGGTGGGGAAGCTGAACCCGGAGGACACAGCCCTCCCGGGGATGGCGGGGTCGTGAAGGTGCCGTGGATGGACGTCTGCATTGGGAGACAGGTGCGAGTGAGCGTGGTGTGGACAGGCCCCGCCCTGGATGGACGGCGGTGACCTCACGCTCGGGTCAGGGTGGTGCGCTGGGAGCTGGGGGGTCGAAGTGGGTGCCCCGGGCCCCGGCTCGGGCATCCGTGGTGTGCTCACAGGGTGCTTCTCTGGGCATTGAAGGCATCTCGGGAAACGCGGAGAGAAGCCTGCCCCCACGTGTTTACAGTGTAGCAGACAGCACAGCCCGTGGGAAAGGCAGACAGATACAACACAGGTTGTTCGAAGGTGCTCAGAGCCGTTGAGACCAAGCTGGGAGGGGGACAGGGATGGACGGTGCCGGGGACGGGCCTTTCGGTGATGGCATCGAGAAGGCCTCGCCCAGAAGGCAGCGTCGCAGGCGAGTCCTGCAGGTGAGGGGTCGGCGGTGCAGGTGTCGTGGGGCAGGTGGTCCAGGTGGAAGGGACAGCTGGGGCGAGGACCTGAAGCCTGGTCCTGGGGCCCATGTGGCTGGAGCGGAGTGACCGGGGACAGTGGTGGGGGAGGTGTTGAGGGAGTGGCGGGCACTGGGCTGGAAGGGCTGCTCATGCGGGGCCGTGGGGAGCCCTGTGAGACTTCAGCTTTTCCAGGAATGAGACGAGGGTCCCTCAAGGGTTTTGAACTCAGAGCGGAAGTACCTGACTTCTGATCTCCCAGGAGGACTCAGCTGCTGAGGAGGGATGATGGAACAGGGGGCGGGGGTGGGTGGCAGTGAGTGGTCATTCAGGAGGGGGCTGCAGAAATCCGGGGGAGAGGGGAGACTGACTCAGTCTAGAGCCACGTAGTAGATGTGGCAGGGGGAGTGGGGTGACACCATTTAAAAAATACGTGTTTCCCAGCTGGAACTGGCGGGCTTTCTGGACAGGCTGGATGTGGGCCACGAAGGCAAGAGGAGAGCGCAGGACGTCCGAGGCTTTGACCCGAGTGAGGTTGGAGAGAGCCGTCTCTGTGGTGAAGGTCAGGGGCAAGTGGTGGACGGTGGTCTCTCAGGGGCGGGGAGTGGAAGTTCAATGTCCCATTTGAGAGGGACATTGAGAGGGACACTTAACTGGAGCTATTGAATAGCAGTTGGGTAAGTCTGAAATTTGGGGGAAAAGTCAAAGTTCTTGCACCTTCTAAGCAGTGAGTAGTGAGCTTCCTAGTCCCTGCATACAGAGGTCTGCAGTCTTTATATTCTCCTCCAGGTGGACATGGGCATTCTTGTGACCTGTGCTGTGTGGGCAGCTCACCTGCTGGTTTGCCCACGGACTCAGCCCTGCCCCCTTGGTGTCTCAGCCCCCTGATGGGCAGACCTGCCACTCCTAGGTGAGGGTTTTGCTCCTGCTCTCAGCAGGGATGCACTGGGATGGGGAATAAATTGGTGCTGATGGCAGGTGTTGGCTGGCCCCTGGTGACCCAGGTGGCCTGCAAGCAGCTGTGGCCATCTGGAGGAGCCCTGCCAACCAGCACGCACAGGGCGAGACCCTGGGACCCTGGCATCATTAGCAGCTGCTCTCACTGGGGGGCCAAGCCACCTGCGAGGCTGTGGCAGGACCCCGTTTAATGAAGCCCCGGTCCCCACAGGGCAGGAGAGCCGGTTTCTGTGAAAAGCAGACTCTTTGAAAAGTAGTGAGTTCGCTGTGTGTGACTCTGCCCCCCACTTCCCCATTGGATGTGTCCCTGGGCCCCAAGCAGAGCTGGGGACACAGCCCTCTCTCCACAAGTGTGCAGGCATGAGGGAGTGAGTGTGACACTGTGTCTCCAGCATCGGCTCTGGGGTCAGACGGGGTGGCTCCTGGCAGCCCCTCCACCGCCGGGTGGCCAGCCCCAGCCTGGGTCCCCCTGTGCTCTGGTCAGCGGCCTCCGTCTCAGGTGCCCCCTGCACGTCAGCTCTCGAGCCCCACGGAGAGCTGACGGGACCCCAGCCCACATGCCGAGGCAGCTTCGGTTCTCGGTTCTCGTGTTGTGTCCCCCATCAGTCAGTGGGGCTTTGCCTTTCCTCTTTAGGATGCCCAGCCCAGCCCAGCAGCGGTGGAGCCCGTGGCCCTTCTGCAGACCACGTGTCCTCCTCACGGTTGGCGGCAGGGCAGAAACGGTGGGGGGGCACCTTGAGAATGACACTGAGGGGGCGGGCATAAGGCCATTTCCCGGAAGGGCCTTTGGGATGTCGCTGGAAAGACAGAGGCAGATGGGCAAAGCAGGTAATTGTGGCAGCGGTCTTAGCGGTCGCTGGGCTTGCCCTGAGGCACCGAGGGGTTCGCGGTGAAGCCTGGAGGGAGGGCGAGCCGCGCCTGTAGGACGCAGTCGTGGGCGCGGCCGCGAGGGTGCAGGCGCCTGAGGCTCCCGCCAGCTGCCTAGGCGTATTGTTTCTGCTCCGGGAAGCGCTGGAAAGCGGAAATAAGGTCACCCACCCCCATCTGCAAGGTACTTGAAAGATCCAAAAACGGAAAAAGAAGACGATCACACCCTTCTCCTGCGGTGGGAAGTGGGGCAGTGGGTCGGCTGCTTGCCACGAGCCAGTTCAGGCGCAGACCACAGCGTCTTGGAGGCTTGTTGGGAAAAACGCGTTTCGGGTTTAGACAGAGGGGAAGAAACCGATCAGGAGGGGCTGGCAATGGCAGCTTTCTATTTTTAAGGGAAATGTTTCCTGATTAGAAAAAGGTATGAAGTATGAAAAATAATCTGACACACATTCATTCACCCACGCTCGACTTTAACTCCTAGTATCTGGCTTTATTCATCAAATTAAAAAAGAAATTCCAGGTAGCGGCGGAACCCCTACGCACCCCGTGCTGGTTTCCTTCTCTGTCGCTCCTCTGAGGTCAGCGTTCTCGTCCCCACTCCTGTGTCTGTAATTTTACATTAATTGTACAAAGAGCAATTTCACCTGTGCGTACCATTTTTATAAAAGGGATCACGTCATGCATATCCTTTTTATATTAAAAAATCGAGACAAAATGACCATACCATAAAATTCATCCTGTTGAGGTGTTTTTTGGTCTGTTTATAAAGCCGTGGAATTGTTCCCACTCTCTAATTTCAGCAACTCCGTGCTCACAGCCAGTGGCTCCCACCGCTGGCCTGGGCACCCGCGGGCCTGCCTTCCGTCTCTGTGGGTTTGCCTGCTCTGGGCTCTTCCTGCAAACGTAATTGTATGGTGCACGGTCCTCCGTGCCTGGCTTCTCTCATCAGCATCGTGTCTTCAAGGCTCAGCCGTGTGGCCAGCGCTTCATTTATTTTACGGCAGATAATGTCCTGGTGTATAGAAATACTACGTTTTGTTGAACAACAATAAAAGTTAAAAATAAATAAAAATTAAAAGGGGAAAGGCAGAAAACTGTACTTCAACAACAATAAAAAATGTTAAAAATAAATAAAATGAAATAGTTTGAAGAGAGGGAGAGAGAAAAGAAGGAATACCATGTTCCGTGTATCAGCCCATCCGCCGATGGACCCGTGGGTTGTCTTGACTTTTTGGCTGTTACGAATCATGCTGCTGTGGGCATTTGCGCACAGCTTTCTATGTGGACACAGGCTCTCGTGTCCCCCGAGTGACATTTCTGGGTCGCACGGCAGCACTGCGTTTAATGTTCCACCCAGCTGTTCTCCAGGTCAGCCGTGCCGGCTTCCACTCTCAACAGCAATGCAGGAGGGTTGCGGCTTCTTCCTGACAATATATTTATTTCTTTTTTAAATTATAGCCATCCTAATGTTTTCAAGTAGCATCTAGCTGTGGTCTAGGTGTGCATTTCCTTAATACTTTGCCTACTTCTAATTGTCGAATTGTAAAAGTCCCTTAATATATTCTGGATACTCATCTTAAAAAAAAAAAGATTTTATTTATTTATTTTTTAGAGAGGGGAGGGGTGGGAGAAAGAGGGAAACATCAACGTGTGGTTGCCTTTCACACACCCCCTACTGGGGAGCTGGCCCACAACCCAAGTAAGTGCCCTGACTGGGAATTGAACCAGTGACCCTCTGGTTCCCAGGCTGGCACTCAGTCCACTGAGCCACACCAGCCAGGGCTGGATGCTCATCTTTTATTGAACATACAATTTGCAAATATTTTCTTCCATTCTGTGGTTTGTCTTTTTTATATTATTGGTGCTTTCCTTTGAGGCACCAACAGTTTGAATTTTGCTGGAGTCCAGTTTCTTATTTTTGTATGTGCTTGTGGTATTATGTCTGAGAGACCATTGTCTGACCCAAGGCCACGAAGATCGCTGCTGTGTTTTTCCAAAGACTTTGACAGCTCTAGCTTGTACCCGGAGGTCTTCGACCCAGTTAGGGAGAGTTTTTGTGGAGGGTGTGAGGTGGGGCCCCAAAGTCATTCTTTTCCCGCCACGTCCAGTTGCTCCACCGCCGTTGGTTGAAAAGACCGATCCCCCCATTGTGTGGCCTGGGCAGCCTTGTTGAAAAGTAACCAATCGTACCCATCGGGGCTGTGTTCCGGGCTTTCCCTTCTCTTCCTTCGGTGCCCCAAGGCGCCAGTTTCTTTCTCCTCCCCGCACCTGTGCTGCAGCCGCCCGGCCTGCCTAAGCTTGTGCTCGCCTGGGACCTCGCTCACACTGTTGGTGGATGTTCACTGATTCGCTCCACAGAAGTTTAATGAGCACAACTGCGTCCTAGACAGTGTTGTGAGTGCTGGGCAGGCAGTAGTGAGCAAAGCAGGTGCGGGCAGGAGAGAGGGGAGAGAGGGAGAGGGAGGGAGGGGAGGGAGGGAGAGGGAGGGAGGGGAGGGAGAGGGGAGGGGGATCGTTGTCATCACTTACTCACTCAGCACATTAGAGGGAGAAAGCTCTGGAAACCTGGGGCGGATGGTGGGACTAGAGTGGCTGGCACGGTGTGTGTGTGTGTGGGGACTTCTCAGCGGGGAGGGCTGGAGGAGCTCTGGTGAACAGGTGCTGTTCGAAGGTGATGGGTGTTCTTTCTGATCGAGTGCCTGGTGTTCATGCTGATGGCCTGGGATGCACTTTCCCTGTGGGTTCCTGTCCCCCCGCCATGTGTTTTTTTTTAAGCTTCAAGCCGGCAGACTCACTTCGTCACCAGACATTGGCTGAGGGCCGGCTGGGCTGCTGCCCCCGCAGGCCTCGGCCCGGACGTCAGCCCGCTGCAGTGGCCCACCCTGAACCCCTTTTCCTTGTCTCCATGGTAACTTGTATGCTATTTTAAACCAGAAATGACAATTTGAAATTTGACATATAATTTTTACTTTTTAAAAATTGAAAAAGTTTGTTCAGCTTTTGAAAGAGAAGTGGAATTCTGCTATTTTACGTGTAGGGTAGTGGGACCTTGGCCAGGACCCACCTCGTTTGTTTGCTTGACTAATCAGAGCGGCATCTCCTTTCTGCGTCTGCTCAGGAATCCTCCGTGCCCAGCACGTGGCGAGCGCCCGGTGAATGCCGCCGGGCAGCCAGACGCGCTGGGCGTGTAGCAACCACGGTGTTCAGCTCTCGGCCTTTGAAGAACGTGGGTTCATGTGTTTACCCATCATGCTCCTTGGTATTTGCCTGAAGGAATCGAAAACTTACTGCCACAAACCAAGACGTCCTTCAGCGGAGGGTGGACAAAGATACCGCGGCCCCTGCAGACTGCGGAACTGAAGTTCGGAAGTTCGTCACTCCGTGCAAGAAGGCAGTGAGCGCCCGGGCCGGGAGGTGCTCGAGGAGCCGCGACTGCATGTCCCTCGCTGAAGGGACCAACCTGAAAGGCCGCTCTGCAGGGCCCCAGTCACGTGACCTCCGGAAAAGGCGGACTAAGGAGCCGGTGCAAAGATGGGGGTTGGCAGGCGCTGGGAGGGGTGAGGAGGGAGGGTCCCACGGAGCAGGGAGGAGGTCCGGGGCGGCGAGTGCCCTCTGGATGAGACTGTTGTGACGGGCCCCTGTCCTTGGCCGTCTGTCCAGCCCACAGGGCGCGCAGACGAGGAGTGAGCCCCGTGCCCGCTGTGGGCTCTGCGTGACCATGGCGTGTGCGTGTGGGCTCCTCGGCTGTGCCACCTGTACCGCCTGGTGGGGACGCTGACAGTGGGGGGCTGTGCATGTGGGGGGCCGGGGGGACACAGGACACCTGTGTCCCTTCCACTGAGTTCCGCTGTGAACCTAAAACTGCTCTAAAAAGTGAAGCCTTTGCAATAAAGGAAGGAGGCACCTCTGGTAGTGGAGACAGATGTGTCTTTTCAGAGCAAAGAGTGAATAAGTGTGCTTAGTAGCCAGACAGAAGAATGGGGCTCAGAACTCGCTGACCGCTGGCTGCTTGTCTCCCAGAATGCAGGCAGCGCCCCCCAGAATTTTACAGGATGCCCTGCCGGCCCTTCGAAGTGGGCTCTGAGTTCAGCAAACGCGTACCACACCCCGGCATTTCTCCAGCTCCGTGCCAGCTGCTTCCTCTGGAGCTGGAACCTCGAAGGTGCAGCACCGTCCTCCCGGGCGCCCGGTGCAGGGGCACGTGGCCGTCCTGGGCATTTGCTTACTGTCACTGTTGTCCAGTGTTCACCTTAAAAGTGACACCCAGAAATAGGCTCCTGAGAAATAAAGGAGAGGCCCTGAGACCAGAGACAGCCTCTCTCACTCTATCCGTTTCCAGAAAAACACTCGTGTGTGTATGTGCAGGGGCGGGGGCGGGGGCTTCTGGACGTCTGGGGGGGACAACAATCTGCGTACATGGCACAGCCTCCGGACACCGGTTCCAGCTTTGAAACTCTCTGCTCCTTTTTTCCTTATTTCCCCTCCCCCTCCGGCTCCTCCTCCTCCCCCGGCCCCAGGAACAAGTACTGTGGCGGGGACCAGCTAAGAAGTGGCCGCAAGGGGCTCCCGGGGAGGGAGCTGCTGGCCCCCTCCCAACGTGAAATGTGTCTGAGCTGTTTCAGCCCCACGTCAAGGGCCCGGGGCCCCGGGTCCCAGGGAGGAGGCTCAGCTTGTATTGAGGGACGGGGGGGCTGGGAGCCAGCCCCTTGGGGAGGAGGCTGTGTGCGTGCTCTAGTGTGAGAGAAGAAACACACACATGCACACACATGTATCTCTCCGCCTTGGGGGAGTGTCTGGTAACGATGTGTATCTCATGGCCGAACACTGACCCTCCTCGGTCTTTAAACTGAAAGAATGAAGTGCTTTTCTAAAATTGAAAGGGATATCAGGAACAGATCAGGAGCAAGTAAAATTAATGGTTATAAACCCATTTCCATAGAAATGGACTCATTAGCCAGCGTGCCAGCTGCCTCCATGTAAAAGGCCCCCACCCCCAGTTTGAGAGAAATCACTTGAAATAAGTGATTTCTTATCCACGAAAGTGACTCCAGCTTGACGGTTATTCCGCTGCCGCCACACTCCGGCAAGTCCCCGAGGTGGCCCAGCGTTCAGCCTGGGTGGTCCGAGAGGAGCGGCCTCACACAGGGCCCGCCCCCTCTGCCCAAAGATCTCGAGCCCAAGACCAGAGTGCAGACGACAGGACCAAACCGCTGATACCAGAGAGAGTGCCGTCCTTTCTCTGTCCGCACCAGCGGGAAATCCAAGATCTGATCTGAGAGGAAAGAGCACCTTTCAGAGAGACTCAGCAGACAGACATGTGGGGGGTCCCTGAGCCCACACAGGGGACTTTAGAGGGGGACAGATGGGACATAAGGGTGACGGAAGCTGAGAACTCAGTGCCTGAGCTCCTAAGATGGTCCTGAAATGCCACCCGAAAATCAAAATTCAGCCCCTAATCTCTTCTTCCCCTTTTTACTGGAGGTGCCTGGGCACACAGGGTCCCCGGTAGGGGTCCCATCTGCGCCCACCCGTACCCTCGTGAGGCCGGAATTCAACACACATGCTCTCCACGTGCAAAGGGGCCTCACAGATGGATGCGTGAGAACTCATCGCTGCCACATCCCACACCCGGGGGCGGCTCTGCTGCCAGGTCCCGGCTGGGTTTGCCCATACAAAGCGAGTTCACATCCGGTCCCTTGTTTTACCCGCACAGCTGTCCTAAAAGCGGGCAGGTGATCACCCGCCCATTTTCCAGGTGAGGAGACTGAGGTGGGAAGGTGGGAATGACCGGCTCGGGGTAACAGCCAGCCAGCGGCTCCGTCTGCGCTGTCCAAGCGGCAGCCATGGCCATGTGCAGCCCTCGAGCACTTGGAATGAGGGTGCTGTCAGGGAGGAACTGAAGCATTAATTTGATTTATTTTTTAGGAGATTTCATTTGAGTACAAATAGCCATGTGTGGCTCGGGGCCATTGCATTGGACTGGGTGGCACCTGAGTTTCTCAAAAGCTCCACTAAGTGAGCAGAGGTCGGACCTGGCCAATTCTGTGTGGAGTCCAGTGTGGGCCTAGTGTGTGTAGGATTCTGTCCCGGGGCGGTCAGTTCTGCCAGCACCGCCTCGGTGGACATGGCCTCGGGCACCTCTGGTGTCGGCGAGGCTGGCGTCTGGTCCTGGGTGTCTGCCTGCTCTACGACCCCCGCGGAGGGGGCGCCGTCTGGGGCTGGGCACTGCTGTCGGGCAGGCGGCAGGTTCTTCCCCAAAGCTTTTTCCTCGCTGGCTGAGAATCGGGGAGCAGAACTACAGACCCTGCACAGACCCCAAAAAGCAGGGCAGGGGCTTCCCAGCCCCTTTTGGACCCGGCAGGCCCACTGGTGGGAAGGACACAGGTTGGCCTCCGTGACTTGGGCCCCAGGGAGCTGTGACTGACTCGGTCAGCCTGCTGTCACAGTCCTCAGACCTGGGTAAAGCTGGACTTGGGGTGCTGGGAACCGGGTAGCTGCACACGGTCATCACAGGCCCTCTGCTGGGGGGCTCTTTGTTCCCCTCTCTGTCCTGTGAGTCTCCTGTGCGGACATAGCTTCAGTTTATATGTCTGTGTCCATGACAACAGGCTCCTGTGTGCACACACAGGGTAACACCTGTCTTTCACCTGTGTGCGCCTTGCCCACCTTGTTTCCCCTCCAAGCACACCTGCGAAGTTGTCGCTGCAGGTGGGTCTCTTACATCGCGTCCCACTGTGCTTCAGGCCGACGAGAGGAAGAGCCGAGGGCTGCACTTCATCCTGTCACTTGCAGTTTATGAAGTCTCTGGGTATCCTGGGTCTCGTGGTGCCCATGAGACCCTAAAGCTCAGAGTTTCACCCACGTGTCCATTGGCCGGTGGCCCCAGTAGAAGCAGGAAGGGCTAGAACCCAGGCTGTGCCTCACGGCTGGAGTAATGGTGCAAGTGGAGGAAGCTTAGGGACAGTTCCAGCAGCGGTGCTTGCGTGGTGTCACGTGCACGAGTGGGGCAGGGGCAGCTCTGTGTGCGGGGTGTGCGTGGAGGGGAAGTGCCATTCGGGGAAGGCCGCTGCTTCCTGCAGGGCCCCAACGGTGGCTTGTCACCGCTCTGAGCGTGGGCCAACGATGGGCAGCCTGGGGACTGGGCTCTGGTGGCACTGCCACGGGACTCGTGGAGCTCGGCAGTCCTTCTTCTGGTGACCAAGAGGAGGGTGGCAGTTTCGTGGTGCTCTTGACCTTCTGTTGAGTCTTGGGTGTGAAGTTACACTTGGACGTGTGTTTGTTTTCCAGAGTGAACGGCTCCTTCTCCGAGATCTTGCAAGTGGACTTCGGAGTGGACAACAGCAGCGACCTGGCTGGGGCCCAGGCGATCACGTGGCAAGTGGAGTACCCGGCGGAGGAATCCATGAGTGAGCTGGCCGTCTCCGAGATCTTCATCAGCCAGACCAGCTTTGTGGGCATCGTCCCTCTTGCCATGGTGAGGAGTTTGGGCTTCAGGAAAAGGGCCGCAGAGAAGTTTCTCCGAGTGCTTGTAAGGTCCCTCAGACATGCAGCATTTTACCGTCTGTTCCTTCCTGTGCACCCGATGCTTGGTGTTTAAACAAGGAAAATGCACCTAAATCACATTGGATTGGCTGCTTTCTGGCGCCTCCCTGGAAACTACTTAGAGTCTGCTGTGTAAATCCCCTTTCTTTGTGGATAGCGCTGAACTGGTTCCTGGGGAGGTCCTCTTCTTACTGTCTTAATCTGTGTGCCTGTCAGACCAGGTACGGCACTGAGCAAAGATGGTTTCATTGAAAGGCGCTGGGGGGTGGGTGTGCATGGTGGGGACAGTGGCTCCCTTTGCTGAGTGACCACCCCCCAGTCAGCCAGCTGTGCCCTGAGGGTTCCCCAGTGGCTTGGGATTGGCACACTTCGAAATGCAGGTGGACCCAAAGAGTATTGTTGGGATCTGCACAGCGGGACCTGGCCCAGTGTCTGTCAAACCCTCTTGCATCTTTGTTTCATTGGCCTGGAGGGGACCAGACATCTCGTTGGAGCTTGGGGCCGAAGCTCCATTCATGACCAGGCTCAGGGGCTGCATCTGGGAGCAGGACGGCATCCAGAACATAGAAAGGAGGGTGCTGGTGGGTCACTGGGGTGGTAAACCCCTGGGGGTGGCATGTTCCTGGTACCCTTTTCCACACTGGAAATATTCAAATATATATTCAATTCTGTACTGTTTTGACCCACCCAGATATCCCCAGGCAATCTTTGGGTGCTTTTGTCAGGCACACTCAGGTGGATGCCAGGGTTAAGATCGCTGCAAGCAAAACCCTTTACCCTACGACTAGTTGTGCTGTCCAAGTGTCCTACTCCTCTAAGAAGGTGGGTCATGTGTGTCGTGCACACTGCACACCTCTGGCTGTCAGTGTCTCTGCAGTGGGCTGATCTCCACTTGGGGGCAGTTTCTTGCATTTGGCTTTAATTCCCATTGGCTAGGAAGTGCGGTGTTGGATGGTCAAGTGGGGTTGTGTATTACAATGTAACTCTTGGATTGGTTGAGTGGGGATCATGTGTTACAATGTAACTCTTCAAGCATGGGGAGGAGAGACTCTGAAATGGCTCCAAGGGACCTGAGCTGTTAGTTGAGTATGCAGTGGAACCCAAGTTGATAGTTTATCTTTATTTAATCAGCCATTATAGCTTCTTTTCAAACCTGTAACTGCTGAAGGGTGGCCTTCAGGGGGGAACTGTGTCTACTCATGCTTAGAGTAGAAGTGCCCCTTTTGAACTTCCCGTCCCTCCTTTCCTCCTTCTTAGTGACGAACCCCAGACAACATCTGCATGAGGTGAGGGTACTAGTATCCTTGCCCAGAGAATGCCCCCCCCCAAAAAAAGTGGGTCCTGTTATCCTGTTGTCCTGGGGATTCACCCCAGGTCTATGATTTAGAACTTGGCTGCCAAGGTGTGTGGCCCTGGCCTGGGTCGAATGCTGCTGATGCCTCTTGGGTAGCAAACCAGCCTCTTCCCTACTCAGTGAAGGTCAATATGCAGCATTGTATTGGGGGCATGCCTGGTAGGACCGCGGAAAGACCTCAGGCACGGGAGCTGACGCAGTGGGCCGGGCAGGAGGGCCACGGTCATGTCCCCATCTGTCCATCCATCCATCCATCCATCCACCCGCCCATCTGGTCATTCGCTATGCAACAGACATTTATCTAGCACACATTGTGCTAGATGCATTACTTTTTGGGAAATGGAGAGGGAAAAAGTGGAACTGGTGGAGATTCAGGGGTTGAAATCGCCAGGCCTTGGAAACCACTTGTGTCTAATATTTCCATTTCTAGCAGGGCAGCACAGATGGCGAAAACTTCAAAAACGCCATCTCACAAAGGGTAGCCGAACAAGAGGGGTGTCATGTCCCGGGGCAACAGCATGTCTGTGTTCTGCTTTGTCTCTAAAATCTGAAACTTAACTCTGGCCAGATGGCTCAGTTGGTCGGAGTGCCGTCCTGTACTCCGAAAGGTTGGGGTCTGGTCCCTGGTCGGGCCATCGGTTCGGGAGGCAGCTGATCGATGTTTCTCTTATATATCGATGTTCCTCTTTCTCCCTCTCCCTCTTTCTCTCTAAAATCCACACACACACCCTCAGGTGAGGATTAAAATCTAAAATTTACAAGTGCTCTTTGTGCTGCGCCTCCATAGCTGGGAAATGCCAACTGTTGTGTCCGTTCTTTTCTCCTCTCATTTTTCTGGGAAAGCACAGTTTCCCGTCTCTCCCTTGCCCCGAGTCCCTTTCCTCCCTGCCACTTCTCTTGGGTTTTCTGTGCGATGGCCAAGCTTTGAGTGCAGAGATAAGTTCCATGGGCGGCTCGGAGTTTAGGGCTGCAGCCCTTCGTTCAGCACGTTCTTCAAACTCAAAGCCCCTGCAGATTAAAAGCACATGGTCTTTCCACAAGGGAGGAGTCGGCCAATGGGCCCACTTGGTGGGTTTCTAGGCTACAGGGCGCGTGGGCTCAGCTTGGGAGGAAGCAGGAGTCAGCGAGAGCCCTTGGTGGCCCCCAGGGCCTGAAGCGCGACAGCGGGGCCTGGGCGCTGCACCCCCAAAAGGCTCTCTGTTCTCCGTCTCCTCCCGAACGCCGAGGAAGTTGATCTGGCAACGTTCTTCCCTGGGTGCTGGCGCTGTGGTACCGGTGTCCTCGCTCTCAGTATCCAGGCTGCAGGTCCTGAGGTGGCTGCGAGCCACTCCTGTCGTCACAGTGAAACTCCCCAGTGTGCTGGGGCCCTTATTTCCTGGGATGATTGTGCCTCACGGCCCCAAACCAACAGTGGGCTTGACCTTGTGAAACTCTGCTTCCTGCCAGCGGGGCTCCCTGCCTCCTCCCTCAGGTGGCATCTGTCCTTTGTTCACTTGCTTCGAGTGCGGCTGGGCCTGGCAGCGGCGGCCTTTGCCCTGGGAGCCCCCAGCTCTGACCAGGACAAAGGAAGGAGGGTCCAGCAGATGTTCCGTGGGCCCCTCGGCCTCTGTCCCCTTAAGCAGGAGGGCTCTTCAGAAAGACGGAAGGCTTGGGAATGAGTCGTTTTGGGAGCACTGCCGTGGGTGGCAGCAGTGGGGATGGCTGTCAGCTGGTGGCCTGTTCTGGGTGCTGGTTTAATTTGCTGGGGCTGCCAACGGATGAGTCCCAACCAGGAGGCTGAGCGAGGCAGGAGCGTGCCTCTCCCAGCTCTGGAGGCCGGAAGGCTGACATCAAGGTGTCAGCAGGGCCACACTCCCTCCAGAGGCTCCAGGGTTCCGGGTCCTTCCTGCCCCTTCCAGCCCCCGGGGGCTCCTGGCCTCCCTTTGTTTGTGGCCCAATCCCTCCAGTCTGTACCTCTGTCCTCACAGGGGTGTGTCTGTCTGTCTCTGTGTCCTTCCTTTATGAGGACACCAGCTGTTGGACTCAGAACCCACCCTCATCCAGTGGGACCTCACATTAGCTAGTTCTGTGCGCGGAGATGCGGAGGTTCCGGTGGACGTGAGTGTGGGTGGGGGACGCACTGTGCAACCTGCTTCAGGTGCAGGAAGCAGGAGCCAGCTACACCTGCAACATGCACTTGTCACCTTTGACCTGGACGGGGTCTGGGCAGCTCAGTCCCACGCCCTCAGCATCTCCGGGGACACCAGTGCTGTGGATGACGACTTGACAGGGCTGTTAGATCTGCAGTCAGCTCAGCTACAGAGGACCCATGTGCAGAACTGGCGGGGCTCCGCTGGGACTGGAAGAGGTCCCAGGGTCTGTGGGGGGGGGTTTCAGGGGAAGTCTGACTTCACAGGTCTGTCCAGAGGCCCGTGGGCCCGTCCTTCCATCCAAACGCGCGTGCCTGTCTGGGGACCGCACGCGGCCCCTGGCAGCAGGTGTTCCGAGTAGCCCCGACACAGCTCTGCTGCCCAGGTTCCCTCATGTCCGAGAAGGAGCCCGATGTGCCTTGCACGCTGTCTCCTTGGTTACGCACACCCGGCTTCACCTGACTGACCCCACCGCTCACCGGCGAAAGGAGCAATTTGAAGCCGTCAAGAATGGTGTCCAGCGGGCACACTTCACAAGTGACTGGAAAGAACCGTCTTTGTCGATCGAGATTAAAGCTGAGCACTTTGTGAGCGCCACCAGGCGGAGGGACGGCTCCAGCCTGCAGGAGGGGGGCGGCCCCTCAGCGCCCAGCGCTCACCCCACGCATGGCGCCTGTGAGGACAGTCCCTAACCTGTCGCCACCGTGGCCCTGGGCCTGGACTTAGATGTTAGGTCATTTCCCAACTTACTCGTGAAACGTTGCGCCGTGCAGAGCATTGCTCTTGGAGAGGGAGCCCCAGCCGGCCAAGCGGAACAAGGAAAAGAGAAAACGCGTGGAAGTGTTTGGTTCTGCCGTCCCTTGTTGGCTCCAGAGGATCTGCCGATGCCTGATTCTGATGAGGAACAGGACAGACAGACCCCGTAAATGGGCCCCTGAGAGACTCCGTGGCTGCCAGGCAGAGGAACAGGGGGCAGGGTCCCAGGGTTTCTGTGGCAGCGGAAACGTGTGGGGTGAATTTCTAAGGCTCTGTAAAGACCATGGATATTTAGGGCCCCTCTCATGAAAATGTCCGACAGAGGCCCCTGCTGGAGAGCTGTCCACGCTGCGGGACGGTGGCCCGAGTGACAACAGGGCGCACGACCACCCGAAGGTTTCACACTCCTCTCTCGCATGCCCGCAGGTGGCAAACCCGGCGGCAGCCTGTGCTCTGAGACGGTCGTTTTCTGGTCGATGTGGGAGCCTTTGCCGCACCGGCTGTCCAGCTGTGGGTGAGCCCGAGACCCCCAGACTCCTCCTCCCTCAGAGCCTCCTGTCTGGAAGGGACAGCCGGCATCCTCGCCAGTGCAATGATGTGGTCACCTGTGTTCTGGTCAGGAAAGGGACAGCCGCTGTCCACACTGGGGAGACGCGCGCGGTGGGCATGCCTAAGGAAGGCCGAGCTGCTGGGGTCACGGTGGCCTGCTGCTCCCTCCAGCTCTGTGCTCCGCCCATGGCTGCCATTCCGTCTGTGAGAGGGACAGCCTGGTTCCACGGGAACGGCCCTGACGAGGTCTCAGGAGGGTGAAGGACGCCACGCCCACAGCGCCGGTCATAGGGAACATGGGCGGTCCACGTCAATGGTCAGTGAGCTGCGCAGGGAGACGGCCGAGAGCACAGGTGGACTCCAAGCTGTTCCATCGCAGGTGGTCCCCAAGCAGTTGGGACCTGTGCGGCCTGTCTGTCACGGTTGTCCCTGGTCCCCACTCCCTTGCCCCATCACACCAGCTGTGTACCAGCCCTGCTGAGAGACTCGCAGGAAGTGGTGCGATGCCCCTGCCTTTGCAGAGCTCCCTGTGGGCCCAGCACAGCTTTCTCTAACCAGCTGTAGTTTTCACTAAAGATAGAGACAGAGTTTCCCATGGGCCTGAACTTCCTCCCCCTGGCCCCCAACCGGGACTCATGGGCGACAGTCCCTGGGGTGGCCACTAGATGGCGCTCACACACCAGCCTGTGGCCTCCCTAGCCCTGCGCTCCCCTCCCCCAGGAGCTCCCTGGACACCTGCCCCTGGTCCGTCCCCGCCCCAGTTAAGGGACTGCTCCTCAAACTGCCCTTTGTTCACCTGGGGCCCCTAATGTTCCCACATGTGAGAAGTGGAGGCTCCCCCCTGCAGTCCTGCCCAGCACCTAGCGCAGCCCCTGGCAGCCTGGAGAGGGGTTGCCCCCTCCGCCCACATCACTGCCCGCCCTGCAGCTGGATGGACACCTGAGAGTGGCTTTTTTTTTCTCCTTGAAAGACTTTATTGTCTCTGTTTCAAAGGCTGCATGCTCATTACAACATGTTAAACAGCCTAGAGAAAAGTAAAAACCCCGCACCCCCCAGGCGGATCCCTGTGGCGTTATGGAACTGTCATTCGACATGATGGCTCTGAGCCCACAGATGCGCGAGAGCCGGCTGGGCAGGCGGCGGGCGCCATGATGATGCGGTCCCCCCCGCACGGGGCTTTTCAGGCGTTCAGTCCCCCTCGCCACTTTCACTCAGAGAAGACAAAGTTCTAGCGTGAAATTTCTGAACTTCAAGAAACAGAAGTCACGACAAGAGCCGCTGGCCTTTAGGACGCGCGCCGGGACCCGGGGTTTCACGGTCGAGGTTTGGCCGGGCCTCTGTCTTTGTTGTGACGGACACCACCTCGTTGCCCTAGCCGCAGCAGGCAACGGTCTTTCAAGGCCAGCACTTTATGTTCGTAGACCATCTTTTTTGAAAAAAATTAAGTTTTCATTTATTTATCACTGTCTTTCAGCTTTATGGGGGTGTAAATACAGACAAGCAGAATGGTCTGTTTTTAGGGTGAGCGATGTGACGTTTTTATGGACACATGTGTCGTGAGGTGATGACCACGATTCAGCAAGTCAGCGTGTCCGTCACCCCACGCAGCTGCCGGCTCTGTGTGTGGGTGGGGTGTGCGTGCACCGGCTCCGCCCCGTCCACGCGCCTCAAGCGCACAGTATGGTGTCATCGGCTGCGGCCACCTCGCCGTGCGGTAGATCTCTGGGGCTCATCTGCCCTGCGAAACGGAAACTCTGTGCCCTTGGCAGTCACTCTCCCAGCCCTGCCCGGCCGCCGGGGCCACCCTTGGCCTTGGTAAGTTGGACCCTTCTCCATTCCACTTCTGAAAGAGGTCGTGCAGCACTTGTGTCCCTGTGTCTGGCTGACTTCGCCTGGCACCGTGTCCCCCAGGCTCGCCCGTGTCGTACGCATGGCAGCGCTTTCTCCTTTCAGACTGTGTTCTCGCTGCCCGTCCACGTGCTGATGCACCAGCGTGTTCCCATCCTGTGGCTGCTGCGGCTGCTGCCTCGCGGGCATGGGGCGCCTGTGTCTGAGATGACACAGCGTCTGCGCTGTCCAGCATGGCAGCTGTTAACGACACGGGTCTATTTAAATTAAAGTTAATTTTAATCAATTTTTACCCATTACATGTAGATGTGGGACAAGCCCATCTCGCGTCTGCTCCCCTCCTACCAGTCTGGATGTGAACGTGGTTTCTGTAATTCCGTAGCTGTCGGACTTCATTCAGCTCGGTTTCTGACGGTTCTGAGTGACGGCTGTTCTGTATTTTAGTTGCAATTTTGGTGTGGTGGGAGTGGGCGAGCCGTGTCTGAGCACGCCGCCATCGTGGCTGGAAGTCCAGACTTCTTTAATGGAGGAGGAGGGACTCACCTCACGACTGAAGACCAGGCTCAACACTGACATCCTCGGGCTAGAACTCGGACCCAGCTGGAGACGCTCTGGCTCTCCTCTGGGAGAAAGATTGGGGTGTTCGGAGGAGACCAAGGGGCGGGGGCGCTGCACTTGCTCACGTTAGTGATCGTGTCTAAACAAGTTTTCTCAGGATAGTTTTGGGCAAGTATTGACATGTTCTTAAAAGTAATGATACCCTCCCCCCTTTTTGCAGTAATTTAGACTAGAGATTCTCACTCCTTATCTTTAAGCTCACAAAGGGGCTAGTTGAAAACATGGATTCTCGGGCCTCACAGCTAGATGCTGAGTTCCTGTGGTTTCATTAGTCACGAAATGGCCTTTCTGCACACCCTTCCCCGCCTCACCCTGACGTGAGCCTGTGCGTGCCCTACCCCTGCCTCACTGCCACGGCTCAGAGGTCTCCGTGGGCAGACGTGGGCTGGGTGGGAGCAGACACGCAGCCCGGGGCTCGCGCTGCCAGAACGTATGTCCTTCCCACGCCCCGCCTGTCCTGCCGCACCAGTGGTGGGGAAGGCGGCCCGGGCGAGCGGTCCCAGTGTTTCAGCCGTTTGCCGTCTGGAGAGCATGGTGCTTAAACTCAGATGTCGGCAAAGAAGAAAACAAAAGCAGTCTTTCTTCCCTGCCTAGAGACCCACTTTGGCACTGCCACCTGCAGTTTCTCTTCTCTGCGTCCTGTTTTTAACGGCATGATGGTCGTATTTGACTTCTTAACCTTTCGCTCTTGCATTTCGTAGTTGAGTTGGTTGGCTGCCACAGCACCGATGCGGCATCTTCGAGCTGCAGTCATTTATGATCATGGGTGCGGTGGCTGGGCAGCTGGGCAGGGCTTCCTCCGGGGGACCAGCTGCGCGTCTCGGGGCCACCTGGCTCTCTTCCTTCTCCTGGGACCAGGAGTCCAGCCTGCCAGGTTTTGGGAAGACGAGGAGACAAGCAGAGATGCAGGCGTGTCTAAGGCCGTGGCTGAGAACAGCAATACCGTGTCTTCCTTCTCCTCGCACGAGAAGACACGTGGTTTCCTTTGCTGTCTCCCCCCCACCCCCTTGCCTCCTGCATGTGAAGGAGGAATAAGCTCTCAATTTCCCCTGGTTCCTCTCGGTAATAGCTCCTGTCGCTGAGCATTATGCGTGAACACTCAGGCTCACTGGGAACTGCATCCGATGAAATAACCTGCGTAATTTTGTCCGCAGACGACTGGGGGAAAGTAACAATGACATTATTAGATTACAGCACAAGATTTGACACCGGCTGTGGGCTCCTGATGAAGATCTTGAACATTCACTTCCCACAGAAATGGAAATGTGGGAGGGAATCCCGCCTGAGGCAGGCCGCCGGGTCCCTGCAGGCCCGTCTCTGTCCTGTGGGTGACTGGGTGGCTGGAATTTTTCTTAGCAGGGATGGAAGCAGGGGCCTCAGGGCTGAGGTTGCCCTTGGCCTTGCCCCCTTTTTGACCAGTCCGTGCCTCACGGCTGTGTTCCAGGCAGGGCGGTGTTGCCCAGGCCCGGGGAGCTCTGGTGCGACATCCTCCCACCGCCGGAAAACTTGATGCCACATGTCACCCCTCCCCCCCAATGAGCCAGCCCGTCACACCCAGGCCCTCCCTGGCCATTCTTAGAACGTCATTCCTCTCTCTCTGAGAGTCCCTGTGCCTGCTTTGTGGACAGTGTTTTAACCTTATGATGTGAATAAACTTCTGGACAGTGGCCTCATCGCCTTATTTTATTTAATTATTTTTGTTGTACCTTAAAATTTCACTTGAAATCCCTTCCTGTGGTGCAAGAGTCTCCGGGTATCAGTAGGCGATGCCACTCGGGATGTCGTGTGTGGGGTGTGGCAGCTCACCCCTGCAGCGGAGGTCAGGGGAGGGGCGTGTGACCAGCCAGGTGGCTGCAGCGGGGACCCGGCCGTGCTCCCAGCACGTGGCCCCCTTGGCTGAGCCCCTGGGGCCTGCTGAGTAAGGTCGTCAGGCTGCGGCCACCACTGTGACGCGGTTCACGCCCAGACGCTGAAGCCCTGGGAGCTTCAGCAGGGCAGTCGTATAGCAGACGGCAGACAAGTGCCGCGTCCACACAAAACCGCTATGTGGACAGCCTTCCGAGTGATGGGAGAGGCCCCTTTTTCTAATTTGGACTCACAGAAGCTTTTCTGTGCTGGCTATTTTGGGGGGATGCATTATTTCCTGCAGTATTCTGGAGAAGTAATTCATCAACAACATTAACAAATGTGTAGTGAGTGCCTGCGATTCCTAGCCACAGGGCCCGCCTGTGGGGTACAATGGCAGGGACAAGGGACAAGGAGCCTGGTCCCTACATGTGAACAGGGATGTCAGATGTGGAACAACCAAGGGCATGCTCGCACAGGTGGTCACGGCTGTGGCAGGTGCCCAGATGGGCCGGTCTGGGGTGTCACGAGAGCCTCTGATGGGGACGGGAGCAGGTCTGTGGGGGCCGAGGGAGGCTCAGAGGGTGACGAGGACCAGAGGGCAGAGGAGGTGGGATGATGGAGCAGGTGGCCTGTAGGTGGAGCCCGTGGACTCCGAGCGTTCCCTGGGTGGAGGAGACACGCCCCCGGAAGGGTGAGTTTGCATAGCGCAGGGACAGTGCGTGAAATAAACTGCGTTATGGAGAGAGAAAATGAAATTTCCTTGGAACCCTCTCAGTCTCTGGGTACGGCAAGAGCGGAGGCTCACCTGGGTCTGTGGTGTTGAGAACAGCTCTGTAACATGTATCCTCTCCTCTCCACTTCTTAACAGGGAGACTGTGGGCCTTTACCCAGAGCTTTGGACAGCAACAGTTTCCACATGTAGCTTAGTCACATGGCCTTGTTTTAATCACAGGTTGCCCTGGCTTTGCATGGTGGCGTGGGACCGCACTGCCCATGCATGCGGAAACCACAGCTATGTCAGCAGTCGACTGGGAAAATTGCTTTGCAAAGGTCAGAAAGTCTTGTCGGAACATTCAAACTCTCTTACTGTAGATTACAAATGTATAGGGAAGTGAAAAACTCCCCAAAGCAGTGCTTACCTCTTAGTGCATTGTCATGTAAAACAGCAGCAGCTCTGAGATAGGAAACAATTGCGGTAAACCATGCTGGCGCTCTAACTTCATCATGCTGTTTACTTTTATTCCTTGGGATTCTCTCTAAGGATGAAGCTTCCTTTCTCCCCTGTTGTTTCTATCAGTGTGGACTCAGGAGCTTATTATGTATATATAATATGTGTGATGGGTATCACGTGTAATAGATAAGCCATATACGAAGTAGAGTGTCTATATGTGATACATGGTTACAACAGGCCACACCCACTGTCTGTATGTGATACATTGTTACAACAGGCCGTACCAGCTCCTCACAGGGCTGTTCATTCATCCCAGGTTGGCTAGCGGCAGCTGCCTCAACCTGGCTCCTGGGGCCTCGTGACATTTTCCTGAGTGTGTTGTCACCTTCTGGCTCATGGTACATTGTAGGGTCCTTGACCTGTGCTGCCTGTGGGGGGCCCTGGCCTGGGCTGTCCCCCCCAGAGCTGTGCCCTGCCCTGGGGCGGTGGTGTTTAGACTCAGGCCTGGCTGTAGCTGCGCCGAGTGCTCACGGCATCATTGTTTGTGTCTTGTCCCTCTGAACGAACAGAACTAGGGACGGCGCCATGCACACCCACGGCCACCGGCACACACAGGTAAACAAACATGTGCCTACCCCTCCCCCGAGTTCATGGTGGTGCCTGCAATTCCGACTCAGGCCCCAGAGCCCGCTGCCTTTTCTGCGTGGAGCCTCGCTGCTCCGGCGGTCAGGAGCCTGGCGCTGTCACTCAGCATGCATTATTTGCCGAAACCTAGAATCAACCAGATTATTTTTGGGCTTGCTAACCCCATACTGCCGTGGAAGGCAAATGTAACTAGAATTCAGTATGTTTCCAGATATTTTTATCTTTAGCCTGAGATGCACAATCAAAATAATATGCGGGAAAGTTACATGCAAACTCCTTTAAATAGCTTAAGTAGCTTTTAAGAGTTTAAAACCATAGAGGCTTGTCCGTACTTGCCCTGCATGTCCAACATGGGTGGGCGGGGGGCTTCGTGCCTGCCGTAGCCAGCTTCCGGGGCCCGGGATGGCGCGTGGGACCCATGCAGCAGGCTCCTTCACTGGGGCAGCGAAAGGGAGAGCATGGGGTCTTGTGATCTTAGAGCTTCCGGTTGGAGGTGAGCACATCATTGCACTCACGTTTCATTGGCCGAATCACGTCACATATAAAAAAATCTTTTTATGTTGGGTTGGCATTGTTTTCAAAGATACATTACAAAGTTGATGTTTTCTATTGACAATATCTATTATTTTCAGGTTTAATATCAATGAAAGACAATCTATAAACTGGGAATGATACTAGGAGCTACCTTGGGAGAGTTTTAGAGAAAACTGAATGAGTAATTAATTGTTAATACAAGTAAAGTACCTAGAACTCTCCCTCCTCCTCCTCTCCTATTTTTTAAAAGATTTTATTTATTTATTTTTAGAGAGAAGGGAAGGGAAGGAGAAAGAGAGGGAGAGAAACATTAATGTGTGGTTGCCTCTTGAGCACCCCCTACTGGCGACCTGGCCCACAACCCAGGCATGTGCCCTGACTGGGAATTGAACTAGTGACCCTTATGGTTTGCAGGCCTGTGCTCAGTCCACTGAGCTACACCAGCCAGGGCTCCTTCTCATTATCATTATCATTATTATTATTGTTGTTGTTGTTGTCATTATATTATTAGTTGACTCAGTCTCTTACCCTTTTTTAGGCCTGGGGTGGAGAGCGAGGGGCCGACTTACAAAGCCAAATGTGGCACTGTGTGCTCAGTGCTTGAGCTGGGACGAGGGACTGAGCTGTGAAAGGGTCACTTGAAATGATTGTTATTTTGTTCAGTTCCGGGGGAGCCAATAAGGAGTGTTTGGTGGTGCTCACTGTTGAGCTGGGCTGCCCGGCCATCTGCCAGCTTCTGTGGGTGACTTCCTCTTGAGCCAGGCGCGGGCACGGCGTCTCCTCTGAGCGCCCGAGGGCACCACACAGCAGTTCTTTAACTCACTCCTGCAGCCAGTGTGTGAAAGCCTCCACCGTGATGACTGTGTTCACCGACTCTTGTCCTTCCCTGCGTCCCGACTCTGTTCTCAGCTCTGAACGACGGTCGATCCATTACACTCACGGGGTTCACGCACAGCAAGTACTCGCAGGAGCCCCTAGTCTAGCCCAGGGACCCTGGCGCAGGGAGAAGTGACTTGTGGTAGAATGGACTTGTGGTAGAAATGCTGGTAACGGACTAGAAAAGGTATTTACGCCCCCCCTACTCCATGGCCAGCTCTATTACAGGAGCCACATTCCCAGCCTGCTTTGCCGGTGGCGCAGCCATGTCACGATTTTTGGACATTCGGTGAAAAGAAGCAGGTGCAGCAGGTGTGCTCCTGCCCCCTCAGCCTCTCCAGTGCTTTGACAGTGGGAGAGATGGCTGGTGTGATGGGTGCCATTGTGAGACCCTGAGGGCTGCAGAGACGCAGCCCTGACCTCGCTAAGTGCCTGGACCGGACTCCTCCAGGCTCCTGGTTATACGAGAAGCACACACACCTTCATTGGGTTACCTCACTGGTCACTGGCCTCGGGTTTCCCGTGGCTGTGGTTCCACACAGCCGCCCCTGAATCAGAGTCCGAGCCCGTTTTGGGCCCGGGCAGCTGCAGTGGTCCGAGTCAGGGGACTCTCCCTCGGTGAGCCGGTGGCGGCGAGAGCGGCCGGTCAGAGATAATTAAGGAGACAGCACCTCAGAACACTGAGGGATCATTAGGGGAAGAGAGGGACCACCTTGATGTCAGTCTCATAATCCTCGGGCCGGTGGGGGCATCTCAGGAGTCCCTGGAGGTTTGGGGGGTGGAGGGTGCTGGTGGTCAGCTCACGGGATGGGTGCCGTGGCCCGTTCTCTGCCATCTGCACTCTTGCCGTCCTTCCCTGGGGATGGGCATGGAGGCCGTGTGCACTGTGTTATTATTAAGCCCTGAAAACAGGCCGCTGCCGGCCTGGTGGCCTCAGGCCAAGGTGTAACTGAGCTCGGGAGGGGCTCTCCTGCTGCGTGAGAGATGGGCCGTGGGACGCACAGCCTGCTGGGCGTGGCAGAGTAAGACCTCGGATGCCCCCCCCACCCGCGCTGGCACTTGCGGGGCGTGCCCGTTGCTGACCCAAGCCTCTCTCTTGTGCAGGATGCGGAGATCCTGAACACGGCCGTCCTCACCGGGAAGCCGGTCTCCGTCCCCGTCAAGGTGGTGGCCGTCCAGGAGGATGGCTCTGTGGTGGACGTCTCAGAGCCTGTGGAGTGCGCGTCTGCGGACGAAGACATTGTGAAGGTACAGCAGCTTCACCCCGGTCCTTCTGGGCCCTTCTTCTGTCCCCGCTCTGGTTCTGACTGAGCAGCATCCCGGGCCCTGAGGGGCTGCAGCTGGGGTGGCCCCAGTGAGGAGTGGGTGACTGAGCGCACAGCCCCGGGCCGGAAGTGATTTTTGTCCCCCCCTTTGCTCACAGGACTGCGTTCCCCTCATTTTAGCCACCTGCACTCCAGCCTCCCGAGCGTCGCTGTGCCGAACGATGGGAGTCAGTGTGTGAGGTCATCAGCCATGTGTGCTGGGTGCCAGGGAGGAGCCGTGGGCGCTGCCAAGGTGGTCTCCACGAGAGCTTGGTCCTCAGGGGCTGGCAGCGCAGCTGATGAGAGTTAATAGTTAACATTTATCGGAAACTTCTTAAGTGACAGGCACTGTCATAAGAGACATTAGAAATGTTGACTCATTCCATCTTCACCACAAGCCTTGCAGACAGGGGATGGTGCCCTTCCGAGTTTCCACAGAAGGAAAGAGCTCACTCCGGCAGAGAAGATGGGGTTCAGGGGCCCCCCAAACCCTGCCCTGTGGCAGGCTGGCTCCGGAGCCTCAGTGGCACCTCTGTGCTTCCAGAATTGCATTGCCGAAGGTCCCGTAGGGCACGGGGTGGGGTGTCTTAGGAGCCGGGAGCAAAGTAGCTGTGGCTTTCCTGTCAGGGAGCCATTGGTAACAGGCTTTGTCTGGATTTTCGGAGGGCTTTGTTTCCGCCCCTGTCACCTGGAAGGCACGTGCTTCCTCGGGCTGCTGTCACAGTCGCCTCCGGCTTGGCCTAAAGGAGCACAGCCCTCATCGGGCAGACCTGGCGGCAGGAGTCCAGCATGGGCGGCCCGGCCGCACGCCTTCTGGAGGCCCCGGGACACTCTGGCTCTCGGCCTTTCCCACATTCCAGGGGCCCCCCCTCCAACCTCACAGCTAGCGTCTCCCTCCCCCTCTCTCTCATCTGGGTCCTGATGCCCAACCCCTGCCCCTCTCCAGTGAGGACCTCGTGGCTGCACGAGGCCACTGGGCAGCTAACCCAGGGTAACCCCTTCCTGCCCAGGCCCTTATCCCCATGACGTCTGCGCAGGTGATGGTTCCCTAGAGGCGCCTCCGCCATAACTTGCTGCACGCTCAGTGGTTCAACACGACTGACACTCATTCGCCCCCAGTCTGGAAGCCAGATGCCTGCCCTCGGGGCCCTGGCACATGCCACACCACCTCTGAAGCTCAAGGGGGGACTCTTCCTGCTGCCTCCAGCTTCTGGTGGCTCCAGGTGGTCCTTGGCCGGTGACCACGCCCCTCCGATCTTCGCCTTGTCTTCACACACTCTCACTTGTGTGTGTCTCTGTGTGTCCTTCTTGTCTTATAGGGACACTTGTCACTGGATGTAGGGCCACCCTGTTTCAGAATGACATCATCTCAAGTCTCTTAACTTCCACACCCCCGAGAGGCTCGGCTCCCAGATGAGATCGCGTTCCTGGAGCCCGAGCCTGGGCCCCGGAGCCCGACACCAGGTGTCTCATCTTGGGGCTGCAGTTCACCCCACTACTCTGCTACCCCATGGAGGATCTGGGGGCGAGTGTATGGGCATCTTTTGGGGGGCTGGATGCTGTCCAAACTACATATTTTTTTTCTTTGCTGAGTTTCTTTCAAGGTCTTCAGCATAAGGGAGGGAAATGCAGTTTCGATATAATTAGGATTCAAACCCTGAATATTTCTCTTTCTGACTGAGGGACGGGCCTGGCATCTGTGTGTATCTGGAACTGTGCTGCTTGCCAATGCGTCGTGGTCTTCAGAGCCACGGAAGCCGGTCACCCATCGTCAGCAGGGGAGGAACACGTTCACGCTCAGAGAGGAGTAAGCGGGAGCCTGTGCCGATCTCGACAAGGGTGGCGTCCGATCTCAGCTCACTAACCGAATTTCCAGGCTTCCGGAGCCAGCTGGACTTGCAGCAGCGAGAGGCCGGCACCTCGTAGGAGGGCGCTAACACGCGCACGTCTGCTCTGGCCCAGGGAGGACCTCGTGTCCCGGCTTGGTCTGTGAGGGAGCGGAGAGGGCAGTGGACGTGAGGTCAGGAAAATACGGCTTCTGCTCCTTTCCAAGCTGTGGTCTCGGCAGGGCCTGAGGTCTGCTGCGCGGGCCGCCAGCGGCTTTGATCCAGCCGCCTTCCTGGGTGCCCGCGCTGCACCTCCAAACGCTGTGGCGCCCACTTCTCTGCAGCAGGGGATTTGTGGGGAAGGTGACGTGGGGGGTGGGTGCGTCCCGTCCTTGGGCATCACTCTTCCAGGGGAGGGGGTGGGATGGGGCGGTGGCCGAGGCACCTGGCAGGCTGCGGCCAAATCCTGGATTGGTGAGTTTTTCTTCTTTTGGCTGAGAGCAGCAGAAACGCAAGTCCAACTGTCTGACTGCGAGGGGGGCGTGTGTGCTCATGCAGGGCGACGTTGGTGCAGCCGGGCCCAGAGGGTCCCTGGGGCTTGGTTTCTTCCCTTCTCGGACATCGCCTTCCTCCTTTCTCCGCCTTTCCCGCCTCCCCACTCCCGCACCCTGAGAAATCCCAGCCAACTTCTGGACTCGGCTCAGACGCCCCATCCTCTGCCCCCTGCCATCTGCACCCCAGAGGCCCTCACCCCTGTGTTCCCAGCCCCCGTGTAGACACACGCATCAGGGACCCAGCACTCTGTGTCCTGTGTGTGTTGACATGCGTGTCCCCCAGGGCAGGGTCCGTCCAGGCCCCCTCAGGTCAACAGGGTTGCTGTGTTAATAGTTTTTTTCTTAGTGGATTCCTTAGGACTTGCTACGTGCATGATCAGCTCCCCACAAAGCCTTTGCGCACCACCTCTTTTCCAGTTCCGACGTGCCGACCTCACCTTCTTGCCTCGTTGCCTTGGCCGGACTTGCTCAGCAGAATCAGTGAGAATGGCCCTCTTTGTCTGTCTCTGATGCTGGGAGAATGCTTTCGCTTTTCTCTGTTAAGTCTAAAGTTGGCGGTGTTTTTCTTCCTTTTGGACTTGCCTTTGGTCACGTTGGGGAGTTTCCCTTCTGTTCCCGGTTCACTGTGTGTTGAGCGTGAAGGGGTGTCGGCCTTTCTGTGCATCTGTTGGGACCGCCCCGTGCTTTTGGCCCTTTCTTCTGCTGCCTGTTGCTGTGTGTGGTTACCTGGCTCTTTCTCCTGAAAAAAAAAAAAAAAAAAAAGGTTTGAAACGTTCTGAAACTCTCCAAGTTTCATAGGTTGAGAGACAATAACATTCTGACCACCTCTGGTTTTCATTTCAATGTGGAAATCTCGGTGTGTATGTTCACGCTGCTTGTTTCTCAACTCCAAAGGGGAGGGAGATGCTACAGTGCTTTCCCCCCTTCCTGCTGGGACTACCTGTGAATTGACTTGTTTTAAGAACACCCAGAGGTTAAGGCTCTTACCCTCCAATGACGACAGTGCGCCGTACGTTTTAGGTGTCCAGAGGGGGTACCGAGTGAGGTACCAGTGGGCATGGGGGAGCGGTGTCTCCCGAGGGCAGGATGGAGCACAGGCAGCTTGCCAGCGCTTTGCCCGTCGGGCCAATGCCGGCTTTGAGAAGGTCACGCCGACCTTGGCAGCGGGCGGAGATGCAAACTCTGCCTCAGCCGAATGCGTGGGAGATGGTTTCTCAGAGGCTGGGCGGCGTGGACCACAGTCTCCCATGGGACACACGGGCTCCGGGCACGTCAGAGCTGCCCAGGGCCTCTCACCGGGTGGACAGCCCCGGTCCCGTCTGGGGCGCGGTGATGGACCCCAAGGGCCCGGGCGTTCCCTAAGCTGACAACTGCTGGCAGCACACCCAAACCCCCCCACGTCGAGGGACGAAATGCTTACCTGAAACCATCCCACTCATAAGCGAATGTGACACATTATACCATCACACGGGATCCTGTCCGGGCCTCCCGTTGGCTGTAGACCAGGCCTGTTTCCATCTCTCTTCTGCCTTCTCGTCACACAGCCGGCGTTTGGTCCGGGTGCGGTGCGCGTGGGATATCAGAATGCAGCATTGTATTGGCGACTTACATTGGGCACTCAGGAAATTTGATTTTGTTCGGTCGTTTTGAGTCTTAGGCCCCAGGAGGGCAGCCACCTAATTTCTTCTGGGACCCCAGTAGCTGAGTGTTGGGCATCGGGGTGGGGCTAGCAGGTTGTTCAGTTCAAGCTGAGAACTCTGGGAAAACCTGCGTCTGCTCAGCGCCTGCTCTGGCCCCTCTGCCCGCCTGGGGCGGGTTCAGAGCGAGCCTGGTGAGGCCGAGTGGGGGGCGGGTCTGCTGGCTGGGGTCATGCGGGTCAGCCGTGCCGTCGGGGTGAGACCAGCTGTCTCTGGACTCTTAGCCGTGGCAGGCATTACGAGGAAAGACTTTTGCGGACCACCTCACTTAATACTTACAACCTGGAGGTGCTCTGGGGGCCGGGGGGCCCGGCCAGCAGCCCAGCGGGGCCCCCAGTGCGGCACGTGTGCCCCACCACTGGCCTGGGGTCATCACCGGCAGGGTGAGCGTGTGCACCCTCTGCAGTTCGTGGTTCTCCGGCAAACTGCTGGCTCGGAGTGTCCCGTGCACTAGGTGGCCCTTGGCACCCCCCACCCCCCGCAACCCCCACACACGAGACACGTAAGGGACCTTTTCCTGATGATCCCGGAGAGAAAACCATCAATGTTTGAGTTGCTTATTTGGAAGCGAATGGAGGAGATTGTGTAACAAGTGACTGGCTGATGCACATGCATTAAAAGGGTCTCCCTCCCTGACCTGGAGGCAGGCAGATGCAACACCCTCACCTCTATCCTGCAACACTAGAGTTTAATGGGCAGAAACAGTTGTGTCCACGTCTTACTGCGTTCTATGAGTGTTTTCTTACCAGGATTTTCATCTAATGCAAAGCTCTCTTGGTTTTTTCAAATAAGACCCTTTTTATGGCTTAAATAAAGAGAGAGTGTGTGTGTGTTCTAGTACTACATGGTTACTTTATGCTGCTTCAAATACGGTGCTGAGTGAAATATGTCGCACCTGGGGTTTGATTAGCGGCGGTTTGGGCACATAAGAAAGTGTAGGGTAATGAAAGAAACACAAAAACAGGCAACGGAGGGTATGTGACGCCGCTAAATTACGTTTACGATTTCACTTGTCATTACTTCGTAATACGAAGTGGTCTTCCCGAGGAGCCGTCATCGGTATTTGTCACTGGCTGGTGCCTACAAACCGCCTCTAGTTCAGATCCCGCCCTAGCGGGTGTCCGGGCGGCTCCTCGGTCACTCAGGCCAGCTCTGCTCCCAGACTCGGGCCTCCGCTGCCGCTGCATTTCCTGCTGATGCATCTCTCGGTTCCCGCCCCTCCCCCCAGGTTTCTGCCCGCTGCAACTCCGTGTTCGTGAACGGCAAGGAGATGAAGGGCAGAGCAGGCACGACCGTGAGCTTCACCCACCAGCATTTCACCGCCCAGCTGGAGGTCACCGTCTGGGTGCCCCGGCTGCCCCTGCAGATCGAGGTCTCCGACACGGAGCTGAGCCAGGTCAAGGGCTGGCGGGTCCCCGTGGCCCCCAACAGGAGGTGAGTCGCCGGGGAGGGTGGCTGCCAGCGAGGACGTGGGCCTGGGGCCCTGGGCCGACGTCGGTGGGAGACACGTGGGCCCCACAGAGCCATTCCCGGTAGCAGAGTCAGAGGGTTGGAAAATAAACGGGGACCACTTTTCAGTATGTTGTTCAGTGTTTTTAATCCTATGTCCCTTTGTCCCCCCAAATCACGCTGTGAGGACAGTCGCCCCGCTGTGGGAGAGGCAAATCGCCACATTACGGCACTGCAGACGTGTTTCCCCTCGGCTCTCAAACATGCTCTTCATCCAGTGGAGCGCGCTCCGGCTCTGCTGGCTACCAGCCGGCTGGGCTGCTGGCTTCCCTGGGAAGCAGGGACCTGTTTCTGGGCCGCTGTGAGTCTCAGAGGAGCCAGCTCCGAACCCGGGACAGTGGCCTGGGACTCTGTGACCAGCTGTGTGGCCGGGACCGAGTTGCCTCTCCTCTCCGCCTCGGTTTCCCCGAGGGGAGGCCAGGATAATAAAGCACCCTCGCTCCTCGGGCTTCTGTGGGGAGGGGACAGAAAGAGTGTAATGTGTGGCTGGTGCATGGCGTGTGGCTGCTCTGGGTCACCGCTCGTCACCGCCTGGGCACGTAGGGCAGGGGCAGCGTACAGTAGGTCTAATGCTCAGCCTGTGAGCGGCTGCCCCTTCCTCTGCAGACACAAACTCCCACCCACGGGCAGTCCCAGGCTGGTCAGCAGCCACCCAGCAAGGCCCTCTCATAAAAGGACAAGGGACCGGTTGGTCTTGAGGGGAAGGTTCTGGAATCGCACAGCCAGAGAGGACGGGTGAGGGAAGTCTTCCCACTCGACTGACCTGAGTTTCAGGCACACCTGGGGAAGGGGATGGGCAGCCGGCCTTTTTTGCACTTGCAGGTGAGGAGAGCGGCCGTCTGTAGCAAAGCTCTCGGCCAACAGGTAGCTGGAAACAGGTCCCTGAACCTCCCACCCAGGGCTCGCGCCCCTGCACTGACAGAGGGCCCGCGTAGTCCTGACTGGGGGTAGTTCTGAAATTACAGGTTTCCAGGAAGGGGGGCAGGGAGAAGCCTTCCCCTCTGTGTGTGGGGGAGGGGAGCAGGACGGTGCTCCCCTCCCCGTGTTCCACGCGGGTGCCCGCAGGATTGCAGGCACCCGCGGAAGAATGTGGGCGGTGTCTGAGCGGCCCTGGCGGGAGGAAGCCGGGCCTGTCCCCGTGCTGTCACGGACCCGTGATTCGAGGCATGCGGCCTGCCTCCCTGTGGGGTGGTGACGCATGTGTGGTTTGTCTGCGCCCAGGCCCACGCGGGAGAGCGAGGACGAGGAGGACGAGGAGCGGCGGGGCCGCGGGTGCGCCCTGCAGTACCAGCGCGCCGAGGTGCGCGTGCTGGCGCAGTTCGTGGCCGAGGTACCCGGCTCGGGTCCGCCCAGCTACCTGCTGGGCCCTGACTGGCAGCTGGACATCACTGACCTCGTGGCGGAGTTTCTGACTGTGGAGGACCCGAGAGTCGCTCAGTTAGAGGCTGGCAGGACCCTGGTGGGCCGGGAGCCAGGCATCACCGCCATCCAGGTACCACTCGCTGGGGCCCCTCCGCCTTCCGGGTGGGCGTGGGGTGGCGGGGGCAGGGCGCTGGGAGTCTGGGTCTGCATCTGCTGAGAAGCCACTGTTAATCACCAACACCCAAATCCATTTCTTGCATTTTAGAGAGATTTAGGGAAGCTACCGAAGCTCTTTGACCCAAGCTAAATCCCATGCGCAACGCCAGCGGCCCCTTCCTGACTAACCCGCTTTCTGGCGTGGCTGGTGGAGGCGGCTGCCCGGAGAGCCACTTCTGTTCTCCTAACCCCGGGGCTAGCCGTCTAGCCACATTGCACCTTGATTAGTAGGCAAAATCGTTTTTAAAAAGCGTGTATTTGCATTAAAAATAATTTAAACATCTACTGTTAAGTGCTGTCTGCTTTACTATAGCAATAATAAAACTATCTTTTAGCCAGAGTTGATAGGATAATTAGGCAGAGATGGTGCCGCACAGTTTCAATAATTTAAAATGTTACTGCTCATAGCTAAGTCATTTTAGGTGTTACCCAAGGTAGATTCTGACAAAGCTGAATTATACATGTTACGTTTTGTATCACTTTTCTGTTGTTGTGTAACAAGCCACCAGGAGGTCAGCAGCTCCCAACACTGCTGGTGACGGGTCCAGGTGGCTGGGAGGGGGCCACGAGGCCCCACCCACGGGGGTGGCCCGGCCAGTGGGGACCTTGGAGAAGGGTTCCTCCATGGTCAGCTCTGGTTGCAGGCAGAGCGCCCCTCCTCCGGTATAGGATTGAGGGGCCTGTTTCCTGGGTGTTTGTCAGTCCAGATGTCTCTCTGCTCCTCAGGGCCACCAGTGCCCTCCTCACCTGGCCCCTGCTTCACCAGCCATGCCCCACTGAGTCCTCTTGACACTGTGAGCGTCTCCAGCGTCCACCTGCAGCCGGGGTGAGCCCCCTGCCTTCAGGGGCTCCTGCGCCTGCACTGGACCTGCCTGGAGAACCCGGGGCAGTGCCCCGGTGTGCAGGCCGCCCGTGCCATGTGAATATAACACGACCCTGACAGCAATCCCGTGTCCCAGTCACAGGCGTGAGGGATGAGGCGGGCCACCCACCGCTGGGGGCAACGGTGCCCGGAGCTCTGCCTGCTGGGCAGTTCACTCCGTCGGTTCGTCAGCCCGGTTCCAAACTAGGTGGGGAATGAGGAGGGAGGACTTCCCCCACATTAAGATTCCCTCCCCCACGCCGTGGTCCTGCCCCGCAGGGAGCAGCTAAGTGCCCTGAGAAGCCATATGCGCAGGAGATGGCTGAGCCATTTCACCGCAGTTGTGCCGGTTCCCCCCCGAGTGTTAGCAGTCGGGAGAAAGCCCCTCTTGGGTGTGTAGCACCGAGGCAGGCCGCACGTGCGTTGGTATTGCCTACACTTCCATCGAGCTCTTCTTGGAAAACACGCTGCTCCTATCGCAGTGTGAGTCACAGGGGGAAGCGGACGCAGGTGATGCTTGGGCTGCGGCCGGCAGGTGGGGTGCTAGGCCACGCACGTTCCCCACAAGCCCTCAGGGAGCAGAGGACTGGGAGGACCCTTCGGAGTTTAAAACTGTGTGTGGAGCAGAGACCGGAGCTCTCTTGCTTCTTTTGAAGGTCCTGTCGCCTCTCTCGGACTCCATCCTGGCTGAGAAGACTGTGACCGTTCTGGAGGACCGCGTCACCATCGCTGACCTGGGTGTGCAGCTCGTGGCCGGCTTGTCTCTCTCCCTGCAGCCTCACAGGGCAGACAGAAGGGCCATCGTCTCCACGGTGACTGCCCAGGATGTCCTCCAGGCCCCCCAGCAGGTAGGATTCCAGGGTCCTTGGTGCACGGCCAGCTGAGGCCTTCTCCCTCTCTGACACACTGCCCAGGAGGCAAGCTCTCTGAGCCGGGGCTGGTGGGCGGTCCTCGAAGCTGCTTCCTGCATCTCATCGGGGCGGCTCCGTCTCCAAGTGCTCAGGGGCTTAGAGACAGTCCCCGTGTGTTTCTGTCCACCGACCCTGTGCCCATGGGCCATCTGCTCCCTCCATCTGCTGCTGGCCCATGGCCACAGGGTCAGGCGTTTCACTTTTGCCGAAGCACCTGCCTTTTGGTACTTGGAAATTCCACGGTAGCGTGGCTACCGGGCACCGGGTGGCTACCACTTACTACGTCTTCACCATCACTGCTTAAACTCTCCTCTATCTTTAAATTGTCACACGCCACTCGTGAGGACAGCGGGCCTCTGTGAGTGTCTCAAGGCCTCTTCCTCGGGCCCTTCCGGCCGGTGCGTCTTTCGCTCCTCCTGCCTGGGCGTCCCAGGGAAGGAGGCTCCCAGCGACACCGTGTGCCGCCGACGGCTGGTAGTTGCCCCTGGATTTGATTCAGATAAATTGCCCGGTCTTTCAGAGGGTTTCAGAAGGTCAAAGTCAGATTCTGCGGTATGACGAGCAGTAGGTTGACGCGCCCTTCTGTGCATTTATTGAAGTGTTTGTCTCTCGAGTCAGTGGGCCAGTTCTGGGCAGGCGGGCGGCCGTTCAGAGCAGAAGACATAGAAGTTCGTTTGTCTTCCTGCTTGTGTTTGAGGGATTCGAGGCAGGAAATCATATGTGCGTTGGCAAGTTTGAAGAACCCGATTACAAGGTAACACTTTGGTTTCGTTTCTCTCAGGAAGCAATAGTCAGCTCCTGGATTCTGTTCAGCGACGGCTCGGTGACGCCCTTGGACATTTACGACACCGAGGACTTTTCTCTGTCGGTCTCCTCGCTGGACGAAATGGTGGTGTCTGTCCAGGCGAACCTTCAGCCCAAGTGGCCGGTGGTGGTCGCGGAGGGCGAGGGGCAGGGGCCCCTGATCAAGCTGGAGATGATGATCAGTGAGCCTTGTCAGAAGACCAAGAGGAAGAGCGTCCTTGCCACGGGCAAAGGACATGTCAGGGTCAAGTTCGATCCACACATTGACCGGCACCAAGGAGGCACCAATGACATTGAAGGCATAAGTCGGGACTACACGGACCCCCTCAGCAACGCCATAGAGCGCGAGGGCCACCAGGAGAGGGCGGCCCAGGAGTGGCTGCCACGCGGCGCCGCCGTCCGCCCGGAGGAAAGAGCCAATGGCAGCGCAGCCCCGCCGCCCCCCGTGGAGAGGAAGAACAAGGGGCTGCTGAGGAGCGGCGGCCCAGACGCCTTCACGAGCTTCCCCGCTGGAGGGAAGTCCCGGGAACCCAAGCAGTCCAGGGACCTGACGGTGGCCTCCCGGGGGCTGAGCGACCTGGAGATCGGCATGTACGCGCTGCTGGGCGTCTTCTGCCTGGCCATCCTGGTCTTCCTCTCCAACTGCGTGGCCTTCGCCTGGAAGTACCGGCACAAACGGTTCGCCGTGAGTGAGCAAGGGCCTATCCCCCACTCCCACGACTGGGTCTGGCTGGGGAATGAGGTGGAGCTGCTGGAGAACCCCGTGGACGTCACGCTGCCGTCGGAGGAGTGCACGACCGTCATCGACCGGGGGCTGCCCTTCGAGGAGCAGGACTTCCTGCTCAGCGGCGGCTCCCAGAAGACTTTCCACAGCCACCTGCTCGGACCTGCGGACTACGTCTACGAGAAGGAGATGCAGAACGAGCCCGGCACGCCGGGGCCCAAGCGGAAGAGGGTCAAGTTCACATCCTACACCACCATCCTGCCAGAGGACGGCGGCCCCTACACCAACTCCATCCTGTTTGATGGCGAGGACAGCATCAAGTGGGTGTGCCAGGACGTGGGGCCAGGTGGCCCCCCGGGCTTCCGGGACTACCTGGGGGGGCTGCAGGGCCAGCTGTGAGCCACCCCTCGCATTCGTATTCACCTTTATGCCTTCTGTTTTCACAGCGCTGGAGTGGCGAGGTCGGTTAGCAATAGGGGGTGACACGGCAGCGCTGAGGTCCTGGGGGCCGGCTGGGGGCTGGGCGGGGGGCTCCCGTCCTCGGCTGGCTCAGGGGCCTAGAGAGCTGGCGTGGCTGGCCAGCGGGCTAAGCCGGGGAATGTCTCCAGAGCAGCCCCGCATGGGCCCTGGACGCGCCCTGGATGCGCCCTAATACCAGTCGGGTCTGTGGCCCGGTCCCAGCTCCGTCCCGGTGGGACAGCCCCGACCCCACGGGCCCTGCTGGTCATCTCGTGACATGTGGCTATGCGGAGTGGGAAAAGACTCGGCGTTGATTTTTCTATTCCTTGACCTTCTAAAGCACAGTGGGCATTTCTCGCCCTTGGCCTGAGACTGGACACACGCAAGATGCTGAATGTAGCCGCCCTTCGGGACGATGCTGCTCCTTGATTTTTATACGCTTGCCCCTGCTTCCTTCAGCCCCCGAGGCCCTTTGGGAAACAGGAGGACAGGCAGTGTCCTTCTCCTCTCTGAGCTGTTCGATGTCCATGCGTTTAGTCACGCCATGTTCTTCCCTATGGGGTGGACATGAGGTTCGCCACGCCCTTCCTGGGGTGTCCACGCAGGAAGCCCGGTTCTCTCTGGTTCACATGCTTCACCTGTTGGGGATGGCATTCCAGAAGCTTCCCCTCACTCGTCTTCCCTCCTTTTTGTGGTCTGACTCTCTCGTGTCAGGCGGGGACATGGGATTTGACTGAAACCTGAATATGCTGTGAGGGGGGCCGTTTCTTCACGGTTTCCTACATGGACTTAACCACCCCGGGGCGACGCTGGGGCCCACCAACCGTTGTTTTACCTTCTGCGTGTGGGCGGTTGCTGGGGGCACCTGGAATGTGTTTCTGGGGCAAAAGGTCTCAAAACAGCTGTATCCATGCAAGTGCTTTTTGGTCAGCTCAGTCGATCACCCGAGCCGAAGTCTGAATGAGAAAGTGATGCGTGCAGAGCCGAAGCTGCATAGGAAACAGCTCCCGACCGGACTTCCCATCTTGCCAGAACAGAAACAAGTTTTTTAAAACAGAGCAGCGTTTTAACTTAGCAATATGTACAGATCCACCCATACAATCAGCGCCCCCCAAAAACCCCCCAAAAAACAAAATCTCCCCGCCGTGACTCTGGCAGTGATGAAACCCACCCGGGATGTGGCCTGATGGAGAAAAGCGAGGAATTTTCAGCCCAAAATCCGTAAAAATAGGTGGTTGTCTCAGAGCCCCAGAAGCAGCTTGATGAAAACGCAGAGCTATTGGAAAATCAAAGGGACGAGAGAGAGAGAAAGAAGAGAGAGAAAGAAGCGTGATTCCTACAGAAGTTTTAAATACAAATGTTTTTCAAAGAGCAATGTGAATTGTGTGAAGCCGACCGAGACTCTGAACTTGAGAGACCGTGACGATGACTTTATTTATGGCGATGGGGCGGCAATGCTGGGGCGCTGGGCCTGGAAGCTTCATTCCGAGCTTCCCTGGGCCATTTGTGTCCCGGAGAAATGGCACTGGAAAGGCCCACGGTGGTGAACGCTGACCTGCAGGAGGTCACTGGAGCAGGTCCCAGACTCCAGCCGGCTGGTGACTGGCCAGTCAGTGGAGAGGTGATGGATTGCTCCTTCGGAGACTCGTGCACACGGGAAGGTGACCGCCCAGCCTTGTGCAGGCATGACGTGGCGGCCCCCAGGTCCTGCCTGTGTCTGGCCCACAGAACCCGCCTGGTGCAGTCATGACCGGTGACGCAGGCCTGTGTTCCTGGGGTGACGATCTTGTGTTAAATGTGAGGGTGAGGAGCTGAAGCTGGGGACCCAGGTGCTGGCTGTTTACGAAGGGATGGCTGACACCTCGCAGGACCAGCTGTCCTGGGGGGGTGGGGGGGCTGGGTGGGCAGGGCCAGGGGGAAGGCCCCATGCCGGCGGAAACCTCCAGAGCCCTGCTCGCCATAGGGCAGTTTTGGTTTTCTCTCCGGGGCAGTGGGGGCTTCGTGTTGGGGGCCAGGCCATCCAGAGTGGAGCCCTCCGCAGCTCAGAGGGCTGGCTATGGCCCAGGGGCAAACTGGGGAGGCCGGAGCCGCCAGTGGTTCCGCAGCCAAGCTGGGAGCAGACAGCCACCTGGAGGTGTCCCCTGTGGGTCCATGAGAGCCACCTGGGGTGACACAGGCTCCATACAGTTGCCTTCTCAGTTTGTGTTGAAACACAGTGCAAACTAAAGGTCAAGTGCAAGATCGTAGAGGAGGGGTCCGGTCACCACACGACTCTCCCATATCTGCACACAGACATATGTGTGCCCATGTGTGGGTGTATGAACAGCAAGGAGCCACAGAATACAGCGTTTAGTGAGGGTGAATAGGCAGTGGCCGCCAGCTGGCATGGGCACCGTTTGCCTCGACAGAGTTTCGCATTGACCGGAAACGATGGGTTGCATCTGCTTATTCTCCCGCTGCTCAGTTTGAAATGAAAAAAAAAAACCCGATGCCCCAGAATATTTAAGCAAAGATGGGGGAGCGATATGAAATACAGTGTCCCAGGGGCTGTGCATTTGCCTGGAATTTGCAGGTTTTCACACCTGAGGAACCCACTGGATCGGAGTTGATGATGTGAAGGAAAAACACCGCTGGCAGAGTCCCTTCCACGCCCACGAGATGCTGCGGCGCCCCCCAGGGCAGACTCCAGCACGCTGCGGGGGGCCACCAGGCTGCCCACGCTGAGTCGTGGGTGGGGGCAGGTGCTTCACCAGCCCCGGGGACCTGGACAGCACAGGACTGTGGCATGGGAGAGAAAGCAAGAAGAAAAGACACCATAAGCTTCTCTTGGAACCTTCCCTCAAAAGAACGCCCCCAGCAAACCTCAGAACGCTGCACGTGCCCCACACAGGGGAGCCCGTGGCCTCCTGGCCGTCCTGTCTCGCACCCTGGCCGGTCTGGTTTCCTAGGCGGCAATGGCCCTCACACTCAGGGCGGAGTTTCGTCCGTCCACAGGAACACCGGGAAGGTGGGCCACATCTGTCCCCGCGGCCACATCTGTAGACAGTGTCTTGCGTGTTTTGATCGGCAGTCTCGTCCACCGTTCTAGAGCGGCGTCTTCATGTCAGCACGCGGGACCACGGTCCAGCCTCTGACCGTCGTCAGCGGCCAGTGAGTGGGCTCCCCTGCTCCCCGGTGTCCTGGGCCCCACTGGGCTTCCTGCTCTGTTCATCTCAAAAGTGGTCCCCATTCTCCATTGCAGTCTGTGTCTGCAACATCATTTGGGTCACACCCCTGGCAGCTGTCCCCTCCGTTGGAAACTCACACGTGTGACGTAACCATGCCGCCTGCTGTGCGAACGGACCGTGGTGGCAAGGTTATGCCAACGTGCGGGTATTAGATATTTTTGTATGTAATATAGGCAATATACTAGGACACTGAGCCGTGCATCACGACAAGTACATTTTTTAAAATAAAAGCATGACTCTGTAGCGTTCAATGTACAGACCCCCCACTCCACACCCAAACCGAAGGTGGGAGAACTGGGACCTGGCACCGTGAGGAGCGCTGACCCGGGCGGGGCGGGCGGGAAGGGCGTGGCTCGCCCTGGGACTGTGCGTGGGACCTGCCAGAACATTTTAATCTCACTTGTCATTACTTTTGGATTTTTCCCCCTTTTTCTTTTTTTTTTTTCTGGAAATATTTCAGAAAAAAAGTGACTTCATTTTCCAGCATAAAAGTATATTCTAACCACAGGGTAGCGCGTCCTTTTTAACCTGGAAATAAACATTTAAACCTTTTTTGCTTGTTCCATTATTTCACCCGCGTGTTCCCTTTCCACCTTCGGCATCTGGGGGACGTGACCGTGTGTGTGGTGTGGGGTCCCCCGACGCTGGGGCCCTGCCTCCCGACGGCTCAGGAGGAGGCCGGTGGGGCCGCATCCCTGCCCGGGGTCGGCCGGGCCGCGCCCAGCGCTGGCGTGAGGGGCGTGGTGGACCTGGCCTCTGTCTTCCTGCTGGTGCTTCTTCGGCGGAGTGGGGGAGGGCTGCCTGTGTGTCTCTGTCAGGCCAGGAGCTGGGAGGGTCAGGCCTGGGCGCCGTGGGCCTTCCTGGTGGGAGGCACCTTGGATGCTGTGGGCCTCCTCTTGGGCCTTTGGGCAAATGCCACCCTCGCTTTTAGGATGAAAAGGGCAACACTTGGCACATCACAGTGTGTCCTGCCCCAGCCTGGCCTCTCACTGGGCCCTGTCACATCACCAGAGGGAGCAGGTGGGGACGCCAGCTCAACCAAGACATGGAACGTGGGGGGAGCAGCCTGGGGCGCAGGCGCCCTCTCCCAGCCGTGCAGGCCCCCGTCCCGGGAAGGACTGTCATCTTTTATTTTGTTTATTTTTCCCATTTTAATCAATGAATTCTTCAGTAACTTATTATTTGCTCATGTCTATTGAAAGTGGACTAAAACCCTGGTGGGCGGCGTTGCGCACTCGGAGGCTGCC
The DNA here is from genome assembly GCA_028533065.1 of Trachops cirrhosus. Classification (NCBI taxonomy): domain Eukaryota; kingdom Metazoa; phylum Chordata; class Mammalia; order Chiroptera; family Phyllostomidae; genus Trachops; species Trachops cirrhosus. Next base: position 67,104,911 of record CM052546.1, read on the forward strand.
GGTATGGAACCGTCTCTCGGTGCTGTCAGAGGTGCACGCTGTCTGTCGTGCAAGCACCGTCCGTGTTTCGGGAAATACAGGGAGCGATGCAGGGGCGGCTGGGGACGGGGTCGCTGGGCGATCTCAGAGCAGCCGCTTCCCTGCGCGCCCCCGCCCCCTTCCCTGCTGTGCGTGAACACTGGTGCAGGGTCGGCAGTGCTCTGGGATCCCGGCCAGCCGGACCAAAGGACCTGCGGGAGGCGAGGTGGGGGCTGCCCGGCTGGGAGACCGCGCGAGGTCACGAGGCACGTGCTTTGTAGAGGTCCATCCTGCCTCCTGTGGCCCCAAATACTAAGGTGACCTTCTCACAGGAAACTGGAAAGCAGCTGCCGCTCCTCAGTTTTTGAAAAGACATTTATTTTTAGAGAGAGGGCAAGGGACTGAGACAGAGAGGAGAAGAAACGTGGATGTGAGAGAGAAACGTCGATCGGTTGCCTCTTGTCCGTTCCCTGCCCGGAAGCCAAACCTGCAGTCCCCTGACTGGGACTCGGTGGCCTTGCTGGACCGCCGAGCCATGCCCGTCAGGGCTGTTCCTCCTCCTCGGATGTTCACGTGTAGCAGCCGCGCTGAGACATCCACATGCCACAGGAGTCACGCGTGTAAAGCGCACCACCGTTTGGTGGCCTGGAGTCAATGCACCATCACTGGGGTCGGGGGTCCGAACACGGCCCCAGGTGGAGCTGCAGAAGCTGGCGTCACTTCGCGGAGCCGCCTGAGGACTTGAGCCCGGCGCGGGTCCAGTCCCTCGGGAGCCGGGGGCAGGGCTGCTGACCGCTGTCAGAGTAAACACGCAAACCATTTTTAGGAGGGCAGAAGGGGAGCCCAGAGGTGTGTGGCTCACGTTAAAACATATCATAACATTCACAGCAAGCACAGTTGATGGCACAGCTTGGGGTCCCTGAGGTCCCCTTCGGTGGAAACTGTGGCTTTGAGCTCATTGGAGACCCTTGCTGAACGGGCCTGTCCTGCTGAGCAGGAGCGGCCCTCCCCAGAGGGCGACCAGAGAGCCCTCGGACCGCTCGCTGGGACCATCTGTGGCTCCCGCTCCAGGGAGCGGACACCCTCACACACCGACACCCTCGGTGTCAGGTGAGTAAAGCCCCGCCAAAAGCTGCAGACCCTCTTAGATGAGACATGACCGCTTCCCGTGTCACCGGGGGGGGGGGTTTGGGTGAAGTGCCGACCTTCAGGAAGGCGCCTGGGCTCACAGGGGGCCGGTGGGGTGGATGAGAGAGAAGGTTGTGTTTGGACGGAAACAGTGCAGGGAGCGGGCCCTAGGAGTTTTCCATGGAGACCTGCAGGGCAGCGGGGGTGTTCCGCTGTCCAAGAAGCCACGTGGCCAGTGGCAACTGGGTAGGCCTTACAGAGGGGGTGAGACCCCTGCACTGTCATGTCCACACTGTTTTGTAGGAACCGACCCATGCCGCTCACTCAAGGGCGGGGAGAGGTTAGGAAACATCAGCCGCTGGAAGAACACCAGACAAACAGAGCACGCGGCACCCAATTCAACTTCCCAAACCGAGCGGCGTCTCTGCCGCCAGGAGACGCAGCCAGAAAGCGAACATTTTGTGCTGCAGTAGAAAATTAAAGAACGGCATGGGAGGAGACTCCACGGAAAACTACACGAGGAAGATGAACCGCGGGGGACCGAGGGGAACTTCCCCAAAGTGCGTGGACCGGACGCCCGTTGGCCTGTCCGCAGTAGAGGAATCGCAGCCACCAGAGGCCTCAGGAAGCTGGCAGGTGCCCTCAGAGGGGGCCCAGAGACTTGGGGAGAACAGGCGTACACGGCCCCCAGGAATCAGCTGCAGTAGCTTTTAAATCCGAGCCTTTCTCAAAAGGTTTCTGCGCCCCTGCTGCTCCCAGCACAGCCTGAAGAATGAGCATCGATGAAATAAATGACTGCATTTATTTCCTCTCTCTGCTGCCCACGGTCAATGGAAAAATGGCATCTCGAATGAAAGTAATTTGTAGACTTGTTTTGTGCCTTTTCTTTTTTATTTGATGTTGGGGTTGAGGGCAGGGAAAATGAACATCTTAAGAGCAATGGGCCCACCTGTGTTTCTATATTATCTCCACGGCGCAGGCCTCCGCCCGGCGAGGCTCCTGAATGGAGGAAGGCAGGCAGTTTGCGGAGGACGCACGGAGCTGCTGTCTGAGCGGTCAGGGTGCCGGGCGCCTGCTCTGGCCAGCCCGCTGCCGTCGGCCACTCACCCTGTGGTCAGATGAGAGACACCAGATAGGCCAGAAAGGGTAAGGGAAGAAACAAACAAACAGCAAGAAAAACCCTACTAGCTTTAACAATTGGACAATTCTGTTCTCCTCTGGGAAAAAGGCAGGAAGTTCCCACTAAATGACCTAGTAATTCTCGAAACAGAAAACACAGCCGTCGCCCCAGGGTTTCAGGATGCACGCAGAGGTGGCCTGCGCAGCTGCCCCTGGCCTCGGAGTGCGTGACTCACGGAGCGACTGGTACCCCCTCACACAGCAGCGAGTGTCGTTTTCATCAGTCGCTGATGATGTGATGTTTATATTTTATCTGAAATGTAGATGCATCTGCCTGTGGGTGACTCACTTTCTCCGGAGGGAAGTTGATGCTGTGGTGGCTGCATCCTCGTTCCGGTAAAGCGTTGGTTTTGATCTCAGCGGCTCGCCCACACCCCTGCACACGCACGCACACCCGAGGTTTATCCGACCTTCCTGAACGTGCAAAATCAGGTTGTCACTGGTTTCCTTGGGGCACCTTTGCTTTCAGCTTCATGGAAGGAACTCTGCCCTATGCCTCTGTTCCTGCCTCAGGGATTTCTACATGCCTGTCTGCGGGAGTGATGAAGTGACGGTGACGATGATGATGGTGATGGTGACAGTGATGATGGTGATGATGGTGATGGTGAAGGTGATGGTGGTGGTGGTGGTGGTGATGACAGTGATGATGGTGATGGTGATGGTGGTGATGGTGGTGATGATGGTGGTGATGGTGAAGGTGGTGACGATTGGTGGTAACTGCTAGGGTGGGTTGGATTACTTGCTCCCTCCCATCAGGCTATGCAAACACTCTGCTCTGTCGCCTTTCATCTTGGTCATGTGACCCTCATTAGCCAATAGAATGAGAGTAGAAATGACTAACCCTTCCGGTACCAGTGACCTGCATTCTCCCAGGCTTAGATGAAGGGCCCACCCACACTGCGGGGGTGGGACCTGGAATAGTAGGTAATCTGTGATGTCATCGTTAGGTTGTGATGGGGGTGCTTGTGCATTTCCCTGCAACAGTGCAGATGAAATGAATGCAAGGCCTCCAGGCTGAGAATGTCCCTGTCAGGTGACCGTCCCCAGTGCTGAGCAGGCTTCAATGCAGAAACACACCCTATCACTGCTGTCCCCCAAAACCGGACAAGCATGGGAACATATTCTGAGTGGAGGTTTAGATCTGTAATGATAAGACACTCAGAGATCATGAAATCAGTACTGTGAGCACCAGGCCCTGATTAAGTGACAGCTTTTGGGTGGATCTGGAATCAGCATTGTCTCATCCTGCTGGGTCCATGCTCATCAGGCTCTGATGGCATCGGCCACTACCCTGGGCTTGGGAGGCACTTAAGATGGTCATCGCCACCATGGCTGTGTCTTCCAGGGCGCCTGAGGCCCACGGGGAGGCGCCCTTCCGCATGCCAGGAGTCACCAAGTGCCAGGCGGCTCGCTGGAGCTGCTGAGCACAGCCCAGCTGGGCTCAGGGTTAACGCCTGTGATTACAAACACCTGGACATGGGGTGCGGGGCCAGAGAGAACCACGAACAAATAACGGAGTGAGGCCCCGGCCTATGGGCCGCGGTAAAACCGTCATTTGCTCTAAGGGAACTTGCGTGTTTCTCTCCACGAGCAGCAGCTGTTCACCAAGTCGCTGTGGATTCTCACATGCACAGCCAGTGTGCACCAGGTGTTCGGTGGCCACCTGTCGGGGAAGGGCCTCCTTTAGTTCTGCCCAACCCTCTGACCTGGCCTGGCCCTAATCTCTACCTTAGGGCTGCAGGGGATGGAGGGGAGGAGATGTGAATTGCTTGTCTAAGGTCATACAGTGGAGGGAAGGACGGGGCGCTGGTTAGGCAATACCAGCCTCCAGGCCATCCCGGGAGATGAGTGTGCAAACGTGTTTGGATTCAGTGCGATACTTCATCTCCAGTCTTCCCAAAGCACAAGGCGCCTCAGCACAGTGGAGTCCTCTTCCCAGGTGCACAGGGGACACCTCCCTCCGCCAGGCCCAGCGGCCAAACCGCAGCGCCGGGCTGGACTCCCGCCTCCCTCTTACAGCGCCCCCCTGCTGCGACCCTGGAGGCTGTAGGCCCACCCCAGTCTCGGAGTGGCCGTGTGCGCAGGCGCGGCGCCGGGGCTTGCAGATGGGACGCACCTGGGGTGGCTGAGAACCAGCCGGTGCTCAGAGCTCCGCCTTCTCGCCTGCACCTGCCCCTTTCCTTTCCCGCTCTTTCTGTTCTTGCCCCATCCTTCCCTGCCCCTTCTACTAATCTAATCAAGTCAGTGGGCCCTCCTGCCCAGAAATGCTCAGGTGCACAGAGCTACCCTGTGAGTGTCAGATCGCCCACACGGCGGGCCCCGGCTTCCAGCGGGGCCGCGTTTACAGAGGGCGGTTTACGGAGGGCCGACCGGGCCCTTTCGCGCCCCCGCCCCAGATTTCTTTGATATAAATAAAGTCAACATGGCGTTTCCAAGTCCGGGCATATTTTCAATGCTCGCACCTGAGTAAGCAGATGACTTTAACTGCGGAGTTCACAGGGTGCTTCCAGGGCTGAGCACAGCGCTCCTGCGGCAGCGCGGGAAATGGGGGTGCATGGAGGTCTATCTTGCTCAATCCAACCAGTGTGGCTGTCCTGGACACGTCCCGCTTTCTTGGGACAAAACCTTTATTTTTTTAAAAAAAAACATTGTATTTATTTTTAGAGAGGGGAATGGAAGGAGACAGAGGGAGAGAAACATTAACGTGTGGTTGCCTCTCGCACGCCCCCTACTGGGGACCTAGCCAGTAACCCAGGCATGTGCCCTGATTGGGAATTGAATCAGCGACCCTTTGGTTCTCCGCCGGCACTCAATCCACTGAGCTACACCAGCTGGGGCTTGGGACAAAACCTTTAAAAGCACAAGGTAAAAACTTAAGAACGCGGGGTCTGAGCCTACCTGTGCGTGCTGTTACCGCCACCCCCCACACACTAAGACAGCCAGGTGGAGCTTTGGCTGTGGTCCTGGTCTGCACCAGGGCAGGTTGTGTGAGCACATAAGGAGCAGCACCTGGGCCTGTGTGGGGGTGGGGGCGGGGGCACTGTGTGTCCTGCACCAGGAAGGGTCATGATGGTCTCACCAGAGCAGTGTCTGCTTCGTGGGCTCCGTCCCGTGGGGCTGGACCTACCCTCCCAGCCGCCCTTGAGGAGGTGCAAGGACTGACCCCTTCCTGCCGGGCGATGCACCCACCACCCTCACTCAGGTTTTCTGCAGGGTGAGACGCTCAGCCTCTGCAAATGGCACCTATTGACTAGTGAGTGCAGGTCCCAGGAAGACCTGGTGGCCTTCTTGCTGGTGGAAATCATTTCTTCTCTGGAGCCCCAAGGAAAGCATCCTGAGATCCCAGGTGTGGGAGGTCAAGAGTGGCAAGGTTGGAGGGCCGCCCCCAGTTCTCAATGTCTCCTCTCTGTCCCTCCTGCCATTGAAAAAGTCCAATCTTTTCCTCGTCAGGCCCAGAAACAGGCCAGCACCCTGACATTTTGGGCCATTGGTTCAGTCCATGCCTCTCTCGATCTGGCTAGCTCAGTCTCTTCCCAGCGGGCACCGCTCTCAGGCCAGCGTGTCTGCCACAGGCCCCAGGTGCCCACTGGGGCCTCGTGGCTGCTACGGAGAGAAATCGAGGCAAGCATGTGTTACCAGGAGACGGGGAGAGAGAGGGAGATTGATTCTTTGTTAAACTGGGATTATATTACCTTGGGCTTGGGAAGGACCAGGTACTTTTTCAAAACAACCAATCACCTTCCCAAGCTTTTGCGGGCTCTACCCCGCCCTCTAACTAATCCATTTCCTAGACCTTCCTGGGTTCTGTACCTTTGAGACTCGATCCTCTCCCCAGGCCAGACTGACGGGCCTCTTTGGCTGCCACTGCACACGTACTGGCCCCCCAACATTCCCCAGTTGTGGATCTGTCCCTCCCCCAGTGGTCTGTGGCCGAGGAGGGGGGGTGGACCAGTGGGAGCGGGGGAAGCTGCACTTCCTGGTGAAGCAGACTTGTGCCCCCTAGTTGACGGTGCTCAGACATCTGATTCCCTTCGCTCCCTTCCTTTATGAACACCTAGCTACCTGTGCTGACAGCATTTGGGGAGAAATCCGTCCACGCCTCTGTTCCCCCTGTGAGTAGAGCTGAGTCTCTCTGCCAGCCCAGGGGCAGCCAACACTGTCCTCTCCCAGAACCTGCAGGCTGCTGCTGGTCTGGGCTGTGTATTAAGGACAGTAACCTCAAGTGGCCCTCCGGAGTTGCTGGTCTTCAAAATGGAATGGGACAGTGAGTGGAGAGTGTCTGGATGGTGAGAGGCGGTGCCCTGAGATGAGGCGGGGACAGCTGTGTGCAGCAGAGTTTGGGAGGGAGCAGGCACCATGTCTGAGGGACACAGGGACCCTAGAGTGGCCGAGCCAGGGGTGGGAAGAAGGTAGGTCTGTGCCTTGGGGTGACGTTGTATTGCAATGTAACGGGACTGCACACGTGGCCTAACCTGACTCGGGGCATCCTGCTATTTCACCGGGAGCAGAAACGAGTGGGACCTGCTGGGCCATTTAAACAGGGACCAGGAGAAAATGCCCAGTGAGCCCATTTGAAAGGGGACATTCATGTGCTGCACCCGCCTCACCCCCTTGCTCTTGGACAAGACCCATGGACAGCAGGATGGGCGTCATCACCTTATGTCCCAGGCAAAACTGCTGTCCCAGCACCGGGCGTGGCCAGAGTTCTGGGGCAGAGCTCCACCTTCTGACCCCTGGGGCTCAAGGCCCAGGAGATGACCAGCTGCCAGCCAAGAGCAGGAGGGTTGGTTGGGAGCTGTGGGGCCCAGGGCAGTGGACAGTTTAGCATCGCCTCTGTGCAGTTCCTGGAACATGCCAGCTGGAGGCCAGCCCGGGGTCATTTCCAAACTAATGAAGGAAAATCTCGGACACCTGGAGCCCAGCACCTTCCTGAGCAGCTGGAAACTTATGCAAAACCAGCCCTTTCTCTCCAACAGGGGCCAGGGGAGGCTCTTGGGTGGGAGGGGGTTTCGATGTTGTATCTGGTGCTGAAACCACAGAGTCAAACTGCTGTCTGGCCCTCATCGATCCCACCCCCACCCCTGGCCCACTCGGCAGGACATCACCGTGGGGGAGGAGATGCCCACCCAAGCTGTTATCTCAGGAAGTTGGGGAGCTCGTTGTGAATGAGTTACCACGTCATTTGAATAATGCACACATGCTATTTACCCGATTGGACCTTCTCTGAGATGAGCCACGCGGCTCCCTCCCTGCTGACCGTTGGGGCCACTGAGAGGAGGAGGTGCTATTTTTAACTTCGTGATAAAAACCCCAAGATCTAGGACATGGACTGGTTAGGGGGAGGGGCCAGCACAAACCCGGGAAGGATCCGGGAATTGGTTGGTTTGTTTTAAAGAGCTCCTGGTCTTTCCCAAGCCTGAGATGATGTAATCCGAGCCAGAAAGGAAAGTGTGAGCTCTCTCTCTGACACGTGTACATTCACGTGCGCACTTGCGTGTTCTCTCTCTGTAGCAGCCACTCGGGCTCAGCAGCCATGCGGGCTCAGCAGCCACATGGGCTCCCAGTCCAGGCTCCGAGCATGAGCCTGGGTACAACCGGGGTGCAGCCAGGGACAGGGACTGTGCCAACTGAATGGGGAAGAGGCTGGGCAGGACCGAGCTTTGACGGGGACTGAACCAGTGGCACAGGATTCCTGGACCCTGGGCCTTCCCCGCAGTGGGACAGACAGACGAGGCGCCGAGGCTGAACCAGGGGCAGTCCTTCGTGTTTGCCCCAGGTCAGGAAGTCATCCCTCCGTCCCTTAGCCTCCCACGTGTGGCTCCTGACATGCTGTTCTCGTGACACCGCGAGGACCCCGTTTCCACCAGCAACACTGTGAGGACCCACATTGGCACCCGCACAGGCAGGGAACAGCATCGGGACTCTCCCGGAACAGACAGGGCGGTATGCTCCAGTGAGTACCAGTCTTAAAAAACCTACACAGGGCTGTGCGTTTGTACGGTGAGAGCTCTGGGGAGGGACACCCCAACCCCAGAAAACACTCTTCAGACACTCATCATGGGGCTTGGGACTTCACAACTAGCACCTTGTTTCTTTGGGATTCTAAATCGACCTTGGGTCAGTGCCACATACGATGCTGGGCCGGAGGATGTTGAACAAGACGGACTATTGTCTCTGCCACCACGCAGCCTGAGAGCTGGCTCTGTTTCTCTTGACACACCTCCTAGAAAACCCTCTCCGTGGTTTTCTGTCAGTGTGGCTGGCCTGCCTGTGAGGATCCCACGAGTCCCACGTTCCTGGGCCCTGACCTTCAAAGTCATGGTCGTTGGAACAAGGCCAGCTGGAAGTTCATTAAGAAAATATCTGGTGAGAAAGAAAAAGTGCCCAAGTTAACATTATCAATATAAGTAATGAGCGGGGTCATCACAAACGCAAAGAAAAAAACAAAAATAAAACCAAACAAAACCCAGTGACAAAGCCCTTAGGCCCACATTGATGGGGGTCGGACCCCGCACGAACAATCTGTCACTATTTGTGTAAATTGGGCAAGCTAGCTGTTTAGATTTAAATTATCCTCCATGTAGATTAGACAGCAATAACATTATGTTTCTCTTTCACACTTCTCATCCTTGAAACTTTTTAACAAACATAGACTGGGTGTTAGGATTGAAGAGGTTTTGATGTTTCTCTCCTCTGAGCTCTCAACAGTCTCCTTTGAAAAGGAGAAAATGAATATTCACAAAACAGGAAGTCGGAACTTGCTTTCACAAGTTGGCGCTGTGTTACTTTCCTGGGGGTCTGTCATCTTTTCCAGGAGAGCCTGTCCTTACTTACCCTTCTGCTTAAAAACTCGGGTCTTAGATCTAAAAACTCCTCACAAGAAGTTGTCTGGATGGAGAGGTGAGGATGCGCTGTGCCCCCCTCTGGCTACAGAAAATGCACCTCATTTGTGATTCCCTCTGCAAGCTTCTTGTGCCCTCCTGATGCACCGTCAGAGGGGTGGGGGGGGGCTTCAGAGACCAAAGAGGTCCTGCGCCTGGGAGCATCCATGGTGTTCTGTGGAGCCGGGAGACGTGAGGTTAGCAGGCCTGCTACACAGCCCTCCTTGGCTTCAGGCTCTGCCTGGCCGGCCCTGACCCCACCCAGCTCCCCACCCTGCCTTGATGCTCCACCCTCCCCTGGTGCCAATGATTCCAGCATCATCCCCAGGGACACGTTCAAAATCCACCACCCCTGCACACCAGCTCACACTGATTTGTGCAAGTTGGCATTTTTCTTGAGCTCTAAACACATCATTTGAAGACAAATCACATATCACTGACATAAATATATCAACTCGTGGCTCCCTCTGTCATCATAATTCTACATTTTGGGACACAAATCGATGCATGCTGATTCATGACCTTGCATCCTTCAACTTGTCTTCAGGAATGACTGGAATGGTGACAGGGATCGATGGTGAGTGCCACCGTGGCACTCGGTGGTGATGGAGCCACCCTGTGGCTGTCCACAGACCCCGGCCAGGGGACCTGTTGCCCTGCAGGCCGGGGGTGCTGGTTGGGGGAAGGAAGCAGATCTCGGGGGTCCACTGTTGGTCAGCAGCCTGTGGGAGTGACAAAAGATGACCCTTCCCGTCTTACTCCCTTGGCCTGCTCATTGGCTCTTTGGTCTCAGACCCATGGCTGCCTGCACCTCTCTAGCTTTCCACCCCGGAGCCAGTCTCTGCCGGCTGCCTTTCCTGCTGCCCCTATGGCCACCGGCTTTGGGGTAGCCCTGACTCCGACAGGGGTCATGTGAGGCCAGAACCTGGGCAGCCCCGATCTCTGCTTTGGGCTGCACTCTGGCCTTCCCTGTGTCTTCTCTGCTTCCAGCTCTCATCAGCTGTCCCTTGTGCCCTGGCCCATGTCCCTGTCTCTTTGGGGAGTTTTATTAATTAAGTTATTGTAAAGGCACGGTCACTGAAAGATGACGAGATTAATTCTGCTGAGGAAGGGCTGTGCCCCCGGCAGGCTCCCAGCGCCGGGCCAGGGGCCAGGCAGCAGACAAAGCCGCACAGATGCTGGACCACCTGGACCCAGGGACACAGGGCAACATCCTCTCAGGTGTCCTGGGGCGCCTCTGAGTCAGGCTCGAGGGCGCCGTGGCAGGAGGGTTCCTGTTTCACTGGAAGGCAGGGTCTCTGCTGCCACATGCATGCACCTGCTATGGCGACCTTCCTCCCTCTCTCTATCCCTGGCTTCCTCCCGCTGAGCTGCCTGCCAGCTCCTCGGCACTGGAGGGAGAGAGACCCTCCCCACAGGAGCTGGCACACACATGCGCCTCCGTCGGCCCCGAGACCCTGATAAACATCTGCACTCCCGGTGCCCATGGGGCCCGAGGGCCCCGCCTGCCCTTCGGGGCATCTGTCCCTGTCACCCCTTCCGACTTCACGTCCTGTGGCCGCCATCCTCTTCCCGGTCTAGGCTGTGGGTAATGGTCGCACAATCATTTGTTCCTGCTCTGCGTGGGGAGAGAGACACCGCTCAGCAGGTGTTGTTAAAAGGCTTTTAATCCGTGAAACTGTAGCCAGCCCGAGTGGGTTGAAAGCTCTGTAGCTCCTTTTCCGAAGAGGCGCACAGCAGCCTGATCTAATGGCCACCGTTTGCTGTGATAAAGACGTGGGATCAAAGCTGTGATTCAAAATGTGTGTTTTTTTAAAAATCTGTTCTTGCCGATCACTCTAGGCAGTCACAGCGGGTTTTGTTGCTTTCTCCTCTCTGCGGGCTGGAGGAAGGGGTGTTCTGGTACCCCTGCCCCCCACACCCCAGCGCTTGGATTGAATTCTCTCCCCCGCCCACCAATCGGGGCACACATAGCCTAATCCCAGGGGAAGGCTGAGGGCTTTGTTGGAGAAAGGAGACCTCGTCTCTGAGTTCCTTTGTGCATCCAGAGGACGCCGCTGCAAGGACAGCCGCCTTTGCATGCGGTGCATTTTCTTACCCATTTGTCTGCAGAAAAATGACATTGGGCAATTTTACAGGCATTTTCCTTTCCAGGAGGAAAGTTTTCATGCCGCTCCAGGCTCCCTGGCTTTGCAGAAAGGGGCTCCTGTATGAATTTTCCGAAATAATGAAAAAATAATAATAACAATAACAAATGCTTGTTGTGCATCTGACCTTGTGCCGAGAGCTTGCAAATATGTTCAGGTTCAAATGCGCACACCTAGTAGAAAAACAGCTAACGCTTATGAAACCACGAGCCGGGGTGGGGGGGGACGCTAAGCACTGAAGGTGCACCTTCTCCTTCGGGGGCCCACGGGTTGGCGATGTGCGGTGGCAGCGGCGGGCTGTCTGCTTACCAGACGTTGCCTTTGCCCCCGGACACTGAGCTCAGTGACATTTTCAGCCCCCCTTCCACCTCGTTCCGGCCAATGGCATGTGCGCATCTCCTAATCCTGACCCTTTCCCAGGAGAGGGGAGCTCTGGAAACTTTGCAAATGTGGCTGTTATGGGTCCCTGAACCCTTGTGAAGCCCCATTTTCCAAGGGAGGTGAGAGCTAGGTCCTTGCCTCCCGGGGTCCTCGGGGAGGGTCACCCGTTTGGGGCCATTTTTGTCTCTGGACCCCAAACGAGGCCCGAGCAATCTAATCCACACTAACGGTTTTAGAAATGTGGTTGCTGGAATATCGGCTTAGAACACGGACTTGCTTATCAAAGTCCACTGGTCTGTGTAATTCACTCTCCAGCTAAAATTACTTAATTGACTTTTTCCAAAAATTTTAAAGGTGGTTTCCAAAGCACCTCGGGAGAGACAGCTAAGCCTAACAGAACATTTTATTTTGTAAGTAATACCGTCTGATTAGCAATGCATGCTCCCAAGTTTATGAAACGTATCTGTTTGGCCTCTTACATTTACAAGTAACAGAAAATCCCATTCAAGTTGGCTTAAGCAAACAAGGGATCAGTTACGTTTTCCGCAGCTCAGGTGTCTGGGGCAGACGGGCTGCAGGTCCCACGGAATCTGGGGTTCATCGGAACAGTCTCTCTCGACCTCGTTTCCTGCCATCTGTGCTGTGACCCTTATGACTCCTAGTGGGTCTCGTGATTCCCTCCCAGAGTCGGGGGCACAGTGGGGGCTCCTCTTGTTGTCTGAGACCCATGCTTGCTGTTGCCCCTCACGTCCTTTCTGTCCCTCCTCTCTACCATCCCAGCTGGCGAAGCCTGGCTCTGCGGCTGGCTTTCTTTCTTTCTCTTTTTAAAAGTATTTAGTTATTTTTAGCGAGGGGAAGTGGGGGGAGAAAAAGAGGGAGAGGAACATCCCACCAGTTGCCTCTCACACGCCCCCTACTGGGGACCTGGTCTGAAACCCAGGCATGTGCCCTGACTGGGAATCAAACCAGCGACTCTTTGGTTCTCAGGCTAGCACTCAGTCCACTGAGCCACACCAGCCAGGGCTGTGGCTGGCTTTCTTTAACATCACCAATGTGGTGGCTGACGTCAGAACCGTTGTAAAGAGGGCCCCTGCGCTCATATTTTTGTAACAACAATATCATCAGTCTTCCTGACCCCCTCTTGCTCGAATCTGTCCAGGTCCCGTGACTTCTGCCTTGTCCTGATCACTGACGCACCCGGACCTGTAGCCCAGGGTTTACTGGAACCTCCTCTCTGCTCAGAACCACTCCCCCGCCGCCACCCCAAGGAGAGGAGGAAGCCATGTACAGATTCCAAGGACAGATCCCTAGGAGCCTGGAGGCTGGGACCACAGCAACGGGAGTTTTTTGATCGGCAGCAAAGGAGTTTTTTGCTTTTGGACCCACCACCCTCCTTGGCACTGGCTGGGTCCCGATGTCTGTGGTCACTAATCACCCCTGGCTCCCTGTCTCCACTGACCTAAAAGAAGCTCAGATTCTGTCCTGTCCCAAGGTGGTTCTCGAGGATGTTGGTCTGCCACCTTCCTGGCTCCACTTTCATCCCGAATAAAGTTGCCCTCCCTTGTCCTGACTTCCTGCCACTCAACTCAGTGGCTCTCGTGCAGCCGGTGGTTGGAGCTTTCACTCTGTTACCTGCTCTTGGTCCCCTCTGAGACAATGCTTCCATTTATGACTCCGAATAAGCCGTGAGGAGCTTAAAGCCAAATCGCTGCATGGCTGTTTTTATATGTCTCCATGGGGCCCTATGTCTCAGGAAGGAGCCAGTGGGCCTGGCCTTCTATTTGAACGATTCCCAATAATCATCAGCTCTAAAGTTCGGGTGTTTCGGGACGCCGTGTCCCAAATGACTCCCTCAGCGACAGAGCACCGTTTGGCCCAGATGAGGGCGGGCTTCCTTGAGAAGCACCACTAGCTCTCCAGTCTCTGCGTGGTTCATTTTCTGTTGCTGGGACACTGGCGTTGCAGCGTTTGAAACATTGTGTGACTGGGTTCGTCAAACGGGGTGCAGATCATCGGGTCACATGTTTTTATCTTAGAGCGAACTTGTGCTGAACTTGAACTTGCATGAAGCCCACAGGAGCCCACCTAAGAGAGGGCTGATGAGAGGAAGGAATGGCGTACTCGGGGGTGTCTCCTGCCAGGCCTGGCTCAGAGGGTCATGCAGGTGACTCGCCCCCTGATTGGGAAGATGCTTCCCACCAGAACCCATGTGCAGTCAGCTCGGGCACTTCTCCAGGGTTTGCCGTGTGGCCAGAGGAGGAGGCCAAACCTTCCAAACCAGGGGACCACGAGGTCTCCTCCCGTAGCTCGCTCTTGTCTTTGCTGGCCGCCCCAACCCCCCACAGTCCTTTGCGGGCCGTGCTGGGTGGCTGCCGGCCGCTCACAGCCCCTTCAACACCTCCTCTCAGCGTGGCCCGTGGCCTCGCCCCGGCGATTAGCCGACGCAGATGGGACCACTGGCGGGGTTTGGAGGAGGAGCCGGTACCGGGGTTGGCACGTCCTCCGTGCACCCGGGACTCGGCTTTGTTCCTTCCACATTGTAGGGGGGAAGTCAGGAGGAGGATTTTGTAATTCTGTTCATTTTAGCAGGAAAATAATTCACTTTCATGCTCTTAATATTATGATGGAAATGAGCGCGGTTCCTCACTCCAGGCTGTATTGACACTGCTAAGGGGAAGGCTGTCCTACAACGTTTCTGCCTGCTAGGAATCTGATTGTTTCTTCGATTCAATGTAATTTTGCAACTTTAGAAATCTTTTAAAACTGTTAATGCACCAAAGGCACTGAAAATTCCCCAAATGTCCCCTTGTTCCCCCCAAATCCTTGTCCTTTTGGAAATGCAGAGCAGGCCCCATAAGCAGTTTGACTAAATGCCTCTGAGTCTGTCTCACAAAAGGAGTCTTTTTGTCTTCTAGCCGAATTTCATTCCTTGAGATGGGAAAGATCGAACCCTGCATAGGAATATCAGGGCTTTTGAAAAATATATTATCTCCTCATAAATTCCAGGTTTCAAAAGTTGCATTTATTAAAGGAAATGAATGTGATTTTGCATCGGGCATCTGGAATAAGCATTAACTTTATTGTTTGCTTTCCACACTTTGGGACTGGAGGTACAAGTAATAAATGTAGCAAGAAATTACTTAAAATCTCCCCCCTGCATGTCATTCTTTTATCAGTTCGTGAAGCGGGAATAATTATGTGGATGCTGCACACTCCCCTCATAGAAGGAGGGGGAGGGAGGGGTGGGCGGGCAAGGAGGCTGGGAGGTTTCCCCAACATGCAGGGCCCCTGTGAAACGTAAATGTCAAAGAATCGATAATTTTAAATCTCACCTAAATAATCAATAACTTTCATAAAAGTATAACCAAAGCAATATTTGAGACATACTTTTCTTAGAAAGGTATCATTTATGTGAAATCCAAATTTAGTTGGCTGTCATGTGTCAGCCCGTGAGCCCCATCTGAAAGGGAGACAGTGAGGAAATGCAGGGAAAGAAGAGAACGACCGGACATATTTGTCACCTGTAGGGACTGCCAGATACTTCCGGAGCGCAGACCGGCTTTGCGGGAAGTGAGGGGGAGGGGTCACTGGAACACCCCCACCCCCGCCCCCCCTCCAGGTGGAGAAGACAGTAAAGCCACTGTCACAGGGCGGTGATGGCGTTTCTATGACTGCCTGACTCTGTCTTTCTGGGGCTGGCCTTGGCGACCCCGAGATCGTGTGTCCAAATGAGCTGGGGCTGCCTGGCCTGCCCCACGAGCCAGGAGGTGGGAGGTGTGGGGGGTCGGACCTGTAACTCCAGGCTTGTCCAGACTCGGGACTTTGTGAAGCTCAGCCCCGTGCTGACCACCTGCGCCAGCTTGCTGGGCCTCAGTCCCGCCTACCGTCCAGCCGTGTTGTGGGGAGAGCTGACCCGATGCGTGCAGTCAGAGTGGATCAGGGAGGAGAGGAGCCTGTATCTGTCGGGCTGCCTGTTCCTGGGGACCTGAGCCTGGATGTATCTGTGCACCGTGTCGCTCCTGGCCCCTGGCAGTGCAGGAGACCCAAACAAAAGCGTGTTTGGGAGTGGGTGAGTACCAGCACACTGGTGGTTAGGTTCTGCCAGGCAGAAGGACCGCGGAATACCTGTTGTGTGTGAGCATGTGCACACACATGTATTATG
Organism: Trachops cirrhosus; assembly: GCA_028533065.1. NCBI lineage: Eukaryota > Metazoa > Chordata > Mammalia > Chiroptera > Phyllostomidae > Trachops > Trachops cirrhosus. The sequence goes on from CM052546.1 coordinate 67,120,807, forward strand.
TTTCCACACACACATGTGTTGGGGTGCACACATGTGTGCTTGTGTATGCACACACATGTGTACTTTGTGTGGGTGCATGTGTGCACATGTGTGTCTTGCTGTGGTGACAGCAGCTGTGACAGCAGGGGCAGAGGGGCCTCCGGACTTTTGTCACTGTCCCAACAGTACATGTCACTGGGCCTCAGTTTCAGGGTTGACTCCAAAGCTGTCCTACGAACACAGAGTAACTGTGCCAACCCACACAGGGCGGTGGTCAGGAAGAGAGACCGGGGAGGCGTGGCCGGCTCCCCAGGACTGCCCAGCCCTTGCGTAGTCTGCTTGGCGATTCGCACCCATCCTCTCCCACGTTGAGCTCTGTTTCCGTGACAGGGTGGCGATCACCACTGGTCTTGCACACACCCAAGGAATTTTACCTCCTTTCTGTTGGTTGATTATCATGTTGGTGGTACTCACCTAAATGAGAACATGCTCCTACGTCTTGACTGGTTCCCATGTGAAAATGATTGATGTATAATTAATTGACACTCACCGTGGGGTGTGCCTGAGCTGACTTAGCGGGAGCTGGAGACTTCCACTGAACACAGATGTGATACAGTTGAGCCCAGTAAAAGCCCAAACAGCCCAGTTTAGCCTTTACTTTCCAACCTTCCAGTGCTGGGGTGTCCTCCACAACAAATGAGGACCTAGGTGCAGAGGGTCAGTTGCTGGGCTCAGTCAGCCCTGTGTCCCCTGAGTGTCTTCTGCTCGTTAGCTGCATGCGGGCGCTGGAAACACGGATGCGATTTCGTTCTGGAGGCTTTGCAATGAACAAAAAGCCCAGACGATGGTCACTGTTCCTTCCCCATTCCAGAATCACTCTCCTCAGCACTGATGCCCTTCCCAGACTTCAAACAACAGCAACCATAAACTAATGAACTCCAGCGTTACTCACGTTTAAAAAGTATCCACAAACTTCTCTCGCATCACACAGGCAATGACCTGGTTGTTTTCAGGGCTTCCTCAGCTGTTTCTCCTGCACCCACTTCACGTGCAGGGGGCTGTGGGGACCGTAAGAACCATGGTCAGGTGCTGGTGCCACCTGCATCTCTCAGACGCGTCCCTACCCAGGGTGGGTGCCCTCATCCCGGGCATCAGATCGTGTCCCCCACAGACTCCCTGAGTCTGGGAACACCACCCAGTCACAGCCACTTGGGCTGTCACTGGCTTCCCTGGTCCCACAGACACTGTCTTTGAATTCATCTCCCGACTCTCTCTGGCACCTAGTGCTTCTTTGATGATGGAAGGATCGCCTGGAACTGGGCTACTGTAATGGCACCCCAGTGACCTCTCTCTGTGGTCCTTACCCGCCCCCTCTCATCTTGCACATGCAGCAAATGAATCCCTTCCCCTGCCCATGGACTACAGAGACCCAGTTCCAGATAATGTGCCCCATCCGCTACTGAGCCGGGTGGGGGGCATCTACCAGAGATGGGGGGCATTGCTAGAAGCCTGGGAATGGTCCTGTGCATTTGAGATGCTCCAACACATTCCCCTTCAGCGGCCCAGTCCTCGGGCACAGCGGGCTGGCTGCCCAACGCCCCCGTGGGCGGCAGAAGTTACCTGGCCTCCGGGAAAGAGTGCACTCAGGGGTCCTTACTATCCGTGCCTGGAAACCCCGCATCAGCGGCTGCCAGGGGCCGCTCAGCGACCCCGGGAATCCTAGCCCAACCCCCCGCTTTAACTGGTGTGTGGCCAGACCTGAGCGTGAGAGAGAGCAAGGAGGAGGATACAGAAGCATTATATTCCACAGCAAAGTAATAATCTTCCAATTCTGCAGTCAGTCGTAGCTCCTGCCTGAATTCAGTTTGGGGTGGGAAAGCTACTTACACTTTTGTACATGTTTGGATTAGATGATTATAAGATTTTTTGCCATCAACTATTTTTGGAGATAAAGCCCCGGAGGGTGCGCTGGGATATTTTCTTTGTGATCCCAGTTCCTAGCCTCACGGGCCCCGCCCCCACGAGTAGTGCAGTGCCAGGCCAGGGTGGGGTGGGGACAAAAGCAGCCCTTCAAGTGCAGAAACTCCGACGCGCAGGGTGAACGTTGTCTCTGGTAATAACTCGCACTGTTTGAGAAATTCTCACACCACCGTTTTATAGTAACGCGAGTGGCTGCCCATTGCGAAGTCCACTTAGTTGGCGGTGGTGCCAACGACACCCCGCAGTCGCCGGTTCCCCCGCGATCCGGGGGACCTGGGGCTGGGCTGCCATCTCCTCCACGTGATTTCCGAGGCAGCCGGAATTCCCTAAAGATGACTTTTACCTGGTGAGTGCGAGGGTCAGGGCGAACCTCAGGTCTCTGACTCCGGAGCCAGGCTGGTGGGCTTTCCACGGGATGAGGGTCCGTGGGGCCCAGGACCATCTGACCTCTGTTCTCAGCCCACGGGGGCCGCAGGGGAAGACTTCCAGCATTTTTGTGAAAATTTGTAATAATGGAGCCAGGGTGGAGTGCCCTTCCATTCACCCAGCAGAAGGGAGGAAGATTTTCTCCTCCCCGACAAAAACCCAGCCAATGAGAGGCTGGCACAGCACAGCCAATGAAAAGGCAGTGGGCTGCGAATGCCCAGTTCCCTCCAATGGGCTCTTAGCTCACAACAGCTCCGCCAACTTCCCTTTTCTGCTAGAAAAGAGCGTTCCTCTCCTTTTTCTCTGGACTTGCCTGGTTTTGCCTTTGTGCACGTGTTCCAGGGGTAATTCTTTGCTCTCCCTGAATAAGCCCCATGTTGCTGAGAAAATAACTTTCATGGTGAAGGTCAGCATTGTCAGCGAGGAAGCCACGATGCCGCAGGAGAGTCCCACTGAAGGACGGGAAGATGACAGAAGTCCATTAAAGGACTGGAAGCTTATGCCTCTCATGACCCCACTATAAATCTGTGCTTGCTGCAAATCAACCTTTTTGTAAATGCCAGGCTGTCTCGTGACTAGTCCCCTTACTCGTAGTGTTTTTGCATGTGTTGACAATATTTATTTAGAAAAATGTCAACATTTACAATCAAGATTCCACAGTTTCTGCCAACTTGCATTGGCATCTCTCTTTAAAAAAAAAGAAAGCCAAAAGAAATTAACTGGGCTTTTTTTGGCCTTTGGATGGGCCCTGACCTTGTAGATGAGGGGCTGTGGGCATGACTGAATCCCTGTATGTAAATGAAAGGGTGTCAGCGAGCGGGAAGGGTCTCAGCGAGGGGGATGGGTAGGGTCAAGGTCAACATTCACTCATCCGATTGTAATTCTGGGCTGATAATCAGGCAAACACGCAGCAATGGTGACCATTTGGAAAATTAATATTTTTTTTCTAGAACACATTTCAAGAGTACAGACTCAATGGGGACAAAGAGGAGTCTGTTGAAAATTTGCCTTGGAATGGTATTGTGACTTTTACACTGTTTGACAGGATTTTACCCCTGATTCGGAAGAATGGCTTGTCTAAATTATTCAATAGCTTCGAACCATGGAAAGCGCGACAAAAACACAGTGCGGTGGATTCAGGTGATTTTGAAACAAAACGTTTTCTGTTTGGGACTATATGGGTAGATCTCAATCACGTAACAAAATGTGTCTCCGCAAAGAAAATGATCCTCCCCCTAAAGGGGACACTGGCTTTGCTGTCCGTCGCTGCTTCCATTCTCAGCGCCTTCCATGAGCAGAAATGACATCGAAACGCTTTCAAGTTATAGCCATTGACCTTCAAGTGCAGCGCCTCCTGGTGGCACCACATGTGCGGCCTCCGCCGGCACTGATCGCGTCTGTCACCGGCAGCCGGCCCTGCACCTGGCAGGGAGAGCACAGCGAGGAGGGAAGAGGAACCCTTGTGTCCGGTTTCTCCCCAAGTCCCACCGGGAGCTTCCAATACACCCGTCTGGAGACCCAGACTAAGCTTAAAGTCTTCTCGAACATGTTTTTTTTAAAGCCTCACCCGAGGATATGTTTTTATTGATTTTAGAGAGAGAGGAAGGGGAAGAGAGACAGAGGGAAACATTGATCGGTTGCCTCCCATAAGCGCCCTGACCAGGGATTGAACCTGCAACCCAGGAATTGGGAATCAGACCAGAAATTGGCTTGAAACATTTTGGTGTAGGGGACCATGCTCCAACCCACTGAGCCACTCAGCCAGGGCGCTAATGTGTTTTGATTGCTCCAATCACACATCACCACAATCAAAGAACCTAAACTTACATATATTTATATAACATATATCATATCATATAATTATATATAACATATATTCGTTATATATAATATACAATTGTATATAATAAATAATATTTATAGAACATGTTATAACCATGCACCATAGATCAATTAATAATATAACATTAATTAATAACTGTATAATTATATTAATATAAAACAATTTTATAATGTGTATATATACTATATAATAATACATTTTATAAATATATATATTTTGCTGGAATATGCAACATCAGCTCCCCTTCCACCTTTCCGTGTTTCTGGCCCACAGTTTGGTTACTTCCCTAACTCTTCCCTTTGTCCCTAGGTGTGACGTTAAGTCTTCTCCCTGTTACAAGTGTCCCTGCAAATGTGAAGGCAATCCGCTGAATGGCTCAGTGAAATTAGCTTAATCAACACTTACAATTAAAGGGAAATCATTTTTTATCCAAACCAACTTGCACTTCACAGGATTTAATACCTTGTCGTCATCAAGTCGGCGATAACCGTGCATTATGGGTCATTTGCAGGGAGCGAGGCAAAATTAGCTACTGGGCTTGTCTCCAAAGTCCGGGAAGATTTACAATGGCTCCGATATTGACCAATAATATTTTAAAAGCCTTTAACATTTCTCCGCACTGCTGGTTATAAAGAATTTATGAGCCCCCAGTGCTGTAAAATGCAGATGCATTCCAGGCAACAGCGTATATAACTTCTCCTCCACGTATGCTCCCACTTTGAATTTCGGATGTGTTTGTGAGTTGCAGGAGAAGGGTCACTCCCACACCCGAAATCAGCAAACAGCTCTTAGGCAGTTCACAGAAGGGGACGCCCCGGGGGCCATACCGAAGTCAACCGCAATTCCCCGCGTCGTTGTCGCAGATGCGTGGCTTTGCTGACCGAGAACGGACGCTCGCGTGGGCTTCCACTCAAACAGGAACCACAAACAGTTTTGTTTACGCGAAGCATGGCTTTGTTGCTGTCCAAGTGGGCGTTTTTCTTTCAATGCTAAAAACAGTTTGCTGAGTAATTATCCCTACTTTCCTTTAAGGCCAGGGGTCAAAGATCGAACGCCCTACGGTGCGCCCTCCTCCCCGCCCCCAGCCAATGGTGTCTGGATGTTCTCCATTCTATTTGTTATTTTGGACAGTTCCTGACTCGGAAGAGAGACGTTTGTCCCTGGGCTGGACAGAGTGGTCCAGTTCGTTTGCGAAGGGCCAGCTGACATCATCACCAAGGTCCCGGCGTCCTAGCATGCGGCCTCCTCCCACTCTGGTTGTAACCTGCCCCTTACACAGGGATTTTCAGGGGGAACACCTGTCGGCGTGAATAAACAAACCCCAACAGCACCCCCAATTTGCTGTTGTCGTTACTGATTTCCTTTCCTGAAATCCACGTCCTAACCAGCATCAAGGAGCATCAGGAGGTGTCCGGGTTCATACACGTGGGATTTTGTCTAGTTGCTCACCCACTGGACATCCCTGGGCTCAGAGCCTGCGAAGCTGCAGACCCATCCCTCTTGCACATGCTCGGAAAGCGTCTTCTTCTGCTCAGCTCTCAGCAATGAAAAACTCCTGCTGTCAAGACAAGGGAGGGCGAGGCTGCTCGCAAGGGGGTCGCCCAGAACAAGAACTTGCTTTTCTCTCTGGTGAGAACCCTGGAAGTCAGGCGTGCACCCACACAGAACCAGAAAGCCGCCCCCAGGGGGCCCAGACCTCTTGGGTAGGAGAGAAGGTGCTGGCCCCGGTAGGAAGGGTGGGGCAAAGTGAGAATAGGGGCTCCCGGCCCGCCCCCTCCCCGCTCACCAAGGTTGCCTGGGCCTTGGACAAGGGCTACCCACCCTCCCCCTGCTCTGCACCCTAATGTTGTTGCTGCTGCTGCGTGGAAGGTGGAGGCGTTCAACGCCAAGGACGCTGTTTGCTGGCGAACAGTGCAGGGTCGAGGCTTTCCTCTGCACTGAGGGGGACCTCATCTCCTGGGTCAGAGCTGTGAGTGAGGAGGAGAGCTCGGCTTTCCCCAAATCTGTCTCCCCAGGTGCCTGCCTCCCCCAGAGGCCTGTGCAGGGGTCTGACTCCCAGTGTGAGGAGTGCCACCCACTCGCCCTGAGACTTAATCCGGAAATTTCTGCCGTCCACGGTGTTTATTCACACCTCTGCTGGGGAAACAGAGGTCCGGTGTCTGTTTATCCAGGTCACCGGGAACTTTGTGCATTCTGTAAGCACTGAGCATGGGAGGCCATGCTAAAAAGTGAAAAGTGCCCCTGGGGCCTCGGGAATTTTCCACTAGATCGTCTTTCTACCTCACTGTGTCCCTGGCTGTGCTGCAGGTTCTGGAGTGTAAAAATGGTGGGATTTAGGGGGAAAGCTTTGCATTACTGAGCCCAATTATTGGGCTTTTTTTTAAACAGCAAAATTACAAGACTGGAGAAAGTGTGAGGGGCGATGCGTAACAGACAGAAGGAGCAGTGAAGGGCGTTCTGAGTCCTGACCTCCATGTGATTCTCTTCCACTCAGTTTCTTAGATGATCAGAGAAGCTCCTTTGTGAAAAAATGTGCGTTCAGAAAATGCGTCCATTTTCCTAGATGATATATAGTACTTAAAAAATTGTTTTTAGAGAAAGGGGGAGGGAGGGAGAAAGAGAGGGAAAGAAACATCCATGTGTGGTTGCCTCTTGGGCGCCTCCTACTGGGGACCTGGCCCGCAACCCAGGCATGTGGCCCTGACTGGGGATCGAACCAGCAACCCTTTGATTTGCAGGCTGGCACTCAGTCCACTGAGACACACCAGGCAGGACAGTAATACTTTTTATTGTTACCATCCATGCACTATCTGATTTGTATGCTAAATTATTAATCATTTTCTGTCTACAGTTGGGAAAATGTTTTAATTTTAAAGATGATAAAGCAGCATTTAGACTGGTAATACATTACCAAATGTGAAAACATCTGTGACAAGACACCTGGGCGGCTTATCTGTCAAAGACATATGTCGGAAATAAGGATGCGGCACACAACAGCCCATTCACCTCCAGATGAATGTTTCCGATAGGCTGCGTGTTTGCCAATGGGAACATTAAGGCGCATCGTTTAGCTGCGGGTGAGCTGTTCATTTACTTCGCAGGGTGTGGTTTGGAAGTGTGCCGTCCCACTGTGTCACTGCACAGTTGGATCGCTGCGCTGCCCTCTGAGTAGCCGAGGGTTAGAGAGCAGCAACTTCATAGGCAGAGGCCAGCGGCCCAGGCAGTGGCTTCCAGCATGAGGACAGAGAGACCCTTCTCTACTCTCCTCCAACGGCGGCTCACAGAGGAACAGAGGTTGGGGGCCTGTCCCGACAGAGCCATCAGTAGGAACATCCATCTGGGGGTATTTTAAAAGAGGGCTTCTGGGCAGAGCAAGGAAACCAACTGTGAGCAAGGAAACCAGAAGAGGCTAATGGCTGAGGACTCAGACACACCCAGCAGGAGACATGGATCTGTCTACACCCAGGACGCTGGGCTTGGGCATCAGTGGCTGAGGGATCCCTAGGGGGTCTTCAGGGGATCCACGAGAATGCCAGTCTGCTTCTAACACCTGCCAGGGCCGGGGTTCGTAAGGCTGTCAGGGCGCAGTAGATATCAAACAAGGGCGTGCTCCCTGGTGCGCCCCCCAGGGGTCACCATCTGCACTAGCACCTCCGGGAGAAGCCATCTGGGACTATGAGTCAAGGGACCCCAGCCCAGACCCCACGGATGCCCTAAGCCAAGGCTAAAGCCGTCTGTCCCTGCACACCATGCCCGGCGAGGAAAACAAGCCCATTCACTATTTGAGTTACTGGGGTCGGGCTTGACCACCTGTGGCCCCGGGTGGGCCTCGATGATGCACTCGAGTCCATCATGTGATCTATAAACAGGCCCCCCTCGTCACGGAGGAGGACACGCATCCTCTTTATGGGGGTTCAGAGGGTGGGCGGCGTGGCCATGGTCTGGGCCTGGGGAAGCCTCACCGTGTCTGTTTGTCCTGTGGCTGCTCTGACAAAGGTCCATTGCTGCAAGTCGGTCCTTAGCGTGGTATGTGCTGGGTTATCTATAAAACTGCTCCTGCACAAGGTGGAAGTGACCCACAGCCCTACCTTCCGGGGGTAAGAACTGTATCTCCAAGTGACCTGCCAGAGAGGGCGTGCCTGTTTCATAGCCGGCCAGTTCCCACGATGCACTGGACAGACGGAGCCAGTCTGTCCCCATGGCCATGCAGTGTGTGTCATGAAAACCACCCCACTTCTTCTCGAAGCAATCGGATCCCTGGGTAAGTGAAATATGACTCACATAGGCTTTGACCTCAGCATGGTTGGTGCTCGATCACCGTTAACTTATTTCCATATGATTATAGCGTGGGTCCTCCCTCTTCGAGGTACAGAAATGCAAATCCAGTCCACAGACAGGCCCACACGCCCGGCCACCTCCCCCCTGCCCATCATCGCTGAGTTTCTGTCCTGTCCTCCCTGCGTCCAGCCCAACAGTCTTCTCTGGTTACAAAATCAAACCTGCAGGACACCGTGCTGGCAGGGGCAGTGACATCTGCATCTGTGTGGCTGCCCCGCGTGGCCTCACCTAAGGCAGCTCCAGCAAGCTTCCCAGGGGTACCATCCCAGTGTTGTCCCGTGTGGTATAACCTAACAGCCACTTCACTCCTGCTATTGAAACAAGCTGTGCAAACATCACTCGTATGGCTGGATGTTAACCCAGCATATGGCCACACTGTCACTGGCTTCACCATTTCTCTGTCATCTCATGTGACCTAGGGCAATTCTTGTTTTTTCACTATTATGAACAGGTGATAATATTTCTCTCGGAGCATAAAAAACTCTCCTTGTGGCGAACCCTGATGGTGGCACAATGGAGCCTCAAGCCCAGCATAACCGCCTGCGGTAGGAAGGTCTGCCACAGGTCAGCTGTGAGGGTGCGAGGTAGCTTTGTTGGGGAGGGGCTTCCCCGCAGCCCCGGGAATGGAGTCCTGGCCCCCAAGGTGGGACCTGCACTCAGAGCCCCGGAGCAGGCGCTGTGGGCAGCCAGTGTGTCCTGAGTGCATCAACAAGCAAGAGACGCCTTGCGGCTGGCACACATTTGTTTGATCCACAAATACTCACGGAGCACCTACTATGTGCCAATAATTTTCTGAGCAGTGTTCCTCAGAGTGGGGCTCCCAGCATCAATGTCACCCCCAGGTGACATGCTAGAAGTGCAGATCCCCAGCCACTGCCCCAGGCCCGGGGTGTGGGAAACTCAGGAGTGGGACCGGCAGCCTCTGCTTCGACAGTTCCCAGGAAGTTCCGGCACGCACTGATGTTTGGGGGTCATGGGATTGCAGCCGTGCGTAAAACCCCTGCCTGCTCTGAGCGCGCCTGCTAAGGTCTCTGAGTCCCGAGGGTGGAGTGGGGGACCTCTCTCCACACTCTCTCCAGGAGCAGCACCTAGGACACCCGGGCTGGCGGCAGCCATTAGCATGAATAATGCAGTGTTAGTGGGCGGCAGGGCACCTCTGAAAGTGGCGAATCCCCGGGGTAACAGGTCGACAGGTGTGATGGAAAGTGATACCACGATGATTACTGAAGGGCAGAAAAGCAGGCCCGGGCCTTGAGTTCGGCCCGCTCACGGGCAGACGGGGAAGCCCCCATGCTGGCTTTCACCTTCTGAGTGAAGATGCCACAGGTGTGATTCAGCTGTGATTTATTCGCTTTTAGATTGTGGTTGCAGCTGGCGGCTTTGACATGACATCTATTTGGCAAAAATGGCCCCACATGAGCCACAAACAGGCTCCTCACATGTCCGGAGCTCACGGTGGGGTGGGAAGGAGGGGAGCTGGCCGAGGGCAGGTTTCCCAGGCCTGCCCTGCAGGGGGCCTGCAGGTGCACACGCCCGGCCTTCTCACTGCTGGGCGGTGTAAAAGAGACGGCATGTGCTCTTCACTGTCTGTCACTCCTGGAGACTCGACACCAGCCTGGCCTCCGGTGTCACGCAGCTAAATGCTGCACGGGCGTGGCACCTGAGCTTTGAAGAGCCTCAGAAGATGTCAGCACCTGCAGGACAATAAATCACACTATGTGGTTTGATGTGTTTGTTGCTATGGCAACTGATACTGTCATCATTTTAATAACCTCATCGAGCTTCGACATTTGGTGACAATGGAACAATGTTACCAGCTGGCCCACACTGCGCCCGCCCGAGCAGGGGCCAGCCATCGCCCCTGGCCCAAGCGCTCTCTGAGCTCGTTTTTCCAATTCACGTGAAAACGCATCTCGTGATAAAGATGTGGCAGTATGGTGAATACGTTCCTTTGTAGATCATAAAAAATCGATTTGCTTCTCCACTGTCCCAAGCATGACAGGTAATTATCAATGGTACCTATGGGGAGCGTTCATTAAAAGCCTGCTCCGGTCTGTCATCCCGTGTGTGATCAGAATGAGAGGAAATTGGAGAAAACAGGGGTTTTTATTCTGTTCTGGGTGAGTGCCAGCTCTGCGCCCACTGAGGCTTCCAAACCTGGGCGGTTAGTCCCTCGCTACCTCCCGGTGCTGACGCTGACTGCAGCCTTGTGGGGCCCGGAGCCCAGGGCCCAGCCAACCCGCACCCGGACTCCTGGCCTCAGAGAGGTAGCCGTCGCGTTGTTTTCATCCGTGCCACTTTCGATGACTTGTCACACAGCACACTCCTCTAACATGGGGACAGACGAACAAAAGGGATCCTGGGCATGATGCCTTGGAACACTATTGTCACGTGGTGTGATGGAGGAGCCGTGGCCCTTCCATGGAGGCTCTGCTGGGGACTGGATTCCAGTGTGATCCACATGAGTAGTTCCAGGATTCCAACAGGACCAGGGATTCACAGCGAAGCTCTGTAAGGGGCACAGGGTGACCCCAGGCCTGGGAGGGGCGTGGCCAGTCTCCAGGGGCACTTCCTGCAGAGATACAGTGGGGGGGTTCTCCCCACCCCCCTTTTTTCGTAATTTCATGCCGGGACACAGCATCCCAGACCTCTTTCCTTTGAGGAGAAACCAGCATCCTGGACCTTTATGTGGGAAATCACCTTAATAACTATCGGCAGCTGACCCCACTTTACTGAGTGTGTGTGCTCAGGGCCCATCGGACACCGCCCGCTCCACGCTTCCCTCCCAGGTTCCCGTCTGCATGTCTCGCCACGACCGATTCCGCGCTGCCAGACACAGATTGTCCCTGACGTACCATGATGACAAACACCGTGCAAGCGAGCGGATTTGAGCTGGCGCGTTGCTAGCCATCTGCGATGGGTTGTATGGGGTAAACAAACAGACGTGAGAGGATGCATCGATGTTTATGTATTTTTCGGAGGTTCTGAATGCATTTTGCAAAAGTGACAGCCCCCTCCTCTCCCAAAGTCTGTGAAACTTTCTCAGCATCGACACAAGTGAGTGTCTCTCACTCCGTTTCAGCTCGCGCCAGGATCTGGCCTGGATCTTCTCTATACGTGTATGTTCTACATGATGTCTGGGTAGTGGGTACCTCGTAGTTGGTAAATCTTTGGCATCAGTGAAGCTGGATGCCTCTTGTCTCCTCGCCGATCCTTTGCCTTTCTCAAAGAATCCTCTCTTTATGTTCTTTCACTTTCCTTTGTGATATTGACAACCCTTGTTATGTTAGAAAATTAAGACTTTAAATTCTATACCATATCAGAGATATGCCAAGCTTTATCTTGGTGGCATAAATGAATATTTAACCGTTTGGGCACAGTAGATCTCAGAGTGATTTTGTCCTCACTGAAATACCCCAAGATGTGAGATGTGACACTCGTAGCCTCCCGTGCCCTGGGTGAGGAGTGGACCACCCACCTGCAGTCGGATCCCTGCTCAGGCACCTGCACAGGCCCTGACACCGGGGCAAGGTGGTGGGGGGATCGCACTGCAATGGACAGAGAAAACAGGAGTGCAGAGACGCCTAAGTCAGAGCGAAGAACTAGGGAAACGGGGTGAGCTTTCCGTGCTGTTAGGGTGTGGGAAGAAGTGAAGACCCAGAGCCCTGTTCTAACAGCCAGAAAAGCCAGGTCACCCTCAAAGTGACACATTTCCCTGGGTCCACAGGAAGGCTGAGGTTCAGAGCTGCCGAGTCAGCCAAGTCCACAGAGACAGTCCACTCTGGCGAGAGCGCTCCACCTTGGCCGGAGTTCGGGGAAACGGTTGGCGGCCCCAAAGGCGGGCGAGAGAAGAGCTGAGTTGTGAGCACCTTCTAAAGGACCCCAGGCGAGCGGGCAGGTCAGTTTGGAGCCGCTGGGTCTCCTTTCCCGGACCACCGGCTGAGGTGAGCAGGTGGGGGCTGCTCACTGCTCCTCTGCTTTCTGGGGTTTTTCCTCCCCCGAATCAGGATGCCTCGGTGCTGGTGGAGAGGATGCCCACCTGCCAGTCCTGGGGACACAGGCCAAGATGGCGGTTTTGGGAGAAGCAGCAAAACCTTCCCACCTTTTCAACAGAGAGAGGAATGTCTCTTGACTTCCAGGACGCAGACGAAGACCCATCGCTGCTGGTAAATGCACGGAGAACAGTTCTCCAGGAGGCCCACGGATGCACACTCATGTGCACACAGCCATGCACGCATGTGCACACCTGTGCCCTGTGCACACGCATGCACACGCTCCTTCCATCTCTGGCTGTTTCAGTAACGATCCCCGTGTCTCCCTCGGCCACACTTGACAGTGAACCCAGGAGAAACACTCTGGGGGCAGGGTCTGTGTCTTCGGCCGCAGCTGGATACTCGTCTGACTGCACCCAGCTCCTAGGAGACCCACGCCGGAGTCTCGACGCCGAGGCAGAGGCTCTGGTAGACAACCGGGGCACGGGCTCCAGGCCCCCAGGAGCTGGGTGTGGAAGAAGGTCCTGTGCTCCCTGACAGGCTCAGTCAGCTTACCCGGGGCCACCATGTTCATTAATGTGTGTATTAATCAGTGTACTAATTAGCGAACTAATTAGTGTACTAGCATCTGCCCTGGGCAGGAGCCGGCCCAGGCGAGGCCCCAGCTGGTGAAAACCTGGCCGCTCTCGGTGGAGTCAGGTCCTCACAGCTCCGCCTGCCGAGTGGGAGCACCTGTGCACCCGGTGTGAAAGCCTCTGGCCTCCGGACCCCAGAGGAGGCGACAGTGCTTCCTGAGAGCAGATCCCTGGTCTCCGGTTCTCACGCTGAGGCAGCGAAGGCTGCTCCCCACACTGCCGGACCGGCATCAGTCCCTGCAGGTGCAGGGGCAGCCCTGGTGGGCGAGGACAACCCATGGGGGCCGCCAAACTGGGTCCCCAGGAAAGCATGGTGGAGACCGAGGGCAGGTGTCCTTGCCGGGCTCATGCCGCCTGCTTCTCGCAGGCTGGTCTCCAGGACTCGACGCCCGGTATGCCTGTCCCCCTACAGTGGCGGAGGGCAGACCCTAGGGTCCCACCTGAACGCTGTGGAGGGTGGACATGTTCAGCTCGGCTGCTGCCTGGGCAACGGTGTGAGAAGGGTCTGCAGCAACCCCCACACTAGAACCAGCCCCAATTTCCAGAGACCACCACCTGGAGACCCAGGAAGACTGTCTCTTCCCAGTGAAGCACTCAGGGAAACCCACCCCTGGAGATGGCGTGACGTCCAGATCTGTGGCCCCCACAGTGTCACGGGGCTTGAACCCCACGTTTCTGACAGATGTCTGGTTTCATGTTGAGCTCATTGTCCCTCTATTTTCCCTGCTACTTGTGGGAATTGGTGACATTTCCGGAAAGAGTGTCTTTAGGAGGTTGGCGTGGGCATGGCGCTGAGGATCCGAGGACAACAGTTCAGGTCATGAGGCAGAGCGGTGCGTGCCTGGGAAAGGACCCAAGAAGACCCGGGTCACGTCCCCTGTGCACACAAGTGTGAGACCAGATGTGAGCGATCAGATGTGACACGGTGCTGCTCCCAGCACCCGAGACGTGTCACAGTCCCTGCCACATGGGTGCGTCCTCGTTGAGAAATGAGAAGTCATATTGTCTCATTTCTGCACAGCAGGGTCCTTGGGTGGCCTTGGCCTGCCCCACCCCAGCCGTACCTCTAGGCAGAAACACGGCTATTTTTAGAGTATTTTCGGTTGGAAAATAAAGAGCAAATATTCCCCTGTGGTCTCTCCAGATTCCAGCCAGGGTCCAACCCCTGGAAGTTGAATGCCCTGGGGCTGGCTGGTGCCTCGTGCTGGGGACCCAGAAAGGCTGCCTGACGGGCTCTACCCTCGGGGGCTCCACTCCGAGGCACATCCCATTGGTCCTGGGGGCATCCCCACCCTTGGTGTGCCCCCATGTGGGGAGAGGGTTTAAACAGCCCACGCTGAGTGTTTGATGGTGGGGCTGGAATCAGAGCAGGTGAGGTCAGTCCCTGCACCCCGGCTGCCCCTTCCTTTCGGCAGCCGGGAGAGGCACGTTCCCACGCTAGCGATAAAAGCAGATTTTGCTTCTCCCAGCGGTTTTCCACGGGGGCGGGAACTTGGCTCCCTTGGAGAACAAGCTAAGCCCCATGCTGACCATGGAGCAGGTCAGCTTCAGTCCTGCAGGGACGGGCTCCATGGGAAGCAGCAGCCCTGACCGTGAGGGGAAGCGGGTCTGAGGGGTGGACTGGCCGTGTTGCAGGGAGCAGCACGCAGTGAAAGGTCGGCATGCTGGTCTGCAGAGGTGAAACCTAAAGCTGGGCAGGCCGTGAGCAGGGCCGCAGAACAGCCGCACACGTGTGAGAGCCGTGAATGCCTGGTATGCTTCTGGTGACACAGTTATTGTGCACACGCCAGGCAGGATAAGCTGTTGCTATTTTCTTTAAAAATGGCTGTTGTCATTCAGAGAAGTAAGCTGAAATATTTACAGGTTATAGGTGAAAACTCTCTCTGCGAAGGGATTTTCAAAGGTTGCAAGAAAAACAGAGTGAACACAGATATTTTAGGGGTTTTGCTTCTGTGAGGAGCTGATGCTGAACTGACCACATGGATATCTGGGAACCACCTTAATGGCCCAGCCCTGTGACCAGCCAGCCGAAAGCCACAGCTGCTGTGTACGCACTCTGACCTTCTGCTTGTGGGGGACAGACCCGCCTTTGGAGCCTTCGCCTGTGGCTCTGTGTGTGAGTATGCAGTGCCGGGCCTTTCCTGGGCAGAGCAGGCTCCGACCAGGGCCGCCCCGTGGGCGTGGCCAGGGGCGGGCCCCCGACAGGAAAGCCCTCTGGACGGGATAATCGAAGACACACCACCACTGGGCCCTGTGCGGTGTGGAGCTGTAATTAGCACTGACAGTGTAATTTGCACTCATTTGCAGCTCCATTTCCATCCCCTTTGCTAACAAGCTCATTTGTCTCTGCGATGGAAGACTCTCTGGGCAGAGAGACGCCCGGGAGGGAGGATGGATGGGAAGTGGGTGCCAAGGGGCTGCTGGTGGGTGCGGGGCCCAGCGGTGACTGGAGAGCCCGAGCCCCTCCATACAGGAGAAGCATTCTGGGACAGGGTGTAAATTTTATTTTAACATGTGAATATGTTTAGTACACAACCATCCTAGACCTAACCACACAGCAGGCATTGGCAACAGCGTAACATTCAAAATGTATCTATTTTCAATCTGGACTGGTGGAAGGCAAGGTCACAACCCCACAGACTCGGGAGCTCAAACCTGGGCCCTGCAGTACGCTCAGGTGTGAAATCAGAGAGGCCCCGGCACCCGCCCAACTGCCCACACCCGGAAAACATTGCGCTCAGAGGAGGAAGCCCGACACACATCGTACAACCCACTCAGATAAAAGCTCCAGAATAACCGATCTACAGAGACAGAGAGGAGAGGAGGGGCAGCCAGGGCGTGGATGGGGCTCCCTGGGGACGTAGGGGAACGACCTGCCATTCGTGGTGACGGTGGCACAGCTCTGGGAACACAGAAGAACGGCTGACTTGTGTCTTCCAAGAGGGCGACCTCTGTGGCATGTAATTTATGTCTCGACAAACCTGCTACTGAAAGAAGAAGTGACTGTGTCCCAAGTCACAGGCTGAAGTGACAGTTCCGGCCAGCCCCTGGCTGCAGGGCGTGTGCTCCACGCTGCACACGCACACACAGGCACACCTGCTCGAGAGAGCTAGCCGTGTCCCCGCTCTGTCAGCCATCGTTGAATTCACGGGTACTTAGGGCGGCGGGGGCGGGGTGAAGGGCAGAGTCCCAGAGTCCCACCCCCGTGACAGGTGTCAGTCGCTGTGAAAACACAGCGTCACTGGGTGGACATCAGGGAAACGCCGGCCTCAGGCATGGGGACCGCGCCTCTTAGCGTTTCAATAACTGAACGCCATTGCAGCTGTCTCTTGCTTTAAGTAAAAAACATCAGGATTTACGTCCTTCTTCGGCATGGGACTATTTTTCAGCAGCTTTAAAGTCCTCACAGTAACTCGAGGTCCTGCCTGGACCAGCTGCTGAGCTCTGATGCATTTGCCAGATTAAGGCGTGCGTGAGGCGAAGGCAAGGCGTTCTTAATGGGGCACGAAGTGACTTCAGTCTGGGGGGCTCGGCAGCTCTGCGCCCCGCCCGCCGGCCCCTCCCAGCGTGCCGCCTGCCACCTGCCTCGGGTGAAGCCTCCAGGGCTGTATCTGAGCCCAGGTAAGATGCCCTTGTTACAGACTACACACTCCTTACATTTTCCTTTGTGATGTGAACTACAGAGGTGATTACATCACTGTTTGTACCAATTCCCTGGTTTCCGAAGTCGCATGCCTTACTCTGACGTCCGCTGCGCAGGCAGATTAAGTGACAGCAGTCACGGGTGGGGGGGGACTGAGTGACCAGACGGGTGTGTGGCCTGCCAAAGGGGACGTGCCTCTGTGCCAGAACACAGCCCCAAGCTGATTCATCTCCCTTGTTTTAAAGGAAGAAGGAGATGCTTCTTCTATGTGCTGTAGTCTGACATTTACACTGTCGGCAATTAATTAAAGCATACGTACTGTGACAGGCAGGCACGGCCTTGCCACGATGCTGTCACTTTGCGGAAGACAAATGTCTGGCTCACTGTCTCCAGGTTGACTTGGGATCAGAGGGAAGTGACCTTTCTTTGCCTCCCACTGCATCTCTAGACACCCCCGCTGCCCAGCACATCAAAGAGGAGACAGGTGAGACCAGCCCGGGGGAAGGTCCAAGTTCAAGTCTTGGCTGACAGGGCTGTGACTACACTCAGAGAAGACTCGCCCTAGAGCTGATGACGGTGCAATGGGTTGGTGGTGCCTGCACCCCAAGGCCCGGCTCC
This sequence comes from Trachops cirrhosus, assembly GCA_028533065.1. Classification (NCBI taxonomy): domain Eukaryota; kingdom Metazoa; phylum Chordata; class Mammalia; order Chiroptera; family Phyllostomidae; genus Trachops; species Trachops cirrhosus. The sequence goes on from CM052546.1 coordinate 67,138,261, forward strand.
TAGAATCTGGGAATAGAGAAGGGCCCTGTGAGCAAAGCCATGCAGACAGTCGGCAGGGCAAAGGAAATCACCCCGAATCCAACACGAGTCTCTAAGGCACCGCTATTTACAAATGGCACCAAAACCCCGCCAGTCATCTATGCGTGACACCGCGCGTCACACTTTGTCATCGACAATTTCTCCTGCTGCTGTGGGAATAAAAATAAGTGGCTACTTAACTTCATTTCAGCCCATTGTGACATCTGTGCCCTGATGCAGCTTCTGAGTTTGCCAGTGGCAGACGGGCGGGGAGGAAGGCCCCAGGGCCACTGCGCATCCTTGGACCCTCCCCCTCCCGCTCCCATATTGCTGTTTGGCTCCCCGCATCCACCACAGGTCGCTCAGCACAGCTGTGCCTCAGCAACATCTGGAAACAGCAGCATTTAGGCTGAGGTGTCTGCAACACTATCTGGACGCTTGGAAGTCCAAGGTCAAGGTGCCATGCAGTCACATGCTTGTGGGGACAGCTTCCCGGTCACGGCCAAGGCCTTCTCGCTGTGTCCTCACCTGGTGGAAAAGGCCAGAGATCTTTCTGGAGCCGCTCTTATAGAGAGAGCAATCCGATTCACAAGGGCTCTGCCTTTGTGACACCTCAAGTCCCACCACTTACCCCATCACCCCAGGGGGGGTGGGGGCCACAAACGTTGGGGCCGCAGGAAACTGCAAATGCCGTGTTTACAGAAATATGTGTATTTTCACAAGACTGCATGTTTCCCATTCCCTGGCCCCTAGTATTCTTGTTTGAAAAAATTAGGCCATCAGGGAAGTGCAGTGGCCATGGATGCCCAGTGGTCACGGGCCACGTGAAGGAGGGGCCTTCTCAGGTCCAGGCTCTTCTACGGCCAGGTGACCAGCGCGGTTTCTGCTGCAGGATTGATGAGGATGATCCGCCTGAATGTTCTCCAACCTCTCTCCTGCGCCTGCCCCTCCATCTGTGCCTGCTGTGACAAATGTCACTGCTGTCACCGGACCCAGAAAAGACAGTCAGGGAGGGCCCTGAGTGATCCAGCCAAAATGGACCATTAGGGGGCCACGGCTCTGCCTGTCCCCTCGGTGCTCAGAAACAGGCTCACGCTGAGCGTGCCCTCGTGGGTTTGCATGGACGGAGACACCTCGGTCTTGGTTCTTTCTCAGCGAGCGCCGGGTAGGCCGGGGTGTTTGAATGTGGCTCCAGGGCCATGCGGAGACACAGCAGAAGGGCTGTTGGCCGGCGGCGGTTTGAAGAGCTTTGGAACGGGCCCTGTTTGATTTCAAGATCATTCACTTTCCCACCAGACACCCCTGGCCCCTGTGGCAATTCAGCAGCCTCCAGGGATACCCAGGGGCCAAACAGCGCAGGGGTGGGGGGAGACACGAGTTTTCACTGCCCACTACATTTGCATATCTTAGAAAATAAATAGAGACTCGCACGCTGTGTGCCTGGCTGCGTGCCGTGTTCCTGGCGAACCTTCACAGAAGGGGCCTGTTTTGCGGTTTGGAGGTTTTCAGCTCTGAAGGCTGGCTTCCCGACAATGCGGAGGAGCCTGCGGGCTGGCACCTGCAGCGGCTTATCTGTACAAATACTTTCTGAGTCAGAGATAAAGTGACTTTATCTCCTTGGTCCCTTCTCCAAATCGCCGCCGGTTTCTGCAGCCATCTGCTCTCTGTGTTCTGAGACATCCCCAGATTAGAACAGAGTCGGGACTGTTTCAGCTGAATTCCGGACGCAGGGAGTTGAAGGCGGGATGTGGCAGGCAGTAACGTCACTTGTCTGCCACTTGTCCTGAGTACACCCCCGTGAGGCCATCGGCAGGGTGGAAAGAGGAGAGGCAGTTGGCAGAAGTGGGGAGCCCCCATCCCTGGCTTGCTTCAGAACATTCGAGGCCTGTCTCCCGTCTCTGCTCAGGCAAGTTCAAGCAGCAGACAAATCTTCTCTGTGGCCTCAGTGAGGCGGCACCTCCCCCAGGTGCCCACTGGGGGACTTCAGGGTATGAGACGGTGTCCTAGGGCCGTCATTGTGCAGCATTAAAACCAGATGCCAGCAAAGCCTTGGTTTCTGTCTGCCCCACCCCTGGGCCACCTGCCTGCGGACCCCACCACAACCCTGAGCAGAGGAGCTGTGTTTCTTGTGGTCGCTGGCAAGAGGCCCTCCCGGTTACCCACACAGTGGCAACCCTGCCTCAAATCAGTTCCCTTGCTGCTGTAACGAATCACCACGAACTTAACGCTTCATACATCAGTAGTTATCTCGAGGTTCTGGGAGATGGTGTCCAACACAGGTCTCTCTGTGTTGAGATCCGAGGGTCCGCAGCGCTGTGCCCCTTCCCGGGTGCTGGAGGTGAGACCCCATGTCCTGCCCGTCTGAGGCTCTGGAGGCCCCTCTGCAGACCCCAAGCCAGCAGCAGCAGCGAGCCCTCCCGAGAGCCGTTTCCTGGTTCTCCCTCCCTGCCTCCTGCCTCCAATGTGAGGGCAGTGATTGCATTGGACTCACCTGGCTCACCTGGGGAACTACCAGGTCAACCCCCACCTCAGGGTCAGCTGGCCTGCACCCCTAACTCCACCTGCCGCCTCAACTCCCGGTGCCATGAAAGGTCAGGGAGGCAGAGTCCAGGGACCAGGCCTTAGACACCTCTGGGTGGAGGTGTGTACCACAGACTGCCAGGCGCTGGGGAGCAGGCAGAGTGGGGAGCAGGGGAGGCAGTCATGTGGCTGGATCACGTGTCTGGCAGATTGTCAGGTATGGTGACTGCCCTTCTGGACACAGAACTGATCTGTGTTTTTTCCTTTTAATCATCACCCGAGAATATGTTTATTGATTTATTTTTAGAGACGGAGGAAGGTGAGTGGAGAGAGAGAAAGAGAGAGAGCAACATTGATTCTTTGCCTCCAGTACACACCCCGACCAGGGTCTGAACCCACAACCCAGGATTGTGCCCTGACCGGGGATCAAACCTGCAGCCTTTTTGGTGTGTGGGACAACACTCCAACCCACTGAGCACCTGGCCAGGGCTCCCAATTTTTGCGGGTGGGTGACCAATTCCATGTAGTTTTTAACGCTGTGCAGGTGGCTGGTGGGTTGGAGTAGAGACTCCCCGAGACCTGCATTGCTCTTGCTCTGGTCACAAAATTCATATTTCAAGTCTCAGGACTTCAGATTGTCCAACTAGGCTGGTATTTTAAAGACCTGAAGAGATTTACGAAATGATCGTGGGCTTGGACACCTGCATGGGCAGGGACACAGGCCCAAGTCCCTCCCCTGCCGCAGGTGGTGGATGATCCCACCCTCCATCGGGGATATCTCATCCTCCACAGGCGGCTGCTGGAGCAGCTGTGCCTTCCCTGGGCGGAGAGCACGCCCCGCAGCCGCTCCGGGGACTGCAGGTGGTGGCGGCACCACGTGAGTTTCTGTGAAGTCGCGTGCTGGCATTTCATTCCCCTTCCGTCCGTGCAGTTGCATTGGTGGGGCAGGGGGCGGGTTGTCTGCTTAGTGCAGGTGACTGTGTGACACCTTTCAGACAAGAGCCGCCCCTGGGCTCACAGTCTGTGGCCGAAAGAGTGGCTGGGCTTTATGATGCTTTGCAACATCACTTTTCCTTGTATCTGTTTTTATAGCTGCCTCCTAGTGGCGACAGGTGAGACTAGCGCTGCACTCACAGTGCAGAGTGATGGATGCTCCTGTTTCTCAGAAAGAAAAGCGAGAGCACGAGTTTCCACCCTCAGGCTCTCCCTACCATAACCAGCCTCCGGGCAAGCGCGTCTAGGAGTCACTTTGGGCGCATTTCCTTCTCATCTCTCCTCTGCAGGGAGGCGATGTGTCTTTTCACAAGAGAAACGGCGACAACGTCCCCTGTGAGCCCCAGTCTCAACCCCGAGGGACTCGTGGGCTCACGGTCACTCTGTTCGATGCCCCGTGTGACTGTTCTCAGTGGGGGTCTCCGCTGCTCCTGGATAATGAAGGAAAAAGTGGCCGGGATGTCCTGTGACACTGTGCATCCAAGAAAGCGGGGCACAACTTCAAGAGACTCCCCGCCCCCCCCTAAACAAATCCGGCCCTAGGGCTGAAGAGCGGCAACCCGGAACCGGGGAAAACCCTCCCAAGATCATGACCTTGCGAATTTGAACTCTGCTTGAGGTCAGGTCTTGGGGCCACTCCTAGAGGACGCAGGCAGAACTCCGGCCATTGTCAGGGAGACATTTAGAATGCCCCCACCCGTGAGACTTTGAAGCCCCAGGTCCTACCGGCAGTGCAAGTTAGTGGGACAGGTTTGCGCTCAAAGCTCAAGAAGTGCCATTTTCAAAATTTCCTGAGTTGCCCAAAGAAAGGGGCCAGTAGCCCACAGCTTCCCCTCTGGCTCCCGAGATAAAGTAAAAAACCCGGAAATACGTGGAACACTGACATCCCATAACTTCAGGACATTAAGTGGTAGAAACAATGAAAAATACTAAGAAGACCATTCTTACCTTTCTTCAATGTCACTGCTTCTTCAGCTGTGAGGTAAAATGACGGAAAACACGTCGGTTCACAGATAGGGCAGGCGAGCGTGGATGAGACCCCTCACCCTGCACACTCCCACCCCGGCTCTTCTGTCCGGAACCTCCCCTTCAAGCGGGAACCTGGAAGGGGGTGCCCGACAGTCCTCCGTCAGAGGCTGAATTTCTCACTCGCAAACACGCTGCCACCTGCAGCCCGAGGAAGCCACAGTGGGCTTTCTGATGACCAAAAGCTTATGAATCAGGGCCAGATAAATAGGGTCCTGATTTGAAAGGTCATGTTCAATAGTGACACCTGTTGGCAGGGGGATCCAGAGAGGATGGCACGAGTTGGGGAGGCGGGCTGATTGGAAGGGGCGGAGGAAGGGCGGGGTGGGCTGGGAATTCCCGTTTGTCACAATCAGGTGCGGCTTGCACCTGGTGTTTCTAGGTGGGCCAGAGGGCTTGATGTCGCCAGAAACACCTGTGGTTCTTAGGGCACATCTGTGACCACCTCCCAGGCCCTGAGAAGCGGTGACTAACCAGAGATTTCAGGAAAAAGACAAGCAGGATGGGCGTGGGGGTTAAATCAAAGTGAAAAATGCCCAGAATCCCATTTTTCAACTTATCACCTCTTCTGAGAATTCAATTTATCAGCTGAGATGAGGGTTAGATTGCAGCTTAAGAGAAAAGACAGAACGAAGGGTTTGATGTTATCCGTTTCTCTGAAAAAACTTCTACCAGCAGGAAACGCAATTTTTTCCTCAGCCAGGGATCACCGTCCACCTTTGTCTCTGATCTGACCGCTGATACTCCTCCCCTCTGTCGCACCCCAGACGTGAAGCCAGGAAAACGGAGTTCACATCCTCTCTCTTCCACTTAAAAGCTCTGGGGTGTCAGGAATGTATCTTAGATTCTTTTCTATAAAGGAAGCTCTCAATTTTTATATGTTTGAGCAATTTCAAATCGAGTAATATCATGCCACTCAGGTCATCTGACTCCAAAAGGAACATGTGCATCCCGGTCGCTCGGGCAGGTGCTTTCCTAAGGCCCAGATGACCGCTGCCCCCAGCACCTTCTTTGCACAGAGCCAAGGTCGCCCGCCTTCACTGCGAGGTGCATGTCGCCATCGGCTCCTGCTGGTCTGGTGGGCACAGAGATGCGGGCGGACAGGGGAGGCACATCCCAGCGAGGGCCCGGGTCAGGTGTTCAGTTGTGAGACTCTCTTGGGGAGCCTTTCGCACAAGGGGGTGTGTTGGAAAGAAGCCAGTCTGAAAGACAGGATTAATTGCACACGATTTTCTTAACAAGAGGGAAATTAAATTGTCACATTTGATTTCCCTCACTCTGCTGACGTGTGCACGGTGGGTGCTGTGAGTTGTCCCCGATGAGCCGTTGGCCCCCAGAAGGGCTCCGATGCGTTGCCGTAAGCAATGTTTGCACAGCCCTCATCGCCCCTCTGAGACGCCCCCTCCCAGCTCGGTCACCAGGAGGAGCTGAGCGGGCGGCTGTGGGGGAGCGTGGGCTCTGGCCCAGTGACGGCTGTGTTTGAAGGCCGCCCGCGGCGGGGCTCTGTAGGGCCGCGCTCTTCTGCCCACCCGCGCCGTCTCCTGCTCCGTTTCTGCGAGGCTGATGCTTCCACTCCCTTCTCCCCAGACCAGCCCGGAACAGACGGGAAAAGTGAGAACAAAGGCCTCTCAGGTTCTGTCTTGGAGTGCCCCTGGGCTCACCGTCACCCTGACCCCACCCCCGTTGCTCTGGGCACAAAGACGATTTCCTGTAGCAGGCTGGTAATATGCAAAGAGGCCAATGAAAAGCACCTGGTGTGCTCGCGGCCTCCTCCTGCGGCCACGCGTCCAATTCGGGGCCAGCTGCGGGCAGCGTGCTGCAGCGAGTGAAAGGCTTCGCAGTCCTAGCTGCGGGGGTGCGCGCGGCGTCACCTGCCTGACACGCCACCGTGCATTTCCTAAACCGTGCTGGCATTCATATCGAAAGCTTTGCATGAATAAAAAGCGAGAAATATAATTAGTATTTGGAAGGGTCGGAGCCGCCGAATAAAAAGGTTCATCTTTTATTAATCGCATACATTTTGAATAAGGAGATTATTCCTCCGGGTTTGGGCTAATGTCGCAGATTTATTGTACATAACGGTGGGAACAGTTGGCCTGTGACAATTTAACAGTGTTTTGCAAAATTCTCATTTTCCAAGCGTATCAGTTGACCCCTCCCTTCATGCCCACTTGTCTTCTTAACCACGAGTAAGTCCTTGGGGCCACTGAACCGGCCAGCTGTCCCCATGCAGTTGGCAAGCGTCACCAGTTCCCCAGTAGTAACCTGTCCCGATCCATGCCCACTGAGAGGCCACAGGCGAGTATGGACGCCTGCGGGAGTGGACAGTGGGCTGCGAGAAGCAGGCTGACCCCCGGCATCCGACCTCAGAAACTTGTTTGCCTCACGTCTAGTTCAGTTTCCTTAGCTGGCACTGCTGTAACCAAGCACCACCAACTGGGTGGCTTAAATGACAGAAGCCGTTGTCCCCCAGTTCCGGAGGCCAGAGATCAAGGCCCAGGAGCAGGCAGGGCTGGTTCATGGCGGCGGCGGCTCAGAGAGACGGTGCGGGGTGGGGTGGGGTGGGTACAAGATATGTGACATCCATACAGAAGACTGATCAGCACCAGAATAAAACATTTATCTGATAGTCTGAGGTTTCTCTAGAGAAGAGACTTCTCCATCCGTCAAAGATATGCTCACTTATCAGATGATTTTAAAGTGGTTCACACGCAGCGGTCAGAACTGGCAGGCCGGACGGGAAGGGGAATGGCGGGGATAATGTGTGCAGATAATTCTGCACCTCGAATAAAGATGACTTCCTGGCCCATCAGCTGTGGCAACCCAGTGAGTGCAAGGAGCTGTGCTGGGGAGACAAGGGTGCCCGCTGGGAAGTGAGGGGGGACTCTTGTGTTTGGCGTCCCCGCCGTGTGTGCCTTTGCCGTCTGTGCTGATGGAGCTGCACTGGGACGCTTGCGCCTTCTGATCCATTTCCCTGACTGCAGCCGGCTTTCCGGTGCTGAACCAGCTTCAGAAGGCCCTGCGGGGAGTTCTGTCCTCGAATGGGCCCAGCCCATGTGCCTTGGGGTGCCCGGTCTAAAGTGAGAGGGACCCAGCCCATCCTGAGCCTGCAGACCCTGGCCGTCACTGTCTGTGGCCCATGGACACTCTGGTCACACTCACCATCCACGTGGCTCAAACCAGGGTGTAAGCCGACGAGGAGAAACACCCAGGAGGTGGGGACTCCAGACAGGGGAGGGCAGGGACGTCTGGGGGTGGCTGTCAGAGGGATACCCGGGCAGCTGTGCCCAGGCAGAGAGGGTACCCGGGCCAGACAGGGGCAGGTCAGGAGGTTGGAGGGCACTTTCTGGAGACAGCGGTCAGGCCTGTGGTCAGTGTCCTGCTCTGGAAGGTGTGCATGACCTAGTGGCATCCCAGGCAGGCTGGGTGCAGGTGAGTGTGTCGCTGGGACGCTGAGCTGTGCCCGACCCCGCTGTCCCTGGGAAAGAATCCCGTTTCCCACGCACAGCCCCTGGGAGTGGGCTCTCGCAAAGCAGAAGAAAAGAAGGCTGCCATCCCCGCACATCCCGCCACACCCCGCCTCCCAGCAGCACACACTCACCCACGAGGGGCTCGAAAACGGCTTTATTTCAGTAAAGACAGGACACACACAGGGAACAACCCTGAGTCACCCCGCGTTCTTGCACAGAACATGGTCGCCGCTGGGAACTGGCCTCTGCAGCGCCCTGTGTGTGAGGCAGGGCGGTGGCCGTCAGAGAGACAGGGCACGGTCCCCTCTCTTTACGGAGAGACCGAGGTGGAAACATAAATCACCCCGTTTCAAAGGACCCTCAGAAAATGCCTCTCCCGGAGCTGCGTTCGATTTAAAGCTGGCCTCCCGTGGCTTGTCCTACTTTTATATTCTTAACCACGGCAGGCCGGCGGCTCTCGATTGTCAGGAAGGCGCTTTGAGGGTCCCAGGTTCGGGGACTGCTGTTCTCGGGGTTTCCCTCTGGTGTTGCCGCGTCTTTCCTCTGTGATTCCGTGAGAGGGGAACGATTCCCACTGCTTTGATTTAAGCTCCCGTTCTGAGCTGCAGGTCCCAGCTCTTCTCTCGATGAAACGCACCCTGTGGGCAACACGCATGGCCCGGGGAGGGGAGGAGCACCCCGTGTGCGTGTGCTCTGCATGTCTGAGTGTTTCAGCGGATCACACACGGCGTTGTTCCAAGGTTCATGCCTTTGGGAGTCGGAGGGGGGCATGCACATGACCCCGAGTATTGCTAGCAAAATTTCCCTGAGTGTCCCCAGGTAAGTCCTCATCAGGGCCGGGGGGCCAGAGACAAGCCGGGACACAGCCCCTCCCCAGCATTCCTTCTGATCTCGGAGACGGGCACCATGGGCCCAGAACACCCTGCCAGGGTCGTCTCCCCGCACGCCAGTGCCCAGTCTGTCTGGGCGCCACAGCTGAGGGGCCTGGACCCAGCTGACCAGCCTGATGGGACCGGCTTGCGTCATTCCTCGGACCCTCGGGTGTCACCTGAACAAGACTCAGGGGAAGATAGGGAAGCACAGAAAATCCAATTGTTGGCAGAGTCGCCTCCGGTGTCAGGAAAAGGCCATCAGTCGCCAGGGCCATATGGTCTTGAATGGAGGTCACTGGGGCATCTTCACAGACACCTGCCGGCTCTGCTGTGACAAGTGCTGCGCGGCCAGAAGGCATGGTGGTGCTGCCCTGGAAGGGCAGGTCGGGGGCATCTGAGTGTCCTGGGGGTGCTCTCAGGCTCACCTGCCCATTTAATTATCCCCAAAACAAATACGCAGGAGCCAGAACACCTGCCGAACCTTCTGGCATCCGTGAGAAAGGCTGCGTTTCACCTGAACGCTGCTGCCTGTTAAGTTTCTTTCTTTCTTGCTCCTCCAGCCGGCGATGGGGGGGGGCCGCCGGCCAGGGGACGTCATGGCGGGCGCGCCGCTGGGTGATACGGATGATGAGCAGGCAGAGAAATCCTTTCGATGGACCTCCAGTGAGGCTTCTGCTGGAACAGTCCGGTGAAAGGCGGCAACGCCTACTTCAAGCTCCTGCCCCCACCTCCCCCCACCCGGGTCACCTGTCACGTTAATTAAATCCTGACAGCCTCCGAGGGCGCTCCTGGCAATGGCGTTCCTGCCTGCACGTTTCCGAGCACACTGCCTCACTGGGCGGAAGGCCGGAGCCCCCAGTGTCTGCCAAGCCGGCCCCTCTCGGAATCTCCCCGTCCAGATGGTTCTCCTGCGTCCACGCCGAGGGCGGGCTTGAAACAAGGAGACCCAACAGGGACACCGCTTCCAGGATAACGAGGAACACGGTCTTGCTCCTGCCAAGACACAAAGGCAGCATCTCTTTCTAATCTAATCGGAAGGGGGAAGTGATGACTGCCTCCGGCCACCAGGTTGAAATGTCCTTGGAGAGGAAAGTGGACGCCTCCCACAGCGCCTCCGTGGCGCTCCCCCAGATTCTCGTGCAAAACCTCTGGATCCCGATGCTAATTGGCTGGGTCACAGCAGAACTTTCCAGAATGAGGAGAATTGTAATGCTGCCCCCCCCCCACTGATGCCGCAGAGAGCCTCTCCCAAGTCTTACGTAAAAGTCACCTTCTACTGGGAGCCTGTGGAAAGGGAACAAGCTGACGATCCACCTGCAGGCTTGCTTTCTCCTTCCACGCTGTGTTCTTTTTAAATTCAGCGCATGGGTATCTAAGATTTAAAATGGGAAAATTTCCCATAAGACTCCAGATCTTTGGAGCCTCGTGAAACAGGGGCAGGGGAGACCCATGCCTTCGAGTGGGCACAGCCTCTGCACTGCCATGGTCTTCACCTCCACGGCTGTAGTTCAGTGTCTGGGCTGACCTCTCTGTGCTCGTGAACGTGAGAAGCCGGGATAGGAGAACACCTGAAAGGGCCCGCTGCTCACGCTTTCTTTGATCCCTGGGACTGTCAGGGCACCGTGGGGGCGGAGCCTGGTGGGGGCGCTGCTGGGGCAGCTGGCGCCTGCCGCCCCACCCAGCCCTATAACTCCTGTCTTAAGTTCTCCCATAACTCCTGTCTTAAGCTCCTTCCCTTTCCTTAATAACTCCCTCCCTATTGTTCTGCTCTGGTGATCCTAATACAATGTTTCTGAACACCTGTAAAGTTAATTCATCTCTGTCTCCCTGTAATTTAAACCAGACCACAAGACAACGCTCATCTCTAATTTATGGCAAACCAGTGGGGCATGGATCTCATTAAATCACGTGGGGCTAACGACAGACTTCGTTCTGGTCCCGAGGAGTGTTTGGTGGGGCCGCTCACCGTCACATTTGTCAGGGAGCAGAACGGAGCAGGCAGCTGCCTTTGCCGTGGGCAGTATTAAATACATGCTCTGCCTCTTCCACCTGCTAACTAACGTCTTCCTGATGCTTGGCGGGGAAAAATTCTCCTCGGTCCAAAAGACATATGTGGATCCACTGTTTTCTACCCTGAAAGCCAGAGGGATTAAAACCTCTTTTATCTGATGATGCAATTGCATCCAGTTTGCATTCTGCGACTGCTCTGCCCACCCCACCACCCGAAGGCACAGGAACCGGGGCTGTTTTAGTCACTGTGAAATGTCGGGTATCCAGGACAGTTCCTTCCCCAAAGGTGGCCTGTCTCCTGGTGGGTTGCCCTGCCTCTCTCAGACTAACCTTGTAGGAGATGGGCCACGGTGGGCGGAGGGCTGAGGGTTTGGGGGAGTGGGATTTCCTATCACTCTGAGTGGGAAAGAAGACTCCTAGGTGGGGCTGAGTTCTAGCCCATCCGTTCTCTGCAGTGACAAGGGAGTTTCTTCCCTGCTCCTGGGGACGTCGGCACCTGGACAGCCTTGCATGCCTTTCGAGGGGTTTTTGTCTGTTAATAGAGAGGTAGGTCCTTGCTTCCAGGCAGAGGGATGCCACAGCCCATGACCCTGGACACATGTCCCACAGCAGCTGGCCCTGAGTGTGTCAGCCCTAGATCTGACAAACCCACTGGCTGCGGAATCCTGTCCTGTGTGACTCCCAGGCTTTGCCCTCTGGGTCCCATGGGCCCCCGCTGGGACTCCACACGATTCTGTCTCTGCCTGCCTCTCTGGTCTCAGCGGCAAAGGTCGTCCCGGTGCCACTACTTCCCTGGCTCCCGCCTCCACTCCCGCTGGAGGCAGTCAGCTCTGCCACCCACATGCCATCCACCGAGCTAACATTTTCTGTCCTCTTCAGCCACTGCTGATAATTTCCTGCGTGAAACCGGGCTTCTGTTAATCCAGTCTCTCTAGATAATATATGGAAATGAAAGCACAAACGTGTGTGTGTGTGTATGTTTTCCTGCAGGTGCTAACGTTCCGCAGTTTCCAGCGTGGCGGGGGCACACGGGGCTGTTTGCAGACGCAGAAACTGGCCCACCATTAACGCCCGCCTCTCTCTCTAGCAGCCGGAGCCACTTATCATGCAGACAGTCATTCGTTTGCTTGGCTCTTCCAGGCTGATCTCTCTGGAGAGGTGGCCGACTGAAGGGACCACAGGTTAATGGGCAGATAATCCAGTCGCAATGACGGGCAGGCCTTCGGAAAGATGAAAATCTCCTCACCTGGGGATGTGGCTCGGCTGGGCCTTTCCGGGACCCTCGGGCGACCCGAAGAACGCGGCGTCTGCGCCGGCGAGGGGGCACTTCCCAGGCGGCACCCCGATAATTGTGTGGCTTTGTAGCAGGGTTGAGATGGGCACAGGAGTGACTGGGAATATTTGAGTTTTAAAAGGACATAAACACGTAGAGGACAATAAAAAGGGATTTTAAAGAATTGCTTGTATGACTCTTGATGCCGATCAAACGTGGGATACTGCTAGCCAAGGGCAGCCCGTCCTTCCTCAAGAGGCCCTGCTGCGACAATGCGGCCAGGCTCGGCCAGAGCTCAGAGCATGCTTGTGCACACTCCGGATGCCTCTGTGTGTGCTCTGCTGAGACCTGGGTGTGAGTCTGCGTTCGGCACGGGTGCAGGCTGCTTGCTGGGCGAATGCTCGTGATGGACGTGGAAGGCGATTGAAATAGAAAGAACACTCGTTCCCGATGGCTCCATGCTGATGCAGGAAATTGCTTTGTCACGAGGCTGGACTCGGGCAGCTGCATGGAAGGTTAATTACAACAGGCCACCTTCTGAAACAACAAATGATCCTATGAAGCCTGCCGTTGGCTAATTAATTTATCGAGAGCGACAGGGGCCTCACCAATAGGCTTTGCTGCTCGGCACCCTGACGAACAGAAAACGACATCCTCACGTTATAGCCTGAGCTGGGTGGCGGCCTGGCAGGCCACGCTCACATGTGGAGGGGGCCGTGCAGAGTGGGTTAGTCAGCAGGAGCAATGTCATGCTGCGGTAACAAACAGACCCTGCATCTCAGGGGCCTTCCAAACCATGGGAAAGGTTTGCTGGCCCCTGGTCCATCCTGTGCCCTTTGGGATGCAGGCTGCTTGGGCAGTGGCCATCGGGGACACGACTGGGCATCGTGAGAGTGTGGTGAGTATCGCATTGGGATTGACAGTTGTCATTTGGAGCGACGGGTGGTAGATGGCAAAACTGGCCACATGCAGCCCCTCCCTGGATCCCTGTCCTTGCAGTGACCTTGGAAGCCCTCCGCGCAGAGGTGGCGTCTTGCTGCCCTGTTCGAACACAGGCTGGCTTTGTGACTTGCTTGGCCCATGGGGGCAGCAGCCAGAGTGATATAATCAGAAGCTTGAACGGTGATTGTCTTTGGGGTTTGGCCTCTCAAAGTCCGTTTTTCATTGGCACTGCACAAGGCTGACCTGACAGGTGGCCGCAGGTGCCTGGGGGAAATCGTCCAAGACCAGGTGAGCTGGGCCCAGGCCCACAGCACAGCCGGAGACTCACAGACTCGTGAGCAATCAGAGTGTTTTTTTCCTTTGTTTTTAGCCACAAAGTTTGGGATAGTTTCTTACAACAACAGACAACTATCCCTAACACGTCGTTATTTCTACTCGACTTCCGTTGGCCAGAGAAAATCATGTAGCCCAAGTTGAATTCATGGAAGAGGGGCCTGGGGGCTGTAGCGAGTCCAGGGGGAAGTTCCCAGCTGCAGAGACCAGACAGCACCGATGCCCCACACCATGGGCACACCAGGCAGGTGGATGAAAAAGCAACCACAACTACAACCACAACCTGAGTCAAGAGTGGACACCGTCCATCCACGGGCCACACAATGTGGTCCTCGTGTCAAAGCCACCAAGCTATGCAGAGGACACAGTGAGCCCCTTGCTTCCGGGAAGCCACTTCCCTGCTGTCCACCTGTAAGGAGGGGACATCCTTTAAAAACGGATGAGAGTAAAATGTCAGTCTACGGGCTCAGGTACACAGGAGCTGGGGTCAAAGGTCTGTTTTCTAGATATTGATCTGATTTCTAATTCAAGCTCCATCACCCCAGGTTAGCAGGTGTAGCCAGGATGCAGAACCTGAGGGCTGGACCCCGAGGGCCCTGGGTCCTCGGTCACCAGGTCCCTGCTGCAGTCTCACCTGATGACTCTCCACGGCTGTCCCCCGCCCCCCGGAGGCAGCTGTGCTGGTGAGCTGTCCGCGCAATGCTGTTTGGAATGCACCGAAGTTGATTGATCCCACCAACGGCTGCCCTCCCCCGCCGCCGTAGGAGATGATGGATTGCTTTTCTTCCTCCAGTGCAAGTCCGGCATTGGACTAGGGGTGGGGTGTCCTCACTCCCGGGCTGAGGCAGATGCAGGGCTGCCTCTTCTGCCCAGTGTGCCTTCTCAGCGTTTTGCACATCCTTCTCCAGGTCTGCCCCACTGGACTGTTTGGGGTGAATGGCACATCCATGGACAGCATGTGGGCTCATGGTCAGTGTGCCCGGGGCAGCTCACAGTGCTACGTGCGCAGCCCCGGGGATCCGGGTCCCCATGTGCATGACCCCTGCTGCGCTGGCTCTGCCTCCTGTCAGCTCTTGGGGCAGGCACCCTGTGTGCTTGAGACTGGGGCTCTTCCCGGAACTTGGGGTGTCCAGCACTCACACTGGTGAGGTCCATCAGTCCCACCCACAGTCCCCCTCCTTGCACACGGCATCTGAGAGTTGAAAGGGACATCAGGAGGTCCCCCTTTCATCCGGTACTGAGGTCCCTCCAGTTCTGAGGCTTCGAATAGACTGGAAAGAAATGAGGAATACAGAAATGGGGTGAAAATTCTAGTATGTGTTCCTGGCTTTGTTTTGTTTGTTTTGAAAATGGCGTTTACTGAGCGCACACGCACGGGAACAATGCCCAGGAGGAGGCAGGGCCCCCAGCTGGGCCTCCCCTGGCCCAGTGCCCTCCGGCTCCAGCCCTGCTCCCCCGGAAGAGGCAGGTCTGGGCAGGGGCTCCCGGCTGAGGAACTCCGAGCTCCGGACTCGATGCGGTGAAATACGCCCTCATTAGTGACCACACCTGGGCAGCCCCCCCCACCGGCCAGCGCAATCTTATTAACATTCTCAGCCTCGTCCCCTGCTGTTAAATAATAGATGGCCTTGAAGGGTTCCTGGGTAGTTTTGTTTTGTATTATAGATTTTATCCAAGTTTCTTTGAATTATTTAGCTAGAATTTTAAAAGGCAGAAGTCCTGCCTTTCCCTCTTCTGGTTTTCCCATTCAGCAGGAGCTTAAATTATTCGCATATTTTGCACCAACAACAGAAATAAATAGTCGTCTATAAAATTTAGGTCACATCAAGATTTTCTGGCCCAGTGCAAGTGTGCGTTGTCCAAGAAATCCTTCCAGGCAATTATAAACATGTCCAGATAATGCGAGAGCATGGCATTTGAGATCGAGGCTGGAGAAAGCATTGGTACTTGGCCGTTAATTTATTACATTTATGACTGAAATGTGCTTCAGTAGACACCCTCCTCTGCGCTCCTGAGTCTTGAGAGGCTCTGTGGGGAAGGAGGTCGGAGTTCGCAGATCCAGGCTCTCCTCCTCCTCCTCAAAGCGGGGTGGCGGGAAGACACCCTCCTTGTCCTATCGCCTGCAACACACTGTCTGTACGAGGACTTCGGGTGAGCGTCCGCTCTTCATTTCTGTGCATTTCCTCTGTCTTGTCGCCTCCATTTTAACTGCATTTTAAGTCCTTCTGGGGGAGAGCAGCTTATAATTAACATGATTGCTAATTGTGTGTTTTTAATTAGCTGCTGCCTGCTGAGAAATTACAAAACAGTTTGGAGCCCGAGGGGTGTTGAGTGACCAAGGAGTCCCCGCCCACAATTCAGGAGGCCTTCCTTCGGCAGACAAGGGCTCAGAGCGTTGTGGTCTGTTCAGACAGTGGCGGGACAGGGCAGGGGGCAAACAAGGCCCCGGCACTTTCCCTGTGGTTTTTCATCGTCTCCCACATTCAGGAAAGGCCAGGAAAATGAGGGAGGGATCCGAGACCCCCTTTCCGCCCGAGCCATGGAGGCCTATCTCTGCAAAACGGTGAGTACGGTGCCCCCTGCACGGGAGAGCGGTTCAGAGCTCAAGTGCACCAGTTTGCTCTGCGTGGAGGGGCAGCTCACGGACCGTTCGGGGCGAGCACCACCATCATGCTCACAACCTCATGATCGGGGGACTGAGGGGAGTTTGTGTGTGACCAGGGGGAGCGTCGACCAGAAGGACAGGCCACTGCTTGAATCTGCACTGCATTGTGGCACACAGCAGGGCTGGCTGTCATCTTTGTAACAGTATCACTGTCCAGGGGGCATTTTGAGTTTTGCATTTGAACTGAGAATTGTTACATCAGGGAACGCAAATAAGCAGACAAGCAAGCAAACAAGCAATGTGAGTCATTGAGGAAGACATCAGGGGAGGTCTTAGCATTAGAAGAAGACAGGCCTGGGGTCTGTGTGTCCCCTCGCTTGCTGAGTGGAGCAGAGGGGCTGGGCTGGGCTGGACCATTCTTGGAGGCAGCTCTGGGTTGCCCCGGTAACAGCGTCTCCTGTTCCCACAGTGATGATGGTACAAGGAGAAAAGGGACGATGGAGAAGGAGTGGCAGCGATGGGGCCAGAGGGACACGTGGTCCGTGAGCTTCTTCGGGGGCACCTCGTGAAAGGGCTTGTCAGAGTCGCTCTCGGAGGTGATGGAAACAAAGGATCTGATGAACGATGAAATCGCTTGATGGCATCAAAAGCTGTCCCCTCCCCAGGCCAGGGAGGGAGGCCCCGCCTGGACCCCACACTGCCCGGGTCACCCTGGGCCCCAAGTGGTGACACCGGTCACTAGGTGATGCAGGCATAGGTGCCTGACCGGCCACATTAGATCAAGTGAATGCCGACTGACTTCTCCATACACAGGAGCTCCACTTCGGTGTGAAATAATTTCTACAGGACCCACTGGCAGGACTGAAGGCCAGAAGGCTGGGCCGAACCGGCTGCGGAGGCTTGCAGGCCCCTGGGAAGGGTCCCCATGCTCACCGCCCATTCTTCCATTTTTCCTGGGGCCAAAAATAACAACCAAGGAGAGCTCCCCGGGGACCGACATCCATCCTTTTAATATCTACTTTCCTTTCAAAACCTAGTCAGAAGTCACCTAATGTCACAGACACATCTCTCAGCCCTGGGGACCTCATTTTGGTTATTCTTACTCCTCCTTTTCACATTAATGTGAAATGTCACCGCCGGCTTTTAATCTGCAGTGCAAACCTAACATTTCAGCCTCCTGTCTCCTGTGCTTGCAGAGCCCGGCTCTTAAATTCCATCGACTGCAGTGTGAGAGTCGGCGCAGGGCGAGGCTTTCGTAGCTCGTGATCCGAGAGCAAACATAATGCAATGCTGGGGCCAGGGGAGTCAACAGTAAAGCAAGGAAGGGGATCTCTCTCAGAATCCGAGCGCCTGCCGCTGTGTTTATTAATTCTCCACGGGCCAGCGTTGACACTCGAGTCCTCTCAGAGCTGGACCCGGCCGGGAAGTGACTCACCTCATCCCCTATAAGCTTGCTCTAGACCCAAACGCCTGTAATTCAAGGACAACTCTGCCCGGATGTGGCACCGCATAGCTGGCACACGGAACACGGGAGAAGCACGTCTGAAGCCCCGAGGGATGTCCAAATTGATGGGGTAACTTTTTATTTTCTTTGAAATCAGTTCCGACTAGAGAGGACGTTGGTGACTCAGAGTCTGATCCCTGCACTTACGGAAACATTTGGAGATTTCAAACCAGCTTCTGGGGCTGGTGTGGTCCCTGGGGGTGTGTCTTCCCACTCACCTCAGGAGAGGGCCACACTCCCCGGGCCACCCGGGCCCAGTCCTCAGTGTTTGGTTACAGATGTCTCTTCTTTTCCGAGAGCTCTGGATGGAAAGATCCTTTCCTACCCGGCCTTGGTGACAGCCCGCTGGATTAAAACTCAGCCCTGCAGAGGTTCCCTGGAGCACTGATGTGTGCCAAAGGCAGCGGCTGTTGTCGGTCTGTCTTCCCAGAGCCACGTGCCCAGGGATCCCCGCGCCATGAAAAGTCCCCTCGTCTCAGCACTTCAGGCTTCGAGAGCCGTCCACCACTTCCAAGGAGAGAGTGTTTCACACGGTAATCTCAGTCTCAAAAGCCTCCGCCGTCTTTGCTGAAGCTGACGGAAATGCTTAGACTGCGTGGGTACATCCAGGTTTCCACTTGAAAGCCAGTGGTAAGAGAGGAAATGGGATTTGAGTGTGATTTTTGAAGGTGGACACTGGCCATTTCAAAATCTAGGTATTTTTTTTAATAAGGCCAAACCATGTCAAACAATCTGAAGAATTTGGGGAGGAAACCAAAGGCTGACCTTGCAGGAATCCCTCGATGTCTACGTTTGGGCTTGTGCGAGGTGGGAGAGCCAGGCGAGGAGGAGGAGCCTGGCTGAGGGGTGTCGTCTGTCCCTGGAACTCTCGAGGACCTTGTCTTCCACCCATGGAGCCCCCTCTCCAAGCCAGGAGAGAGCCCCAGAGGTTTTGGAATCCAAGGCCAGCGGACCATGGCCAGGCCACCTGGAACTGCGCTCTCCGGCGCCCTCCGTGCAGGTCACTGGGGTTGGTCTGTGTCCCTCTGCCAAAGGCCACCGCTATGTCAAATGGCGCCGTCCCAGAGTCACTCTTTCCGGGCCCCAGGCACAAGACTCGTGGACCCCTGCACCCTGACTAGCCCTGGGGTCTTCTGTCGGAGTGTGTTAAAGACTGCCTGCCTGCTCACGAGTTCCTCTGTGTATCTGTTTTCAAATCATCCAGTTGAGTGTGCTCTGCTTCCTTTGGAATCCTCACCGGAAATGCCTTAGGCAAAGCTTCTTGTCAACAGCACGCATTTCTTTGCTCTGGGAGGAGCCCGAGGCTCCGGCCAGCCCAGCTCCCAGCCCCATGGAGGACAGGCTCTGCCAACTGCAGCTCTTCTGTGGGAAATGGTGTTCGTGGGCCAGCCTGACCCAGTGTGCCACCGCCAGGCTGCCCTGCTCCAGCTCCACCTCCAGCTGGTGGCCCTCACGGGGGCCAGAGGGTCTCAGCACCCAGGCAACTCCCCTGCCGTCCACAGGGCACTCACTTTAGAAGACTTGTCATTGTAAATTCTTTCTCTGCTGCTTTGAGACGTAAATCTCTTTAAAAGCCTCACATCAGATTTACAGCCCAGACCTCCTTCCCCACCCAGAACAGCGCCTGCTCAACTCCAGTCTCTGGGGAAGGGACCTAAGACTAAGCAAATAGTTCCAAAACCCAACCCTGGGGGCATGACGCATTAAAAAAAAAGAAGATGATGAATTGGACTTCATCAAAATTAAAAATGTTTGATCTGCAAAAGACTGTTAAGAAGGTGAAAAGACTGTAGACTGAATGAAAATATTTGCAAACAGCATATCTGAGATTAAAAAAATAAAGCTACATTCAACGACAGTAAAAAACCAATCTAACTGAGCAAGAATGGGCAAAAGACGGGAAAAGACAGTTTTCCCTGAAGAACCAGAATGGGAAGTCAGCGTGTGGGGAAGAGGTGTAAACCGTTTGGGAAATGCAAATGAAGGCCAGGCCGTGATGAGCAATGACGCACACCTGTTCGAACGGTGGACCTCCCCCAAGACACCCGAGCACTGGCAGGCGCTGGCGAGACGTGGGGACCTGGAGCCCCCCGACACTGCTGGTGGGAAGGCACAGCCAATCAGGACAATATTGACAGGCTGGAATTTTCTTAAAAATTCAGACACATGCACTGTGCCAGCCAGCGAGTGCCCCTGGCCATCTGTCACTCGTGGGTGAAAACTTACGTCCGGCTAGGACCTGAATGTGCAGGTTCCTAGGGGCCTCATCTGGAAACTTCTCTGTCTGGGGGATGTCACAGGCTCGCAGTCTCTCTCGGAAGCTCCAGACTCCGGGCACAATGAGGCGAGTGACTGGAGCCCACCATTAGCTGGGCATCACCAGACTGTCCCCCGAAGGCCTCCAAGGACAGCGTCTCAGGCAGGACACATGGGACCCCACACAACTCCACTCCTCAGTCTGCACACGGACGGGCCGGAGGCCGACGCCGCGACTCTGAACTTGGAGATGAAACAGAGGGGTGACGGCTCGTCTGGGCGGGAGGCATTTGTCAGTACAAGTCCCTGTGGTGTCAAACGTGTCCCTAAATTCTGACACAGCATTTGTGGTCAGCTGGTCCGAGGACAAAACGAAGACCCGCCAGCTGATGGTGATGGCTCCCCACCCCAGCTGTCAGACAAAATCCGTCTCTCATTCTGCTGAAGGGACGGCGGGACAGGGCCTGAGCTAGAGCTCCCGGGGAGACACGCCACAGTCACTGAGGGAGGCTGTAATAAACCAATCTAGAAGTAAAACTTATTTACCATGTGTTTTTCCTTTAATTTCCTTTTTCTTTAAAAAAATATGAACCTCATAGAGGACTTGAAGGTTTCCGTGGAGGCCCAGTCTGAACGTCTCGCCTCCAGCCTGGCTCGGTTTGTGTCCAGGTGCCCCAGGTGGAGAGCGTCCTGAAGCCTCACGGGGGTGTCAGGGCACACTGTCTCGCACGGCACCCGCCTCGCATACCTCAGCACCAGGTGCGCTGGTTGCTGCTGAGGTGTCACTGCCCTGAGCCCACCAATTAGAGACAGCTGGGCAGTACGCATATACACCCTAACCCAGGTGCCCACCTACACGCACCCATCCCTCCGCCTGCCTACCCAGCCACCTTCCTGCTACAAATAGGATCCGGAGTGCTACCTCTGATTCCGACCAGCCCAGGCTTCATCCCGATACACTCCCTTTTGTTATTTACAGCTTGTTTCACGGCGAGAAACCCAGCTCTCATGTTTTGTGTTTACTCGTTTGTCTTGGAAGCGCCAAGCATCCTTAGCGCGATAGTGTCCAGTCAAAACGCAGTGCTCCCAAGTCACGTAGGCCGGGTCCTTTGTCTCTCCCGTCCTGCAGCGAGGCTGCGTTACTCACGGGTGGCACAGTTACACTCACTGTTACCACTTGGACTCCCTGTCAGGTTCTCCCACAACCTGAATTTTGAAAATCCTGTGTTCATCCGTGGGGTGCCAGAGACACTGCTGTGGTTCCGAGTCAGAGCACATGGACCTCCGTGTCCGGTGTGTCTCCCACAGTCCTTTTCATCTGCAAGCAGATCCATGTGCACTTTCTCAGGGATGCGATCCCGGCTCTGGGGGAAATGCACTATCGAGGGAAACTATAGAGATAGTAATTATAACCATTAATGAAAGCATTGCCAAATACAAACATATATCTGCAAAGTGCGACTCACTTTCTTTTAAATAACAACACACATCAATGTCCACTCATTAAATACTTATGGAGCCCCCGCTAGGGGCCGGGCACTCTCCTAAACACTAAGGTTGCAACAAAGAACCCCAGACTAGGTCTTGCTGACCTGATTCGGGTCAGGACCACATCCCTGAGCCCATTATTGAAACCCAGAGGATGAGACCCTCCAATTGTCTGTGTCTGGTCACATGGCCACCCCTAGACCTTTTTGGCTCCAGTGAAATCACATGGACTGAATCAAGTCAGGGGGTTTCCTGGAAAGGAGATGGGGTGTTTTCCATGGACAGGGTGACGGTACTCACCCCCTGAGGTTCCCCACAGACAGCCCTTTGGCCTCAGTTACTGTGAACATGCATTCTGAACCAGAACTCGCTGTTCTCCTTGGGTCGGCCGCACTCGGCGTCCGGCTGGCTGGCTTGTTTCCAGGAACCTCGGGCCACCAAGCCCGGGTTCATGGGGGAAATAAGCGGATCCCTTCCCTGAAGTGGTCCTTTGATGTCACGGCCAGTCACACACACCCTGTGCCCTGCACGCCTGCGAGGCAGACAGAACCTTGCACCAAAGCGTCCCCGCTGGGACTGAGGCCAGTGCGCCGTCTGCTCCGAATGTCCCCGGCCTGCCAATCAAGCTGCATCTAATCGACGAGGACATCAGAGGCAGCCCCTGCTGCTCTCTGCAAATTGGAGCTCATGGATTCATGAGTATCCTGGAAGATTGACAGTCCGGCCCTGCCACGCTGGCAGAGCAGTCCTTTCTCTCTGCTCTGCTTGGGTCTTCCCTCCGGGCCGCCATGAAGGAGCCCGGACTTGGCCCATGAGACAGAATGGATTTATTTCCTCCCAGTTTGGTGGGTGGGCAGTGCCACACAAGTCTTCCCACGCTCCGATAGGGGTGTGGCAGGCGGCCCAGGAGAGTGTGTCTGTGTCTCTGCTCACCAGGCAGGGATGCAGTGGAGCTCTGAGGCCTGGGCAGGAGCCAGCCGAGGGGGTGGGGGTGGGGTTCTCAGGAGAGGGTTGAGGTCAGGGCGACAGCTTGCCAGCCTCGAGGCAGAAGCCGCTATCCCTGCTCTGATCGAGGGGGCATGCAGAGAGCTCAGGGCCCAGAAAAGGTCCAATGACCAGGGGAGGTGTGGCCAGTAGCTGGACAGGGACCACGTGTCTGACCGGGCTCTCTGTTCCCTTCCGTAAGTGCCGAGAGGGGCCCGACCCAGCCCGACCTGTCCTGGAAAAGGCAGGGAGAGCTCTGCGGTCTGGTCCTGGAGGGGGAGACATGTCCTTTCCCGGGGGCCTGAAAGAGCTTCCCTGTTCTCTACCTGCATTTTCAAGAAACCCTTTTTTTGCTCACTTCAGAGCTTTTTACTTAAAAATACCCAACAAGTAAAAAGACAACTGTCTGCTGAGTGGATCTGTTACATTTTTGCATTTAATTCATTTATAGGTGGCTGGTTCCATTATTCCTATTTTTTATAGTTTTATAGTTTCTCAGCAATGATTTATGCAGTAAGCAATTCCAAAGAAATTCGAAGGGTCAGCACTAGTCAGGCATACAAAGGAAATTTTTTAAAAATCCTAACTAGAGGCGTATTATTTGGTGACAATTTCATTGTATTTCCTTTATGAATGGAGTATATCTTTGTCTATTAACCCCATTAAAAAGCTCCCTCTACTTCCGCTGTGCTTTGGGTTGACTATCGCTCACTGTCATTTAGACAGAGGACTTCCAAGATTACTTAATGAGAGAAAGGAAGAGAATGTATTACATACTGTTACACTTGATAATCTGTAATTCCAAAATTAGATATTTCAATTATGCAAATGTGCATGGTTCCTGAGCCCCATTGTCTAAATCCACCAAGTTCTTTGCAAATAAGTATTCACGCCTCCTTTTCTGTTCTCTTTCTATGTTACCGAAAATGCCAGGGCGTATGAGCCCGTGCCTCCCACTTGGATTACGTACTTCCTGCAGACGGTGCTCCTGCAGATGGTGCTCCTACCGTCCCAGCACGGCAGGCCTGGCAGCTCGTCCAGAGCTCGCTAAACCTTGGTCTACGTGGACTAGGTTTGACACACCGCACTGAAACCGCGCACCGGCCTCCGGGGTCCTCAGCACTGATTTCTGCGGTCACTTGGGCAGTGTGCTTGCATTTTATACTTAGCGCCGTCACCACCGGTGGGACGTTCCTGCTGACCGAAAATCCAAACCTCTGCACAGGACACGGGTGTGTGCAGCGGGCTTCGGTGAAAGGAACGTCCTGCCTGCCCTTGACGTTTCTCTCCCCCCTTCTCCCTCCCTTCCCCTCTAAATAAATAAATAAATAAATAAATAAAATCTTTAAAAGAAAAGACAATACCTTCTTTGTATAACGACAACAAAATAGAAAGTTTTTATGATGACCCTCTAAGTCCCCAAAGTTCATCTCCCTGGAATACCTTCTTCTTCCAAACCTAACATCCTGGGATCTTTCGCTCCGTGGGGGGCAGATAAAGCCAGTTTACCATGTGAGCCAGAGGGATTGTGCCACCAAACCATCATGGAGGCGTGGGCGGGCTGGGGACCCGTCTGTGGTCACCGGGTGTGACTTCGGAGCCTGTGGTCTGGTTCCATGCATTGGTGGCTAGGTCCTGGACACCATCCCTTGGGGCCACAGCTTCTACATCTTCGTGTACCCGCTGGGCTCGTGGAGCGGGTTTGCAGGTGGGGAGACAGGCTGCTGCCGCCTGCTGGCAGGGCGGCGGGCTCTCCAGCGCTGTGGGCGTGAGCGCGGGCGACCGGCCTTTTCTGCCTGCAGGGTGCTGCCCATCGGTGAAAGGAGATGCTGAGTGAAAGCAGTGGTTCTTAGTGTGGGTTCCGGGGAGCCCCGGGGTCCCTGAGATGCCGTCGTCACCAGCAGCAGCAAGTTCTTGCTCACTTGTTCGCCTTAAGTCCCTTGGTGGGCCCGCTGGAGTTTCCCAGAGGCGGCGTACATTCACCCCTCAGCCTGGCGGCTTTGTGCTGGAAGGAAGAGGGACGTGAGGAGTCAGCGTGTGCCCGACAGCAGGGCTGGGTGGCACCGCACGCACCCCTGAGAGCTGCCACGGTGCTTCCGTGGCCCGGGGGCTCCTGGAGCCCGGGTAGGGTCCTCGGCCGTGGGCACCGCCCTGACGAAGGGGCAGTCACGTCACTGTTCAGTCCTCACTTTGATTTGTAAGGGCCGATTCTCTATTCTCTTTAGATGGGGTAAAGGGACATGTTGGGGGAAGGAAGCTTTAGCCACAGGAGCATCCACACCCTTCCCCCTTCTTCTCCTTCTTCCTGTCACTCATCCGAACCTGCCTGGACTATCAGAAGTATGCCGTCACTTTTTTTCCTTTTGAATTTTGTTTTCTGCCTGGCGAACACCTCTGTAAAACCCATTTGAAAATGTGAATAAATAATTGCCTCTTTTCATCAGTGGCCACTGGATCATGTTACTAAATGAGGAGTGAAATGTGCACTCATGGAATGCGTCTATCTGGCTGCAAACCAGTCGGAAACAAGTATTTCCCCTAAAACCACAGAGGTGCAATCTCCGCATTTCTGGGAACCTTGGGCGTGATGTCGCTTTAAAAGACAATGTGCCAAGTGCCTGAAAGAATTTCTTTAAGTGCCATAGGGTGGGAATACATAGGGATTTTCTGCTCTTTTGAAAAAAAAATCTATAAACCTAAATTTCTCTAAGAAAAATCTACTGATAGAAAAGGTGTTGAGAGGAAACAGTTGATGGATTCTGCCGAGTGAAAAAGACAGAAAGAACGCTGAACATGAACTGTTTCTGTGAACTGTCTTTGTGAAGTGGTCTGAATGAGGGAATGACAGGCCAGGAGGCACTGCTGCCGCGGCTGAAGAGATCAGAGAAGACGAGCGAGGCTCTGAGTGCCCTGACAGGTGACAAGGACCACAGGAGCCACCCAGACACCTCCTGCCTCCAGGGGGCACGCACAGGGGGGCTGGGCCCAGGGGGCTGGGCCCGGGTGGCTGGCGGCAGGCGATTCTCAAAGGAGGGAATGTGCGTTTTCAGAGGGTGCAGAGGTGGGCATCCTGCCAGACACACAGGTCACTTTAGTTTAAGCGCCTGGGGGAGAGAGAGACTGAAATACCCATTTAAAAGCATTCCACACGATTCAGTCTCTGCTCTCCAGGGAAGCCCCGCCCCCAGGTCCCGCCCCAGGCCCCGCCCCGCCTGTGAGGCTCCGTTGCTCTGGGTCTGTACCCAAGCAGTCCGTGAACACGGGCCCCTCCAGCCGCAGCGAGGCCCCTCCCTGGCAGGTCTGCTCCCAGATGCTTCAGGTTTGGCCTGAAGGGCAGTTGAAGAAAATGTTCAGAAACAGGTCTCTGCCTAGGGCCGCCCTCGCAACCAAACGCTCACACGGGACGCAGCGTGGCCTCTGACCCTGGTCGACCCATTCCGAGAACTGTGCGAACCTTCGGAGACTCGGAGCGATGCCCTTCGCAGACACGAGCGTGCACTGGGGTGTTAGGTTTCCGGTGGGGGCCGATCCCTCCGCAGTTTCTAAACTAAGACGCACTTGGAGCCCCTGAAATGCACAGAGGCTGCCGCACAGGCAGACGCCCGTTTGTAGTGTCCAGCTTTCTAATGCGCTGCACTCTGCCATTCCGGGTTCAGGATTAATGTCTTTTAAAGGAAGGGACCGTTACCGGTATGGCTGGCTGTTCGCTCCCTTCAGGTACAGAGCTGAGCCTCACGTTGCGGTGAGTGTGGCCACATGGACACGTGTGGGCAGACCACACGGGGATTCAGATCCATTTGCTTCTGCACCCCTCACGCAGCACGAACAGCAGGGAGAGGCAGGGAGCCCTCGAAGGAGCCCCCCCCCCCACCGCCGGGAGGATGGCCTGGCTATCTCTCCACTCCAGCTGTTTCTGTTTTGTTCCCCTGAGACTCTGACATCAGGCAGGCAGGACGTGGGGCGGCAAAGATTCCGAAACACTTGCTCTAGGCACCGTGATGTAAACGAGCTGGAGACGGCCGTGCACTGGCCCTCTGCTGCCTGCTCTCCCCAGCAGGCCGAGGCCCATTAGCCAAGGAGCCTCCTGGCACCGACATCAGAACGCACTCTCCCAGCTGTCTCACATCTGCCCTGTAAACAGACCTGCAGCTGTTTAGAGCCTGTCTGCTCAGCGTAACTCACAGAAGCGCACCCACCATCTGCTGGCCGCAGATAAGGCCAGCCCCAGAGCATGGGAGGGCTGCAGGCCGTGCTGACCTGGGTCTCTCTGCCCAGAGTCGCCCGGCAGACCCATGAGCTGCTCTCCGGGCCCAACCCCTCATCAGCAGCCCCCAGCACTCCTCTCCTTCTGGGCGGTGGCCCCTGCACCTGAGGCTCTGCGAAGGCTCAGGCTGGAGGGACTTCCCCTAAGTATAGTCCTGCCTAAGAGCATGCAAATAAGCCACCTCTGGGGCCCTGCCCCCAACTCCTGGCCCATGCTCCAGAGACAGACAGACAAGCACTGAGTCCCGGAGCACGCGGCGTGGCAGGGTCCCTCATCTGCAAATGGTCTGGGCTGGTCTCCCTGCGAGCTGTCCTCTGTCCACTGCACCCCCCATGCCACCTAATTGATCTTGTCCCTGTGTGAGGCTGGCAGCTCTCCCGGGCTCCAGGCTGACCTGCTCACTTCCAACATGGCCACGTCGCGTTGCAGCACAAAGCTTGGACATCCGCATCGGTGACGCTGAAGCTCCGATGGATCTGGACTTCCCCCTGCACTCAGTAAGCCATCAATGCTGCTCTCGGTTCAGGTGGCTCTGGGGCGCACACGCCGACACCACATAGCCTTCTCCTGGTCCCCAGGCTTGTCCTCCCAGCATATCCCTGACGGAGCACCCAGCCTTGGAAGTTTTCCCACTGACTAGCACGCCCAGCCCCTCCAGCAGTGTGCCCATCCACTCACTGCACTGGGCCACTTGGCCACACTCCCTCCCCTCTCCTTGTGGGGGGCAGCCCTGGGCCAGCAGGGGAACGGCAGCTGCCGGACGATTCTAGAACAGGTTTGGGGCCAGTGCGCTCAGTCAGCGTGTGCAAGCTGCTGGCTGCTCACCTGTGAGTCATTGTCCAGGGAAGAGCTGGACGGTTATGTTGCTAAAATCCACTCGACATCCCCAGAAGAACCTAACACTCGGTGTTCTTTTAAAGGGTGTCCTGATGCTGATGGCGAATAACATTAAGCGAGATACAAGCCGCCCTGTTTCCGACCTCAGGGGCCTCTGAGCCGAGAGAAGACGAAGGTGGACCTCGGTGGCTGCAAAGATGATGAAGGTGTGGGCCAAAAGGTTGGTGCCTCCTTAGAGAAGACCCATCATATAGCTCCCTGGCTTTGGGTTGGGGCAGAGTAGAAGTCGGACGTGGCCTAGGTGGTGATAGTGCCCTGTTCCGCGAGTTCCTCTTGTGACTGTCTCTGGCTGTCTGTGAACAGGCAGCAGACGCCCCAGCATCCGGGCTGTGTGTCCCAGGTGCCCTGGTGTCCAGCGTGGAACCAGGCACGTGCCAGATGCTCAGGTCCTGGTATTGAACTAAGGACACCGCTTGTTCAGAAGGGAGCGCGGTCTGAGTGTCTCTCAGTCACCCTTCGTGCCTGCGGCCTGCCTGCACTGGGTCGCCCCACTTGTACAAGGCAGCCCACCACCCTGAGTGCAGCTCGGAACATTGTGCTCATCACGCTCGGTACCAGGCTTGCTGGCCCAGGTGTGGGTCCCTGTTCCGACGCGGCAGCAGCCACAAGGGCAGGGTGCAATCATTCGTTTGCTAAATAACACGGACGCACAATGGCTTAATTACAGCATCTCACAGTGAAAAGGGACTGTGGTAATTTCCGCATCGGTGTCTCATTAACAAGACTTGCTGACGGTTATCGGCAATATTCTGGGATGCCCTTTTGTTTTAAATCATTTTCTAAACAGCTAATGTCGTTCGTGGGAGTGGAAAGTTTCCAAAACTGCTCGGCGAAGGTGAAATGTTAGCGATTCAGAAAGCCTTCCCACGTTCGTTTCTTCCCAGGCGGTGAGACTTGATGGAGCGAGAGGAAGGCATTTCTGACATCGTGCTGTGCCTCCACATCGTCAGCATCCTCGTTAGAGGAGCACCGAAGATTTAAATGTCAGAGAGGACCCAGGTGTGAGAATTCTTTTCCAGGAGCTGGGCACACGGATGGCCACGGGCCATACCTCTGTGCCCGGTGCTGTCCCTGTCACTGTGGGACTGGTCAAGATGCAGAGCGCCTGTGGGCCCCCGTGAACTCGCTCAGGATCTAATCGGCGCTGTTGCCGATTGAACGCTTTTGCTGAGCGCTCCGAGCTCCCTGCTAGGCCCCGGGAAGCCCTCGGAAAAGATAGACCTAGAACTGAGTAAACGCCTGAGAGTCCAAGCCGGGTATGAATTTAGTAGGCAAACAGAACCAGGCAATTTAACGGGGAGTTACGGGGGAGGCCCTATGACCAGGAGAGTTGGAGGAGGTTTCTTGAGGAGTGTGACGAAGAAGAAGGAGCCAGCTGCAAGGATTCTGGAAGAACAACCTCCCAGGCTCCCCGTCTGACCCTACTGCCCACCTGCTGGCTGCTGCTGAGGGGACCTCGGTCATTTTTGAGGACTGACTGGGGCCGGGGGGTAGGGGGAGGTGTCCGTCCAGTGTGCCCTTAGTGGGACCTTTGGTTCTCGAGCTCTCCACTGCCCAGCCGCTGCTGCCCCTGCCCAGGTTTGGGATGGCACCTCCAGACCTCCGGGCCAGTGGTGAGTCCGGACCACGGCCCTCACAGCTTCCCCACGAGCAGTGCTGTCTCTCGGGCGCTGGAATAGTGCGTGGGCACTCACCGATGGCCATTTGCAACAATGTGGACAAACTCTTTGTTGTTCCGTCTCTCTTATCATTTGTTTTGCTGATGAAATAAATGAAATAAAGTCGGGTGTGTGGATACAACCCAGGAACGCAAGGAAGTACAATCTTTCTTGGTTAGTTGCATGGAAACTACTGACTATTAAAACTTCGTAAACTCGAATTTCTGATAAACGCGTTTATTAATGACCTCCACAAAAATGGGCGTGTTCAACCGCTTTAACTGAGGAAGGGCCAGTTTAGGGGAATGTGGTCCACTCCCCTCGCACTGGTTTATCTCTGCTCTGTCAGGTAAGGAGCACGAAGCAACTAGCCCAATAGGCCTCTGACAGACACAAAAATGAGAATCAGATCTTTAAAATGGAAAGTTGATATAATTAGAAAGCTATTAACGTTTCCTCCCATCTCGGCATCATGGAATAAGTAAGCCACAGGGGACCTGTCCTTCAAAATAATTAAGTTTCCAAATTCGCTTTTTTGGTTTCGGAATGTTCTGATTTAATCATTTCATTAAGTTGAAGTGTAAGATGGTGAACGTTTGGAGGTCCGGTTCCTGTGCTTTGGGAGCGTCAGAGCAACACCCAGGCGCGACGGCATTCGGAGCTCCCACGAATGTTTGGTCTGGGTCGGTGGCGTGAACGCTCCGGTTTCCAGGGGGAGAGAGGGAGGTGCCAGAGGTTGAAGTTCTTCACGGCGCTGGACTTGGATCCGCGTTCTCCAGCCGTTCACTGCCCCGTCCCGACAAGTGAACATGCAGGTGGGCAGGAAGACAGCGGGCGGGTGTGTGATGAACGCTCCAGCTCGTGCAGCCAGCACCCCAAGGGGCCTGAGCAGACTGTGACCCCAGGACACCCCAGTTCATCCCTCGGGCCACCGACCTTGGAACCCAAGGACGAATTCCACAGGGACCACTGGCTTGAGCCTCTAGGGGTCTGTGGTGCTTGCTCCCGGAAGCTCCTTTTAGGGGACCCGTTCCTGTTCTGTCTCTCTCTGTCTCTGAGCTCCCTTCTCTCCTGTGGGGCTTCCTTTTAAGGCAGTTTGCCCAGACACCGAAAACACCTCCCCTGGCAGCCGTGGATTGTCTTCCACCCGCTTAGCATCCAGGAGAGAATATATGGAAAGTCCTAGTATTAGCCCAGCAGCTGCCACCTACGGGTCTGCCACCTCCGGGTCACGGGCAGGGTCAGGCCGAGCCTCCCCCGCGTGGCTGTGTGCGTGGGCACAGAAGTGCCACCGACCTCCTGGAGCACTTAGTTGTTCATTGTCGCCTGTAGTGATGCAGGCGTCCTCTCTTCCAACGCCAAGCGCCTTCCCCTTGTTACTTGTCTGTAGAAGTGAGCAGGTGGTGGTCACTCCCGGGCGTTAGTTTCTGACCATGTGAAGGGAACTTCTGCCTCTGAGTGCTCCTCCCCACCCAGGAGCTGTGCTGTGCTGTCCCTGCTGCCCGAGGCTCTGGGGACGTGGGCACATGCATGAGTTACTTTCCTTTTCCACCTTGACAGGTTGCCACAGACTTGGTGGCTTCTCCCCACCCCACACAGATCACCTCGGGGTTCATAGGGTGCAGTGCGGATGGGTCTCACAGGCCAGAAACCAAGGCATGGGCTGCGCTGTCCTCCTCCTGGGCACTGCTGTCCCCGCGCGTCTGCGCCACTTTCCCTGAGGTTTCCTGGTGTTCTGTCTCGCCCTTTCTCAGTAGAAATGCTCTAGCTGCACCTGTGTACAATGCGCTGGCTGTCTGGAAGCCGAGACGTTTGTGCTGAAGCCGGAGACGCGCTGCTCTGCGTCCTATCCCTACCCAGGAGCTGGGTAGTCTGGGCCGGTGCCTCGGGTTCGGCATCATCTGCCCAGTCCCACGGCCATGAGTGTGCATCCACGGTTCCCTCTGCCTTTCCGTGTCACCAGTGAAACCAAGTTAACATTTACCAGACTAGGAGTCAAGACAGGGACGGCTTCTCAAGTCCCCAGCACTGAAATACAATTTGATCTTTGCCACCATTCCTGGAAGGCAGGCACAGAGGAGGGACCCCCGCTGGTCGGGAGGGTGGGCAACACCCAAGGCAGAGTTTGCTGCCTGAGCGGGGCTTATCAGCGGCCCCGAGTGCATTCCCCTGGCTGGGAGCGATGGCACCGCACCCTGAGAGCCTCTCGAGTTGTTATTTGAGTTTGGAGCACCAGGGGAAGCTGAAAACGAGATCCCGGTGGGTCTCCTGTTCTCTGGGTTTGCTGGTTACTCACGGCACAGACAAAGTGACTTGTGTCCTCTGATGAGCTTGAGGCTCAGGTGATCCTCCGTGAGGCTTGGCTTGGCTTCGCCTTGGCAAGACCGCCTCCCTGCCGCGTGCAGCCCTGTCCTCTGAGTGCTCCCTTTCAGGGAGCAGGGACTGAACGGGGTGGCATGGTCCACCGGCCCCGGTCCCTGCTCAGCCTGAATTCTTCCCTGGAGCTCTGGCCGGAAGGAGAAGCTCCTGCGTGTAGCAGGTGAACCTCGGCCTGGCTGTGCTGTGGGAATGACTTGGTCTCCCCACAACGACGCCGTCACATTCGTGGGTGACAGAGCTTTGCCTGCGCTTCTCTCCCTCCCTGGGTTCTTCTGAGTCTGGGGAACTCCTTCAAGTGGAACCTGCCGGAGAGGTAGGCGCGGCATCCTCCTCTAATGCTGAGCACGCACAGGGCTGGGCCCGGGGACAGGGCCTGTACTCAGGGAAGGTCTGGGGCAGACGTGGGCCTGTCGGAACTGCAGTGTCTGCGGGTGACCGGTGCGGGGACCAGGGTGCGGGTCCCCCCGAGTGAGTTCCAGCAGCCAGTGTTCGGGCGGCCTCCTGTGGCAGAGGCTTGAGGACATGTCCACTCTCACGGCCTCTGCTTCTCCTTCATGCGTAACAGTCACTCTGTCAGCCTGCCCCGCATCACGGGCGGAGGGTTCTGCAGATGGCAGTCATCCCGTGAGCAATGCCTCTTCTGTCCCCCTTGGGAAGGACCCGTGCGTGGGTCCTGCATTGTGCAATGCTTCCCCCCGAGCCAGAGCATTGGGACACGTACCTCTCAGCTGTCCTGTGAGTGGGAACTGTCTGAACCCTCCCTGCCAGCCTGAACCGGGGCAATCCTACCTCGGGCTCCTGGGCTGCTTGACTGTGAGAGCTTATTTGGCTTGGCTGAAACAGTCCGTGGCACATCTCAAAATGATACATGCAGCCAGTGACACGTGTGGAAGTAGATGCCCACCAGGGGAGACACTACCCTGTGGAATTCTGGGGCCCTTCGCTCAGGGCCTCAATGTATAATTCCCTTTCACCCTCATAACCACCCATGGAGGCTGGCATTGCCCTTATTCCCATCTTACAGATGTGGAAACTGAAGCTTAGAAAGTTCAGTCACTTTTCTGGGGCCACATGGAGATTGGGTGTCAGAGGCAGGACTCCAGCCCAAGCCTGACCCTGAAGTGCATGCTTTTGCCACCCGTCCCTACCCCCCAGGGGGAGAGATGCCCGGGTGTGTGTGTGGCAGGGTCCAGCCGGCCGACCCTCCTGCTGTAAGCCAGGAAGGAAATAAACAGCGTGAGTCATCAGAACAATGTAAATTACAACCACAGTGAGACACCGAGACATGCCTACCAGGACACCTCAGGTGTACAGGTGACGGTGGCCGGTCTTGGCCGCACACGGAGGCACGGGCCCTCGCTCTCACTCGCCGCTGGGGCAGTGTGGAAGGGGCAGCGTAACACGGTCTGATACTTCCTTACCATGCCAGCCCAATGGGGTCCCTAATGTTCAGGACATCATTCTGCTTCACAAAGGATCTTTGTATAAAGTTAGAACAAATGACTCATCTTAACATACCCTCCACTACAGACTGACAAGAAAACCCAAACCCAGAAATCCGTGCAAGGACATGGCGCATTTCTATGAGCAACACAAAGGGCAGCGGTCAGGGCCAGCGGGGGAGAGGGCATTATGGTGTCCCATTACACACTCCCCACGAGCCCAGGGCACGACGGCCCCAACAGGCCAGGCTTACCCAGGATGTTCTCTGGGCCTCAGCCTCTGCCTCTGTGCTCGAAGGCCTCCGGGGACCCGTCAGAAAGAGCGGCACCGACGTCACAGACCCTGCCAAACTCAACGAGCGCGTCACCTGCCATCACCGAGGGCTGACCCGCCTCTAAAATGACCTGTCAGAGGTCTCCACCTCTCTGACTCTCCAGCCCAGCGTTTTGTCTGGGGGTTGGGGGAAGGAGGTGTGAAGACGTGAATTCACAGGCACTCCACCAGCTGTCAGATGCCTTTAATTAGCAGTGTGAAAGGCGTGGACAGTGTTTGGAGGACACGTCAAGATGCCGGAACCGTGTAAACAGCAGCCATTGGAGGGGATGTGGGCAACAGGTGAGGGGGTGGCTGCTGTCACAAAGTCTTAATGAGTCAGTGACAGTTTGACAGATGTGCCAAAGAGAGCCATCCTGTGCCCGTTCTGGGTGGGGGAGAGAGAGACGCAGAGGCAGGACCAGAGTCCTCCAGTGCAAGGGTCCCGATGCCACCTTCCCTGACGGATGCCCCCCCTTACCACTTCCAGCACCCCAAGTTATTGCTGCAATTCCATTGCCCTTCCAAGACCTGCCCTTGGACTTGTCCTTGCAGCTGAACCGTTTGCCTGAGAGAAAACCTTCCCATTTTAGCAATTTAAAAGAGTTCTGCTATACATATTGTATTCATTTTACCCAAAAGGGCCTCAGGGGAAAAGAGTCGATGCTCTCTCTCTCTCAAGGAGTCGACCAGGGGCCCCTGGTGGGGGCTGGAGAGGCAGACAGCGGTCAGAAGCAGAGCGCTGGATGCGCCTGGGGCGCCCGCCACTTGGGCTCTGGGGCTGCGGCCGTGTTGGCCTTACTGTCACACCTGCGGTGTCACCAGTGGGTGTGGCACGTGGACAATGGATCTGGGCTCTCTTACACCAGGACGACTGCCCTGTTCTCAGGTGACAGCCCCTCCCTGGACCAGGGCCGACACTACATTTGGACCAACAGCTGGAATAACGCACAAATTACCAGAGTCCTTCCCGTCCCCTCCAAAGAGAAGCACAGGAAAATCTGCGGGGCCTGGGTGATCTGTCTGAGCTTCTCCATCTGTGTTCACAGTTGGTGGACACTAGCCGACACCAAAAGAGCGAGTTTTCCAGAGCGCAGCGGCAGGGACTCCAGTAGGGAGTGTAGTTCTGGTGCCAGGAGACCGTTTGTTCTGCTTTGCTGAGCTGGCACTCACCGCAAACAGGAAGAACTCACTTGCACCAGTCTGGTGGCAAGCCCCCCAAAATGCTCTCGGGCCCGGCGCGGCGGACTGCCTCGTGTGCCCATGAGTGCGGAGCTGCGTGATTCGGGGGCTGCTGTGTGACGGCCCACTCCAACTGTCACCATCCTGTCCAGGTCTCCATGTGAGGGTGCAGCCAGTGCGGCTTTAAGCCCCGCCCCACAGTCACATGGGCGGTGCACGTGGGCGGTGCAGCCTAGACTCAGAAGCATGCCCAACCTGAGCCAGCCCTCAGGGTCGGTCCTCCGCATCACCGCTGCATCAGCAAGCCCGCAGTCATTCCCTCCCCCCACATGTCACAACTGTCCTTGCACTTTCCTCCTCCAGCGGTCACTGTGTCCCGGACATCAGCTAAAACACACTTCGATCAACACCACCATGTGCAGAGCAGGCGACTGCAAGCCCAGGCACCTGAAGGAGGTGAAAACTTAGGTCTGTGCAAAATCCGGACCAAGGTCATTCCCACAGCGGCTTTGCGCCTGACTGCCAGTGAGCAGAACGCCACCCCGCCGCAGGCAGCGGGTGGAGGAGCCCTGGCCCACCCCAGCCGCGCAGCGTTGCCCGGCGTTTGAAAAGAAATGGGCTGTGCAGCCAGGACCAGACACTCAGGAAACGCTCCCGTGCAACTGAGCGAAAGACGCCAGCCAGCACGAAGAGGGCACACTGTGTGCTTCCAGACTGCGGAAAAGGCAAAACTACGGAGCCAGTAGGAAGACGATTGGCTGCCGAGGGCTGGGGGCAGGGATGAGCAGCGGAGCGGGCACAGGGGTGCTTGGGCCGGGCAGCTGCTCTGTGTGATGCTGTGATGACGGGCAAGCGTGTGAGCCATCTGCCCAGACTCACAGGACAGGCCAGGTGGAGCCCGGTGGATTCTGGGGGGCAGCGCTGTGTCGCTCTGGGGTGTGGCGGGAAGGGCGATGGTGGGGGAGCTGTGCACGTGTGGGGCAGGGGTGGGTGGGAGCTCTCTGTTCTCTCTGTTCAATTTGGTCGTGGATCTAAAACTTCTCCTGAAAGGGAATTCACTGAAAAAGCAAAGCCCAGCATCCCTGGGTCTCAGACATCCTGTCGGGACCGCATTCCCACCCCTGCCTGCTCTGCCTCCCCCTCTGTGGGCTTTGGTGCGGGCAGACTGGCCCCTGGCAGCGGCCTCACGCCTTTGCCTGCCTGGTCCCCGACGGTCAGGGCAGGAGAGGTGGGGAGTGCCCAGCATTAACCTCACCCCTTAGGGGGTTTAAAGCCACGGGCCACCTCTGGTCACTGGATGACAG
Organism: Trachops cirrhosus; assembly: GCA_028533065.1. Classification (NCBI taxonomy): domain Eukaryota; kingdom Metazoa; phylum Chordata; class Mammalia; order Chiroptera; family Phyllostomidae; genus Trachops; species Trachops cirrhosus. The sequence goes on from CM052546.1 coordinate 67,173,994, forward strand.
GTGTCCCTGGCTGCCCGGGGACTGAATGGCACTGGTCCTCGGAGGTTCTTGGGCTAGTAGTGAAATGCCCCTGTTTGTGAGTGAGACCCATCACTGACAGTGAGGGAGCTGGGGTGCCAGCCACTGGGACCCCCGACTGGGGGGATTGCAAGACACCCAGGTCCCAACAGCAGCATGCAGACGCAAGGCCTCCTTCACAGGGAGCGTTGGCTGCGTCTTCCTCAGTGTTCTCCTCAGTGAGGGGTTCTGCGGAAGCTTCTGAGTGACTGAAAAGGCCCTGCCTAGCCCCCGACAGGCCCGTGGGGCTGGGTCTTGGCTTGGGTCACCTGGCAGGTGCAGGTTCCAGAAGGGGACAGCGTCCTGACACCCAGGCTTCAGCCAGCAGAGCCCGGAGTGCAGGGCAGCGGCTGTGTGTGTCCAGTTGTTTCGAGTCCCCACTTCTTGGTCGCAGGCCCTTCTCTGCACTTGGACCTGCAGTGTCAATGCGCCCCACACTTCACCTGGAGGAGAGGCTTCACCTGAGGCTGAAACTCGACCCGGGAGCAGCCATTGGGAGCTCCTGGCCCCAGCGGACTGATGTATGGTTCCCACCACACGGTGCCTGCATTTCAGGCTTGATCTGGAACAACTTTACACTTTCCCTCGGGAGTGGTTTTCTCCACAGTGCCTTCTAATCAAGTTTAAGTTTTAATTAAGCAGCTGTCATCTGCTTGTTATCCTGTGGCAACCTGATGTCTCGTTACATTGTAACTCAGCCCAGGCTGGATGGGAACTTTCTTGAGCCGGCGAAGGCACGCGACAGACGGGACACAGCCGAGATGCTGCCGGGGTGGCTACGGCGCAGCAGAGTCCGGGTGGGGCCGAGTCTGGAGAAGCGTGCATCGTCAGTATCCGGTGCTGGAGCTTCGCGTAGGACAACCACACGGAAATGGTGGCACCGAGGGACAGACACACAGAAGGTCCAGACCCAAGCTTACGCACGTCTACCTGCCCCTGAGTCTTTCCGCTGCTTGGCAGAGGGGCGTGGGCCCTGGAGGCAGTCTGGGAAGTGTTGGAAGGAGGAATCGAGGGAGGGAGGGAGGAACCAAGTGGAGCAAGTGGCCCCCAGAGTTCTCCCATGCCTGGTGTGTGCTGGACCACAGCCTCAGAATTCCTCTCAACTGCAGGTGACCAGCGGAACATGGGCCCTCCGCAGTCAGATGGGCTTTTGCTGGGTGGGGACTTGGAGCTGCACGCCTGGCTGCGGGTTCTAAGTTGTCTTTGGTTAACCTGAAATGCACTTGCTGGCCAACATTCACAGAATAGCTACTCTGCGTAATGCATAGAGAGCGTAGGGAGACCCCCAAAAAGGGGGGATCATATGGTTTCTGGTCTCGGTGGTACTTCACAGTGCAGACGATGGACGTTAACAGCTAACCTTTATTTGAGGCTGAGCACCGCTATGAGCACACGAAGAGTACTGGCTTATTTAGGCCTCAAACAGGACTTTACGATAGGTAATGCCTCGACCCGATTTCACAGATGCGGACGCGCGTGCATTAAGGAGGTAATGTCCCCCAGTCCCTGGCCAGAGTCCCATTGGGCAGCAGGCTCTGCCCCCGCACACTCTTGCCCTGTCCCTCCTGGAGGTTCGGGAACGTGCCGGGAGTGGCATGTGGCAGGATGAGGAGCAAAGCCCCCTCCCGTGGCTGCCCATTGTGGGTGGGGGCTCAGCGGGCAGAGAGGTGGAGAGGAGCTCTTCTGAGTCTCGAACACACAGCTGTTTTCAGCTGCATGGGCCAGAAGGCGTGCTTTCCTCCCGTTGCCAGGGGGCTTTGAAGGCCTTCCCAGAAGGATGAAGGGCCCACTTCCAGAGTGGGGATCTCTTCCTACGTCTCCATCTGATGAAGTGCTGGCTCCACGCTTTTGTAGGCCACTAATTATACTGCTTGTGCTAAGTCCTGGCTCCTGGGACCCAGAAGCTTGTCACACATCATTAGCAGGTACTTAACTGTTTTCCTTCTCCAAAAAGAAACATAAATAAATGCATGCTGGCCCGGGAGAGCACCCACCAACGTCCCAGTGAAGACTAAGTGCCAGGCCTTCTGGTTCCAGCGGGATGAGATGCTACAGAGCTCATCAAGAGACACCAGCGCGCTCACGCCTTCCTGCCCTGGGGAGGCACTCTGGCTGTGATCTGGCTTAGGTAATGCCATGTGCGTTCTGATGGACGGGCGGTCCCAGGGACATTGTCCTGCGGCTTGCCTAGAGACGCACAGCGAACTGGCTCTGAGCAGAGCAAAGTGCCGGCTTTAAAAGAGCATCTATGTTGGCGGGACTGGGGCGCAGCAGCTGGAAAGAGCTCGCCGGCGAAGGCTTCCCGAAGAGGTGGCGTTGTAGAGCGGCTTGGTGGCAGGTGGCACTTCTCTGGAGGGGTCCTCCGGAGAGGACACTCTGAACCACAGTCCTGAAGACTGGGGTACAGAAGATGTCTCATCACTGAAGACCGGGGTACAGAAGATGGGGACAAGCACTTTCTCTGTTGCATGTGGAAAAGCACCAGCCCTGTATTTCGTATTCAGGAATTTATTAAATCCAGACAAAACTGTCAATTTTCTCGTTAATAAGTATACGTTTGAGAACCCCCAGTCTTTCCCCTGTTTTCATAGGGCTCCTCCTCTGCCCCCCTGACTCAGGACAGCAGAGAATGGAGACTCGTGTCTGCTGATTCTCTTGATTGACAGACACTTTCCCCAGCATGCCCTGCAGGGGGGCTGTCTCGGGTGGAAGTCACACTAGCTTTCTGTGATTAGTGGCGCTGTGTTTGCCACGAGGAGAGGAAGGCTCAGGAAGGCTTGCCATCTCCATGGATCGCGCCCTAGGACATGTGTTCTGCTGGGGACCTGTGTTCTGCCGGGCGCGTTACGTCCTATGCAATGTGCAAGGCACACTGAACCTCTAAAACTTCTCATGGGGGTCAGGGTTGCTCTTGGTCATTTGGAGACGCTGGGAGGGATCAGGTACTTCTACTGAACAAGACCTTGGCAACGAAGGTGCAGGACTGTGGGGCACAGCTGTGCCTGTGCCATCAGAGCTCTGAAGGGGAGTGTGGTGCCCCAGAAAGGACTGGACCACACGGCACATGGGAGGGCACCCCTTCACAGGGCAGTTGCACTCACTGCTTGGCCAAAACGAGATGCAGGGACAGCAGAGTGGCTGGAGGCTCTTTTCAGCCGAGGAAAGAACTGTTCCTTCCCAGTAAACCAAAACGGGTCCCGTTTTGTTTACACCAGCGGGAACCTGCTCGGCTCTGCCCTGATCGCCGGCTCCCCGGAAAACGGGCGGCTGGACCAGCCCCTGGAACTCCCGTGGCTGATGCCCACCAGACAGTGCAGGGCCCACAAACTGCAGAAACGTCAGCCTCCGCTCTAATCGAAGGATGCACTACTTGGAGTTTGATCAATAGGCCCCCACTTCCAGGCTGAATAAAACGTGAGTCCTTAATACGGTTATTTCAGAAAGGCCAGTCTGCTGAGCACTGCAGTGTGAAGCTCTGACCGTAAAGAGAGGGCTATGATGGTTACAAGAAAGAGGAACAAAACTCGGGATGGGAGAGACGCAGTTGACATCTGCCCCAGTGCGGGCAGCGTGCGCAGGAAAATCAATTTACTTGAGGCGGAATCTGGCCCTTTGTGGCCTGGAGGCCGCGCAGTGCCAACAGTTACTTATTCCTATGGCCTTGTTTACCTGGATGGGAAGAGTGGGGCCTCCAGCCTCAGGGCGTGGCCTTCCGAGTGAGAAGGACACGTGAATGAACCCAGTCTCCTAGGGACACGGGGCGAGAGGTCTGCCTCCGAGACAAGTGGGTCGGGAGGACCGGACTCAGGCAGGCAGCAGGTCGAACAGCGGGGCCTTCACCGGGAAAGCTGTGAGGAGACGGGCCACGGAGAGAGGCGTGTCCTCTCTTCCTTCTGCGCCCCAGACACTTCTCCCGGAGGCGGAGTGAGGCCGCCTGCGGACCTCCACTCATGTTCACACGGCTGTGAAATAAGAGAGGAAAGTAGCTTTCCTGACCAGGTTCAGCTCAAAGCTCCCGAGGGGTCGCCCCGCTGGGGTCGGCAGCCAGATGCCCAAGCCCCCTGCTGTGGATGAGGGGGTTTCTGAGGGGCTGGGGGCTGTTCTCGGGCCCTGGGTGTGTTCCCGTGTGCAGCAGCTCACAGCCAGAAGCAAGGGGGAGCGTTGCCAATGCACTCTGACTTTTTGGTTCGGAGAGACACACGGTGAAGACTTTAAGCTGTTTCCAAACGTAGTCATTGATCTGGGAGACCTGGAAATACAGACGTGACTCGAGGTCGTCTGGACCTTCCCTGAGAACTCAGGCATGAGGGGAAGTGAACTCAGGACAGGCTTTACGGAACTGTGCTTGGGTGAGCTGGGAAACCCAAGTTTCCTGCTTGGATAGACTTGGCCTTGACAGCTAGATGGGCGTTAACAGGGTAGTTAACCAACAAAAAGTTCTGCTCCCGAAGGGCCAGCTGGCGGTGGAGAATGTGCTTCAAGGGCCCACGTCCATTCTTGCCATGAAGATGATGACGGTGAACTTGGTCTTAAAGGGAAATAAGTTAATAACACGCGTCTCCAAGACTCCTTGGCTGTCAAATGAGATAACTCAGTGTTTTCTTTCTAAAGTGAGGTGGAGCTGATTTTAGAGGGTGCTGGGGTCAACGTTTTAAAAATAATGCTTGGGTAATTAACTGTTTCAACCTATACACTCGCTGATGAGTGCTTCAGCATTTGGCTAAACAGAAAAGAGCAAAGCCAGTCGAAAGGAAGTGTTTACAAGCACCGAGTGAGCGCTGTTAGGGGCGGCGGAAGGGCGCAGCCAAGCCCCTGCGCCAGCACTGGGGCCGCGCTGATGGGACGAATTCGAGCTTCAGGCCCTATCAAGGGTGGTCTTTCCCTTTTATCTTAACTGTAATTGCGATTAAGATGAGAAGAGATGAAGAGAAACGGAGAGGCTGAGATGTAAACACCGGGCAGCCGACCGAGGGTTCAGGTGTGAAATCAGGTTTCAGACGTTTGTGGGGGGGTGCGGTGGGGGCTGCATTTCTGGGTGAGATTCTGTTGGCTCCTTCTGGAACAGCTCCCTGTGCTCTTGCTAACAAAGGGGTGCCAGATAGCCTGGCACCCGGAATCTCTAAGCACAAAATCCAAACCGAGGACCGGACCGGAGCCCGCCGTCCAGAGGAAGTGCGACCCCTTGTGCTCCGCATGCGGTTCTGGGCCCCGGAGGCGCCAGTATCTGTGGAGCCCCAGGGGGACCGCAGTGTGGTCTTGGGTGCTCAGCGACTGTTTATCGTTCTGCCACACTCCTGTGCTGGAATGCGTCTTGGAAATCAGTGGAAGGACAGCACGGCTGGTGTTACCCACCGCTTGCCTTACAGGCGAGTGGCCCTGGCCGACCCTGGGCGGGAGCGGCTGGAGCCCACGGCTCTCGGAGACGGGGCCCTCCGGGGTGCCCTGGGACCCATCCCAGACAGTGGCCCTGAGGATAGTGCGGCTGCCTGACGGTGGTGTGCAATCAATTCTGGATTCCGTTACTGGTGACTAGATAGAATGGAGGTGTTGGGTTCTTCATTTTGCCATTTTTTTTTAAAGCAAACTGACATTTTCCATATCAGAAGTTTCCAAATTAAAGAACTCTTAGAAATTAGTACCACAGTCAGTCGATACGGGAAACAGAAGCAAGGTTATGAGTCAGAGACATTTTGGCCTCAGAACAATAATGCTATCGATTGAGTTGAGCGTGTTTAACCCTGACCACCAGACGTTCCACCTGTGTGGAGTAACTGCGATGGCCAGCCGCCAACAGGGCCCGTGCCGCAGCTGAGCTAGAGGGCGAGCGGCTGGTCGACCAGATGTCCCAAATCCCGGGCTCTGTGTCCTCTGGTTGTCCTAGATCCAGGCGTAGTTACTGAGGGAGGGACATAGATAGATGTCTCACAGATATCGTGGGACAGTTCCAGAGTCCCCCAGTCAGGAAGTCACGTCCACTGCAAGGTTGGAATGTCAGCCACGGACTCCATACGGGTGCCCAGGGGTCACTGTGAGATCACTTGCTGAACGTTAAAAGCACAGCCCCCAGTGTTTCTCTTCACATCCACAACAGCAGTGAGCAGCAGCCTCTGGGGTGGAGCGGAGTCCCACCTGCATAACCACGTTTGTTCTAACGTGCTGGGTGCACCCGGCCGACGGGTCGAAATGGTACCAGGACCCTGCCCCAGAGAGAGAAGAAGATGCACACAGGTAATCAGTTGGCTCGAATGCCATCCTCTGCTCCTGAGAGCCCTGAGAGTGGGCACGGGAGTGTGGGGATCACAGGGAGACGGGAAGTAGACTGTGAGCGCCCGGCTCGCACACCTGCTGGTGCCGCCTGGCTCACCCTGCCCCACGTCAGACACCCTGCCTTCCTGCCCACATGCCTGCCCGCGGCTGGAGTCTGCTTCTCAGTCAGTCTTGTTTTTGAGGGGCTGCTCCTCAGGAAACCGGGGGCTGCTCAGGGGCACACAGAGGAAGGGAAGCAAAGAGCACGTTCTCGGGGACTGTGGTCCTGCGACATCCACAGTGCAAGGAACTCTCTCTCTTTCTCTCTCTCTCTCTCTCTCTCTCTCTCTCTCTCTCTCGGCTAGCATTTTCTTCCCGTGGGCGTTGGCCAGGTTATCACTCAACGGGCCGTCCCTCCAACTCTAAAATGGGACTGCGTATGGCGCTCTCTTCCTGCGAGGGCATTAACATGGAGCTGGGCATCGGCGTCGGAGCCCCCACCTCCTCCTGCCCAGGGACAATGGGCCGCAGGGGTCACTGCAGATTTTTGTCCTCCTCCCGTCCGCACACCCCTTCAGTCCTGGTCGATGGCTGGGAACGGAAGTCCAGTCTCTCTGGCCATGCTGTCTATTGGCTGGGGAAGTAACAAATGTGTGTGTGTGTGTGTGTATGTGTGTGTGTGTGTGTGTGTTTGTGTGTCGGGGGGAGAGGCGGGTCTTTGTGAAAGGCCCCCAAGGGACAGACCAGCATTCCCGGACCACCCTCCGCCACGGGCACCTTGGGTTGTTCCTCCTCATCCCACCCTGATTTAAGAGATGACGGCCAACGTGACAATATCAGAGCGCTTTGCACAGCAGTTTCTGTGTGCTGGGTGCCCGTGAACAGCTTTCTACCCATAACTCATTTTTAATTAACTTCACAATGGCCCCGTGAAGTGGGTTTGTTATTATCACTGATGCTCTCAGGAGGAGCAAGATGTAACTGACTTCCTGAGCCACAGGGACAATGGGAGGCAGGGACAGGACTCTCAAACCCTGTCTACCTGTTTCCAGACACACAAGTGTCCCCTGTCTCCTGTGGCCCAGGGATGACAGGGGCCTCCGTGCCTCAGGGCCGGAGGCCGCGTCTGCGCAGCTGTGGTCCGTGCACCCTCAGATGAGCCTTCCTTCTCCCTTCTTTTGTCTGCAGTTTCTTTGACCATAAATCGAGATGCAGGGAGGTGAGCTGCTGGGGTGGCACCTTGCACGTGCTAAGCACCATGGAGGTGTTTGTCACCATTGTCACGCCGTCCCCCTCACAGTTACTATCTGGTTCTTCTGTGCATCTCTCTCTGTCATGCCCGAGTCAGGGCAGCTTCCTTATGTAAAACACGATCCCCCAACCACAAAACTCGCTCCCCTGGCTCCATCTGTGCGTTCGCAGACGTCCACCACTGCCGACCCAGCCGGGATGCACATTGTCAGCGAGAGCAGAATAACCACAGTCCAAGCCGGTTATCAATGAAACATTATTGATGATCGCACGTGTGACCTTTCCACTCCACTCAGGCTATTCCCTTTGGTTCCTAAAACGTGCTGAGTAATCAGTGCCTGGAAACCTGGAGACACGGATTGAACCAGGAATTTCCTCCATCAGGGGCTCTCGGGGTGAATCCCTGGGGAACAGCCAGCCGGGGAGACACTGCCACCACCTTTGCTGGGGCCCAAAGGATGCTCCGAGTCCCACCCTGTGCTCTTGGGCAGAGCATCGTTGCAGCTCATGCATATTTACTTCGAGTAAATGTCAGCTGTTTTTCTTCCTGCTCACTTGGCGTGCAGGGAAGTCAGTGACCTGTAAAGAAAAAGAAACGGTTTTCTCCACCGTGAAAGCTTTTAAGTCTGCAAACGTCTGGTGCCTGACAGAACAGGTCAGAAAGCAGGTTTGGTGCATTTTGTCAACAGAGGTTTTGCAAGGGCTCGTAAGGGCTTTGGCTGGTGTGCAGCCTGCAGTATTTTGTCCTGCTGCATTCTGCAGCATGTCTGCGGGGCGATTTGAACTGCGAGGCGCTGACATCTCCCAAGACGTGATATGTGCTGAGGTAGACTGAATGCTAGTCGATTTCCGAAGCCCTACCCACTGCGACTGGGGTGATGGGGGTGTTCTTGGAAAGACCCCTGGAACTTTGAGGGACTGAACATTTACAAAAGTAGTTTCTGGATTTCTGTCGACGTCAGAGTGAATTCATGACAGACAGGGTACAGACCACTTTCCTTGAAAGTCTTCATTGGCCAGTGCTCCTGGTGGCCAGTGATTTCTTACACCAAGTCACAGAAGAGGGAATGAGGCGGGGTGTCTCCTTGTGAACTAGGAGCGTCTCCAAGATCTGATGAAAGGACGGAAGGACGAAGACAGCCTGGGGGTGCAGACAGGTGAGGTGGCGGAGGCGTGGCTTCTAGAGAACACCTGCAGAGAACGCCACACACACGGAAACACATCGAAATTCTGCGAATTTTTCCGGGAGGCCTGGGGACATCCTGGGGACATCCCGGGGACTACGGAGAGGGACAGGTCCACTCTCCTTTTTAATGTCAAAGGGCTCAATACCACAGGAACCATCTGGGTCGCACGCCCTCTGTGATTTTACTTTATGTCATGAGATTCACTTACAACACTGCAAACTCCCTGCATAATAAATGTAACACATGTATTCCCAGTTCCCTGCACGTCTTCTCGTTGGAGGGATGAGAGAAAGGAAGTGACGTTACTAAAGCCCAGGACCGCCCGTGGATCTGGGAGCCACGGAGGGCTGTGGACTCGGAGACGGAGCTCAGAGGAGACTGCATCAATAAAGCTTTCCTCACCCCAGAAGGAAACACTACGCCCATCAGCAGCTGCCCCCACTGCCCAGACCCGGGCAACCAGCCCCCGCTTCCTGTCTCCACGGATGTGACCACTCGGGGCACTTCACACCAGTGGGACCCGTTCACGCAGCACACGGCCTCTGAGTCCGGCGTCTCTCAGTCAGCGCCACGTTCTCGAGGGTCCTGCACCCTGCAGGTGGTGTCAGAGTCTCGCTCCTGCTCACAGCCGGTGGCGGCCCGTGGGGTGTGCCACTAGACCTCGCTCCTGCTCACAGCCGGTGGCGGCCCGTGGGGTGTGCCACTAGACCTCCTTTGGTTTATCGTTAGCTCTAGAGTTTCATTTTGCTTCCATTCAAATGCTAAGTTTACTTCCTATTTCTCAACGACTGTGCTAACGATGTGGGGGGAAATGGAAGAGGGCAGTTACAGCATTTCCAATAAACTGCCTTAAAGCACATTCGGTGTCACACAAATGCCAACTTTGGAGGAGATTTTCCACGTTTCCCAGGACACGCTTATTGCCCTTCCGAGTGTGTCACATTTTCTACACGGGCACAGATTACGAAGGAAGGCGAAATCATTGAAGAATTGCCTGAAATGTGCCATTTAGCTTAAACTGAGTATTTGAACTTGAGTAAATTTTAGGGAAAGTAACAACTCCTGGGAGAAACTGGTGGTTTATTGCATGAAAATCCTAATTACAAAGGCAATAACTTGTTGAGTCTCTACCTTAATGAAGCCTCTGGCTGGAGAACAGAATCCCCTGCAGAGCCGTAGAGATAGAACTTGAACTGAAAATGATATTCTAAGCTATCTGAATTATCCGAAATTTGGGTCTGATACCGTTTAAACAGGTGACTTCTTGGTACTACGTAAGGTTGACAACTGTTGGTTGAGAAATCCTTTTCTCCTTCCTTCCTCCCTCCCTCTCTCCCTCCCTTTCTTGTCCTTAAGAGCCAAGGGTCCAGGCACAAGTGTCCGAAGGAGGCCTCTCTCTTCGTGACCATGAATGGTGCTCTGAATTCTCTGCTCCGTCCGTGTGGCCCCCTTGGCCGGACCTTCCCAGCGGGGCTGGAAATGGTGGGGGATCCCTTTATGAAGCACCGGCTGGAATAGGCGCCTCCCACTCCCCAGCCGACAGCACCGGGACTTCCTTCCAAGTGACTGGCTTCCCCTCCTTTTCTGACTATGTCCCCAAGAGTGGGACCGCAGGGGGTGTAGCCCGTCACTCCGAATAATCGGGTCCCATGAGAAACCCCCGGCATGTCACTGCCTTCCCAAACCCCGGGGTGCTCTGTTGTAGAGACCACCAGCGGCTCTGGAAACCCCGGCTGAGCTGTGGTCTCTGTCCCACTGCTCACCTGCCAATGTATCAGCCACCGCAACCCGAGGACACCGACCATGGCCCGCCCAGAAGCCTCCCTCCTTGCCTTTTTTAAAAAAAGGAGAGTAACTCACAACGCCCAGAAACTCTAATCGGGATGGCCACGCTGCCGAAGTCATGGGGACAGCAGACAGGGGACAGAGCTGTCAGCTCCCCCTCATCCTAGCCGCTGTCCACTCTCTGTGAACCTGGGCCAACGTGGCTTCCACAGGCCACGCCCTTCAGGTCTGGAGCCGGGCCCCTGCAGGGACTGGGGAAGCACACCTCAGCCGGGGACCAGAAGGCCTGTTGGCACTGCTGCAGGGAGGGGGCTCCAGCGAGGGGGGTGAGGCCGAGCGCAGCGCTGGGCGGGCCGCAGATCTGGCCCCGCCCCCACGGCCACCCTGCCGCCCTGCTCTCTGAAATGACCGGGGCGCGGCTTAGGGGGGAAAATGGGATCTCTGCAGGTAAGTCCAGGTTTCCATATAGAGTCATCGTACTTTTTATTTCGACTATTAAAGCCCAGTGTGCTTATTTTCCGTATAATTAATGACTGCCCTCTGAGTGCAGATAAATGATTTAAGAAAATAAGAGGTGGTGTCCACAGTAGTCCAACGCCATTTAACGAAGCCATTCCGTTGGTAACAATACCTGTAACTAGGTAACTGAGCCCCTCGTCTGTCAACGCCAGGTCACGCGGCCCTGTTGTGCCTATTGTCCCCAGCATTATTTATAGCACTGTCCTTTCACTCCCAGAAACGTCCCCCTGTGGCTAATATATTATTTCACCATCCCAATTATAAGCATTTTCCAGGGCCTCTGCCTCACTGGTGCTTTCACGGACTGTTTGATTTAAGGGGTTTTCAGCAGCCTGTCGGCAGGGGCGGGAGGTGGGTCATCGCCCTGCGCACCTGCTCTGTGCTGCATCGCGGAGGGAGGCGGCCAGATGGGGGTCGGTGCAGTGGAAGCGTAGCTTTGGGGTGCACTCGGGAGCGAGGGCTGGGGCCTCAGGCTGGCCGGCCCCTGGGGCTGGGAAGGTGCGCTGTGGGTTTCTGTGTGAGGGACAATGTTTCCCAGGAGAACTGTCTTTTAAACCAGCGATCCCCAACCTTTTTGGCACGAGGGACCGGTTTTGTGGAAGACAATTTTTCTACGGACCTGGGTGGGGAGTGTGGGGGTGGGGGGACAGGAGGCGGAGCTCAGGTGGTAACGTGAGCCAATGGGATGAAGCTTCGCTGGCTTGCCACGCCCCTCCTGCTGTGCGGCCCAGGTTGGGACCCCTGTTGTGAAGAATATAAACGATAGCAACAAAATGAATATTTTTGTCCTTTAAAACTTAGCCTTGCCATTGGCTCACCCTGCCGAGTATTAATACCACCACGGAGGAGTGGGAGTTAACACGCTGTGTCTGCTTGGCCCCAGGGAGAGGCGGCCTGGGCCCAACGCTGGGCTGTTCCCCAGCAGCCGCGTTCCTGGAAGCCCATCCTCCACCTGCACCGCCCCAGCAGGGTACTGACCGCATGGCTCAGCCTGGGGCGCAGCCAGCCGCAAGGGTGTTTTAGGGTGCCAAACTTATCATTTGGAGAAAATTTGGAATATTTGCAATACAGTTTATGTTTCTCCTTTAAAACTGCCATAACAAAGACAGAAGAGAAGATGGAAAAAGAAAAGTCACACTCTGTAAATACCCACCCATAATCAGGCTTGTTCAAAACTATTAATTTAAATGAACGAAAGAAATGAAGGAAGTAAAGGAGGTATACATAAATACCTTCTATTCAATGGGTAGAAATTGCAACCAACTGCTAACCCGGCACTCCTCCCCACAGAGAAGGAGACACACGCATTTCTCAGAGGCCCTTCCTCTCCTTGGGAGGGCGGGGACTCCGCTGGGGTAGGAAGCGACTAGGCCGGTCATGCGATGGGAGGCAGCCCAGGCCCTGCGGGCGAGCAGACCGCTGCCCGAAGTCTAACAGACACATTTAAGAGGCGTCAGCTTGGCCGATGGAGGATTTCTAAGTGGTGAAATGTGACTTGTCACTAACTGATCAGATTTAGTAAGACAGAAATCTCAGAAGAGCAGGCGATGAAAGAACCATTTTTTAGATGCGTGCGAAGGTCAGTGAGGTCATTCCTCCTCGGCTGCTGGGAAAGGCTTCCTGTGTCCCTGGTGGCGCAGAAAGAATCCTCTCGCTGCGTTTCAGAATCAAGATCTACGGAAAATATCCCTATGATCCAGCGAAAACTCTGCTTCTCTTTCTCAGGGCCTGTGCTGGTGGCGGGTTGTGTCCGATGGAGACAGAGCCCAGCCCTCGGCTGGACGAAGTGCAGGAGGTTACGCTGGAGGAAAAGTAGGGCGCACTTTCAAACAATGTAAAGAGCAGTTCTCCTTCATGAAAGGTGCTTTCTCCTTGAAAGCAAGGTCAATTTGAAACTTAATGTTTATGAAACAAAGAGACAATGAAACATTTCTAAAAACAGCCAGGGTCATTTCCTCCCTGCTCTCAGATCTAGAGGCTCCTGCAGCAGCTACCCGCCCCTTTCCCCGTCGTCTGACCCTGACCTCAGGCCGCCTGCTCTAGCCAGGAGGTGAACTCAGGCTAGTCTGAGGCTGCCCCTCTGTCTGCGACTGGCCTGGACATGAGCATGTGACTGACCCATGGCCAATGAGATAGGAGGGGAAGCACGCTCGGGCTAGTGGGAAAGATTGTTTTTCTCCTTGATAAATAGTAAAAGCACCCCAGACCTCTATGCCATCCTCACATTTGCTCCTGCTTTGCATGCTGTTTTGGAGGACAGACACCTGGGTGCGAGGCAGCCACGCCGGCCCGAGAGGGTCGGAGCCTTGGAGAACCCAGCCCCTCCCCAGCTGTTGGCGCTGATGGTCCTGGGATTCCTGAGGATCGCCCGCTGCGCCCAGTACTGGGAGTGCTAACTTAATCTCTGGCGTTGCCAATGTGGTGGCCAACTGCGGTGAATGAAAACGGGAATCACTGTGATACCAACACCAGTGTGACCCACACATGCCTGAAAAATGACCTGGTCATTGCCATGGCAGATGAGGGCATGCAGAAGAGGGTTTGAGACTGGTCCTAGTGCAGACGCGGATGCGAACCCATACACGGAGACCAAATCTCAGGAGTCCTGGAGCAGACAGGCAAGTACTCGTAAATCGCTCGAGTTCCCCATCTCCCCAGGAGACAGCAATGCTCAGCTGCATTCGGTGGCCACGGAATTGGTGTGGCTACCCACAGAGCAAGACACGTAACAATACGGTACCGCCGGCCACTTCAGAAGTGGACTAGCGTCTCAAGTCCTCATGCAGAGCTCAAAACGGAAAAGCCCAGTGGGCAAGTGAGGGGGGATTTGATAACTGACGTCCATGGGCCCCTTATCTGTGGAGTGGATGCTATGGGTTCCTGTGGAGGATCTTGCTTTCTGAGGCCTACCAGGTGATGATCCCCTTCACAGTGGCAAAGCATCGTCTCTTAGGTACATATTCTGCCTTGAAAAAACCGAGCTGCCAGTGGTCTTTCTGATTCCATGAAGATTTTTGTGAAATTGCAGAAGACAAAACAGAAGAATACTTTCGACCTATTCAAATACAAGCTAGAACTTGCTCATCTAGCCAGGGGGCATCTGTACATTTTGGCAAATTTGATTTCACCTCTAAACCCCCAAATAAAATGGAAAGCTCTAACCACCAGATGGGCAGCACCCCCCTTGTACACACCCCCCTCCGAAGGGGCGCGATTCACTTTTGAAAGGAAAGTCTTAGTCCCCGGCCAGTGTCTTTACCACGTGCTGAGGCACTCAGAGAGACGCGACACTTCACAGAGATCGGCCGCTCCTTTCCTCAGCCAGAGAGAGTGTGCGAAAGCGCCGGTGTGCCGTTCCGCCATCATTTCCAAGTGGGGGAGCAAAAGAACGTTCTCTGATCTGGAAACACACTGAGCGTGAGAGCGCAGGAAAAGGCACGGGCCGCTTTGCGGCGGGACAGTGGGACATGGCCAAGCCTGCCACCTGCATCGATGGGTCTGTGTCGCCTGACCTTGATCCTATCCCAGCAAAAGCAGGGCTTGCTGGGCCACTGGCGACCTCTCCACAGCTGGGGACAGCAATGGAGTTCCTGGGAGGCGGCATTAATGCCCCAAATGGCCTCACAGCCTCCAGCCTCTAGCAGTCAGGCTGGGGGGAGGCAGAGTTTATCCTATTTGACACGCAATGACCCAAACAAATGGCTGGAGGAAGGGAGACCTTTCTCTCCAGGTGTGCTGACGGGACCTCCGCCGTCAGGATAGGACAGGAGACGAGACTTGGCAGGGAGGCCTGGAGCTGAATCAATTCGTCTCCTGGAAAAGGAAGGCAGTGGGCAGAGTGACTCACCCCCAGATAGCAGGGGTCAGTCATTAAAAGCGTATTAGAATAATAGATCCAGGCAACAGACCCAGAGCAGGATGACAGGGAAGATTAGCCGGTCCACCACCGGCTCTGTCCAAATCGGTTTTCTCACACTCGCGTCCTTCTCGGTGTATTCTTCTCGGAGTAATGAGCAGGGAATGGCCGCTCAGAGTCCAGGGGTTCCCGTGTGTGAAGCCAGAGGCTGCCGTCCAGGGAATCGGGGACATGCAGGTTCCCAGGCTCTAGATCCTGGAGCCTCGAGATGACTGAGAAGGGAATTCTTCCCCAAACCGGGTGTGTGCCCAATGAGCCGTGAGAAGCCCTGAAGGATCTGGGAACAGGTGGCAGAGACGGGGGTGCCTGACAGGAGTCAACGAGCCCCTCTGTCACCTGGCTTCTCCCGCAGCTAAATTGGGGCCGTGACTTGTTCTGGGAGGGCAGGTGCCATGTGTCACTTGTGGGAAGAGGTTCTTAAAGGCCCGTATGCCTGCGCTCCGTCTGTGCCCTGCTGCAAGGGCCTTGGAGGTCACGCGAAGACAGAAGACAAATGCCAAAGCTGAGTTACATGTGAGCGACGAGCAAACCTCCAGGACCGCAAGCTGCTGCGATCTCAGAAACTGTGGGGGCTGCCCATAAGCACCCGACTCTTCTCGAGTGGCGCTTCCCGATGCCTCTGCCCAGGCCCAGTCTAACAAACACAGGAATGGTGCATTTTCAGTTGCAGCGACCCAGGCACAGGGTTTCTGTGCCTCAGCCGGCGGCCACGCGGCAGGGACAGGGACGTCAGCTCCCAGACTCTAGCACAGCTCTGTGCGCCCGCAGTGGCGAGCCCCGAATCCGACGGAGGGGGGCGCTCGCTGAAGGCGTAGTGATGAATTACGTCCATATGCAGAAGCAGGTTCCATAAATCATAAGAGATTTTTACTGACTGTGCTGCGAATGGGCTTGAGCCAAAAGTCTGGCCCATCATGCGTCTGAAATGAAGAATAATGGATCCTTCTTCCATTGTGACCTGATAGGTGGAATAAAGTATCCAGGTTGGAAAAGCTTTTCAAATGGTCTTCGTGAACCCCTCCACTGAACCAAACATGGTCGAGATGGGCGCTGGAGCTCAGAGTGAGTAAGACCCACGCACCGCCTTCAAGAAGCGGTGAAAATCAGCTCAGACCGTGGGTCTGGATTCACACACTGGGCTTGGGTCAGGGGCCCAGTGGGGCTCCGTGGAGGGTGCCTTGCTCAGCACCACCCAGCTGGACCACGAGGGATCTTGCCCCGAATCACGGGGGAACGTGTCCCCAGGAGAGGGAGCCACTTGAACAAAGGCGAGAGACTGTGCGAACCAGTGCACCATGCGCACCGGTCATAAATGGTCTGACCTAGACATGGTGGTTTCCACGTTGGACAGTGGTCCACGTGCTCTGTGCCTATGGGTTCCACCCCACTCAACCAGACGCTTCTAGAGTACAGGGCGGAGCCATGGCGATGTGTGAAATTGTAACTGGATTTTGTACTTTCAGGCAAGGAAACTCCCCAGCCATGTCCTCAGCTCCCTCAGCCCCACCTTCAGTCCCCCAGCCCCGCCCTCAGTTCCCCTGGCTCCACCCTCAGCTCCACCAGCCCCTCCCTCAGCTCACTCAGCCCCACCTTCAATTCCTCAGCTCCACCCCCAAGCCCGTTTCTCACCCCTGGCTGCCTGCTGCCCTGCAGGCCCACCACCTTTCTCCTTTAGGTGCACTCACCAGGCCCGAAGCCCTCCCTGGGGTGCTCCGCCCTAGATCTCTGTCTGGCTGCCTCCTGCCTCCTCCCCGATGATGCAGTTCCCCTGACTCTGTGGAAGCAGGTGGCCGAGAGTGGGGCCTGGTGACCGATGCCTGGTCCTGCCACACCAGCCACATTGGAGTCCACCCTCTATGCCACTCTCCCTTTCAGTGACGCAGTGAAAAGCAATAACAGGCTTCGGGAGCAGGATCTGAAATGTGGACCCGATTACTCGTTAGGATGTATTTCCTGTCAGAATGGGAGCGGGGAAGAGCGTGAGAAAGTCTGGTTTCTTGGCCTCGTCAGCAACGCACACTTTCTTATCGATAGAAATCTTTGTGGGCACATTCTGCCAGCCCTGCCCCGAAGAGCGTTCACACCTGCCCCAGGTGCGTAAATCACCATGGCCTCTGTCTCTCTAGAGCGTCTCTGGTGTGGTGTTTCATCTATACTTGCAGGCAGTAAGACCTGCTACCCCCGGTTGGAGAATTCCCCCCTGAGGCTGAGCCTGTGGCCCCAACAGAAACAATGTGAATGAGCTCCTGAGTCCTTCCCGGGGCACCTGGGTGACCAGAATGCATTGTCACCTGCGGGACAGTGAGAACCAAAACATGGATGTGAATAAACTGACTCCTCTGTAGGAAAACATTTTCAAATAGGGCAGTGCTATGTTTTAACCATGAGATTCCATTTTAATCCAAAACGACACACGCGCGCACGCGCACGCACACACATACACACACACACTCTAAAGAGGAGGCAGGCGACCGCCTGGGTGAGGCCAGCCAAGTGCACGTGGATGCGCCATCCCTTCTGGGGTGCAAAGGGGGTGCTGCCCCGCCCTTTGCTTGGGCAGCCAGTGGAGGCCCCGTTCTGGGTCCCCAGGGATGCAGCAGTTGTCCGCAGGCGAAGGCCTGGGGGCCCCAAAGACAGGCCTGGCTCTGTCTCCTGCCTGTGAACAGAGACCTTGGGGAACCCACCGGCCTCATGCAGCAAAGATACAGGGGTTCCATGTGTGCCCTTGGAGCTGCAGCCGCACAGGGAGCAGGAAGCAGGAGGCGGGCCGCACACCTCGCTTCCCTTTGTGATCGGCGATAGTGAAGTGAGCTCTTTAGCCCGGGAGGGCAAACCCTGTGGTTTTTCTGGCTTTATCTCGTGATTCTCACTTACTCAACATGAGTTACCAAAACACACACTGACATGCTTTACTTGAAAAATCAAAATGTGGGCGTGCGTAACTGTGCAGTGAGAGGAGTGCTGAAAAACATCCCGTTCTGTGACACTTGTTAAACCTGGCAAAGCAGATGTGATTCGGGACCACCGAGGTGGGTGTGGGGACCCTGGCCCAGGGCTGCACTCCCCATAGGGCAGGGGCCAGCGGGAATTTGTGGCAGAGGAGCAGTGGTGGGGGCAGTGGTGGGGAAGGACTAAGAGGAAGGGGGGCAGAAAATAACTGGTGTGAAGTGGATGGGGGCTGGGCTCTAAGTGGGACCTGGACCTTGAGAACTGCCTGGCCCTGTAGTCCAGTCCTGGGTTTACCTTCTCCCTTGTGCAACTTTGGAGCCCACAGCTGGCCTGAAGCCTGCACCCTGGGCTGGCCAGTCTTTCACCAGCAACTGCAGCTGAGGGAGGGGGGCAGGCTGTTTGCTTCAGTGTGGGCCATGGAGGTGGGGCCTGCCTGCAGGGATGCTTGCTTACAGCCTGACCCCCCAAATGCAAAGAGCTCGAAGAGAGAGGGGCTGCTGTAGTTTGTGTTTGTGGTTGTTGTTGTTTGTTTAGATCAAGGGTCAGCCGACTTGCTGAGCCCAAAAGGCAAAATCAAGAATATCACGTAAGCATTTATATTTCCATTTAACACTGAAGAACCATTCTCAGCAGGTGGACGTGACCTAGCGGGTGGTGGCCTTCGGACCATAGCTGCTGGCTCTGGTGGGTGCTGAGGGCTGGCTGGACTATGACCATGGATGCGCATGGGCCTGGGGCAGGACTGCCCACAGCCAATGGAGCCAAGCTCCCAAGATTTCAAGGGCATTTCCTCGGTTCCTTTACTTGGTGCAGCATGAATTAGCACATGCTCGGTGGATTAAGACGACGCACATTTGTCCTTAGACAGCTGTGCAGATCAGAACTCGGACAGGGGTGTGCTGTGGCCGAGGTCAGGGTGCGTGCGGGCCGGGCACAGCGGGCCGAGGTCGGGCCAGAACACGTGCAACAGGCCACAGGCCACATGACCGGGGCTCTCAGGGCCTCTCTGGGCGTGAGCACACAGCCGCCCGAGCTAAAGGACACCTTTAGGACACTCTTCTTCACAGCTGCCCTCGGAAGAGGCAGTAACTGAGCCCAGAGCAGTGGTCCACACCCCAGGATGCCAAGTGGAGAGCAGAGGCTGGTCAGGGAGGATGGCCGGCACGTCCTGAATACTCTGCATGCAACCCCATCTATTCGATAGATGGAATCACCCATTCAGAAACCTCTCGTCAAGCCAGGCCAAGACCACGGCTTCACTAAGCATGCTGCCAGCTATTTCAGAAGAGCGAGCCCTAATCCTGCACGGAATCTCCCAACACACTCCCAGAGCAGGGAACACTGCCCCACCCTTCTCCAAGGCCCAGGACTCTGCTGACCCCTCCACCATGCGGACACCTCCCCCGGAAAGAAACCCCCAAACCGATCGCTCTTCTCAGTATAACTCAGAAGTCCTCCACAGCACACTGGCTGACTCATGACGTGACCTATGGAAATGCACGCCTGACTGAGATCTGACCAAGTGGGGTCTCTCTTGGCAAGAAAACGCTGTGTTAGCGCCTGGAGACCAACTGAGAGGGTACACTGTGAAGTTCAATCCCCTATCATGGTAAAAACCTTAACCAAGTAAAAATACCGTCTACAAACACTTCATCGTTATCAGCACACTGGGCAAAGCTCCAAACGGCTCGCTCTGATGTCGTGAAAGACACAGGTATCTCCTCCACGACGTCCTCGCGGCATCAGGCTGCAGGTCTCTGCCGAGGCAATTAGGCAAGAAGATGAAATGGAAGACATCTGATTTGGAAGGAAGGAGAGAAACTATGCTCTTTGCAGATGGCGTGATCTTGCATTTAGAAAATGTTAATACATTGATTTTTAAAAACCTTTAGAACTAATAAAAAGAGTTCAGTAACGTGGCAAGCTTGCAGGAGATAAAATAAATATACAAAAAACCAGTGGTATTTCTATACCCTGGGAATAAATAATACACAAATTAAATTAAGCAAACAGTTCAATTTGCAACAGCACTAAAGAGAATAAAATACTCAAGGCAAATGTAACAAAAGAAGCATAAAACTTGTATTGTGAAAGCTACAAAGCCAGGTTGGAAGAAATAAATTTTCTAGCTGGGGTAATTAGTCAAGAAAATTAAACAGAAGCCATCAGAATTGGAAAGGACAAGGTGAAACTATATCTATACATAGAGGCCATAATCTTGTCTGCTCAAAATCCTAAGGAATCCACATAAAATTGTTATAAATAGCACAGGAGTGCAGCAAGGATTCAGAATAAGAGATTAAGAAACAAAAATCAATTGTGTTTCCAGACAGTAGCAAGGAGCAAACTGCAAATGAAAGTGAGAAAACATATTTACCAGTGCAGTGAAAGAAATAGAAATAAATTTTAAAAAGAAGTGCAAATTTCTACCCTGAAAGCTAAAAACTTGCAGAAAGAAATGGAGGAAGACCTAAATGAATGGTGCCTGGATAGAGGGGCCTGAAAACGGTGAGACAACGTCGCCCCCGAACCGATCTGAGGAGGGAGCGCAGCCCTGTCAGGACCCCAGGGACGTCGACCAGGGGGTTGTAAGATTTCCATGGGAACGGGAAGGATCCAGCCGGGCTGAGCCATCTTGAAAGAGGAGACCGAAGTTGGAGGAGTCGCGATGCTGGATTTCAGGCCTCGCAGCAGCAGCACCGAAGCGGCTGTGGAGCTGGCGTGGGGAGAAACAGCCAGGTGGGCGGACGAGGAGACTGACGGCAACACGAAAATCGAAAATCGTGAGGAGGAGCGGTGAAACCCAGCAGTCTTCACCCCTGGGGGCGGGGGTGGGAGAGGCCGGCCGCTGAGCAACACAGTGTGGCAAGTCTTCAGGATACTGAGTAGTGATATTAAGATTAATATCAAATACCAATATTTAATATTAAATACGACCCAGCAGTCCCACTTTAGGTAGGGCACATGCTCAGGAGAAGAGAAAACTCACACCCACACAGAGACTGGTGCCTTCATGCTCATAACAGCGCTGTTCACAACGGCCCCCAGTGGGAACGGCTTGGTGTCCATCGGTGACGGATGGAGAACTAGAGTGTGGTTTGTGCACACCATCGGACAGTGTTCAGCCGTTGGAAGGAATGAAGTACCTGCTATAACGTCAATGGACCTTGAAAACACGACGCCAAATGCATGAAGCTGCTCCTGAAGGTTCCCATTCTGCACGGTCCAGTTTACACGCAGTGTCCCGAGCAGGTGAGGCCTGGGGGAGCAGAGCCGGTGGGGCTAGAAGGTAACGAATTGGTTGAGACTGCAGACAGGGTGGTTCCCTTCTTGGCTTAATGAAAATACTCCAAATGGATTGCGACAAGGGTTGTGTAACTCTGGGAATATGCTAAAAGGGACTGAATCCCGCATTTTGAAGGGGTGAGTTGTGTGATCTCTGTGAGTCATCTTAATCAAAAGATGAGCTTGTAAAAAGGTCCCCCTGTGTCTGGCCAACCATCGGCAATGGTAAAACAATGATCCAGGAATGATCCAGAAGGCATTCCATTAAACACAGACGATTTAGTCTACCCCCCCACCCCCCCCCCGCCAAAGCTCTCCTCACATCTCAGCACAGGTACAAATGCTGTAAACGGCGGCAGAAGGAATGTCTGTGCTTGGGTCCCGGGCGCTTTCTGCGTTTACCATCATCCGGACCTGTGACATTCGCCAAGGAGGAGACGAGGAAGCTTTCCAGGAAAACAGGAGACATGCAAAGAGACTTTTTGAAATAGGCGTTGAGGAGGGGCATATTCATTCTGTTTTCATAGATTGAATTCATTGGGTGAAACCTGGGGCAAAAGTCATTTTAATGAAATGCTCTGCAAAGCCAAACTGGAAAAAAATATGTGATTGGCGTCATCGTTGCACGACGTTGAATGTACTGAAGCATGATTGCTTTTCTGGAAATAAAAATCTTTGCATGAATACAAAAAAAGAGTTGTAATTAGGATTGGGAAGAGCAAGAACAGAATTAAAAATGCTCATCTTTTATTAATCGCATGCATTTTTCATAAGGAGACTATTTTTACTAGCTCAGGCTAATAATAAAAAAAGCTATTATTCCACAAAAGTGCGGGAATGATTGGCCCGTGACAATTTAATGCTGCTTTCCAAAGCTCTGCTGTGGCGGGCTTAGATAAGCCCAGCTCGCCTGGTGTTCTCTTCATTTCCAGCCACAGGCTCTCTGAGGGGCAGTCGCCACCAGCCAGGAGGTCACATGCACTAGTGACGTGTCCCTGGCTCCTGCCTACTAATCCCCACTGTCCACTGGGATGTTCCAAGCAGGAAGAGAGTGGAGAGTGGCAGCGTGAGGCGCTGACCACAGGGTTCCCCGGGACTGTGTAGGCTCCTACCTTCCGGCCTAAATCACATGAGGACAAGCCTCTCTCACCTCGATGCCTGGAGGTGAGAAGGGTGAGATGCAATGCTTAGCAGACTGGAGTACTTTCATTACCTTCAACCTCCACGCTGCGGGGGTGCCACAGACAGAGCAACAGAGAAATGAAGCCGTTACCCTCAGCGTGGTGGACTCTGCAAGGGAGCCACGGGCGAGACATGGAGCCACTTGCAAGCCACAGAGCCACAGGCAGGCCACAGAGCCATGGGTGAGCCACGGAGCCACGGATGAGACACGGAGCCACAGATGAGACATAGAGCCACAGGTGAGACATGGAGTCACAGGTGAGACATGGAGCCACTGGTGAGACATGAATCCACAGGCGAGACATGGAGCCACGGGTGAGACACAGAGACACAGACCAGAAACAGAGCCAAGACTCGGCCCATCCTTATCGGACTCTGAAACTCACTCTGTCCACTACACGCCACTGCATCTGTGTTTACGGAGAGGAAATGGAGTTCTCCAGTGACCATGGGAAGGGTGGTAAAAAGGCATAACTTTACGTGATTCTTTATTGGCAGAAGGTAGAGAATTAAGTCAAAGGCTTTCATCAGGAGTGGGGTGTAGCATAAGACTTTGTTCTCAGCCCCAGGCACCGACAGAATGATTCCAGCGCACTCCGAGTTCAGCTTTCTGAAATGTCTCCACGGCCATTCGCAGTTATGCGGGGAAGTTCAGCCGGCACCAGCAGCTGCACTGCGTCACCAATGCAGTAATGCAGCGGGGACCCCTGGTGTCCCTGAGCCTCCAGGTCTGGAGCCCCGCTCACTCAGCGATTAACATGGTAAAACGCCATTTCCCATTGGCAGTCATGTCAGATTGGCTGGGGAGGGCTTTCTGGAAAGCTGTGTGCACACTTATCGATACTTAGTTTGCACATTTAATTTTAATCGCAGAAGCAGTGCAATGCTTTTGGTGACGCGCGGGCACGTTTATGACGTCATGTGGAGTTTAGGACGGCTGCGCAGTCTTTGTCACAGGCGGGCCATGAGTCAGGCTTCCGGGATTTGGGCTTTTCATTTTTCCTGCCCTTCTGGTGTAATTCCACATTTTCTTACGGCTGAAACACAGGCTCGAGCACCCGGCGGGGGCGGGTTTCAGAGTGTGAAGTCTTTCTGCTGTAGAATACTTGGATTGCATTTTCAGCTTATTATTTTCCATTGATGAACTTCAGTTTCCTCTGGTTGGATAAAAACGGTTTTATTTAATGAATAGAGATCATTATTTCCAGCTCTTTTTTCTTAAATCCCTTTTGGGAGTGATTGATGGCACCGTACTGGCATTTTTAACAGGCATGCTGTGGCCACCTGCCCTCGGAGTGAATGGCAGGGCCTCATCGTGGCCCTGACAAGGTTCCAGGGGAATGTGGGGTTCATGGGGGTCCCCGCCCTGGTGGCTGACCACCCTACGTCTGTGCACAGGTGGACAGCATGGATTCTGAGTTGGCGAGGGGCGGGGCAGCAGAGGAGAAGCCTTGGTGGCTCCAGAGCTGGCCCTGCAAGAAAGATGGCAGGCTCGCACCCAGACCACCGGCATGCCTGTCTGGCTGTGCTCCTGTCTCTCTTCCCCAGTGAGCTGAGGGCTCCTCAAGGTGGGACACCCTCCACACGCACCTGTCCCATGACCGAGTGGCCGGTCTGGAAAGGCACACAATTATGGACGCAAAGGACGAGACACTGAGACGCTGGCCCAGGACGCTGACCCGTGCTGGCCGCTGCGGTCCAGGCTCAGGACGGGCCCCGCAGCTTTGGGCAGTCCAAGACAGGCCAGACTGTCCCCACAGGCCGATGTGCTGTGACACAGGGGTGCAGGTATCTCTTGGAGACCCTGACTTCAGTTCTTCTGAGTAAAATGCCCAGAAGCAGAATTGCCGGATCACACGGCAGCTCTCTCTGCGATGTTTGAAGACGCTGAGCACCGTTCCCACAGTGGCGGCTTCCGACATGCCCGCCAGCGGGGCGCGGCTTCCGATGTCTGCGTGCCCTCGCCGGCCTTCGCCAGCCTGTGTTCTTCTGACAACAGCCGTCCCAGTGACTCCTGGTGAGGGGACACTTTTCACATGCCTGGAAGCCATGTGTCTCTCTTCTTTGAAGAGATATCTATTCAGGTCCTGTGTCCATTTGTTGAGTCATCTTTTATTGTGTATTTATTTTTCTGTCACTGAATTGTGGGAATTTCTCAGAAGAAGCTGTTTTATCAGGCAGCACTTGAAGGCTGGATTCAGACGGTGGGCCCCGATACAGGTTAATAAATATCAGACATTTGTAAACACCCGTACGGCAAATACTCCACAAGCACACGGTTGTGGGAGCCCTTCCTTGTCTCTGAGTGTATACATGGGGGACAGTTAGCAGAGGTCACCTGGGGGAGGTGCTGTGTGAGCGGGACACGAAGGGGGGTCAGCCATTTGCGGGTTGAGGAGGATCTGGAGGTCCCCAGGGACCGCCTGCGAAGGCTGGCGATGTTTCCACGACCTTTTCCTTATGGGTTCACCTCAAAACAACGAAAAGAGATAAAGGATTTGGCAGCTATTTGCGGAAGTGGCAGAGAAGCTGGTGAATGCCTGTGTTTACCTGGAAAAGACACTGGCCCCTGTCTTTGGGGAGGAAGGATGCCTATCCTCCCTGACATCTCCCCGCCCCACTGATGAAGGGAAGTTACTGAACGCTGTCCCTGCAGGTTCCTAATCAACCACATGCACCAGCCCCGCTTTGGGCCCTTGTTTCCCATTGGGCTTGCACCTAAACCTGGGGACAAAAGGTGTTTTACTTTAAAGAAATGTGATTTTTCCTTTATTTAGTATATTCAACTGGCATAAATTCAGACATACCGTATCAGACCTCAGCGAGACCCACGTTAGAAGTTTCCCTGTTTGCTATCAGAGCCCCGACAAGTCGCCGGCTCCAGGCTGCACTTGGCCTTTGTGAATGGCGAGAGTGAGGTCTGGATGTGCAGATAAACACATTTGCAGAAGTCTGTGGGTTCTGGGCTGGAGCTGTAAGGCAGTCCTAGGAGGTATAAGGGAATGGCTAAGAGAATTAACAAAGTATCAGAGGGTAGAATTTTTTAAAAAAAAGGGAAGTCGAGTTTGTCCAGTTTTGTAACCATGGAAAGTCCGGTCCTGATGGTGTGAAGTGCTACCATGTGCCTTGTGGGTCCTACTCCTGGGCCCTCCGGGCACCACCTGCAGTGGACAGGAGGACTTTGAGGGGCGTCAGGGGGCAGGGGCGGCTTGGCCACCCAGCTTGCTATCGGCCTGGCAGAGTGGGAACCCCTCGGTCCTGAGCTGTGTAGGCAGGAGCAGGTGGGGAAGTTTCTTTTCCCTGAACTCCCCTGACCTTCCCTGACGTGGAAACTGTCCAGTACCCTCAACGTGCCGATCCTAGGTTCACATTTGGTTGGGCATTTGCAGCAGAGCTTCCTGCTGTCCCCACCATCCCCGATCACTGTGCAGGACTGGACTCTGAGCTTGGCGTTTGGTGTGGGTGGGCTGGATTTGGACGTGGCTTTGGTCAGCTGCCGGCAGTCTCACGTGGAACGATGGGCAGCGACGGCCTCCCCCGGGTGCCGTCACGCGTGAGGACGCACTGCGATCTTGTCTGTTGGTGTCCGGCTCCAGGCCGGGCACACACCAGTGGCACGCACTTTTACTGAGTGATGATAACCAGCATCCGTAAGTTCGAGTCCAGTCTGGTAGCTTTCATCCTGCACGGCGGCGGTGGCGCACTGTAGACAAGTGGTCGCGGCTATCTGGCAGGAAAAGAAAACCAAACAGAAAGACAGGACTTGGAACAGGTGGAGGAGAGCCAAGGCGAGAAAGGGACGTGCAACCGAGGGACGTGGTCGAGATGGTCACCCACTAAGGGACATCGGATAACGTAATGACGCCATTCACATTCTTGCGGGAAGGGGAAGCCAAGGTGCGGAGTGCACACAGATCTTTCCTCCTTCATGAGCCCTGCACCCTGAGGGGGAAGGAGAGACGGGCTCACCGCCCAGCAGCCAGGCCCGTTGCACGCCGGTCCCCTCAGACGTCCAAGCCGCGGGGTCTCCTCTGCACCCGAGGGTGCCCCCACTTCTCCCAGCATCTGGGGCACCCCCAGTATTCTTTGTGATCTTCAGGGAGGAGACACTTTCTATTCATCAGCCTTTGAAATAAAAATTTAGTGTGAGTTTGAAAAGAGGTCAATATGTTGTTAAAAGGAGATCAAATGAGCCTCCGGAAATGAGGGGAGCCCCAGTTTCACTCAGAATGGGAAAGGAGCGGGACTTTGAAGCTCTGGAGAGATCAGAATGGCTCTTTGAAGGCCAGAAGCTTTAAGGACATTTCTTATAACAGTATTTTGCTGTGTATAACACGGTTTTTTGCCCAAATTTTTGAGGGAAAAATAAGGATGCGCACTATACACGGGCAGTACCAATTCTGTGTCTAAATACTGTAAAATGAAAAGCTTTTTTCCTGAAAGTGTGGGCCAAAAACGTGGGTGTGAATTATACACGGCAAAATACGGTAGCTGGGTTTTTGAACAGGTTAACGACAGGAAGTTCTTCGGAATCTGCACTTTTCCCCACCAGCGTCCCGGTGGCGGGGACATGATGGGCACGCGCTGAGTGTGTCTTAAGTAAACGCCAGGCCTGGCGTTCCACCTCTGCGTGGTCTCCGGGGCCCCAGCTGTTGCCAGACTCGGGGCGGCGAGTCCCGCCTGCTGAGGCGGCCGCAGCGGGCAGCGGGGCAAGTCCCTGTCGCTCCAGGGTCACTCTGCATTCAAGTGATGAATTCTTTTTTTGTTAAGGATGAATCCCTCATGTGAAACACATTCTCCCTATATGTTTATAAATTTTAAGTATTTAATTTTATACAGGTGAGATCTTATGAAATGCTATATAAACTGTGATTTTACTGTTCTGAGCCTGTGTTAAATTGTCTGCAAAGTAAGGCTCGTGGTAACATCCATGGCACAGAAATGGCATAAAGGTAACCAGGTCACTCTCTTAAAAAGACTCCCAAGGTCCCCTCGCTTTGGTTCGGGTTCTAAGGCCTGGTGGCAGATCGAGTGAGCTGAAATGAAAGTCACCGGTCCCCTTGTTTCCCGGCTAAACTAGCACCACAGTGGAGAAATGTCATTATGTAAGTTTGTAATCCACTCAGCCAACCAGCTGTGACTGAATGTGGTTCCTGACAATTTATGACTCATTTGGGTGGTATCTATTATTTCCAATTATTCAAATTCAGTAATATTGAATTAGCATTTCGCATCACACGACCGTTAATTTGATGTTCCAAATTTGAATAAAATATGACTTCAGCCTGTGTCCACACAACTGGAACCATTCTGCCCCTGTCTGCTCTACGTGAGGCCTTTCTGGGGGACTGTCTGGGTGAGTGCCCTTGGGCTGGGGGTCTGTTTGGGGGTCCGACCGACTGGGGCAGGTTTCCGGGCTGGAGACGATGCTTGGTGAGAGACACAGCAGAGAACCCATCTCTCCTGAGGTCGAGGGGAGCAGGGAGAGAAGTGGGGGTGGGGACAGGCAGGGCGGCCAGTGGTCAAGGGACAGGGACTCTTAATCACAACCCCAGATGTCCTCAGTAAAGGGACCCTAACCCTGGAGGTCCTCAGTAAGCGGCACTGCTCACATTTGGGGCTGGTCATTCCATATTGGGGGGCTGTCCTGTGCATGGTGGGAAACTTAACAGTGTCCCTGGAGGGGAGGTCACACCCTCTTCCCAGTTGTCACAACCACAAATTTCTCTAGACACTGTCACATGTCCCTTGGCAGGGGTGCAAAAATTGCCCTGTTTGGGAGCCAGTGATCCATGGCTCTGAAATCCTGGTGGCAACTGGAAGTTATGGGACCGGAAGAAGGGGCTCGGTCTGCTGTGTGGACTGACACAGACCAGGGGGAGCAGAGCGAGGACGGGGAACCGCACAGTGACATCGAGGGAGCCAGGCCCCGAGGCTCCAGGGGCTGCGTGCGGGGTTGGGGGTGGGCAGTCACTGAGCCTGGCACGGGGCTGGAGCACACGGCTCTGGGGACCGCAGCTCAGAGTCACAGCCATCCGGGAGTTTTATAAAACTCAGGACAATGTTCTGGCAGACAGCGACAAACTTCCGTTTTGTCTTTTAAAGCAGGGAAACCAAGTTTGAGTATTTATTTATTTATTCAATCCTTGTCCGAGGACATGCTTGCTGATTTTAGGGAGAGGGGAAGGAAGGGAGAGAGAGAGGGAGAGACACATTGATTGGCTGCCTCCTGTACACACCCCAGCTAGGGATCATACCTGCAACCTAGGTACGTGCCCTGACTGGGAATCGAACCCATAACCTTTTGGTCCACGTGGTGATGCCCAACCAACCAAGTCACACCGGCCAGGCCAGCGGCAAACTTTCTTGAGGGAGGTGGGTTTTTGCTTATTTGTTATTTTTTCCTAATTCACACTTTTAAAGTACTATGTAGGTGAGTTATGGGGCTGGCCACAAGAAATCAATTGCATTTATTTACATAATTTTATAAGTTATATAAAAAAGAGGGGGAGAGGAAGGTTTCATTCAAAGTGGTGGGGCTGCCGTTAGAGTGAGAAAGACCCGTGTGCTAGGCTGAGCGTGGCCGACGGCCCAGGGGCCTGTCTTGTGACAGCAAATACATTTATGAATACAGTGGGAGTGGCTTTTGTCATAAACATGTGTTAAAATGCAATCGACTTTAAAAGTGCCTTTATGATTGAAACCACACGATACCTAGGTGTTTCAGAGGCGGGATGGAATGCCGGGGCCGTCAGTGGTACCGGGGACGTCTCAGACTGAGGGCCATCCTCGGGGCAGAACCGTGCTGAGCACTTCCAGGCCCGCCTCGGGCTTGCTGAGACTCGGTGCCCAGTACCATGGTCCCGCCGACCCCTGCCCCAGACAGAACGCCCTCTGAGGAAGAGGACATGTTCGCTCCTCAAGGAGGGAAGGTGCTCAGTGCAGGGCCTGCAAGGGTCAGTGTGGTCGGAGGCTGGGGCAGAAGGGAACTGTGGTGCATCCCAGCGGGATGTGACAGACGGGCCAGATCCGTCGGGGCCTAGAAACGACGTCCGGCAGCTGGCCCCTGTCCGAGAGCAGTGAGACTTGAGACCCTAATTATCCTGAAAGGGTAGAGCTGACGTGGACAGAGGGGACGTTAGATGACCACCACGTGTCGTTACTTCATCCATTCATTCGCTCATTGATTCATTCATTCAGCTGAGATCAGCTGAGCTGGTTAGAAGATCCTAAGAAATGGACAACCATGGTCAGAATTAAACTTGGAAACATCACTCTGGACACAGAGACAAGGAGGAAGGGGACGAATGAGGCCAGGAGGTAAGTATGGAGCCGAGTCACTGGCCGGGGAGAGGTCGCGGTCCCCTGGAGCCGTGCTGCGGCGGTGGGAGCAGAGGCATGGGATGGACTCCCGGGCTGTGAAGAGTAGATACACCGAGTTCATCTCTCCCTGAGCTGGACTTCTACCTCTCACGGCAGAAAGACCTTGGAGCCGTAGGGACGGGGACTGGGACTGTGTCTGTGTGCGAATGTCCCATTGAAGCCGAGAGCGCCTCACGGCCACAGCCCTTCTCGCCGGCCACGCCAGCCCCTTGTTGGGCTGGGTGCACATGTGCAGCAGGCGCTCGGCCAACCTCAGCGGAAGGACAGGAGAACAGAAGGGAGAAGGAGGGAGGAAGGAGCAGCACCTGAGTCTGAGTTAAAGGGCGGGGGAGGGTGTGGAAGCCTCAGAACTCAGAAGCCTTCTGACTCAGCACGGGGCCCTTCACACCCAGCCTGGGAATGGCATCAGCATCTGAGCCCATGGCCCTGCCCCCTCCTTTCCCCTGAAGAGGGTTCCTGGGGGTGGGGCGGGCTTGTACGAGTGTCTGGATACTCCTGGGGACATTCTCCTTACGAAGGCGCTGCAGAAGGCTCGTTATTGCTCTGTGGGCCGGTGCTGATTTAGCTTCCCTGCGAGGCTTACATCAATGGCCGAAGCAAGTGCAGGGACGGGAGAAAAGCCAGAGCGTACGTGTGCTTGAACACACTCGAGAAGACTCCAGAGTCCGAGTCACGAGGGACGAGAGCTGGTTATCTGGAGTCTTGGCTTTAATTTCTGCAAAGTGGCAATGAGAGGGCTCCTCGATTGCCTCCCGATCTGAGTCTTTCTCGTCAGTCATGGGCCTCACCCTCTGCTAAGTCATTGGCACGGGTTTTTATTGTCATCAGATGCTGGTTCTGGTGTTAAAATTTACTTGAACAGGCCACATTTCCGAGACTTAACTGCATAGAAGGGTGGATTAACATCCAGATTTGAACTAAGAGGTGTTTGTGGAAAGCGAAGAACCTAAGGTATGAGTCTGATCTAATCACTAAATGGTTTCTGGCTGTTGGTGGTCAAATTGCACGGCCACTTTTGCACCAGCATAATCAGGCCTGCGGAGACTGGAAACGAACAGGGACCCACGGACAGACGCCACGCAGGACAAGGAACTGAGGTTGTCATCGTTTTCGGCAGCTCCTCGGGCCACAGCCAGGTCTGCACAGACGGGGTGCGGGCCTGGACGGGGTGCGGGCCCGGACACCCTGCACTCATGTCACCCAGGACCCCTCGCAGACACCACTGGAATCACACCCACGTCGTGCTGCAGGGACGTGCTCGCTCTCTGCGGCTCCATCTCAGTCCCAGCCTGCACTCCCCAGGGCCTCCCGGCACCCGGCTCCTGCCTTGGATGTGCTGGTCGTTAGAGAACTCGGCCTGAGGCTCGAGGCGGGCTTCTGGCAAAGACCTGCAGGACCCCCTGCAGGGGTCCGCGCCTGGGAACACAGACAGTCAGAGACTCACTGCCCTCCTTGGGCCCCTGCTGGCCCCAGGTGTCACATACTCCTTGGTCCACCCAGTGTCCCCTCTCTTGGCATCAAAGAAGCCTGAATTCTGGGCTCTCTTTGGATGGAGCCGAGGAAACTTTAAGCATCTTCTCAAGATGGCGCAATCTTGATCAATAAACCCATCCTTACTCCAAAATGACACTTTGAATATTGGCCTTCTGAGGCACAGGGCCCTTGAACCCTGACTCAGTAACCAAGGACGGGAACTTACATGAGCTCAGGGGAGGGGAGAGGTGCAGGAGTCTTTGGAATGGGGTGTGTGTGTGTGAAGAGCTTGGGTTCAAACCCCCACTTTTAACTCCCATCAGCTGTGAGATCTTGGGCAAGGAGACATCTGGAAGGCCTGCCCCCTTGCCTCTAAAATCTGGTTGTATCCATCACACTCGGTTGAGGAAATTAAATGAGGCTGTCCGTGAAAACTAGTAGAAAAGCACTTTTCAGGTGCCACTCAAGTAACATTGGCTATTGTTGTCATTACTTTTGTCCATTTTATAACCACTCTTTCTAAAGCGATGAAGCCCCACGGACGAATGGCCCGCTCTCCTGAAGGTTTCCGAGGTCGGCTGACCTCGTGAGGGTTTTCAAGTGATCTTGTCCCTGTTCTTTTAGGTGCCGAGACGCTTGGGTCTGGACGTCCTGCCATCTCCAGAAGATCCTCCGAGCAACCGCTTCCTGGGCAAAGGCGGCGATGCCTGCGGTGCTGTCCAGGCAGCTTGCCCTGCATTATTGGGCGAGCCTAACACCATTTCCCGTGCGTCTGCCACTTGTTGCCCCCTGTATTCTGAGCCAAAAGGCACACGTACTGATCTTTAATCTGCAGCATGGATTTCTTTAAGTCATGTGGGAACACAAGACAGGGCTGTTTGTCCCCGCGATGTGTTCCGTGAGCCACTCTACGCCACACTTGTTCAGTGGGGCAGGTAAGCCTCGGTGCTCGGTCTGCTGCCTGGGTTGTTCAGTCCCCTCGTCTGTCAGTCTAGCTAGGTCTTCCCAGATTCCTACTAAAAAAATTCTCCTCTCTCAAGGAGAAATACTTAGTCGCTTGGCCCTGAAGTAATCTTTGCCCTGAAAACTTAATTACAGGATGGTTCAAATTTTTCTTTATGTTATTAAGCGAGGCATTCCTTCTCTTTTTTTACTTACTGGTCCTGGCCCCGAAGCCTGGTGTCAGCCAGGTGATGAGAATGTTGTTACTGCTATTAAACTGTAGGTGTCACCTCACAAGACAGCTGGTCCCCAAACGTGACCCATTCCACGAACAGATGGCTCTTTTTACGAAGAACTGTGTTTGGAGGCTGAACTGCAGAGAAACCGAAGGCCCGTGGATTGCCCACGGCGGAGGACATCACAGTATCTCTAGCCCACAGGCGCGCACACCAGCAGGGGCGGTTGAGAAGAACAGAAAAGTAAGGAAGGAAAACAATGCCCCTCGAGATGAGGAGAAGCCTTCCCCGTTTCCTCTCCGACCTTCGCAGCTCCCCGCTGCCCTCTCTCGGACCAGAGTCAGAAACAAGCACTGCGCTCTCCCACCGCGGGCGTCCCCTCCTGGTCCCTCAACTTCAGGACGAGAAGGACGCCAACTGTGCCGCACACACAGCTCGGCTTCGAAAGCCTCCCCTCCACGGCCCTTCCCAGCCTTCCCGGGTGAGAAGCCGGGGCTCGCTAATCTGCACTTACGGACAGTCACTTATTTACCTTCTTTATGAATACCTTGAGCTTTGAGTTCTTGACTTTGAAAAGATGAATACCTGAAGTGAAAACCACGCAGGCGACTTCTCGCACCGACCGCTTGGAGACACAACGCTGCGCTCAGCCCCGCGGACCCTTCTGGGCATCGTTGTGGAACGGTGGCTGGTTGGGCAAGGGCGTGCGAGGTGCTTTTGTGAGTTGGGGGCTGTTTCTGGGCACGCAAGGTTGGCTTTTCAGTATGTAAATGGGCTCTCCCAAAGGACCACGAAGGCTGCGTATTGCTTTAACGTCTCCCGGAGGGGGCGCGGTGCGGTCAGGAGGACACACGCCGCCCCGGACCGCCCTGGTCAGAGGCAGAAGCGGCCTCATCTCCAGACCACACGGGGCAGTGACCGAGTTAAAAATGGACACTTCTCCCCACACAGCAGACAATCCTGTGAACTCTGAGATTCGTTCATTACATTACTATTGGAAACACAGCTCTATTAATCAAACATTCATTTCTGTACTGCTAAGTGACAGGCAGCACACCGCTTACTCCCCACCCCTGCTGGGTAACTGTTTTAATCCGGGGGCTGCAAAGGTTGGCCACCCCATTGGGTGGAGTGCAGGGTCAGCAAGGGCACGCCCCACCAAAGTGATGACACCCCCGCCCCACGGCCCAGCGCACTCCACAGAGGGCGCGAGGGTCCTCACGCGCCATGACGTCCCCCCACCAGTCCCAGCACTCCAGCTTTGACAACCGGGAAGCGAAATGCAAACAGATTCAGACGGACAGCAGCCAGACGTTGGTGAGTGCGGTCTCTCTCCAGAGCGAACTCCAAACCCGTCAAGTGAAACTGTAAGACTCCTTTGACTATAGGGGCGCCTCACTTTAGGGAAGGAAGGTGTACAAGGATAGATCTACAAGGACAGATCCACGGGCGGAGGTGTCCAGGCACTGGGATCCACTGTCTTTTCTAACATCCCATTGACTTTCTCCTTGAAGTCTTCGTCATAACAGGCTGGTGGGCACTTAACTCCTGCTCTGCTTTGGCCTGGGTACGATGTGAATCCAGTTTCTGGGGTCTCACAGGTGGGCCCCCTGCTTCCTTCTCAGTTCACCCAGGCTCCCATTTTCTCACGTCTTGGGGCTTGGGATCAAGCCAACATACAGGAACAGGTGGTGATGTGAGCAATGATCTCTGCACTGAGACCAGTTCTTTTTGACCGTGGCCGTACCTCAGAATTCCACGGAAACTTTGAAACAGTGTGGAAGGCCGGCCCCACGCCAGACCCCCAAATCGAATGCTCCGGCCTGTCTCTCTACCTCGTGCGGTCTCTGCTGGTGGTTCTAACGCACAGACAGAGCGAGGGACCAGCCTCAGTTCTGTGGGACTAGACGATTACACAATTTTAGGGGCCCTCTGTGAACAATAATAAAAATGTCAATAGAATCAGGTATGGATGTGCATATTTACTTAGGATGAAAAAATAAGTCACCGGAATCTCCACAGTTTAAAAAGCTGATGAATGTCACAATTCCCGGAAGCCACAGCAGCGCTGCTGACGCGCTGCGGCCCGCACACACCCGTGCTGCGGCTCCTCCCGGTGTGTCGGGTGCTGCCCCGGAGCTGACTCATGTGACAGCGGTTTTGACATATCGTTTTTCCATCACGGTATAAAAAAATCAGGTATTCCTCTAGTTTTTTTTATTATTGATATTTACGATGCCTAATGTAATATATGTGACTTTTCTTCTACTTGCTGTACTGATTTATGTTTTCTGATAAAGTCTATTTCATGCAATTTTCATCAAGGAGGAGAAAACCACGATGCATTCTGACAGTCTGGGCCGCCTCGCCAGGACTGTTCCTCTGAGGGAGAGTTTCTACTCGGCCAGGTGACCACAGGCTGGTCTGCCAAGGCCCAGTCACCTGCGGCCACTGCCGCCCTCCTCTCCTGCTCCTGCAGGCACGAGGAGCCCCACGGGGGGCTGGCACCCCGAAGGGACCGTGTGCCGGGTGTGCCCACTTTCAGATCCCCAGACTGTTGGGGGTGCTCGTCACCCAACCACTCAGGACTCCAGGCACCCAGGCTTGCTTTTCTCTCAGACCCTCTCTTGCCTGACCCCTGGCACGTGGGGTCTGTATTCGAGGGCAACAGGAGAAACTACTCTGCTTGATGTTCGGATCAGAACCTAACACTTCAAGTTCAGGAGAACCCAGCTCTTGCAACTCCAACCCCTCACTTTGTTCTCTCGAGAGCGCCGGCTCTGCCATGAGGTTGACGTCTCCATCGTGGGTCTCAGATGCGGACCGTGGACTTGTCACTTTCTGTGAGCACGCCGCCCGAGTCTTCCTTTGGGCTGTGAGCCAGAAGGTCCCTGGCTGCTCGGCTACAAACAGAAGTACGAAGGGAGGCGGGGACACCCATGCTGTGTTTAACGGTTCGTGTCATCCCCACACAGGGCAGCTGTGCGACGCAGGACGGCGGTCACGGGAAGGCGGCCCGCTCCAGCTCCGGCGCCCCTGCCCCGGCCCAGCACTCTCAGTCTGCACGGGGCTCGGCGGGCGCCCAGGGCCTTCCGGGGCCGGAGACCGTGTGCGGTCAACTGCAGCAGCGGCCCATGTGGGGGCAACCAAAGTGGCTCCCAGAGAGAAGGCAGATGGATTAAGCAGCATCTCCCTTCCCTGGTGTGTGGAATACTCATTTAAATATTTACTTAGAGCAAATACATTTTAATGAATTTTCAGTTAAATTAAATCAACTCACTGAACCACGTTTCAGAGATCAGAAATGGGAAATGAACGCTGGGGGCGACTTGCTAATTTCCGCGTCGGGCCGACTGGAGCCCGGAGCGTGGGCCCGCGTGCGGGTGCTGCTCGCTCTGAGCAGGGCCCTGCGTGCCAGGTGAGGCACTCACGGTCACGGCCTGGGGGGGACCAGCTGGGCCGACGCCCCCCATCAGTACTCGGCGGGGAGGTGAGCCCAGAGAAGCTGTGGGCATGCTCGGCAGGAAGCCGGAGGTTCAGAACCAGCTGCACCGCCCCAGGTGGGAAACACCCAGCGGACGGCCGATCGCTGCTGGCCAAACTGTCCTGAGCTCTGTCCAAGCCTCAGAAAGCCTGGCCCCTGGTGGCTTCGGCCAATGGGCAGCGCCCACCTGAGCCCGCTGAGCGGGGGCAGAGAACCGGCGGGGCGTTCCTCCCCTCGCTCCCCTCTCAGGTCTGGCACAGAGACTCCGGCAGTGGTCACGCCTGTCTGGGGTGACAGCTCCCGGAAGACCGTCCCCTGCCCGGGAATCAGCCCCGAGCCTGGTGACACTGGCCACTCCTCTCACCCTTCCAGAAGTAAATGAAATACAGTCTATAAAAATGCTAATAATAAAAAAGTATAATAAACAGCTACAGAGACGTGAAAAAACTAGTAGCCTGGGTTTCCCCAGACCACGCACATCCATACAGCTGTGAAAACAGAAAAACACAAGGGTTTTTGTTCTTTGGGTTTTCTTGTAACCAGCTGTGTGGTCATAGGTCAGCTTCCTGGTCTCCACAGGCTGCCTCAGCAGAGGTCAGTCTCGAGAAACTGAGGACGAGGGGACACCTTTGTGGGGTGCTCTGGGGGTTCAAAGTCGGTGCGGAGGCCGGGCCTCTCTCCTCGGCCTTAATGGAGTGGAAGCAACAGCCAGGCACCTGCCGAGTCACCTCCCTCTGCACCTGGGGACTGAGGGCTGGGTCCCCAGGCTGGGCCTCGCCCACTGCCTACCCAGCGCCCAGGCTCCAGCCTCCCCGGGTCTAAAACAAAGTTCACCGGAGCGAGTCTCCCCGAGGAGCTGCTGCCCCAGGGCCCCTCCCCTCTGAGGCCGGCCGAACCCTCGATCGAGTGTAGCCAGCCCAGTTGGCATGACCTCGCACGTGCCTACCTTACTCACCAACTTTGGTGTTTAATGGCGCGTTGTGCTTTTTCTCACGTAGCATTTATTTCTATTGTGTGTATCATACTGTTGCTCAGTGTGTTGATTTTACACAGTTAGAATTAGAAAAGCACAAATCAAGCCATTCCCATTTTTTTCTTCTAATTTTCTCCATCATTGCTTAAAAAGTTAAGTCACTCCACACTTCCCATCCTCAACAGAAATAAATAAAATGTGGCAGATAAAATTTAGATTTTACCCAGTCTTTTGCGACCCACAAACCAAATAACTGAATAACCTTCCCAGGTGATTATGAGTCCGTGGGGACAGCATGCCCGCGGCCACTGCGATGGAGCCTGGGGAGCTCGGGGCCTCGGTCCACGACCAAGCCAACCCAAACCACCACGCTGCCTGCAGCTCAGGGAGCCGGGTCCAATTCCAAAGCCTTTTAGGGAACACGAGCCTGGTTTGAGAAGCAAGGGGTGGGGGCATCTGTGAATTAAAAGGGAAGTGCGTGCTGATAACTGGTCTGAATGAGCTACGGGGCGGGGCGGCGGCGGGAGCCCCTCCTTTAATGTGAGTGCCACCTTTCCCATGCCGGGGGCACAGTTCCCCCCAAAATAGTGAGGAGATCATCAAATCATATTTTTAGGTATTCAAATATATGATGCACATCTTCCAACACTGATATATTCTTTATTCCAGTGTTCCTCAGACAAAAATTGCCAAAATATCTCTGCATAAATATGGGGTTAATTTATTTTTGATATTTACTAATGAGGCACTGAATTCATTTCCCTCTCCTATGGAAAATAATTATGGAGGTTTGTAGTAATTTGTCAAACCTTTTAGCCAAGGTAGAAATAACAGGACAAAATACACTGCATTTTCGAAGACGTTAACCAAGGCTACCTTAATGAATGACTCGGGGCTGACCAGATGATTGGCAGAGAGACAGGAAGAGGGAGGAGGAGGGGGTGAAGGAGCAGGAGGAGGAGGAAGAGAGGAAGAGTGTCTGCCTTCTTCGACAGAGAAAGCCATGTTGCTTGGATCCACCGTGTTCTTCAAACGAGAAGTGCTCGTTAAGAAAGAGGCTGGAGGGACGGTCGGTTCCTCGGCCGGGTCTCGCTGGCATGCAGGCGTAAGGCAGCACGAAGCCCTCAGCTCGGCGGGAACGGTTGGGCCTTGCCATCTCTGTGCTCTCTGCGGCACACGGGACGGTGGCCCGTGCGGCTGTGGGCCGGGAAGTGTGTGGCGCAGGACAGCAGTCACGGTGCATCACCTACTTCCTTTCGCCGGTCTCCTTGCTTCCCAGATGTGTCCCCCTCTTGCTGTGTGGCAGCCCCTTGTGCGCTGGCTGGACCTGCACGGCCAGTGGAGGTCGGAGTCACGTGTGCCGCCGCCACCTCGCATCCCACAGGGGGGAGGGGCTTACTCCACACACACTGCAAAATCCGTGCTGCTCCTGGAACAAACCACTCGGGCACGGATGCCAGTCTCTAGGTCGAGGGACGGTCCCCTGTACCCGGTCACCAGATGTCTGAGCCACTGGCAGACAGCTGAATCTTCAGAGCCACGCGGGTCACGTTCCCGGGGACCCCTTTCCTGTCCGCCCCATCAGCCCTCTGTGGCGGCCCCGGAGGGCCCTCTGCCCAGAGACTCTCAGTCGGAGTCCGACTGCTCTTCCTGCCCTCCCTCGGGTGGGCATAGCCGCGTGGGGGCCACTGGGAATACGAACAGACCCGCCGTTTATTTATTTGTTGACCCGGAGTGTTTGGCACACTCGGGGTTTTCACTTGTGCATTTGTGGGTGTGCCTGCTGTCACAGGACATCATGGGGGAGGGTGGCAGAGAGAGGGGAAGGAGGAAGCCCCCTGAAGGGGTCGGATGAGCCAGGCTGGTTATTCCCTGCCTCAGGGGGAGAGGGCTGGCCTGACTTCGGGGGCCCTCGGAGTAGCACAGCTGATGGTCACCATCAGCAAGAG
The DNA here is from genome assembly GCA_028533065.1 of Trachops cirrhosus. Classification (NCBI taxonomy): domain Eukaryota; kingdom Metazoa; phylum Chordata; class Mammalia; order Chiroptera; family Phyllostomidae; genus Trachops; species Trachops cirrhosus. The sequence continues at coordinate 67,212,811 of CM052546.1, forward strand.
GGCACAGGCCCCTGGAGTCTTCGATTTTACGTCGAGATTTTAAAGGACGTGAAAGTGGAAATCCCTGCACTTGGGTGGGAAGGTGTGCTGTGAGGTGAGGGGAAAGCGTTTTGCAGGTTTTCTTTCACTCTGGCTGGAGCTTGGTGACCCCAGAGGCGTCCATCCAGGCTCCACGGCACCGTGAGGCTATTTCTTGGGGGCGGTTTCCTCTTTATTTGTACGTGGTTTGTTAAAAAAGCACCAGTCCACACACTTACACCACACGACATTCCTGCATGACACCTTGTTGCACGTCGGGTGGAAACCCTGAGAATCCGGATTTTCACCAGCAACCGGAATCCGAGTTCTTTTCTGCTTGCAGGCACATGTTGGGTTCCTCAGCCTGCGTTTCTTACAGGGCTGTGATGGTGCCTCCTTCATAAAGTTCGGACTGATGGCATTTTCTCAGGGCGGGTTGGACGGAGTTGCAGCCGAACGCCATCTTGCTGTCACCTGCTGTTGGTGGCACGAGGCGGCTCTCTGCATTCTGTATTTGAGTGTAACCACTTTAACTCTTCCCGATGACATAATAACTTATCGATGCCTAAAAAAACCCGCCCTTACGTTTTAAAAGAAACATCGACCTCGTACAAGTCAAGCCAAGCAGTTCGATTTCCAACTCTGCCTCTACTTCACCACGGCCTGCTCTCTGCACACGTGCATTTCGAGTTTCCTCTCCCCTCCAGGTTTCTCTGGGTTTTATTTGGTTGTCTCTGTTTTAGCTGTAATTTAAGTCCTCTTTGGGAGGGGAGCTTGTAATTAAAACTGGTCCTAATTGCCTGCTTTCATCTCGCTGCAGCTTAATGAGGAGTTATGGATGCCAGGGGGCTCACACCCGGAGTTGTGAGGCCTGCCCGGGGCCGCACCGGAGGCGCTCTCTCTGGTTCCGACCTCCGAGACACGGGCTGAGGTCCCAGTGCACAGGGTGTGTTTCTAGGGCCCGGGGGCATGGACGTGGCCCAGAAGAACAGGGCTGCCGGTCCTTCCTGGCTCGGCCGTGGGCGTTCAGATTCACAAAAGGATGGGAGGCTTCCCGTGACTTCAGGTGGGACCAGCTCTGTCTCTGCCACCGAAAATGCTGGTGACTCTCCAGCTGTGCAACCCAGTCGGCCTTTGGGACTGTGAGCTGCACTCTGCACGTGTTCCTTGTTTATTTCATTTGATTTCCTCCTTTTCAGCCCCGCCCCCTGCTAACCTGGGTCCTTTCTCTGAGGTTGTCAGCGAGAGGGGCATTTCCTCCAGTCCTGGAGTATCCGAGCCACCCTGGTCGCCCGTCGACAGGAGTGACTCCCAGGCTTGCGTGGTGAACGGCTTGCCTGAAAAATCCCTGTCTGTTTTTGCAGTGCACTCGCTGTAGCCCTCACTTTCACTTCGTTGCATCGACACAAGAAAACTGCCTCCAACCAAAAGTGGATCCATCTGGCAAAAATCGGAAGTTCAGGTTTTTTGTGAACCTCCCCCATTTTCAGGGGCTTCCTGCAGCCCAGGCCTGTAAGCATGGCCCAGGATTTGGGCTGGGATCGAAATGAGCCAGGGAAAAAGGACGCCAGGAGCCTTCGCTGGAGGTTTCTCATGTCGGCACCTCATGAACTGTGTCACAGCAAACAGAGGGGTGGACAGGAGTCTGCAGCCTGGAGCGAGGTCCCACATGGGGAGACGATTCAGCTCAAAACAATGGGGTTCAGTACTGTGGGACCAACCAACCAAATGACCAGCCAACAAAAACTGTATTGCCCTGACTGGGTGGCTAGGTGGATTGAGCCCTGGCCTGCGAACCAAAGGGTCACGGGTTCGATTCCCAGTCAGGGCACCTGTTGCGGCCTGGGCCTCCGGGGTCTACGCTGAGTTGACCAGTTACAGTCAGTACCGCTCTGCAACAGTGACACCCTGTGGCCACATGCAGCAATGACAGCAGCTCCTTCCCACCTTGATACTTAAAACTCGACCTGAGGGTTCTGCACTGTGAAGGAGCAGCGGAGGATCCCAAAGATTTTAGAACCTGAGAAAATCAGAATGGACAGTCTGTGCTCTTCACTGGCAGAGCTTGAACTGCTTGAGCAATGACTCGGTGGTTGCGGCGAGGAAGAACTCCGGTCCCTGCTGTTCGTCATTGTGAAAATGGCCTACCTGGTCGCCTCTTCCGTGCCGATGCGAACCTAGTTCAGCGCCCCCGGCCTGACCAACGCCCTGAGCAGGTCGCTGTGAAGCTGCAGAGCTGACCTGGAGCCAGCCTGGGCCAGGCGGGGCGCCTGCAGCCCTGGTACCCGGGCCGATCTGAAAATGCACCTGTTGGCCAGCCCGGCCTGCACGACGTGCCGAGTTTGCCAGGCGTCTCGGGAGAGTGTGGGGTCGGGGCGGAAGGAAAGCCAGGAAACCGGCCAGCCAAGTGACTGAGACTGTGTCTGAGCCCTACATCACCACATGGTGACCAAGCCCAGCACTCCCCCTCTCGCCACACTGTCCGAGCCAGGTGTCTTCATTTGTTATCTTAGTACAAAATACGACCCCATCAAGGGCACCTTTGTTCCCTTATTACAACACAAATGCACATTTCAGCAACATTTTAAAGTGAAAATACACACTAAAAATAAACAGGTTCCCCAGTTGTGTATGTGTTTGAAAAGTGTCAGACGCTTCTACCTGGTGAGTCTTATTGCAAATGTAATTAAGTGACAGATTTTGGCATTGATGTTCCATGTCTGCCTCTTTCTGTGACGGCAGATTCCGTGAGGGGCAGGGGTCAAGCGCCTCGTTCACTCCCCGGCGTGTAACGGAGGGCCGGACAGAGCGGCTGGTTCTCGAAAGCATCCGTCCAACAAGAGTTGCCCGAGCCGTAGAAGCGTCCCTGCACAGCAGCACTAAACACGGGGCGTGGCCGCCCCGTTCCCGGGCAGGCGGCGTGCAGACTCCAATGCAAGGGCGCCTTCCCGCTGTCTTGGAATGAAAACCACTCCTCCCAGCGTCTGCCATGTAAGAAACACGTGCCTCGTGCCTCATTCAGGTCTCGCAGCCACTCCCGGCTGGTCGACGGGTGGTGTGTCTATCTCCAAAGGCGGGTGGCACAAGCGGGCTTCCAGGGGGTGCTCACCGAGGAGAGGTCACTTGCTCTCAGTGCCCCAGGGACTGCGCTGGCCCCCGGCACCAAAAGCAGGAGCCAGCACCATAAACTGTGTTGTTAGTCTTTTCCACTGAAGCCTTATGAATAGTTTGGCACTGAACTGGCCGGCGCTTCCTCCAGTCCTGGAGTATCCGAGCCACCCTGGTTCCTCCGAGTCTCCCCTCTCTCCAAACACTGTTCTCGCAGGAGGGGCAGGCCCAGGGGAGGGCAGCCCTCCACCCTGGCTGGCGCAGCGGGGAGAGTGGAAGCCGGGGTCAGGCGTCGGCTTCCCGAAAAGCAGTGCAGCGCCCACGGTCTGGATTAGAGGTCTCATTCTCGCTGGCTTTGCCACCGGCGTGACGATAGCCTCAGGGCTTCCTCCACTGAGTTTTTCACTGCGCGCTCTGCCTGGACTTACACAGAAGTGTCCCGACCTGTGTGGGCACTCGGTCAGCCACGTGCTTCCTTGATCTCTTTGCTGGCAAATACAGGCCTTTGTCCTTATCTCATTCAGTTGGCGCTGTGAGCGGCGTTTTAGTCGCCGGCACTTCGGAGTCATCGTGCTGCCACTCGCCTGTGCAGCCCCACGGGCGAGGAGCGAGCACCACTCACTTGTCGTGGCTTTTCTTCTGCTTTGGACCAGCACTTGCTTAAGCTGACACATTTCTTTTATTTATGTGATTTCATATATTTTTTTCGGAGCTAATGGACTATTATTCTAGATTCCAATCAGTTCCCTGCTACATTCTGATATGGATTATGCTGTATTTACATGGGCAGAATGACATATTTTCTCTACAAGCCTCTTTCACATCACTTTTGGCAAATTCACTGTTAAAGTCACTCAGACACCCCTAAAAATGCCCCACATGCAGTGAGAGTGTCTTAGACTCTGACCTGCCTGTGCGTGCTGGCAAATACGCTGTTCACTGCCTCTTAAAGGGACCCTGCAGGGGTGAGACGGCTCCGGCGTTTGGCGAACCCAGAGGCCTCCCTGGGTGACGTATTTTACTTAGCTTCTCAATCACCTGAGGTTACGTGGGAACCCAGGTGCGTGGACTGGGGGCTGCAAAGTGGAGTCACAGCCTTGGGAGATGGGTCCGTGCAGCTGCTGGCACTTTCTGTTCTCCTGTTCCTGTGACCTGGTAGGAGGAGGCAGAGGTGGGCCGCTGGGGCCTCAGCCAGGAACAGCGGGCTCTCCGGGGGACTCAGTGCATGTGCGTGTGCATGCGTGTGTGTTAGGAGGGGGGAGAGGGAGCACTCAGTTCAAAGCTGAGGGAGTAAATAAGGGTCACTAGTGAACAGCTGACCAGGTTCAGCACGTTTTTGTGTGTGAACTTGGAGTCTTTGCAGCCCACCCCCTGGGAATCTGGCGCACGCCCATCGACCTGAATGTAGAGCCCTGTGCACACTGGCATGAGCCTCCCTTCCCCCAGTTACATAGGCAGTGCTTCTGAACCAAAGAAATGGGCGCTGTAGTCCCTGAAGGCCGGGCCTCCCAAGACAGCACAGCCGTCGACTAGTGGGAAGCAGCAGCGACCACCCGCAGTGGCAGTGAGGGGGGAAGGCAGAGAAGGGGCAGTGTTGGGGGCGTCACACAGCAGGGCAGAGGCTGGAGCCACAAACACTTTCCTCCAGGAGACGCAATTCTGGGGGACCAGCTGTTCCACCCCCGTGAGAGCCACTGTCCCCCCTCGGTCTTTCTCCTCCTCACCGGCAGAGCACAGTCCTGTCCCCCCACTCCTACCGCCATACATGGCGTGGGCTCAGTCCTCCTGGGCACACACCTTCTCCTGTGCCCACTCAGGATCTGCCAGATGGTTGCAGTGGGGCCCTGCCTGAGGGTGGGAAAGCCCTGGCGGGGAGCAATCGGAGGCTGGAAGTGGCAGCACGGCCAGGACCCTACAGGTGCAGGCATTGGGTGCACTGGGCTGGGTACTGGGCACCGGGATCAGCAGGAAGACGAGATCCGAAGGGCTTTGGGATGCACTGGGAGCGAGCCTTCAGCTGTGGGTGTGCCTCTGGGGAAGGTAAGTTGGGGGAGGGGGTGTCCCCAGGGCTTCTGAGGGCATCTGGGTAGAGTGAGGTCCCTCTGGGGGATCTGGCAAGCCCTGTTGCCAGGCACCCCATCCTCAGACTGGTGTACACGCTGGGCCCTGCGGTCCTGACACCCCAACCTCAGACCATCCGCAGACCGGGCACTGATCTCTGGAAGACGAGGGGTGAGGATGAAGGGTAGTGTCTGTCATTTGTCCTGCAACCCCAGTACTCTGAGGGGCCGTGGGAACGGGGCGCCCACTACTTTTCGCTCTCTTTTCTGGAACCATAGGGTCCCATGCTCATGTCAGCTGGTTCGGTCCAGCTGGGGCTGGAAACCTGGTGAGTTAGACTGTCTCTTCCCTGGCTCCTCCCAGCCATGGGGTCCTGAGAGCAGACACTGGCCCATGGAGGGGCGACCTACCACACAGCCCATGGGGACCCTACTTCACAGAGATGCGGGATCATCCTGTGAGAGCTCCTTGGGACCTCTAGGCCGGGAGGTTGCTGGCCGGGTCTGGCGGCTCAGTGGCCCACAGGTGTGGGGACAAGGCTGCACGTATCTGGTCTAAAGTGGTCCCATCGCCTTTGCCACTTTTACTGAGCACAGGAGACCCAGGGCAGCAGGGGAGGGGCGGGCCGGGCAGGGTGGGGGATGGTGAGAGTGACGTTTTCCCACTGCTGCTGGCTCTGGCTGGGCGAGGGTCTGCAGGGCCGCCCGCACCTGCAGCCCCGTGGGTGACCCTTCCTGCTCGCACAGGGCGCAGTCTTCCCCAGTCTGCTTTCTGCCCAAGATCACGCAGCCCAGGACAGAACGCCCTCTCCGTCCCGCGGCTTTTGGCCTGAAGCTCTTCCAGCTTGGCTCAGACAGCTCACCCGGCAGCGTCTGCGGAGAGGAGTGCTGCCAGGTGAGACTCTGAAGCAGCGCCTGCTCTTCGAAAGTCGCGCCCGGCCTCACGGTCTAGGGAGCTGCCCCACTGAGGCTTCGGTTCCCCGAGAGCCTAACTGGACCTTTTCTCTCTTTTTCAAAAAAATGTTTTCTGCTGTTTTAAAGCGACAACCGTCTTCCCAGAGTTCCAGCTAGGCAGAGGTGGGGGTTGTGGGTGGGGTAACAGGCACCTCTTTTTTCTCTCTTATTTGAAGGGTGAAGAGGATCACCAGAATGAGGGTACAGGATAAAATGAGGTGCAGAGACACGTGGTGACAGGCATCACCCCCGGGGGTGGAATGCACAAGGAAGTGTCCCCCAGGAGCCTACCTTTGGGGCACAGACATGCGGGGAGCGAGGGGGCAGCCCTGGAATATTCAGGGAGGAGCCGGCCAGGCGAGGGGGCAGTTAGTGCTGCGGCCAGGCAGGAACAAGCTTGGTGCTGGAGGGATGGCCAGCAGGCCCTGGGCTGGAGCAGAGAGGGGAAGGTGGGGCAGGGGGCACCCGGCAGAGGGCAGGGGCCCGTTCTCTTGACAGAAAGACGTGTGTCCCACGGTGGACTGGGCTCCATGCCCATCATCCCCTCCCTTCCTCAGGCGCAGGGATACGACATTCCGATGGACACTCAACCCCCCAGAATACCCACTGCTTCTTCTTCCCATCTGCCCTGCAGCTGGGTGGAGTCCTGTCGCTGGGTCCCAAGCTTTGATACATAAGGGAGTGGAATGTGCAACTTCTGGAAAGTACCCTTCAGTGGAGGAAAGTGCCCTTCTTTGTCCCCTGTCCTATTGGCTGCAATCTGGGCCACACAGCAGGGGCTCCAGCAGCCACCTTGTACCATGAGGCTCTCCCTCTTGGGAATGGCAGCTTTGCACAGTGGAGGCCCTGCCCAGGGGGACCTGTCCACCTGTGATGGACAGCTGGGGAGCAGGCCTCCCACGTGGCCAGAGTGTCCCACTGGCCTGGGCTGATGGCTCTGGACTTCAGGAATTTGAGAGAAGAAAGTTTTTCTTTCCTTGTGACTTATAGCTGAACCTCTCCCCACTCCCCGGCCCCCAGGGAAGGACTTTTCTGTCTCTTGTGTCGCCCTGCACAGAGCTTGCCTGATAGCACGCTTTATTTTTGTTTTGCAAAAATTGAATATTTACTGCAGAGAAAAGCTAATGTGCCTTTGCTTGTGCTTCCCGGCGCTTGGGAGCTTTGAGAAGGGGCATGGTGGAACACCAACACCATGCGTCTCCCTGGTCTCGGTGAAGCTGGGCCCCGCCGCCTGGGGTGTGCATCGCGATTTTAAAACAAGGACTCTGCTTTTACCTGAAAGGGTCCTGCTCCTATAGGGATCTTGCACTTTGCCCTCTTAACTAAAATTAAAAAGCTGGGGGAAGTTCATTTGACAGCAAGAACAATGGTCTGGAATCTACAGATCTGAAAACATTTTGAATTCAAGTGAATGATGGCCTTTTAAATACCCTTCTAACCTGGTGAAAAACCATATATTTCCACGAATCGACAGCAGGCCGGGCGAGTGGCCCCGGTTCCTGGGACACCCAGGGGCCGGGAGGACAGGGCTGGAGGAAACGGCCTGGCAGAGGAAGTGTCTCCCGGCTTTACGGGGGAAACCCCAGCCCCTCCTCACAGAGGTGGGGGTCCTTCCCCATACCGCAGCTCCAGTCCCACGACCCTTCACTCAACTCACCCCCAAGAAGAGACTCCAGAAATCTACCAGCTTGCAGGGCACCTGTGCCCAGAACGCACGTCCTGCCGCTCACCCCGCCAGGTGGTGGCACTGGGAGGCAGATCTTTGGGAGGTGACCAGACCACCTGACCGGAGTCAGGAGCTCCCCGCCCCTTCCTCCACAGGAGGACAGCGGGAGAAGAGGGCCCCTCGCCAGACACTGAATCTGCCGGAGCCTGGATCTTAGATGTCCCGCCCCAAGAAGCAGGAGAAGTGAATGTTTGCTGTGTAAGGCCCCAGGTCTGTGGTGTTTTGGTCGTGGCCGCCTGAGCAGACCAGGGCTGAAATTGAGGGGCAGGGACCAGCAGGCTGTGGACCCAAGGCCACGCAGAGGCCGGCGGAGGAGGAACGTGTGTGTCCGGCAGTCGGACCGAAGGCGGTCCAGGGGGCGGCCTCTGGCCGCGCTGAGATGGATGCCCAGAGCCCCGGCCGGGGCAGCAAGCCCTTCGCCAGCTCCCCGGCCTCACCTTCCCCCTGAGAACCAGCCCGTCTCCAGCTCACGTGGAGACACGCTCCCCTGTGGTGAAGAACCGGGTTCTGGCCGTGAAGCTGGGAGGACAATTGGGAAGACATTAAAGGGGGACTTGGTGGAACTGAGCACAGCACACGCTGCAGGCCTGGCGTTCCCCTGTCCCATGTCATCGGGCAGAAACCACACTGCACTTCGCCAGAGCGAGAGGTGCACAGTCCCTTTCACCAAAGACACCGCGCCTCCCGGTTCCAGGTAAGCAGGGCGATAGAGCCTCCGACACGCCCCGCTCACCTGCTCACCGCCTGCCAGGCCCCACAGCCCTCAGGGGCAGCAGGCGTGGCATCCTGTGTGGGTGGGCTCCTCACAGCCTCTCGGGACGTGAACACCTGGCTTCCCAGCAAGGGAACGGCAGCAAGTGGACGGCAATCACCCAGTGTCCTGCCACCAGGGCTTGGGAGGCTGCCGGCCGTGGTGGGAAACAGGCTTGCAGCGAGGGGTCAGAGCACCGTTACGTCGGGGGATGGGATTGTCCTTGTTCCCCAGGGTCCAGAGTGGAGCCCCCTGAGACCAGCCACACTGACACGGAAGAACGAGGCCCAGACCTCCTAAACGGTCAGACGGGGAGCAGCAGCGGTCTTTCCTGCTCATTCGTGTGGGGTGAACAGGGTCCCCCCAAAATCCGCACCCCTCTGGGAGTTCAGACTGGGCCTCATCTGGGACCAGGACCTCTGCAGGTGCAGGTAGTTCAGGGCCCTGAGACACAATCACCCTGGACCAGCCCAGGGCCTGGTGCGCCCTGCCCCACCCCGCCATTTCCAGTGAGAACGCACACTCAGAACTGTGCCCCTCAAGGCTGCCGAGTCCCAGCCAATGACCGCCCAGGACAAGGGGCAGTGGGAGCAGCCTGGCAGGTTCTGTCACTGAGATGGAAAGCACGCTTGTGTGTACGCAGCATTCATTTCTGTCCGACCCGCACGCCGGGGGGTGGCCGACACACTGCCTGGCCCCTGGCCCCCCGGCAGTGTGTCTGGGTTGTCCCCAGGCCGTGCGTCACCTGGGGGTCTGCCCGCGGTTTGGCAGCAGGCATCCAGAACAAACTGCAGGCAGACGGCACCGCCGTGGCCCCCGATGACGCAGAGTGAGCGGGGTGCTCTGCGGACAGCTATTGTCTCGGTGACAGAGAAACGGCTCCACCACGGAAAGGAGCGACTGTAAAATGTCACAGAGGATGTGTGTCCGAGGGGCACACTGTGCAAATGACCAGAAATGCGCACCTTCGTCCGTCTTGGCGAAATGCTGTGTGCCCCCTAAACACTGTCCTGTGCGGCCTCTTGAGCATGGGTGCTGTGCTCCAGACCGTCCCGTGCAGCCCGCCCCCCGCCCCTGCCCCGCAGCCACCATGGCTTCCACCCCTGGGCCTGGCGCTCCCCTCGGCGAGCTGTCACACCACGCACACAGAGGAGGGTGTCAGATGCACTGGCGCTGGAAGCACGAGACACTTTCTCCCAGACCACGGGCTGGACTCAGCAGCAGAGTGGAGAAGAAGACCGTGATGCTGCCAGGCGGCGCTGACCGGCCTGCCTGCCGACAGGGCTCCGTGAACCTAGGTTTTCTCCAGACAGAAGGCGGAGAGAAAGCCGGCTGGAGAAGTTCAGGGAAGGACTCCGTCGGTGTCCCTTGGGGACAGGCTCGGGTGTGGCAGGACCTCGGTGTGACGCAGCCCGTCTCTCAGGGTCCGTCACTGCCATTCATTCTTGTGGCACGTCAAATAGGTCGGCTACTGGTGGCGCGTCTGTGGAACGTGTTTTTGTGAACGAAGTTCTGCGGGCCATGGCTGTGCCACTGGCTTCTGTCTGTCTGACGGCCGGACAGATGTCCCGGAGCCACGCTCTGGAGTGCTGACCGCCTGCCTCTTCACGAAGCTTGTCATCTGCAGCCCTGACAGCGGGGGCACAGCTGCTGGGTCCCCTCCGTGCACCAGCTCCAAGAGCTTCCGCGGGCGGCCGAGGCTCTGGAGGTGAACCGGGTTCTAGAAGTGATAAAGTGCCTTCTGCCAGGGTCCCACAGGGGGTCGTGAGGGCTGGAGACGGTGACACGGCACTGCCACAGCAGGGTGCTCACTGTGCCCTCGGAATGCGGCCAAGTCAGGGGGTATGCTCCCTCCAATTCCGTGGGCCCATGAAAGGGGGCGCATCTCACACTGCACATCTGCAAAGCCGTGGGTGCCTGTGCGAGCTCTCCAGTTCTCGGGGGAGGCGAACCACACTGACCTGTGGCAGAATTATTGCGGCTGTTTTTCCCTTTATGTCTTCCACGTATCTCCCTTATCCCTGGCCGCGTTTCTCGGTCTGAGCCATCATGCCCGGCCGGGAGCCCAGGCACTAGAGTTAGCATGCTGGGCTGGCTCAGGACGGAGCCCCTCTCTGTAGTCAGCAGGGCTCAGAGGGAGACTGGGGCACAGGAACGGGGCCCCCTGGCTGACTGACACAGGGGAGACCAACGTGGGTTGGACAGGGATCTGGGGGCCCTGGGGAGCCCTGGGGTTGTCTGTGTCCACCTCCCTCCTGCCCCACCCTCCCCTCTGACTTTCTGCAAGGCGGGCCTGGCAGCCTTCCGTGGTGTCCGAGCTGGAATACTTGGGCCTGGCCTGCAGCTCCTTCTGCAGCAGCTGTCTTATTTCTGAGGCTTACATGGAGACGCCGTCAACCCTCCGTGAGTCTTCCCTGGACCTGCAGAGAACCTCCGTCCACGGGGGGCGGGGCAGCTGCTCCTCAGGGACCCCCCTCTAGGACGTGGTGCCTCCCAGGGCCACTGTTTCCGTTTTAAGCCTCGATCACATGTGACATCCAATTACAGTCGAAACTGGTTACAAACGCAATGTTACAATAATTAACAGGCCAAACTGTCACTAACAAACCCAGTTAAGTAATGCACGTTTCACCTTGTCCCAAGGGACAGCGACGTCTGAAGGGCAGTGGGGGCTGTTCTGTCAGTTCTCATGTTTCTGGTGACGGCTGATTCTCCCCGTGGGGAAGGCAAACATAGCCTTCCTCTCATGAATGCAGCACTTGTGTTTGAGAAGGAGGAAGCTTTTATTATTTCCTAGCTTTACTGAGCTACAATTGACCGATGAAAATTGTTTCTATTTAAGGTACACCTTGCTGTTTTGAAATTCATATACCTGTAAAGTGACCTCCGAAAGGGGGTCAGTAACCGCGTCCCGCACCTCGAGCAGGGCCCATCCTTCCCTGTGTAGGCTGGGTGGGGCGGACGCTCCAGACCCACTGCCTGCGCGGTGGACAGCCAGGGCACAATGCAGTGTCGTTACCTGGAGTTGCCATGCCGTACAGCACACCTCCACAAGGCGTCCAACTGGCGTAACCGAAACACTGCCCCCCACCTCCCTCCCCACTCGCCCCCCAACACTGGTCTACTGTCTAGTCCTGAGTCTGACCGTTTCAGAGTTCCCGCCTGCGATCACACAGTGACTGGAACGAGTCCCTTTCACTGCCCCAGGGTTGGGCCTGCTCATCGCCCTCAAAAACAGAACTATCCATTTGTCTGTCTGTCTGTCTACCTACCTAACACCTATCTGTACATTAACTCCACCTAATTTGGGGACTTGTGGGAAATAGAAAATCTCAACTCTGGATTCTGTTACATGGTCAGAGAGCAGATATTACCCTAAAGAAAGGTCCTTCAGCGCAGTGGAATGTTTCCTGATCCATGTTAAAATAACACTTCCAGGAAATATCATTAAACCACCCAGAATGGACGTGCATCAGAGAGCGAAGGGAAGGGGCACCTGCTCTCTGCCAGGGCTCTCGGGCAGCGCTGTGGGGCACAGCTGGTCAGGAGGGTTGAGGGAGCAGGGGTGAGTGGGGGCGGCACTCTGCTCTCCACCCTGCGCGGGTGCCCAGTCACACCCACACCCTCCAAATGCAGGGCTGACTCTCGGGGCAAAGCTGGACGTCCATTACAGTAGTTCTGAATGGCCACCCTGCGCGCCCCCTCCCTCAGATACAAACGGTCCAGACACCAGAGTCGAGGGCCGTTCAGATTTCGTGGTTAGGAAAGGTCATTAGCATCTGCATGGTGACATTTCCTTATGCATCTGGGGTGGCAGGTGATTAGTGTCTAGAGAACAACAGAGGGACTGAACTAGAAATGTCAAGTGCAGGGAAAGGTCAATGACCAAACCCCCCGGGACCCCCGGGCCTGAAGGACGAGGCGTTCAGGACTCACGCCCCCCACTGCCGGGGACGCAGACCACTCCCCACTCACACACACTTGCACCGAGTGGCACAGAGTGAACGGTGCCTCACACGTTCGTCCGTTTCTTCCCGGCTTAACACAGTAACGAAAATGACCCACGAAGACAAAACACCAAATACTCCATTTCCGTCAAAGAGATTACAAACATGCACACGTCACACTCCAGGGCAGCACGTCAGGAAAGGGGTTCACAGTGCTTTCCCAGGGGAGATCTCACTGAGCTTTCAGGGGCGACGCTGTGGCTGAGGATGACGAGCATCTGCTCTGTTACATTTTGTCACCTGCGTTTCTGCCGTGCCTTGCTGCTTGAGTCCTCACGTTGCCACGCCTGTCGCTGGGTGGCGCAGCAAAGACTGGACCCACCAACTTTAGGAGCCGGATCAGACTGGGGAGGAGCAGAGAGACTCCTCCACGATGTCGTTGTTTGCATTCTTGGGAGATTAGAGCTTAAACTGTGTTACAAGCTCAACCATTGGTTCCTGCATTAATCAAAGCAATCTAGCGACAGTAACAGACCCACCGGTAACATCAGCCCACGCAGGAAAGTGCGCTTTAGGTCCGGGTGGTTGGGGGGTGGGAGGGGCCTACTTCTGCTGTCCCCAGGGTCAAGGCTCCTTCCACCCCAGATGGTGCCACCCCCCAGACTCTTCCGGGACGGGGGTTGGCTCCCTTGCCTTTGGCGGACAGCAGAGGATGGAGAGCAGCAGGAAGACCGTGCGGTAGGGGTTAGGGCGACGCTGTGGCTGAGGATGACGAGCATCTGCTCTGTTACATTTTGTCACCTGCGTTTCTGCCGTGCCTTGCTGCTTGAGTCCTCACGTTGCCACGCCTGTCGCCGGGTGGCACAGCAAAGACTGGACCCACCAACTTTAGGACCCGGATCAGACTGGGGAGGAGCAGAGAGACTCCTCCACGATGTCGTTGTTTGCATTCTTGGGAGATTAGAGCTTAAACTGTGTTACAAGCTCAACCATTGGTTCCTGCATTAATCAAAGCAATCTAGCGACAGTAACAGACCCACCGGTAACATCAGCCCACGCAGGGTTAGGGGCCCACCCAGAGTGCCCCCCCACCGGGACTGTGCACGAGTTTCATTGCCCAGGGCTGCAGAGTGCTTGACCTACCGTGTAGAGGCCGGGACTGCAGTCTCACCACGGGTTGGAGAGGAAGGAAAGCGGCATAGAGACGAGAGTAAGCGCACACTCGCTCTGCGTTTTAACGGATCTCTTCACTGCGGACGCAGCTTCCCAACTAGCCCCCTCCCCAAAAGCTCTGTTCTCTGACCTGGCAGACACAGGCGTGTGGGCCGGTGACTGGGGATTGGCCAGCAAGGCGCTGTAGCGTGAGGCTGGGCCGGGAACCGCGCTAGGACCAAGCCAGGACGCGGGGCGCCCTGCTGTGGGGGTGGGGGGCGAGTGTGGGTGCGTTTCTTGGGTCGGTGTGGCAGTGGTGGCTTCCCAATTGTCCTAGCCGGCGAGGTTCCTCTCTATTTCAAGGTCACGCCCATTCCCATGGCCCCGCCCACATTACAGCCCCGCCCACAGCCTGGCCCCGCCCACACCATGCTCCACCCAGAGTCGGCACAATGTATAATAATAAAGATTTTGAGTTAGTTACAAAATACTTTAAATCCAGGTGTCATGCAATAAGTGAGGGTGTAGGGTTCCGTGAAAATCACGGCAACGGTCCGCTCGGACAAGAACCCGAATGGAGTGGCCAGTACTCCCCGCTTACAGTGATTTCCCACGCGCTCCCTGCGCCGCCCTCACTCACCCGCGGTTGCCTCTGCTCTTCTGACTGCGCGAGCCCTGACACGGACTGACGGTGACTAACTGGTAATTCAGGGTTTCCCACACGAGCAATTTGAGAATCATTCTTGGGTATCGACTTTTCTTTTTGCCTTTTAAAAAGAGTCTTCACGTCCCTCAAATTTGGGAAGTAGGAACCTCATTTCTCTCCTTTCCGTATGGGCACTTCTGAACGGGGGCCCATTCTCAATGCAGAAATGGCTGAGCTGTTTGATGTTTCCCTGAAAGAAGTTTGGCTGGAGTCCAGGCTCACAACACCTCTTTCCTTTGTTTCTGGTCTGGCGAGATGGAAAAAAAGCCATCCGGGGCCGATGTCTAATGAATAGGTAATCATTAGTGTTAAGGTTGTAAATATCCACCATCCCAGATTCAATATGAGACCTCTATTAAGGGTTCTCTTGAAGCATGAAATCTAATTCATTATTGTTTTTAGAAATTATTTCCCTAGGGTATCGGCCCAGAACAGGCTTCTTTATCAGAACCTACTGCTTTGTAGCATCCACAATCCAATTAAAATTCCTTTTCTCATACGAATGACATTTTGAGGGTGTTTTCTCTGTTTCAGATACATCGGTGTCAGCATTGACAGTGCATTTTATTGAAAGGGTGGTGACCTCCTGGGCAGAGGAGTAAGGTTTCCATGGAAATGTTCAGGCTGCCCTTTAACCTACCCTCCCCCGGCCCGTGGGAGGCTGGTTTCTGAGATTTAGCTAAAACCTAAGTTCCAGCTCACAGTCATTGCCCCTCTCTCCCTCCTCCCATCCTTCCCTCCCTTCCCTCTCCCCTTTTCCCTTCAAACCTTTCTTCCACTTTTTCTTCTGTTTTCTAAGAACTACCGTAGCTTGCAATGAGTTATAAATGGTCCCTACTCTGCAGAACAATAAATTATGTTTCTTTCTTTTGCATGTGAAAATAAAATTGCATTAGGCATAGGAAATAAAAACCACATTTGCTGGCTCACACACTTCACTTCATGCCTATTTTCCATTTGCCAGTTTTTCCATAACAACTGTGGCCCTGCGTGCATTCTGTGCTGAGTCCGCCGGGCTCCACGTCCAGGCGGTGGGTGTGGGGGCCTGGCCCCTGCATTCAGGCCAACTCCACACTGCGTTCAGTGGTGGCCGGCAAGGAGCAGGGAAGAAAACCATCAACTCTCACATTTTTACTGAAAGCAGATTCACTGAGTATTGAACATTTTTATCTGAAAAACCTTAATATTGGGTAGACAACATTATAATGGGTTGCAAAATACAAGCTTTTAATTTACTTTCTGCCCCCTGTGATTACTGCCAATTAATTTCTTTATTATTCCATTAGGACACAGTCTTAGTTTTAGTGCTTCCCAATTGCCAATAGAACACGTAAAAATTCAGCCCTGAAGGTTTATGATGGCAAAATCATTTTTTTCCTGATAGGTATGGTTTGTATATCAAACTTTTATAAAAAAGGACAACAGGGACGTAAAAGCATATTAGCTTATTTTTTTCCCTCGCTTAGGCTCAGTGTGCAATTACGGGTGCCCTTCGATGCCCTGACCCCCCGGAACCCATTCCACGTGAGGCAGCTGCGTGACTTCACTCCCTGAGGTCCTCGGTGGCAGAGGCAAAGGTCAAAAGTATTCATAATGTATTCATAATGTACACTTTCCATTCCAGACATGTATTTCTTGAATGGATTTTGTGCCACGCAATGATAACTCGACATAATCCCTTGGTCTGGATGTGCTAACCCTGCCCCATGATTAATGAGCTTGTAAAAAGTCAGTAATCGTTTCACTTTCCCTGCATCTCGCGCCCAGCAGGGAAATAAGAGAGTGGTTTTGATAGGTAGTTCACCTGGTGAAGGAAAGAATCATCAGCTTGTAAATTAGGATAATTACTGTGTATCCTGGCTCTTCTACCTTTCCCCTCTTTGTTGTCATTCCCGTCCTATCTATCGGCTGTCACTAACTACAGGGGAAATGGTGGGTTCTTCACAAGGTAGACAAATGTTATGACTTGCAGGATTCACATTAAATGATGAGAGAATTATATACTTTTTATGGAAAATAGAAGCAATATATTATTGGGAGTATCTTTCTGCCCACCCACTCTCACCCTCCTCCCCTCTCTCTGATCCCCCCTTCTGCTCTTTCTTCCTGCACACGCACCACCTCAGTGCTTTTTATGAACAGAGAAAGAGAAAAAATATACATGATCAGAGGCAAAAATATCCAATTAGCTGTAGCTAATGCATTTGTGTGCATTAGAAGCCAGCCATTATGTGACTTTGTATGCACTCCTTGGAATGTTCAGTCTCGCTTTGTTTCACTGTGTTACTTTGTCCTTTCCCTGAAGCTTCTCTTCCCTTTTCAATGCACCGAGTAGCCAACCCTTAGTGCTGCCGTGACCGAACACCCCTCCGCATGAGAAGGGAGTGAGGAAAAGCTTCCACACACGGAAGAGACAATTTCATCTGCGCGGAGGACTGGGGACAGGGACAGGGTCCCCCAAATGCAGAAGCCAGAGTGAGCAGCGCCGAGCTGCCAGCCTCCTGGGCACCTGAGCGCATCGTCCCACTGGACAGCAAACTGCTGCTTGTGTGGGCTCTTCTCTTCGTAACGACACCGCAAATGATTTTATTAATGGGCTACGGAAGACTCCTAAAACCATTACAGGACCTGAAAACCGTCACAGACAATCAGTAGACGTATTTCCCTTCGTACACGTAGATTCTCGCCCTTTGGCTCCATTATTTTTGTTTTTTGGGGGGCTTTTATTGGTACTACTCAAAATACTTTTATTTTTAAGTTACAGTTGATATTCAATATTATATTAAGAGTCTCATGAAAGAGTTGCCAGCTCTGTTCACTTTTCTAGGTTTTCAAAGCAGTGAGAAATGATACGGAAAACTAGGTTGTATTTTGTAATTTGCAGCGGCAGCGGAGGGTGGGGGAGGGGAACTATCTCTGGCACCTTCAGTTGCCCAACGTTGCTCTCTGCCGCTGATTGTCAAGTACCCGATGCGCCCTCACGGGAAGTCTGATTCTGCAGCGAGCCTGCACCCAGAACTGAGTTCTGAGACCACACCAGCCCCTCAGGTCACACTTCCACGGCCTTTTCTCTGGCCCCAGGGCAGCCTGCGGAACACCGAGGAAAGCCTGGGGTGACGGAGTCGAGAACCACGAATGGGGTCACCGCTCCTAGACATGGTGGTTTTGCGGCCTGGCCAGGACACTACAGTTGTTCCCTAAATTCCACCCGGAAAATGGAGTCGCAATCGTGGGCGAGTTCTGCTAGGCCCCCTCGGCGTTGTGTTCCTGACTCGCTGAGCAGGGCTGCCCCAGCGCGTCCGCTCTGCGCCTCTGCACCCCTGAGTCGCCCAACAAGTCCCACGGAGAAGCGGCAGCTCCTCCGGTTCAGCAGCGTGCGCCTCTGCATGGGACCCGGGGAGCCAAGGGAGCAGAACCGATGTCCAGATGTCAGAGTGAGGCTGGGACCAGCCAGGTGCGCGTGGCTGATAAACGTAGACGGTTCTATGACACCCCAAAGATCCACAGGCTCTTTGAGCAACCGAACTTTATTTCAACCATTTTCATGGGTATCCTTCCAAAATGTGCTCTGCTTCCTTGCTCTTGAAGAGGAATGTGAGGGTTTACGGCCACGTGGTTGGGTGCAGGTGTGTGTGCCGCTCACTGCGTCACTCACTGACTGTTCGGTGGGGTCCCCATGTTGGATGCAGGGACGGTCCCTGCTGTCAGCCTTGTCCTCCGCCACCCCTGTGCCTCATTTCTTTCTCGTGAAACACAGTGAATGCAGGTGGGCGGGGGCAGTTCACGGGCCCTTTTACCAACCCCTGTAGTCATGTCGTCATGGGGGATTTCCACCTTGATTGACGGCAGAGACATGACAAGATGACAGTTCCCATTCTTGGGAGCTTATCTTCCTGTGTTTCTGTCTAATCCAATCATAAGGGTTTATTCTGTCCAGTGTCATTTTTCAGTTTCAGAAATCTCCTTAAGGCACCAGTAGACTGAAGATGCTCACAGTCCTGTGACCTCAGAAGTTGTTTGTGCATGAAAATGTGCACGAAGCATCTTGAGCTGTTTCATTTGACAATGAGCTTTACTAGCAGTGGCCACTGCCGAGGCCGCCCCTTGAAACCTGTCACCACTTGTCTGGTGGTGGGAGAAGTTCGCTCCCCACACGGCAAATGGCAGATCACCCCTGGGGCTGTCTGTCCGTGGTTTTAGTGTCTGCTCATGAATAACTGTTTTATAAACCATTTTTATTAAAGAAAGTGAATTTGAATTAGGTTATGGATTATGTTTTCCTTCTGCTTGTTTTTTAATTCTTTGAGAATGAAGGGGACGCAGGGGACAGGTGTTTGGGAGGGGCTTCCCGCCTCTCTCTGAGCCGCTCTCTTTCGAGGGCTGGCAGTCTGCAGGCCCGACAAAGGCCCGGTCAGGCGGGAAGAACCACACAGGGCCTGGGAGAGTTTGCTGGACAGCGGGCAGGAAGAGGGGGCTTGGGCGTCACAGTGGGTGATGGCCGAGCTTCAGGGGCTGAGGGGCCTGGAACCCTCACAGCCCGAGAGACTGTCAATGGGCTCTGGGAGCGTTATGGGGGGAGCGAGGGGTGTGCTCAGGCGGGAGGGAAGAGGGGTCTTGCTGGCAGCTCAAGTGTGTCAGGTGGCCTTCAGAGTCTTTGCAATCGGCTCCCTGGCTCCATCTCTGCTCTGATTTGAGATGCTGACGCCTGGCCCACTGTGTAGCGGCACCGTGGATGCAATGCATGCTGGGAGGGAAGAGTGTGTGCGAAGACTGTCGGACCTGGGCCCTGACACTGGGGCTGCGTCTGGGTGTAGACTGAACCTGAGAAACGTGGCTCGAGGGAGAGAAAGGCACAGTTGTGCCCGCGGGTCTGAACTGGGGCCCGAGGAAACTCACACATTAAATACCAGGTCGACCCAGGCAGGCCATGCGAATCGCTCAGAGCCCTGATTTTTCGTAGCCGGGACAGACTGCACCAGTCTGTGATGTATTTCCTGAACACAGTTTTATTCCCATGGGAGGAAGAGACAGGCCAGACCTTCGAATACAGCACAGTGGCAGATGTAGCCATGGAGGGCCTGGGAGCTCGAGGAGAAGGCTGCCTGTTTAGCCTTCCCCCGGGCGGAAGGCCCCTTGGCTGTGCGCAAAGTTGCATGAAGGTGCTTTCTTTCTGTAACAGAAACAGACTGAAAGAGGGACGTGGGGTGGAGCTGCTCGCCCGGAGCCGGGCACATGCTGGGAGACGTGGTGGGGGAGGCTGCATGCAGCGTGGGGGAATCTCAGCGCCAGCCGGGCTGTGCCCGGCGCCTTCTGTCTCAGTGCCCTCCGTCTTCTGTCTCAGTGCCCTCCGTCTGGGGACCGGAACATGCACTGCTGGGCACAGGAAGGAGCACGTGCCTCTGAGCTCTCCCAGCTGCTCAAGTTCATGAAGCAGCAGGACACCCACCCTCGCGCAGTAAAACCATGGCCAGTATTAGAACCACCACCGCCGCCGCCACCAAACCTAAGTCTGGGACGAAGCGAGCATGCGCAGCTGTCCTCGAACCCCACAAGCACCCATCGCCGGTGGAGGTCAGCGCCCGCCCTGCCCCGCAGTTTCACCCCATCCCTCCGCCGTAAAACAGCACAGCTCTGTCTTCTGAATGTGTTATCTGGAATCGAACCAGCAGACAAAAACAGCCTCGAGTCGAAGAAACACCAAATCGCCTCCTTTCTGCTTATAGAAAAATCAATTTATCTTTAAGTTAAACTCGATTTTGTTCTGTTACATTGCAGAGCACATTTCTGAGTGTTTGTTTAGGGTCCTGAGGCAGCAGGTGCAATGCAAACACTCGGCCAGTCCTCGATGGCCCAACCGCAACGCAGGGATGCCGGGCCGTGCACGGGTGCGATTCTCAGGAGCTGAATAGCACTGCCGCACGGGGCTGCCAGGGGCCCCAGCGTCAGGAGGAGGGTGGTCAGCACAGCGTCCCTGGCGGTCGTTCCCCCTCCCCCGAGTCCCTAAGTGACAGCTGCGGTCCCCACGGAGCCCAGACTGAGTGCAAGCTGGACAGACAGACGCCCACGGTCTTCGACTGATGACCTCCCTCGCGTCCTGGCAGAGACTCTGCACCTTAGAGCGGGTTATGCAGGCACCTCCATCCTTGCCGTGGGGTTCCGATCAGGAGTCCACATCGCAAACACTTCCCGCCACCTGGGCCGCCCGCCCCCCCGGGGCTCATACCTCAGGGGGGGAGAGCTGTGAGAATTAGGACCCAGGGCCCAGGAGGAAAGAGTTTTGACACAGCAGCATAACATGGAGCATTCTGAAGTAAAGGTTTCCAAGACAATGGTGGAGAAAAGACACAGAGAAATTCTGCAAGAAGCGTCCTTCAGTGCAAGGTTCTTATTTCTGTGCTGGCTGACACCTCTTGCTGCATCCTGGAGATTAGTCTCATTATAACTCACATGAACTAATTGATTCATTCTTGCGTTCTCTTTTGAAAAACCTGTTTTGTGCTAACGCATTCCAGGTGCTGGGTTCGCAGCGGTGAATAAGGTCTCAAGGTGCCGGCCCTCGGGGAAGTTTACTCTCCCTGTGTGGGGACCTTGATGAACACGTAAACCGAGCACATCACTTCAGATGCTGAAAAGGGTTACTTTTTTTCATTGTTAATTTTTTGTTTTCTTTTTTATTTTAATTGTTGTTCAAATACAGTTTTCTGCCTTTTACTCCCATCCCAGCCTACCCCCCAGCCCTCCCCACCTCCCTCCCATTTCCACCCACCACTTGTTTTTGTCCCTGTGTCCGTTATACTTGTTCCTGCAAACCCTTCTCCTTTTCCCCTGAAATTCCTTCCCCTCTCCCCTCTGGTCACTGTCAGCCTGTTCTCTATTTCAGTGTCTTTGGTTATATTTTGCTTGTTTGTTTGTTTTGTTGATTAGGTTCCTGTTAAAGGTGAGAAAATACAGTATTTGTCTTTTAATGCCTGGCTTATTTCACTTAGCATAATGCTTTCCAGCTCCATCCATGCTGTTGCAAAGGGTAGGAGCTCCTTTTTTCTTTCTGCTGCATAGAATTCCATTGTGTAAATGTACCATAGTTTTTTGATCCATTCATTTGCTGATGGGCACCTAGGTTGCTTCCAGCACTGAGCTATTGTAAAATGTGCTGCTATGAACATTGGGATGCATGGGTTCTTTTGGATGGGTGTTTCAGGGTTCTTAGGATATAATCCCAGCAGTGGAATTACTGGGTCAAAAGGCAATTCAATTTTTAGTTTTCTGAGGAAATTCTATACTGTTTTCATAGTGGTTGTACCAGTCTGCAATCCCACCAACAGTGTACTAGGGTCCCTTTTTCTCCACATCCTCTCCAACACTTGTTTATTGCTTTGTTTGTGATGGCCATTCTGACTGGTGTGAAGTGGTATCTCATTGTGGTTTTAATTTGCATCTCTCTGATAGCTAGCGATACTGAGCATCTTTTCATGTGTCTCTGGATCCTCTGTATGTCCTCCTTGGACAAGTGTCTGTTCAAGTCCTTTGCCCATTTTTTAATTGGATTGCTTGTCTTCTGAGAGTGCATTCATGTGAGTCCTTTATATATTTTGGAGATTAAACCCTTGTCTGAGGTATCATTGGCAAATATGTTTTCCCATATGGTTGGTTCTCTTTTGAAAAGGGTTATTACAAATACAAACTGGGGACAGGAGCTGCAGGTTAGAGCAGAGTCGCAGGAAGGGCTTCCTGAGCCCTAGCCCCTGAGCGCTGAGGTGCGGTCAGCGTGGGAAGGCCTCGAGGAAGGGCCCTGAGCAGACGTGGTGACCCCAAGTGAGCCCTGGGATCCTCACCAGGCAGGCTCATGGGTCACGGGCCCATGCAGTGAGACAGGTGTTCCTTTCACCCCCAATTTGGATGAGGAAACTGAGGGATAAACACACACTTCTCTCAGGCTCACATGAGACGTTCACCTGGATGGACTATATTCTGGGCCACAGAGTGCACGTGAACAAATGCAGAAGGAGGGACGGAAGTCATGCGATACTGTCCCCATCCACAATGGAGGTAAACCAGGAACACTAACAGAAAGGTGACTGGAAAATCCCAGAGTGTGCAGAGATTAAACAGCATGCTTCTAAATAATACACAGGTCAAAGAAAAAACTGCAAGAACAATTTAAAAAGTATTTTTAACTAAATGAAAACACATTTGTCAAAATTCGAGGTGCAGCAAATGCAGCCCCTAGAGGAAAAGTTATAGCATTAATTTATATATAAACACACATAAATTTTATATATGTGTTTACATGTTTATATGTTCATATATAATTATATATATGAATAGATTATATATTTATATAAATATATGAATAACTATATGTTATATATAGTTCATATAAATATAAATATTTATATATAAATATTCAAACATAAGTAAATATATATGTTATACAAATATATAATATATTTACATATGTTTTATATATAAATATATGTTTATATACAATATAAAAATATTATATATAAATATATATATAAGTCTCTACCTTAGGAAACTTGAAAAAGTAAATTAAATCCAAAGTGAGAAGGAGAAATAAGAATTGGAGCAGAAATCAATGAAATCAAAACAGGAAATCAGTAAAGAAAATCATTGGAACCAAAACCTGGTTCTTCAAAAAAGTCTATAAAATCAATGAACTTCTAGCCAAGTGGAAAAAAAGACAGTACACAAATCACTATATCAGAAATGAATAGGAGAACGTCATCACGGATCCCACAGGGATGAAAAGAATAATAATGGAAGACTACGAAAACTCTATGCGGACAAATTTGATAACCCAGACAAAATGAACCAATTCCTGGAAATACACACTTTGCCAAAACTCAAACAAGAAGGCATAGACCACCTGAATAGGCTTATATCTGTTAAAGAAATTGAGTCAAAATTGATAACTTTTCAACAGAAAGCTGCAGGACCAGAAGCCACACGAGTGGATAAAGAGACGGTGGTACATCCAGACAAAGGCGTGTTATATTATTTGGCTCAAAAGAGAAATGAAAACACGTGGAGGAACCTCATGTGATGTCATGAAGTAAAAACAGCCCATCTGAAAAGGCTGCACCCCGTGGGGCTCCATCTCCATGGCGCCCTGGAAAAGGCAGAGTGGGGCAGACAGTGAAGAGAACTGTGGGCAGGACGAACGGACGCCCAGGGCACTGAGACTGCTCTGCGAGAGCCACTTGGAGGGCACCTGCCTTAGCTCACCTGTGCAAACCCGCAGACTGCACCAAAGCCGGCGGGGGGGCCCTACTGCAAACGGTGGACCAGGAGCCCGAACGGTGTGTCGTGTGGGTTCATCAACAGTAAACACTCAACAGCGGGCGGGATGTCTGTCACGGGGGAGGCTGTGCGAGTGAGGGGCAGGAGGCGTATGGGACCTCGCTGTGCCTTCCCCTCTATTTGGCTGTGAACCCAAAATGGCTCTGAAAAGATAAAGTCTTGGTAAAGATAAAAGAAACTGCAGTGTGGAGAGGTTAGTAACATCCTAATACATGAGTGAAGGAGGAATTCAATTGAGACCGTGTCATCTTTCCAGAATCCGGAGCTCAATTCCACCCCACCTGTACCGACCCCTCTCTCCCCTAACCCGTGGGAAGCTTTCCACCTGAGTCTTCCATTATTCCCATGGTGCACTCTGGCCGAGCAGAACCCTCCCTGGCCCTGCCTGGACAGGAGAAAACTGGACACCACCTCCTAGCCGCCCATTAGCCAGCACTTGAGAGCTGTGCGACAAAGACGTCTTGAGTGGATTAAGGGAAAGTGGGGTTGAGTGAGCGGGAGGAGGGCAGCTAATGACTTGGGAAAAGCGCTCTGAACAATTAGCAGTGACCGAGGACATTAACGGGCATCATAAACGCCGCAGCTGACAGTTTGATGGGAAAGTCACCGGCCAGGGCCACTTCCTGCCCAGTGTGGGGTCAGCGTGGGTGGGGGAGGTTTGTGACCGGTGACTCCTTCACTCCCTCCCCCGCCCCCCCGCCACCTCCACGGAGGCAGTCTTCCTGGGGCCCGCAGGAAATGTGGGGCGCGCTCTGCTCACCAGCCGAGCCAGCCCCTTGTCTCTCGGGGTGGAAACCGGTGTGCTCAGCCATGGTTTCCAGCACCGTCCTCCGGGGGGGAAGGGGCAGGTGTCTGCTGCCCGCAGCGCAGCCTGGCGTTCCTCGATACTGCCGTCCTCAGCTCTCTGCAGCACGCCTGCAAGCTTGGGGCTTTGTGCTGTCTGTGCTTCCGCTGGTTCCTTTGTGTACTTCCGCCCATCGATCTCCGGCTGTCTCCGGGGAGGGCTGGCCTTCCTGGAGCCACAAGTATAGACTACAGAGGACTCTTCCTTAACAATTCTTGGTTTCTTATAAAGTTAATTATCCATATGCTTTGTCACCATTTTCATTTATTTCCTGGTAATTACATTTTTGAGTGTGCTACCAAGTGGGAATGAATCCATCCAGAAGGTCTGCTAACAGCCTCGACCCTTGTTTCCGGGACAGGGCCAGTCCCAGTCCTGTACCGGGACCATGGCAGTGAGTGACGAGCATGAAAGGCACACCCAGGCTTGTGTCAGAAATTACATGACCAAGAATAAGTGCTCTGTCTTAGGCATCGGTTCCTGGGTCCCTGAGGCTGGGTCTCTGCAGGGTGGACAGGCCAGCTTCAGGCAGAATGGAGCTCGGAGTCGGGGCTGCGGGCGGGGTGCTGAGGTGGGGAAGGGAGGGACATGCACAGCAGGGCTCCTGTCTGGTGCCAGCGCTGCTCTGAGGCACGAGCAGAAAGTGAGCTGCCTTACATGGGCCGCCCGTCTTTCCTTCGCCTCATACCACAGAGCAGCATGGAGCCTTGGAGACGCCGGAATGTTTTCTCCTGAGGGGTGTGAGCTGGAACTGCCGGGCGCCACACGGAGAGGACTCTGAGCAAGTGCCCTGGCCTCTCCGGCCCTTTCCTGGGTGTCCGTGTTTCACTGTGTGTGTTCTGTTCCCCATCTGCAAACCGGACACAACGTCAGTCTTGCAGCAAGTTGTAACTCCTGGAAGGACACTTGGTTATAGCACTTCTGGGCTGCAGTGGGTACCCAGAATGAGAGCTAGTGTCGTTCCATTTTTAAAGACAACCAGTTGTCTTGCTTAGTATCTTTAGTAAAGATACTTTAGTATGTGAGCTCTTTGAGTCTGCAGCACGAGTGGGTGAGAGGTAATTGCAGTAGCGTCATTTCCCACAAATCTTGTTCCCTCTGTGCTGCCACCCCTGCTGTTCCCGACCCCTGGGGACCCATCCCTGGCCCTGGCCTTCGGAGCCCTGCGCGTGCTCCTCTACCCCACGGCGCCCCCACTGGAGGCTCCATCTGCACTCGGAGGCTTTCTGCCCTCTGCGCTCCGGGTTAAGCTTGTTCCCACTTGTTTAGAGCAGCTTCTTTCCCTTGAATCTTAGCTTCTCTGCCCCGTCCTGGCTCGTAAACACCTGGAAAATATGGGCGTGACTCGTCCCGCGGTTTATGAGCATGTGACATCACAAATTCCTGGGAAATGGATGTGCATGTGAACAACCGGGGGTGGGTGAGTTCAGAGTGAGCAGATGGAGGCCCCGAGTCACAGGGGGCGTCGTTCATCGGGGGGCTGAGCAGCAGCGGATGTCAAAGCCCCTGACACTCACTGTCTTATGAGCTGCAGCTGTGGAGGGCATGGGTACTCCACACCTTCAAACGGGTGTTCTGAGTTCGAAAACTGCCAACTCGGATTCCAGAGTGGTATCTGCTCATCATGCCGTGCGTGTGCGTTAGGGTGCTGGGATTCGAAAGCAGGAGTCACCTGTTTGGAGCCTGTATTTCCCCACAGAGTGGGCTCGCGTTGGGGCCTCCGTGATACCGACAAGTTGCCATGCGCTGTTTGCTCACAGCTTCTGGTTTCCTAGGTCTGCCGGTTCCGTCACTCTTTCCCCCACTCATTCATTCGTGGCATGTCTTCGCTGGTTGGGCCCTCTACAGATTTCCATAAAGAATGTTTCACTGGGACCTGGGGTCCGTGCTACGAAGGAAGAAACAAAACCCAGAAAGCCAGGGCTTTTAAGCAGCACATTTTGCAACAGGTGGATCTGACCTGGTCTCTGAGTGTCGACCCCTGACCCGTCTCCCGAGTCAGGCTGGAGGTGTCAACAATGGGTGGGGCCGGTGTTGGAACCACGTCCCATCTGCGCTTTGCACACAGAAGCCGTTTCAAGCTCCATCGGTGTGCTCGCCATCTTTGCCTGGCGGTGCGCACCTATTCCCGCTAAAGGCCTTGGTTTCCGGGAGCCGCTGGCTTCCGCACTGTGTGCGCGAGGCGGCTAGGGCTCTCCTGCTGCTGGGAGGGCCTCAAAGCCATGGAAAAGGACGGACCCCCTGGCATTTTCACTCCAGGCACGGCGCTGGGCCAACGAAAGGCAGGTGTTCCCAGGTCTGACCTAGCGGTCGACCTGACATTTAGGACCTCTGTGGTGTGGTTATGGAGGACCCCCCGGAGAGGGCCAGGGCTCACGGTGTCCCTCCTGCCCCCATGGCCCCGAGCGCCTCCTTTAGTGCACTTATCCCGATGGAGAGGGGGTGCAGTGACATGGTGCAGAAGGAGAAAAAGCCTGTAGTTTCCAGGAGCTCTCAAGGTCGGGGAAGGTCTGAATTTGATTGACAGAGACAGAAAATGACCTTTTCTTAAAGAAGAAATTCTACTTTGAACAATCTCATAAAGGAGACACAAACAAAATTACTTTCAGTATTTCAGTGTAAATGGGCAGTGGCTTTTCAGCTCACTTATATTCCTCAGTAGACATCCTCTGCGAATGCGGAGAACCAAGGACCGAGGGTCCTGAGATAGACCTTGAAGCCAGATGCTCTCTTACAGTCCACATGCAGGTGTCTCTCTTTGTGACAGTGACTTCCCTGTGCCAGGCAGCGCCCCCGGGGTTCCAGGGCACCACCCACTCCTTCTCCACAGGCAGCCGCAATCCGGGCTGACACTGGGGGAGGGGTGGCTTCACTGTGGGGCAGGCAGCCCAGGAGATGCATGGGGCCCTCCCTTCAATACCCACAGTGGTGCTCGGGGGTGCAGGGCCCCCCCCTGGTCCTACTGCTGTGACAAGCTCCCACAAACTCAGGTGCTCAGCACTACACAAATGTCTTCCTGCATGACTTTTGACCCAGACGCCCCCTACCAGAATTGAGGTGCAGGTGGGCCACCTTCCTTGAAGCTCTGGGGACGAGTCAGCTTCAAAGGTCATCTGGATCATTTGGCAGAATTCAGTCCATGGAGGCTGTGAACTTGACAGCTGCCTTCTGGGGGTCTGTCCAGCTCTGGGGGCCTTGCCCAGTCCTTGGGGCATGGCCAGGCCCCCTTCCTCCAGCACCCCAAGTTTTAAAGATGGGGAAACTGAGGCTACAGGATGTTCATCTGCTCGAGGAAGAAGAGCTTGTGAATGGTAGCAGCAGGGGCGGTTGGGTCCCTCTGGCCTCCTCGCCTCCACGCTTGTTCCCTGCAGCCCCTGGGGTTTATTTAGGGCCATGTTACCCCCAAGCACAGGTCTGCCTTCTGTCCTGGCACCTCTGCCTTTCTGTGAAGCCACCAGCCACTGAGCGCTCGAGAGTGACGGGCAAGGGGGAGAAGGCAGCCGCGTGTTCTGGAATGTCAGCACAGCACTGCGTCCTGACCGCCGCTCCTCTCATCCTAATCCCTCTGTAGAATTGCTTTTCCAATTGGTGGTTACCACACCTGTCCACTGAAAATGCTTAATCCGGCTCGCCAGAGCTGACGTGAAATGAGCTCACACGTTACCCTTTGCAGCGGCGTCTGCCTCGTTGGCCTTTGCAGGCGGCCTGCCATCTCAGCGGCGGTAATCTTCGCAACAGAGGTGTCACGTTTCTGAGTGAGAACACGCCTTGGCCCCCTGAAGCCACCATGGGGACCAAGGTGCGCGCACTGTAGAACAAGGGCAGAGGCCACAGCAGGACCTCCTGGGTCCAAGCCCAGGTGCTGTTGCTCAGTGGAGGGTCTCTGAGCATGATCCCGAAGCTCTCTGCGCCCAACCGAGCACAGGGGTGGCGCGCACCCCCATTCTTCGGAGTCGCTGTAGGAGCGTCTGCAAGGGCGCCCGCCCCGGGGTGAGAGCCTCATGTCTGCTATTGCAGGCGGAGCGGGGTTGTTTTTAAAATATTACATTTCCGCCCAAACTCCACAGATTATTGCTTCACCTTCTGGTCGTGACTCAACACGGTGATTACATCTGCACCTGCACTCTGACATGTGAGGACTCGGGAAGACAAATGCAGGCTTCCTGAAGCCACAGGAGACATTCGCTCTAATAGAGGCCGAAACTGAGGCTTTCGTGAGTTCTTGTTTCTGCTGTGTGTGTGGGTTTGTTTTATTTCATCTTACTGCCTCTTGTTCTGAGCTGTCGCATCGCCTGCCTGTTGCTTAATCCTGTTTTCCGATTCGCAGTTTCTTCTCTGCTGTAAGTTTAGACACCAAACAACCACCTTGTGACTTTAATGTTGGAAATTTCTTGGAGGCTCAGGGGGCCCTTCGCTGGGCCCAGGGCTTGGCGGGCGCTGCCTGGGCAGGAGGTCTCTTCTGCGTGCGCTCGGACTCGGGTGGGTGTTTCTGCACCCAAGGTTCTCCCCCTGGCCCCGTGAGTCCCGGGAGCAGCAAGCCAACTATCAGCTGCGCTTGGTGACCCAGCCCCTGTCCTCGGCGTGAGGCCCTGCTGCCGCCACGAGGCCGGCGCTTCCCACGCCGATCTCCTGCACTCCCAGCCGCCTGCCACCACTTGGATGGGGCGTGGTGACACTCGCCAAGTCACAGCTTGTTCAGAGAGACCTCATTAACTTCCTGGATCCTGGGAAGGCACAACCGACTCCCTGACATCCCTGTGAATTAGCCGAGCAGTCTGCACCAGAGATCGGGACAGAATTGCGGAGGACTATTTATGGCTGGTGTTCAGGGCGGACTGAAATCTGTCCACTGCAGAGGCTCACGGACCAGAGGAGGTTGAAGGTCCCGGGTTTGGCGGTCTTATTAATGCCACCTAGCTGCAGACCCTCGGATGGACTCTGAATCAAGGTGAGGGCTCATCAGAAAAAAATTAGGGAGCAGTTTACCTCAATTATTTATGTTTTCAGTCCTAGAATTTTTGTCTTGTTTTTTCTAAGACATTTTGTTTTATAGAAGTACTCTGGTTCTGTATCGTCCAGCTTTTCAAGTCGGTTAATCACAGTTCTGCCACCTGTATCTGAACCATTGGCATACCCCCTGAGTTTGTTTCTCCCGGCCTTCTGCTTTCTCGTGCTCTAGCACACTGGCACTCTCTCGGGGGTCCTTATTCCTTTTTTCCCTAAATGCTGAACACTTACACAAAACAGCCCGAGCCTCTGGGTGATGTCCTGTTCTTCCGGGGACATTTTTATCTCAGCTCGGGCCTGCAGCTAGATTGCAGGCTGTTAACCTCAATCCAATCATAAATTGAGCTGATTTGAGGCTGCATTTTCATCTTTTAAAGGCTTGACTTCTGATTCACTCTTGGTCTTAAATCATAACCAGTTAGTACTCCCAATGGAGGAACTGTAGTTTTTCTGTAGAAAGGCCCAACTTTGGGGTAGATTCCAATATTAATTTTTGACCATTTTGGGCCAAAATCTGAGCTCCACCCCTCCTTAGCTTCTCACAGGAGCTTCTGGCTGGTCTCTCAGCAGCTCTGCTCCACGGAGGGCTGGCCAGCACTCCAAGGCTGACAGGGGTCCAGTGCTGGCTCATACCCAGCCTTTCCCTTCTCTGTGTGCTGGTGTCTCTCCCTCCCGCCTCCTTCCCTGTCTCTCTCTGTTGTATACACACACACACACACACACACACACACACAGAGTGGTCACCTGATTAGGACAAGGTTGGCAGTGCAACAGTGACGGGCTCCCGCTCAGTCCCCTTCCCCCAGCACACAGCCCTGCTTGTTGTGTCAGAGGCTGGTGGGCACTCACAGCCCCTCTTTGTCTGCATCACCCCCTGGAAGTGCCAGCACCGTGTACAGCAGGATCCTTGGTCTTACAAAGCCCACTCCCTGATACTTTCTAGTAAAGCTGAGATGGTTCCCCAGTTTGAAAATCTGGTTACATCTTAGTAAGCAAGACATTCTTTCTCCTGAGATCTTCGGGGGCACAACCGAGAAAACCTGAGAACTGGGGAACACTGCACCTCCAGGCCCCACCAGTGAGCGCAGTGGCCTGACGAATGCACGGGGGCGGAGCACCAGTGGCTCCCTCCTCATCGGTGGCGGGGAGTCTCTCTGTGCGTCAACAAGCCGGTGGCAACCTGCCAGCCGAGGCAGGGGTGGCTCACTCTCTGCCATTCACCAGCACCACCACAAAGCCTTGCTTGTCGTGCTCGGGAGGCTCTGGGGTCTGCTCAGCAGTTCCGTGGGGGCACTGGGAAATGTTCTCCGCCCAATGCCCACAGTGCTCATACCCCAGACCGCAGGGCGTGGCTGAGAAGTGACGGGGGTGGGGGGAGATCTTAGCTTGAATCTGTCTCAGAAGACACCTGAAACCCCGACTGCACTCGAGTCCGTGTGCTGCTGGAACGTGGG
Organism: Trachops cirrhosus; assembly: GCA_028533065.1. NCBI lineage: Eukaryota > Metazoa > Chordata > Mammalia > Chiroptera > Phyllostomidae > Trachops > Trachops cirrhosus. Next base: position 67,243,859 of record CM052546.1, read on the forward strand.
GAGGGACATCGCAGGGACGGGCCTAGGGGAACAGCACGGGCGGGGCAGCACGTGGCACACAGACGCTCAGAGAGCTGGCATTTCCCGGGTCCTTTCCACATTTCAGGACCAGGCAGGCAGAGAGTACGGCTGCGCCAACTGCACCTGCCACAGGCCGGCAGGGGGCGCTAACCCCCTTCCCTTCACCAGGTGAGCCGGGAGGTTGTCTTAAGAGACCCTTGCAGTGGAAGCAGCCAGGTTGCATGTCCATCCAGAGGTCGTTTACACCCTGCCCCAGAATGCTGCTCCTGTACAGAGGGGCGAGGGCTCTCCAGTCACCGCTGGGCCCCACACCCACCAGCAGCCCCTTGGCACCCACTTCCCATCCATCCTCCCTCCCGGGCGTCTCTCTGCCCAGAGAGTCTTCCATCACAGAGACAAATGAGCTTGTTAGCAAAGGGGATGGAAATGGAGCTACAAATGAGTGCAAATTACACTGTCGGCGCTAATTACAGCTCCACACGGCACAGGGCCCAGTGGTGGTGTGTCTTCGATTATCCCGTCCAGAGGGCTTTCCTGTCGGGGGCCCGCCCCCTGGCCACACCCACGGGGTGGCCCTGCTGCACGCAGGGTCGAGCCACTGTTGTCCACGCGCTGTGCGCCCCGGAACCCAACTCTGGCCCAGGGCTCTGCCGGGGGACCGGCTGCCGGGACAAGAAGCTCGACGTCGGAGGAAACGCGTGGTGGCGGTGGTCGCAGGGCTGCCCGCAGGACCGAAAGGGCAGCTACATGTCCGGGGGCGGCTGTGAGCGCAGCTGTTGGCCGGTCCTCCCAGGACGCCCGTGGCCTCGTGGTGAACCGTAACCGCCGGCCCTCACGGGCCTGGAAAACCCTGAGCTTTCAAAGTAACGTGAGTACCTGGTGCCGCTTACTGTTGAGGACACGCAAAAGGGTCACCCCATCGAGATCTGTATTGTAAATGGTGTGCCTGTGGGTCTAACTTCGGTGCTCAATCACTTCAAAAGAATGTGGATCTCAATCGATTCACACAACAATCACTGATTAAGTAGCAGTTAGGTCTCAGGTGCCCCGGGCGGCTTGGGGAACACCTCAGTGAACGGATCACTTGAGGGAGCCGTGTGACCTGCCTTCCAGTACACAGAGTAACGTAAAATCAACGGTCTTCACATGCACCCATTTTATCATAAACACAAATGTAAACAGCCCGGGAGGCCGGAACTGAGTCAATGACGAGTTCTAACTCACAGCAGCTTCGGACCCCAGCAAACGCCTCCCCCCAGGGCCCTGCGGGCCCCCGGGAGATGGGGGTCGATTGGTGCTGGTGGGATCTGCGCAGGTGTTGGAAATGACTCTGGGTTTAAAGAGTATTGTGCTGCGCTCAGACTGGTTTTTCCATGCGCACGTGAAAGATCTCCAGTGGCTGGAAATGACAGTCCCAGTTCTTTTGACTTCCTTGCAGTTCTTCTGGAGAGGTATCGGTTCGACATTTCCGCTGTTTGGTAAATCTCCTCTGGGTCTGTTCCTCTTCTCCTGCCCTGTCCGTGAGACCCCGGGGCCCACATCCAGCTGTCGGGGTGCGGAGCCGCGAGGGGAGTGCGGCCCACAGGCTGGCTGTGTGTTCAGGGCTGGACGGCAGGCAGCAGGCCCGAGGACCTACATGCCTTGTGCTGTCCCCCACTTGCCGGTTTTATGACTATATCAGTTCCCTAGGGCACAATAAGTAGGACAGCCTGGGTGTCTGCGGACAGCAGACATGTCCCTCCTGTCTCTGCCTCCACAGTCCCAGGGCCACCTTCTCCCCGGGGTCTTTGCAACATCTTCTGTCTGCATGTCTGCATCCCAGACCCCCACTGCCCCTCTTACAGGACAGCCATCTTGCTGGGTGAAGCCCCCCCCCACATCTCGCCTGAACTCCATCACACCTGCAGGGGCACTGATTCCCAGAGGTTCAGACTCACAGGCAGCAAGGGTGAGGAGCTCAACATAGCTTTCTGGGGGATGCAACTCAACCCACAAAAGTGACCACGAGCAAGACCCTGGTCTCTCGAGGCCTCAGATCCCATGCTGGTGGGGTGGAAACGATGGCGGGGAACCTCCGGGGCCGGGGTGCAGGCGCTGTCATTCCCTGAGATGGTCTTCGTGGCGGAAGGCACTGGGCGCTGTTAGGGTCTTCTGTCCTCCTCAGGCCTGCAAGGGGGGAGTTGGGGGAGGGGAGTGGGGTGAGCCAGAAAAACCACGCCACCGTTTTTAAGGCTGTACTGAAAATCTACAATGAAACAAGGATTTAAAAAGTGGGAAATCCCTTTTCTGACTTGGGAAATCTTCGCCTTCAGGTCTTTGAAGAAACTGAAGTGCTACAAATTTGAGCAGACTGTGAGAGAGAGCATCACATGCGAACAGTGTAAATCGTGTACTGTCGGCTGCTTCTCCTTCCTAAGCGATCTCACAAAGCCTCCACAACGCAGAACCTGTCTGCCCCAGAGCGGCGACACGGAGGAGATGCGGCTGGAGCCCAGGTCAACACGTGGGGATGGATGCTCTTCTGAGTCGGGTTCCCGGTTCTTCCCTCACTCTCTCCAAACACCCACAGGCCCTCGGTAACGACTTTTGCTCCGGGGGAAATCCCCTGATGAAGCGCCTGCCCCTCGCTGCAGCCCCTGGAGTCCGCCTGGTTCAAGGCTCAGGCAATCGGGTTGCTCCTTCTCTCCAGCTGGCAACTCAGGCGCCCCACTGGGCGTTTGCGCAGGTGAATTCAGGAGACTGCCGCGCTGCCTGATGTTCTGCAGGCGTTTGGAAAATAGCCACTCCCCAGGGCAAGTGCGCCAGCACCCCCCAGATGCACGTCCCATGAGGAAGTACAAGGGCACTTCAGGAACGGCGCAGGACTGACGCCTGACCCACTCAGCCTCGAGCTGAGCATCTGTGGGCCTGTGAGAGCTGCACAGTCCTCTGCTGGTGGCTGTCCAACTCTTTAACAGGGTGGCCGCGCCTGGGACGCACACCAGAGCAGGTTAACGAGGGGCAGCGATGGCAGCGGCCAGGAGTATTTAAGTCACACGCTGTGTATGTGTACAACATGCCGGCTTCGCTCTCCGAAAGATGCAGCCAGGGGCTCGTGTTCACGGTGAAATATTTCCTTGTGGGTTGCCGCACAGATTACTATCACAAGAACATCCCAGAGGGGCAAGTTCTGATGTTACAAAAGTGACTCAGTTTGCTGGCCTGTGACCAGCAGCCCGAAAAGGTGTGGGCGTTGGTGACGTTTCCAGGAAGTCTGCAGAGACGTTGTTGGAATCTCCAGGACTCATTTGCACAGCCAGCTTAATAATGGACATGACTCTCTCTCTAGAGCCTTCCCCGTGCCGAGGGGCCTCTCCGGGCGAGAGTTCATCGCCGAGGTTTAGCACTGCTGAGCGCCGTCCACCCTGTTCTCAGAATTCCTCGAGTGCTCATGGTTCTTTTGGTTTTGAGATGGTGACAGGTAATATGTGGCCAGAGCCACACTGACAGACTCACTGAGGTCTCCCTGACCGTCCATTTTGGAAGAAGCCCCTCCTGTGGGCAGTGAAGGCAGACGGGAACCCGGCGTGACCTCGGAGACTCGTCACCCCAAAGCACAGAGTCATGATGCCAGAAATAGCTTCCGGACCTGTCTCCCCCACCCGAGAGAAGAACATTTCTGGCTTGGAGACAGAAGCGCCTCCTGCAGATGTCTCGGCCTGGCGACCTGCTCTTCAGTCTGACGGGTCTTGCTGGGACTCCAGTGGTCACACTCACACCCTTGGCAGCCGCCCCCGCCCCCCCCATGTCAACAGCCTGAGTGGGAGAGTGGAGGGCAGAGGTTAAGAGTGAGCGCCCATCACCCTGTGAATTCAGGCTGCATCCCTAACCTGTCCTCCAAGGCTTCCAAGGCAGCAGCCTGCTCACTGGCATCGACCCCACAACCCCACAACCCCATGACCCCTCTGCATGGAGTGGTTTGGCCCAAGCACTGGCTTCCCTGGTGTCCTGCCCTGCGTGCCACGGGCCACAGTGGCTCCTGCGGGTGCATCCGCACCCCCTCCCCCACTGAAGGCACTTGAGACAAGTTCTCAGAACAGACTCTCTGGCAGGAAACCCCTGTGGGCACAGGCTCGGCACCTGACTTACTTCTGTTACTTATAACCTGTTTCCTACTCTACATGGGTGCAGGCTTTGACACTCGAGACAGCCGTGGAAATCCTCCTGGGGGAAATGGCCCCTGAATGGTGTCGGTGCCCCTGGCGTGTGCAGTGCACAGGTTTGGCTGCTCGGACAGGAGATGTTCGCTGTGGTGCGGGTGCCCAGAAGGGACAGCGTCCCCGAGCCGGCGCAAAGACAGACGACAGGCAGGAGCCTGCGCAGCTGTCCCAGCCTCTAGGCCACTCTTCCTGCGAAGTGCCTCTTGCTGCCAGTGAGGGAGGGGGAGGGTCCCCAAGCCTCCCGGCTGCCTGATGATGCACAGCACCCACGGGTGAGCCCCCGCTAACAGGCGTCCTCGTTGGGAGGGTTGAATGGGACCCCACAGCCATACTTCACCCAGGACGAGTCACCCACCCCAGCAAAGGGGAGCCCCTAGCAAGGCTGCGTTCCTGTCTGCGGGAGGAGTTCAGTTCGTGTGAACAGGACGCAGGGACCGAAATGCCTCAGTTTCCAAAACAAGGTGGCGGTCCAGAATGAGCTTGTCCCAGCGCCATCTGGGAGCTTGTCCCCTAATTCTTAAAGCCCACCCCCACCCATGCTGAGAGCAGACAAGGAGCAGGCGAAGGGGCTGAAGGCCCTGTCAGCAGTCCTCGGGTGGACGGATGCAGAAAGTCCCAGCACGTCTGGTATCCCGAACTGCCATCTTCTGAAGCGGAGATGGCGAGGAGGGCGCTGCCCTCAACCGGGAAAGAAACTGCTCTCTGACCCGTGTGCCGCCACAGTGGTGTTGCCGTTTCTGACGGCCGTCCCCACCAAGGCTGCTCGGCGCAGAGGCCCTGGCGGACCACCTGAGATGGAGCTTTTGTGGGTCCCTTTCTGGCTGAAAGTGAAGCATGATGTGGCCCTTCCAGAGGAAGCCCACGTAAACTACGGTCTCTGCCATCATTTCTGCCATCATGAGTGATTTCAGAGCGAAAACCAATCTTTTTCTATATTTGTAGGTAAGAAAAGCTTGCTTGATATATCACACCATAACAAAGACACACATACACAGACAGAAGGACAAGGACTTCTTAAGAGTTATTTAAAATATTAAAGCATTGCAGATCTCCTCCAAGTCCAACAGCATGTTGGTAGAATGAGTCGCGTGAGTCATTGGAACAGAAGAACTCTGGTCGAAACCTGCGAGCCCGGGCAGGGGGAGAGGCACTCTGGTGCTTTCCGTGACCCTCCCCCAGTCCTGAGCATGTGTGTGGAGGGCCCGCCCTGCCGTGAGACGAGCCAGCCACGCGTGGCCCTGCCTCACGCAGCCACACCGCAACACTGGGATGTCTCAGTGGCTTAGACTCCCAGAACTTCTGTTTCTTGGCTGGGACTGGGGAGCATCTGTGGACACTGTGGAGAGCGGCCAGGCTTGGCTGGAGGCTGTGGCGCTGGCCAGGGCTGTCCTGCCTTTCCAAATGCCTGTCACCAGGGGGTTGGGACAGAGGACACTGCTGGCTGTGCTCTTGAAAGTTTCTGCCTTGGCTCAGTGAGCCACAGAGGAAAAAGGAGGAAGGAGCATTACTTCAGTTCTCCAGTCACACTGTGTTCTGGTGATGCCAGAAAGGAGAGAGGGAGCACCGGGGCCCATCATGAGCCTCCAGGGACCCTGCTGACTGGGCGGCTGAGCCCCCTCCTGGGAGCCGGCCCTCCGTGCTGAAAAAATAGGACTTGTGTGGCTGTGACTCTAAACTTGGTTATGAGAATCTTCATTTCTCCAGCCTACAGACACACTAATTTTTTTCAGTGTGCATTTGATCAATTTTTAAACTTTTAAAGTCTCCATGTATGGCCCCCACTCAGAGCTGGGCCCTCTGGCCTGGTGCACCTGCCTGCCGGCAGCCTGCCCACGAAGCGGCTCCTTCTGACTATTTAAAGGACTGGAGCCTCCAGACCTCCTGTTTGCAGGTGCCTCGGCTTTGTGCTGCTTCAGAGCCGCGCCCTGTTCCATGAGGGGCGGCACCTGAGGCTGCGGAGACAGCGCAGCGCGCGCCGTCCTCCCTCCCCAGCAATGAGCGCCCCTAGGCCGGTTGGCTGCCTGACTCCGCCACCACCCCGCAGTCCCCAGCCACAGAGAACACGGAAACCCTCGTTGTCCGCCTCACTAAACACGCAGCCAGCATGGACCGCAGCCCTCCCTCTGGCTCACGGAGCGCGCTTCCCCGTGTCAGTGCGCTTCTGGGCGGCACGCGCACCCACTGCGCAGGTCCGATGTTTACAGCGGCAGGTTTCCGGTGATTCATTTCCATCCGTTTGCTTTTAATTTCCCCGCATCATGTCAAACGCCACCACAGGTTGTTAGGACTGGTTGCTGTTAAATTATCTAGAGCTGTTATATTGCTACTTAATGCCTGCGTTTGATGGGGTTATTAAAATTGTGACAATACAAATTACCATAGCAACACAAACAAGAATTTACAGCCCCTGGTTAACTCTCGAGGCTAAAAATATCGATGCCCCTGGAAAGCGTGGCATGGGGCAGTTCACGGCTTGGCCGCCACTGAGAATTTTTTGGTCCTCGCCCCGTGAGCTCGGGCATCGATTGAGTCCTGCTCAGTCACTGTTGGCTGTAGGAGGTGCTCGCTCTCCACTGTCCAGCCCCGGAGACACTCGGCCGTGGGCTCAGCTGCAGTCCCTTCGCCCACGGGACCTGTTCCCGCTCCCTCTCATACGCAGCCTGCCTTCCAAGGGTTCGCCAGGGGCGCGGGAAAAGTCACTGCCTCACAAATGATGGTCTCCATCACTTGTTAAGGAAATGCTGCCCAGGAGACGGGCATCTTTGTCTCCATGGCTGTGAGGGCTACCTGTGGCAAACTCCAGCGTCTTGATTAGACGGCGAGGCCGGTAGCGTGTCAGTGTTGCGGTCACACTGTATGTCTCTGCCCTTGGCCGTCACCCACCCCTGTGGGGCGGCCTTGCTGGAAGAATTCCCACTACTGGTCATCTTTTCTACCTGTGTTCTAGCTCTAAGAAAAGATGCATCATAAAATAGTTTTGTAGAAATAAAAATGCATTTCCTTTTTTAATCACAGACAACCAAAGTGAGAGTTTTTTTTTTTAAACCCTTTTTGCTGAGAGCCCATCTGTGGACTTCATAGGCAGGCGGTGTGATACTGGTCAGCCTCATCTCCTCTCCAAGACCAGCTCCTTCTTCGCCTGTCCCCCTGCGCCTGCTGCCTCCCCGCAGACTGGCTGTCCTGCCCACCACACGGCTCAGCTCTCAGCGTTCCTCTGTGTGAGGCCAGGTCTGGGGCAAAAAATCCACCTACCTGTATCTGTTTTCTTACGTAAGAATGGGGAATTAAAAATTCCCAGGCAATAAACAGACATGTGTTCTAAGGAGAAAATGACCAAATTGACACAGAATACTTAGAATAAAGGCGCAATAATTCTTAATGTCTGTTCATTATTAATGTTGTTATTTCTCAGGAAATTAGGTGTTTTACTTCAACTGAAGTGTAATCTACATAAGTAACATGGCAACCTGGAAAATACAGCCCCAGGCCCTTTAACGCAGTGGCCCGCCCACCCCTCCCTGAGGGGAGTGGGGAGGGATCCGGGTCTGTGCCCACAGTCACGTGCTTGCCTGAAAGTCACATAAAGGCAATTACGCCGCGCAGATTATTTTTTGCGTGGCTTCTCTCACTCCTGTTCGTGGTTGTCCTGTTTGGGCACACGCTGTGTGTGGCAACGGCTCATTTCTGCAGCTACGTTCAGTGTACGCCTCGCTGCCGCCTCCAGCTGTCTGGACCTGCTGCCGCCCACTTCTCCATTCTCCGGCTGGCGGGCACCTGGGGTGCTTAGCATGTCCCTTAGGGAGAAATCGCGCAGTGTGGTGGACTGCCAAGCCCCGGTCTCTGGGGGAAATGCTGGGGAGGGGACTTCCGGGTCAGCAGGCGGTGCTTGTGCAGAGCGGGCCAATGACCGCCACGGGTTATCTGCCACCCACCGACACTTTGTTCCAATTCAGCATCTGCCTCCTGACCTTGCGTGGGTTCTCGCCAAAGGCGCCTTCCAGGCAGCACACAGAAGACACTGTGCACCGCACCGCCACTGCATTCCTGCCGGTCAGCCTTCTCTCCCCGACTGCAGACCAGCCCTCGGCACCGCCCGCCGCCCGAGGGCCGGGAGAAGAGCATCCGCTCCAGCAGCCTTCCTCACTGTTACTGAAGACCCCATCCTACTGTGCGACCCACAGGAGCTCTCCCTGTCCGGCCCCCAGACACCCCTTTGCTCCAGGGAGGGGCTCCGTGCAGGAGGAGAGAAGAAAGGAGGGAAAGGCCTGTGTGCTCCGTCCTGCTTCAGTCCTGCCTGGCGGGACCTCAGCCTGACAGACCAGCATGCGTTACTCCTGCATGTGCCCCCTGGCAGGGTGACAATTTCAGAAGGTGTGACCCTGTGCCTGGAGGTCCACACCACCGGCACACCGCCCTCTCCTGTGACCGCTGTGGCAGCGGCTGACCGCAGCCCTCAACGGGCTCTGAAGGTTCAGGTTAGGGAACTGCTGTGTGTCTTGATCTGGAGAAGCAGCATTGACTTTCACGGAAGTGTGAGACGTCGTGGGAGTCAATCGATTCTAATGGGAAGTCATGACCTCATGCTCCAACAGCTCAAACTGCCTTTGTTTCTACAAATGCACACAGGGGCGGGGAAGGTGTGAACACAGGTCCCCAGTCTGAGCCTGAGCAGTGCCAGGGCATGACCCCTCAGGGAGCCGACAGTCGGGGTGGGAGGGATGCTGCTGAGTGGGGGGACCTGCTGCTGCATCCCCCCACGCTGGCACCAGGCGTACCGCTGACACAGACTCTTGTGCTGAGCCAAGTGGCTGCGCATTGACCAGTAGTCCCGGGCCAGCTGCGTCATGGGGCAGATACCGGTCCATGGCATGGCTCAGCAAAGAGACATGGGGCAGTTTCCTGAAGTGGGCGCACGTTAAACGTCTTTCTCAGAGAAAAGGGAGGGTAGTACGGACTCCACGGTGGCCAGGCTCCCAGGGGCTGGCTGTGAAGTCCGAGGCGTGCCCACCTTCCTTGATGTGAGCTCCCAGCTGCACGGCACGCTCTGTCCACCCATCCCTCAGAGCCAGCGCCAGCCCCGTGCCCTGTGCAGTGAGGCCCCCACCTGACAGTGCGTGCAGAGCAGGCATGGGACCTGCTCACGGGCGCGAGTCTCACACCAGGCATGGGTTCGGGCGGCGCACATCTGGCCCGTTCGTTGCATGATGCATCATCTCCCGTGGTTGGCTTTATGCTGTCTTGCAATTTTGCAGTTTGAAAAAAGCATCCCTAATCATGAGTTTCAGTGGGACTCAGCTGGCTCCCTGAATTCTGTCACTTCCTGAATGGCTCGGTGGCGGTGCTGAAGTGGATGACAAGAATGGGCTGTTTTGAAATTTTGTATCAATTAACTCACATTTAAATTTTTCTGAGTTCTATTAACCAGGATCTGGAAGACTGTCTTTAATCTCTGCCAATCATTGGCTATGTTGGAAAGAAATGCTCTAGAAGTCAGCTGCTTTCTCGGTCGCAGGAGATAACTTCCTGTGCTGTGAAAGAACTTCTGTGGGCCTGTAGCAGGTGGCAGCACCTTAATGGGTGGCTGCACCATGCTCCCTCTGGGGGTAAGGTCACAGAGTGTCTGCCAGTGTCAGGTGATGACATCGATGATGACAATTTACCACATCCTGCCGATGCTGACCCAGCCAGTCACCCGAGCTCTTGGTGCTGATGCATGTCTGTCCCAGGTTGCCAGCCCCCCACCCCACACATGCGCAGTCATGACATCCCCAAGTCTGGCTGGCTGCACAGGATAAACACTGCCTTTCCAGCCTCCTTTCCAGCTACCTGTGGTCACGTGATGCAACGCTGGCCGGCAGGAAATGGAAAGACACTGGGAGCGTCTGCGGGTCAGTGCTGTACAGGCTGTGGTCTGCCCTCTCCTCCTTCGTCCCCTCTCCCCACGGCTGGGACGGGACTGGAGGTCCATTGTGCAGGTCACGACAGTACTCCAGAGACAGAGCGAGATGAACAGGCAGGGCCCTCATGGGACCGCCTCATGGAGGATGCCTGGTGTTCCCAGAGACCTGAAGCCACACAAGAGTCCATCTCACCCTGGCTAAGATGAGCAGTGTTGCACTGGCTGGAAGCTGCAGAGTCCAGCAGTCAGAGAGCTTCACCACGAGGCCACAGTGACATCGGCACTGGCCCTTGACAGGGCGGCAACAGGGAGGGGTGGGTTTTAAAGGCAGACAAAGGCAAATTTCCTGTGAGAGCCAGAGTCTTGTTTTGGCTGACAAAGGATTTAATGCAGGAGGCCGGGTGCTGATCCATCAGCGCTGAGGAGCTTTCAGAGCCTGAGCTGCAGGCGAGGACCTCAGATGAGGCAGCAGCCCTGGTGATGAATGCCTTCCTGCTGCTCGGTCCTCCCTGGGCCTTGTCGATGACCTGCATGAGGGCAGAACTGATGCCGAGGTGTTGGGGGCAGCTGGCCAAGGGCCGGTGGTGACAAAATAAAAGGGGGGCCCCAGTTACTTGTGTCCACTTTGTCCCAGGAGACAGGCATGGCCTCAACCCCCCACAGTGAAGCCCTCACTCTGTTCGTGGATGGGGACCACACCTGACCCCTTCAAAGGGGCTGCCAGTCCGGGCAGGGCACTGCTCAGCCTTTCTGTGCTGACAGGGGAGTGCAATGGCAGGTCACCTTTCTGCAGCACTGCACTGAGGACACGCCCACTGCTTCCCGGTGCGGACAGCTGCCCAGAGTCACCTCGGCAGCCCAGGCTCCCGATCCGATGCTAGGTCTGATCTGGGCTGAATTATAGCCATTTTTTTAAGTGAGCGAGAGGCAGATTCCTGGAATGGCCAAGCCTGGCAGATGGCCAGCAACAGCATCTGACCTTCTCGGAGAGCTGTTCGTGCAGGCCAAGGCGTCGCATTCCAGGGGCGTGGACCAGATGGTGACACAGCAGCGATGTCTCACGAGATGTGGCCATTTTCGCGAAGAGCTTTGTGTCCCGGTGGTTTTTATTTAAGGAGATGCTTCTGCTGGGCTCCAGTGAGACGGAACTGGCACGTCCAGCCTAGGAGCGAATGTCTGGCTACAGGGCAAGCAAACAGCTGCACCAAACATGGAGAGGGAGCAGGTGAGCACCGCTGGTTTCCCCACATTCGGCTCTTAGCACCTGACCTTACAGTGCAATGCGATAGTTTAGTTCCTCGACTGACTGTCACTAACACACACACACACACACACGATGTGTGTATATGTACACACACAAACACACACATGAACATTTTGGCCATGCAAATCCAAACCACAGACATGTTTGAAGATACTCTTTTTTGAATACAATATCCAAATGTACTCAATTTCTACCATTAGTACTTTGCATGGAATCCATTCTCAAAGCAATAGCTTTGTTAAGACAAAGAGCTAGATCTGGGAATGTAGATTTTCTTTAATTAGAATAGGCAGAGGCTAAATTGAAATTTTATTCCAAGGGAACTCCACCATTTGGTTACATTAAGTCAATTTTGAACAGTATTCAAAATACATTTTTAATAAATTGAGTACACTTTGATCCATAAATGACTATTTCACTCCCTGCTGTAAGTAGGGCCAGGATAAAATAAGCTCTAGGTGGAAACGCAGGTACCAGAGTTGAGGGTACTGGAAGGTTCCTCCCATGTTCAATTTTAACATGTTAATGTGTCTTTTACGACACCCTACAGACATCAGGCTTTCCCCGTATCCTTTGGGTGCCCGGTCCTCTTCCACGTTCGTGTAAAGGATTACAGAGAAAATAAGGAACTGCCATTCGGGATTTTATCCATGCGTCTCTATGCTCAGCAGTCTGGTCTTCTCCGAGCGGAAGCCTCCACAGTGCCCTCGCGCGCAGCGACGCCAGTACTGCGACCACTTCAAGCTGGGTGCCACGGGACACTGCTGCACCCGGGCGGGGTGACATGTGGTTTACTTGTCACTCTTTGTGGGCATTTGAGCCGTGCTTCCAGCTGTTGCCTTACTTGGGGTTTTGTGATTCAGGGCTCACGGGGTGCTGGGCCCGGGAGGGATGAAGAGGAACTGGGCAGAGCACAGATATGGGGTTACAGATGGTTGGGTCGAGCTTGCTGCTCGCTCAGGGTTCCCCTCGGCCCAGAGCTGGAACCAGGCCTGTAAAATAAAGCGTTCGCCTCGCTCAGCCTCTGCAGTGCGATGCTACGATGATGACAGCGTCGTTCCCACTTCCCGCCCAGCGGCGCCCCCTGCAGGTGCTGCTTCTACCTGGGTCCTGCGACCCTGGTGTCAAAGCCACTGGCCTGGCGCTTTCCACCATTACCTGACCGAGTCCGCAAAACCCGGTGAGTCGCTATGACTGACAGCACTTAACAGAGGAGGAAACTGAGGCCATGTGAATTTGGTGACTTCCCTAAAGTTATGCAGCTGGCAATGGCAGAGTCAGGATTATACAATTCATTTTAGTGCCTCAGGTATAATGAGCACATGACTCAGGCTGGCCAATCGGATTACCCCGACTCTCTGGAATCAGCGATTGGCTCAGAGCTGGCGAGTGACCCTCCCAGAGCCCATTCCGTTCGTTGTGATTAGTGACGGGGACACCAGGACAGGTAAATCACTGTCTTTCCGAGGGTGCTGGTCACAAGAGGGTGTTCCAAAGTCGATGGGGCCAGGGGTTGTTAGGGGCCATCTCGCGTGACGGCAGCCATCGAACCGCTTAACCAAGTCGCTTCGGGCCAGCCCGCCGCAGCTTCCCCAGCACAGATGCCCCAGGGCACCTCTGCACCTAGGCTGACGTGACGTGGTGTGTGCAGGGGACCCGCCAGAGCTCAGAGCCACCACCATGGTGCACACAGCAGGAGAGAGTCGTGATCCACATGGACGAGACCTGAAAACGCCACGCTAAGTGAAAGGCACCGGTGATGAAAGGGCGCACACCCACGACTCCGTGTACGTGGTGCGACCAGACAGGCCGGGCTACAGCGACAGAAGACAGAGGGTGGTCACGCGGCGGGGGGCGGGGGGAATGGCTGGTCACGGCCACGACGGGGCTGCTTCGGGGGTGAGGAAACCATTCGGGATTAGTGACAATGGCTACACAACCCTGTGAGCATGCTAAAAAGCGCTGAGTTGTGCATTTAAAAGGAGTATTCCACCATGTGGTGATTTTATCTCAAAACAGAAATGACTGAAGCTTCCTTCACGGGCTTCTCTCCATTCCCTGCCGCCCCGCCTCCCCCACGTCTCCACCAATATTTCCCGGAAACACTTCCCACACAAACTACTTGTATCTGAATACTCATCTCAAGGTTCGATTTCTGAAGGAATGCGTGCTCGCTTCGGCAGCACATAGACTAAAATTGGAATGATTTCTGAAGGAATGCAAATCAAGGCAAAATCCATCTCCCTCCAAGTTTAAGATCAAATGAAAGTGCGCCCCCTGCTGCTAGCGCAGGGAAGCGCGGGATGACAACTCCAAGGGAGCCGGTCTTACAGGATTCAGTCTCCTGCATGGCCCCTGCTATGTGCCCGCAGGATTCGCAGACACCATCTGCATAACGTGGTCCGGCACCTTAGTTTGAAAAGCGGGGGTTCTTCCTTGCTCTGCCGAACCCTGAAATGTTCCTTTCTAATATTCTATTAGAAGTGCAAGCAACGTTCCACAGTGACTCGGGAAATAAAACGGCATGAACACACTGGGGCCACCTGGAGATGCTCTGTCTCTCTGCACTTCTGAGACCGTCACCAAACTGGAGTCGTCGCCCGACTAGCAGCCCTTTCTAGCAGTCCTTTCAACTTCGGGGTTCAGTTGCTTCTTGGCACCAGAGCCTACACACACCATTCACTATTAGAAATGAAAAGTGTCTAGAGTTCAGACTCACAATGACCAGATCTTATGCATTTTAATTTTTTATAAAGAAGCAATCTATTTCATTGCAGTTTAACTTATCTGACCTAACAAAGCCTCATTCGCAGCCTATGCTGGTAAATTCAACAGACTTTATAAATCATTCATCAATATCCAGTTTGTCATAAATTCACTCCAACTTTGGAAACAGGCCCAGGAGCTAATTTTGTATTGCTACTTGCAAATGATCCATAATTCATAATTACTGTTTCCCTCCAATGTGACAGGTAGTTGATTCTGTGAAGTGGCAAAGTTTGCTGAACTCACACACACACACACACACACACACACACACACACACACACTTACAGTTTCCTACAAAACAAAAACAAAACACTCAGGTATTCTGCAGGGGCAGAGCATGGCCGGCCACTCTCTTAAAGATGAAGCAGGGGAAATAAAAACAACTTCTAAAGAGAGACAGAAAGGTGGACAGAGAGAGAGAGAGAGAGATGTGAGAGAACAGGACGCCACAAGGAAAATTCCCATTGCTCATTTTAGCAAAAAGTAATGTTGGTTTAAATTTTATAATTGTTGGTGGGATGTGACCTAGAATAATGTTTTGTGTTTTTTTTTTTGGTCAGAAATTGAAATCTGTTTCAGGTGTTTGGACAGGTAAACGGAAAGCCCTGGGAATTTCTAGCACCGTGAATTTCTGGTGGGGCTTTGAAACGAAAGGGAGTGTGCAGACTGCACCCTTTCTAACGCAGGGAGTCATCTGTGGAATGTGGGCCTGAGGAGCAGCAATATCGGGGTCCGTTCAAGGCCGAGGGGAGCCGTGCACCTTACCCTACTCGGGGCACTTCACCTCCTGGAAAACTCGTGGGAAATACCTTTAAAAATACTGAACCGCCTCGGAGACTGCAGCAAGTTCTTCCTGGTGAGGATGGGGACCCCGAGACCAATGTTCACCTCCAGAGGGTGGGATGGTGACAGCGAGGGTGTGTTTTCTCAGAAATGTCGCTGTTCAGTACTGGAGACGACACAGAAGCAGACAGGAAGCGGTGTGCAAAGTGGCGGATGCCAGAGGCACCGCGCTTTCACGGTGCTCTGTGTGCTGAAGCGATGGGATGAAGTCCAGATTAATTCTTCAGACCTTGGAAATAATATTTTTTTAAAAAAGAGTGTGTTATCAGTACTCAGCAGTTGATTTTCCAACCTGCTCATCCTCAACCAGGCTAAAAGTTTACATTTAGAAGCCGCTGTGGTTCATATTTTATTCATTAGAAATGGTCAGTGTTCCCAAATAGGTGCAGGTTAATTTCCAGGGAAAAGTGAGTTCCCAGCATATGCTGGTTTCCGAGTGGGTGTGATTCCAGAGTCGGTGAGTAAATGGGGTACAGGGGCCAGCAGATGTGACAGGGGCTTCCCGAGCCAGGGACCAAGGTCCTGGGGCCTGAGGAGCACCAGGCTGCCCAGCTATATGGAGAGGCACCCTCAGAGTGAGGTACCCCGTGCCCTGTCACAGGTGAGCGTGGAGAAGAGGACCTTGCCCACCGGCCTATGGACTGGCTGGGTTGCTGCTGGGAAGGAGACCCCCTCCCTCCATGGCTGCGCTCCTGGCAGGTTGCCTCATGACCTACACACACAGGTGCTACCCCCGTTGGCAGCTTGTCCCACGCCAGGGTACACAGAGGCCTGGACAACCCCATCGTGAACACAGCAGCGCTCTCTCTGATTTAGAGACACACAGTAAGTTAGTGTTTAAATAGAGACGGCAGTGCAGGGATTAAGAAAGTACGGTACAGTTTAAATGTATATATTTCCTAACTTAATTCCCTTAACGCACACAGGTATTTCTATTCTAAGTAAGCTGCTCACAAGGCAATGAGGACACTCGAGCGTGCGAATGGGGTGCACACCGGGCGGTGCGGACTGGCTTGGCGTCAGCGGCCGGCCGACGAGGCTCACCCGGGGTGTTTCAGAACAGGGCGATCTTGCAGTCCCTCCCGTCTGGTGTTTGCTTCTCACACCCTTGAAGGGAAGGCACTGGGAAGTGTCTGCAGACACCGAACGATTTCCGGTCCATGTCCTACATCGCAGAACCCGACCTGTCTGGAGGCAGTAATGTCCATTTTTCCAGCTCCGACTCACAGCTACACGTGTTGATGCAGGCATTTTGTCCCTGGGTGGATTTCACACCAACTGTCAAGTCTGCCACTTTCCCAGGGCCTGTAGGGCCTTGTTTTTAGCTGAAAATATTTGGGTGGGAGGTGTCATTGGGAAAGAGGGTGCGCTGAAGCTCAACTCGGTTCCTGAGCTGTTGTGTTTCCAACCTTTTGGACAATTGCAACTGTCTTCTGTTGATTTGGAGAAGTTGGAGCTGCTGTAACTAGCTATGAGGTATTATATGACACTTAAGAATTTTAAATATGAGAATGGCTATTAAAGTCACATTTTGTAACAGAAGAAGAAAAGGCACGAAGCCCTGGGGACTGCATTTCCGAAAGTCTGACTACAAAGCACCACACAGGAAGGTGCAGCCACTGGTGGGGGTCGTGGGCCCCCAGTGCCGGGGCCCCGGCAGACCTGAGGGGCGAGAGGCAGAGAGAGACGTTTCCCGAGGAGCACAGAGCCCAAATGTGCAATCCCTCATCTCCCGGAATGACGAAGAGGCAGTTTTCAAAGCTTCTTAGAAGCTGTGTGTGCCCGCTGATGGTGTGCCTAAGCCCTCCAACTCTGGACAAAGGACACCCCTTTGAATTCTTGGGACCAATTTGCTCGTCCTCAACATGCAATTTGCAGTGCATCTGTACAGCCATCACCAGACACCTATGATTAAAAATGCCTGGTGCTGGGCTGACCAGGGGCTAGGTGAGCAGGGTGACAAGGACGCTTCCCTCGGCAGCTCAGAGGTCCCGTGCTCTCCTAGGCAGAGCTGTCTGTGAGAAACAAGTTAGGAGATAAAGGGCCCGAATCAGGGAAAACCTAAGAGCAGGCAGAAGTGACAGCAGCCTAGGGGTGGCAGGACCCCATAGAGATTGAAGGGAAGATTTCAAAGAGCTTGTCCTTCTGGGCCATTTAATGAGGGAGCAGGCTGGCCCTTGTGACAAGTAAAAATCACTGAATTTTCTGAAGCATTTATTGTTACTCTCCTACACTGGAGAGATGGGCAGGGCTCACATCTGTCCTTGTATCGCCCTCAACGCCCAAGCGAGATGAACAGATATAGCCCCATGCTCAGAGGGCTGGGTACCCAGCACCAGTCCCTGTGTGAGGAGGTTTGAAACCCAGGTGCACCGCAGCACGGCCCACCCTGCCGGTGGTGTGAGCGCCTCTGGAGGGGACTCATCTGCTGCGCCACTCCCCCTGCCTGGTGACAATTAGTCTTCTTTAAGTGAGGTTCCATTAGTGTCTCATTATCCAGCATTTCCCTCAAGTCATTCTCTCTAGGGAAGCAGAGAGCAATCACTGCACAAATAAGTGAAAGTTCTGATTTTCCAGCAGAAGGAAAAAGGTGACTCTTACAGAAACGAGTTTCAGATGGCTGTAGGCAAAGGGCAGATGAGGCAGAGCGGGGAAGTGGGCGGTTCTCCAAAGCCCACGTGGAGTCGAAGGAGCGGGGTGGCTGGCTGGGGCCTCGGGGGTGGGCCGAGGCTCCGCAGGTCCGGCTCGGCCCCTCTGCTTTCTCGTGGAGGCGGACCGAATGCCGCAGGGTCTGGTAGCAGGGGCGGGGAGGGAAAGGGAGACACCTATGCCTCTCCTGTGATGTTTTGCTTTTAATCTTGTCTATAAAAAGCCTATAATCCTTTAAATCAAAATAATCATAAAGTGGTATTGCATACCCAAATCCACCATCTTGCAAGCAAGGTATGCTTTATCATGAGTCGAAGGCACTAATATGGTAATAACAATGGAATAATAAATTTTAAAAAGATGCCAAGGAAATAAATCATTTGAATTTTCAAAGCAAAGTGAATAGTGTATTCCCTGGACAAGTTACATATTCAAATGTGCTTGCATTTCTCTGGTAAGACAGACCCTGCAGACAATGCTGACGGCCTCACCCCTGCACACAGGGCCACCCATCACCCCGGGGCTGACACTCCTCGGCACAGCAGCGGTCCCAGCCCTGCTGGGGAAGGCACCCTCGGCCCGGGCAGTGCCTCCTCGTGCTGCAGCCTTGAGAGCAGCCACGTGGGCGCCCCACATAGGGGGACTTGCATATCCACTTCCCACTCACGGGGCGCAGGGAACACAGACCCCCAAGTCCGGGCAGAAGACAAGTCAGCACAGAGGACTATATGCCCTTGTTTGTTCTGTCTCCTTGATCCCTCCTTCTTTTTCTTCATTTCGCTTTTTCAATTTTTTCCTTGGTGTGCACGGAAGTCTAGGGAGTGTGAGACGAAGAGAAAGGCTCACACCTCACGCTGCCCGTGAACTGAGTTGATGTTCACGCTGAGTGTGCGCTGTGTGTGCCATTTTAATGTCGCCCGAGCAGTAGGATCGGAGAAAATGGGAAGAATTTCAGGGATCAGGATTTTCACTTTCTTTCACAATTAAAAACCAGGGGAAAAATGCATTAGTTTTATTTGTCTTTCAGTGCAAGGACAGGGGATGGAGGCAGACCAGGGGCACGTATTCGGGAATCTGAAGGGAATGTCAAAGAGGACGCTGTCCCAGGAGAAACCCCTTTCCCCGCCCTGGGAATTGTGGGGGTGGGCAGCGAGGGAGCCGACCAGCCCCGCTGTGCCCTGCCCTGCACGGGCACGCTCTGCAGGCCCCAGCCAGTCTCCTTGCTGACTGGCTGGTCACCCAGGAGAGGGGGAGGCAGCTGAGTCAGTCCGGTCATCAGAAGGGGGGCGGCGGCTGTGTTTCCCCCGCCCCATCCAGGTGGTGTTCCCAGCCAAGTGATCCCCCGTTTCAGGTGGAACTAAGTCTCCTAGCGGAAGCTGGCAGACTTCATCCCCACCTGTCACCTGTCTACCTGGCACCTGTCACCTATCATCTACCTACCTACCTATCATCTCTCTGTTTTACATAGGCCTATATATCCCGTGATTGTATGCATACAACATATTTAAATAACTCTGTCTGAGACATTTAGGTGGTCTCACATTTTTCATGGTTGTGGTTACGAGAAAGCACTGCAAGCCACCTTCCCGGGTAATTCCAAAGGAAAGGCGTTCCTTGGAGGAAAGTCCCCAGCGGTTGGGAGAGCCTGGTCGCCACATGGCCACGCCCACCCCAACGTGGGCGGTCCCTGCAGAGAGGCTGCACATGCACTTCCACAATCTGTGGTTATTGG
Organism: Trachops cirrhosus; assembly: GCA_028533065.1. NCBI lineage: Eukaryota > Metazoa > Chordata > Mammalia > Chiroptera > Phyllostomidae > Trachops > Trachops cirrhosus. Next base: position 67,263,235 of record CM052546.1, read on the forward strand.
CGGCCTGGTTAGCAGGGCTGGAGGTCTGGTTACAGCTTCAATTTATCTTTCACTAATTACTATTGAATTTAGACTTTAAATAATGCATACTTTGGCCATTTGGCGATTCATAGATTTCCTATTCCATGTAGCTCATGATTTATGTCCCACTGTTTAAACTGGGGCCCATGTCTGACATGGCGGGGTAATTCTCTGATTGCGTTCATATGCTCACAGCAGTGCCGTTAGCCAGAGAGGCTGCCACAACCTCCTGCTAGGAGACCAGACACGGGCACTCAGAGAGGCTGGACGCCCTGCCTGTGCTGTGTGTGGGACAGGACACCCTAAATCCCAAGTGTTTTCTAGAATTTACTGTGCTCCCCCCATGCCCTCTCCTGTGCAGTCCCCACCGCCGAGAGCTGCTGGGCCAGCTCACTAGAGAATGAGGAGGGAGCAAGAAAGCAACCCATTCCTGGCCACGTCTTGGCAGTACAGGGTCAGGAACCTGCGTGAAGGTGACACAGGATAGGCAGACCAGGTGACTAGGGGACAGCAACCAGGCTCAGTCCTTGCTGGACTCTGGCCTCGCTGCCTTGTCTAAACTGGTGGTGCTGTGGCCTCTGCGCTCCCCTACCCAGGGGACAGCCAGGGAGGGACACCAGGGGCAGCGGAGAGGATAATCTGAGAGCACGGTCTTACAGGAAGAAGTGACCATAAGTCCCTGTTGGAAACACGGAGGCTGCAGTGCGTGTTCCGTGCACACCTCGGGCCTGTGCAAAGGCATGGAGCCTGGGCTGAGGCCCTGTGGGCGCAGTGCCTGGTGTACGGTCCCCTCCCCAGCGCCCTTCCCTGGGCCCACCCCTCTGCGGCGTCCCAGCCTCTCCAGGTGATACAGCACACACATCATGTGGGAGGTGCGTGTGTACAGGTGTGTACACACAAAGGTGAATATATTCCTTTGTGTAAGCCTAGACAAATCCATACATGTATTCCTGTGCAGATATGTTCCAATATACACACATACCTATACACGTATTCCTGTATCATCACATAGGTGTTCCCATACAGGTGTATCCCAACGCACACACGTACCTACAGACACAGTCCTATGTCTTCATACACAGACTCCCATACAGACATACTCCCATATACACACTCCTACACACTCCCATATGTGTTCCTGTACAGGTGTGTTTCTCCACACACGCCTGCAGACACAGTCCGGTGCACGTTCCCCCACATGCCTTCCCAGGACGGCTGCTCCATGAGTGATGAGGACAGTGCACTGCCCCGGCGGCCATGGGATCTCTGTTCAGCGCGGGGCAATGTGCTCATTTCCAACCCGCACAGTGTGAGTGACCACTGTGCTCCCGAGGACAGCGCCTGCCACAACGCTAGGGTCAGGCTGGGCCTCTGCCATGTAACCTCCAGGCGGCTGGCCCACCCTAGGGGAAGGAGGCGGCCAGACCGGCCTAGTGGACCACAGGGTCAGGGTCCTGGCCCACAGGTGCCCTCCCAGAGCTACCCCCTGTGACAGTCTGAAGGAGCCTCGCATGTTACTCAGGCTGGGGCAGAAGCGAAGTCCCATCACACACTGTCTGACGGGAGCTCTGTCTCTGCTTGGGGCTGAGGGCTCTCCGGGAATGTGCCTCAGGGCTTCCCACCTCGGGGCCCAGGCAGCGGTGGCTGCAGAGGCCGGCGGGGTCAGGACAGGAGGACAAGCTGTGTGTCAGGTGAGGATGAGCACCGGGTGGGGTGAAGGCCCTCTGAATGGGGAACAGCTGGTGCGGGGCAAAGCACAGGCCTGCATCGCCTGGGTCCTGCCAGGGGGCTCCGGACAGATGCAGCGTCTGGGCAGCCCATAGTGCAGGCTGGGGGAGCGGCCTCCGGGGGCCTGGGCCGGCCCGCTCCTCAGGGTCATGGGTTCCCTGTGGTTTCCATTGGTCTCAGAGCTGAGAGCAAAATCAAATGAAGAGAAAGAATGAGCCAGCTGGAGCGGGGATGACGTCCTGGCAACGCCCCTCACCCCAGGGGCAGTGGCTGGCTCACTGTCCCCTGAGTCAGCCATCTTCCTCCCTGCTTCTTTAATGCAGCCTCTTTACGGAGTGATTTACGAGTAGAATTAACAGAAGCCAGCCAGGCAAGGCTGTGCACACAGCGTCATGTTCAACAGCAGATGTTTCAAGGCGTGATCACGTTAGAACAACAACACCGCCCAGTCGTCCGTAGAGCTGCGTGAGCACTCATGAGACTGATGGCTTCGCCCAGGGAAGAGCCTGGTGGTTCCCTGCCTACAGTTTCCAGGCCGCTGGACCGGCATGCAGATGCCCCATCTGATGACCTGGCCTAGGGGCACAGGAGGGGGCAGGGCTGGCTGGCCTCCAGGGCTCAGCCCTGCCCTGCAGCCCAGTGAGGGGCTGGGACCCCCACCTGCTTCTCCTGCAGCCTCAGGAGGTTACTGGGCTGAGGGAGGGTGGTCCAAGGGCCTGTGGCTGCCTGTGTCAGTACCTGTTCTTCAGCAGCTCAGGCCATGAGAGCTCTGGACTCCGTGTCTCGTGAACAAACAAAATGCCCAAATGTAGATGATGGTGGGATTCTGGTTCCCCCAGCTGGACCTGGCTACTGCCAGCCCTCTCCCGCACCCGCCTGAACAATGACACAGCTCGGGTGTGTTTGTCTGGAGCACCAACCCCGGGAAACACAGTCCCTGTGACACTGTGACTCTCAACCTGAACGGGAGGAAAACTGTATCACAGAGCCCTTCGGCAGCTGCTGAAAGTTAGCCCTGGAAATTCGGCGGATCCGTCAAGTCTGGTGTTCTCCCCAGAGGTGACGTGGGCTCTGTGTAGTGGCCACACCACCACGGGAGCAACAGGGCCCCTCAGCTATCCCCCCACCAGCGCATCCATCACAGGCCTCACCTGCTGCCAGGCTGAGCCTGAGGACAGCTCCGGGGACAGGAGGTCTTGGCATGCCCGTGCCCTTTCGTGAGGCCTTCTGCTTCTCCTTAGCATGTGCCCACTGAGCCGGGAAGCCAGGAACCTGAATCATCGCCCAGGTAAGACGGAGGGCACCATCCCTGTGGTGGCGTGACTGCCTCTTCATTTCCCTCCCAGAGCAGAGACCGAGGCCCTGCCGATGACACGTGTGTGCCGTCTGGAGTTCCGGAAACCACAGCACACTGACTAACAACACGACGATGCGGCAGGTGAACACAGCAGGGAGGCTGCTCTTGGCCGTGCTGCATTTTTTGGCCACTCTGAAGGCAGCATGTCTTGGGGTCTGGACAAAGCAGGACGGCTGAGCCCAGAGGGCTCCTGTGCGATGTCACCTCATGAGAGGCCAAAGAATAGTAGGATTCAGGTCAGGAGTCAGGAAAATGGGTGACTGATTATTTTGTAATTTGAGTTTGTTATGAAAAGGGAAAATAGCTTTATTAAGTTCTTCAAAACAGTTACAGAATTGAGAGCTGGTGCGATAGATCAAACTCTTCCCTAAACAGAGGAGAGGCTCACGGAGTTTTCTTTGGGTGTGTGTCTCTAGCAAGACAAGTTCAGTCCTGAAAAATGAGCCCATTCACATGCTCAGAGATTCAGGAAGAGAAGTGATGAAGTTGGACTTAAGATCACACAGCTGTGAAGACAAAAATAGATTTATATCTAACACTTTCATTTATGTATTTGATTCTTGAAATATTTTCATAAGTGCTAGGGTAGCACATTAGAAATGTACTTAGGATCCTAATAATTGAGCAAAACATTCACTTTATGTGTTAATCTTTACAGACGTATGTCGATTAAGAAAAAGAGAGTGAGTAACTGATCAAACAGAGAAAAGTACGTATACTACAGTGCGTCGTGTAACTCTTGTTTGAGAAGTGTAGCGATCCCTCTCGCTGTTTCTTTGCTGTGTCTGTCTTTCCATCTGCCATTCTTTCTGGGCGCCCTCCCGAGGCTGTCTCACTGGCTCCGCACCTTTCTGTCTGCTTGTCACTACACGTCTCTGTTCTCTTGTCTTTCCGGGGTTTGTCACACAGCCGCCCTCTCTGTCTGCCTGGCTTCATTTAAGGTTATGTATCCTCCTTCACTCTTTATACTGATGGTCTCTCTCCCTCTCCCGGTGTTTTCTTGTCCTTGTCTTCTCATTCAGGCTGTGCTTCACGCTTCGGAACGAAGGGCTGGGAATCACCTGAGCCTCCAGCCACGGCTCCTATTGCCCTATGCAGTCACCAAGGTACCTGGCAGTTCACAGTAAAAGCACAGGCAAGGCTTTATTCATATTTAAATAAAGTCGTTGTTGTGGACTTGAGTTTCAATAGTTCTGTGCTCTTCTCTGGAGTATTTCCCTCCACAGTGCCATCTAATCAGGTTTGGTTTTAATTCAGCAGTTGTCCGCTTGCTGGGTCGGTGGCAACCTGAAGCTTTATTAAATTTTAATTTAGCTCAAGATGGAAAAGAAGATTTATTTCAGACAACAGAGTAACCATTGAAAGGAAGCAAAGCTTGTCTGAAATGGTAACAGAAAAGTGCAGGAAAAGAATTAGAGAAAAGACTTGTATAATGACGATTTGTTTTTAGTGCTGAGATGTGGAAATTAACGGAGGCTGCGGAGTCAAGAGAGCAACAGAGACTAAAATTCAATCTATTCTCTCCTGTGTGACTGTCTCCATGACCATCTTCCTCCTTCCACGCCTCTAAGCTTCCTTGTT
>CM052546.1:67268421-67312638 GCA_028533065.1 Trachops cirrhosus
GGGGGCGGGGCGACCGGAAGGCAGGTGCCCGCCTCGCGGTGAATGGACCTGGAGACGCGGGGAGGCCACGAAGGAATGAACGGGGGCCGGGGCCGTCCGGGAGGAGCGTCGGTGCTCCAGGCCAGCAGCAGTCGCATAACCTTCTCCTGCTCCGCTGGCGGCGCTGTGCTGTCGGCAGGTTGAACGCTTGCGGTCAGGCGGGACAGCCACCTACCTGGGCGGTGGATCAAGTGGCTGGGAAGGCAGGGCCCAGGGGCGCGTGTGCGCTGGCTTCCTGGCCCACCTCCTACCGTCTTTGCCCACTCCGCCCACTCCCCACGGAGCGTGCTTCTCAGCGTGTGTTCTTTAAGTGAGTCACTCTCTCAAATTTAGAAATCAGTTTTAGCCTTCACACGTGAGGAGAAACTCATGAGTTTTTCTAAGTGTACATTAAACCCAAAGACTTAAAAAAATGTTCTTCCCTGGGCCACCAGCCTTGGATGTGGCCAGTGGGACCCACCTCATAGCTGGAGACCCTGGCTGGGGCTGGGGGTGTTCTGCTGGCTCCCTGTTCCAATGGGTTGGATTTGTGACCCTGAGTTTTGCCATGTTTTTTTGTGTCTTTGTGGGTTTTGGGTTTGTTTGTTTGTTTGTTTGTTGGGGTTTTTTTGGCTGGTGATTCTTTTTGAATCCCCATGTTTACAGTTCCCGCCTGGTCCTCACAGCTGACTGGCTGGCAGTTTCCTGTGGTAGCAGGGACCTTAGAGGGTGGCAGGACCCAGACTGAGAACTGCCCCTTCTCCTACCCGTTGGCTCAGGGGGGAAAACTCCAACAGGGCCAACAGCGCCGCCCCTCTGGCACTGGTTTCTGGGTTGAAGGGACCCTGGTCTCAGCTTTTAGACCTTCACGGGAGACAGAAAAGCCGGTGGGGTGTTCTGCCGTGGCAAAGATCCAGGAGGGGCTGGTTTGTCGATGTTTCAGGCGATAGGGTGATGGTTCAAAGGAGCAGTGAGGTTTCTGTGAGGCCTGCTTTTAAAAATAATAACAATCCTTAGGAAATCCGAGTTTGGCACAGCCTGTTCCTAGCCTTGGAACACTCATCTTCCCTCGAGACAGAAGGTGGAGATGCTTAAAACCTGGCAGCCCTGGTCCCCTGGGCACGTTCGGTGACACAAGCCGAAGGCTTCCATGTTCAGAGCTGGAAAAACTGGAGCCAAGTCATAGCTGGTTGTCGGCTCAGGTGCGGAAACGGCCGGTGATTCATCTCCCTGGGTCGCCTTTGACTGTGCGCATTGTTTATGGCTCCCACGTCAGCACGGATGGAGGACAGGGAAGCGTGGTGGCACTTCGAGAGACTGTGTCTGCGTGCTGCGCCATTGGGGCCAAACAGGGGCTCATTCTGCAGCTCCCTCCCCAGAGCCTGGTGTGCGGCCCCCAGCTGGGGCCCCACTCTCCTGCCTGGAGGTGCACGCCCCACAATCAGGTCCAAACCCGGGGAGGGCTGGACTCCATTCCTGCATTGCCGTTTGTTGTCCCTCCCCCACACAAGCATGCTGGAAACATCCTCTGCCCAGCCTGGTAAACGAACCACTTTGGTAAACATGTGCCCACGGCCACTTGCGCAGCCCAGTGGAGATGGGGCTTTCTCCCCGGCGTGCACAACCGCTTCACCCCATTTCCAGGCAACGCCAGGTCCCAGGGTTCCTGTGCGTTGGAGGTCTTAATTAGTTCATCTGCCACACTGCTCAGAGCTGCTGGGCCCACATTGTGTGCAGTGGGCCGCAGTGGGAGAGGTGGGGAGGCACCCACAGAGCTGTGCTGTCCTTGGTGCTGACGTGGTCTGTCCCCAGGGCCCCCCAGTAGATGCTCATTAGGCCTGTGCAGATCTCCCCAGTCTGTGTGACCTCCACTCCCAGGGACGTGCAGGTGTGGCCCGGCGCCCCCGGGAGGCTCTTGTGAGAATTGCAGGGGCCCTGTGGAGCTGCTGTAAGGGAAAAGTGCGCGTGGTGGGGAAATTCAGTGCTTTGGGATCCAGCGGAAAGAGGAAAGTGTTGTGATGATACAAAACAGATTACCTTTTGAGCTCAGAAGTGGGGTCAGGGTTGGAGGGGAATTGTGAATAACTGTGGGAGTACAGAATCTGGAGGAATATAGGGATTTTTCAGAGACTGGACTTACTTTGGCAGATGAGGAAGGATGAATGTAAAGTCCCACTGTTTTGTTTTTTAAAAAGGAAGTGTTCACTAGCAGGGATTTTGGGAGATGCCGCTTAATAGTGACATCTGTGGGGAAAAGCTTTGACCTTGGCTAGTGAGACCTGATCAATCAGCCAGTTGGAGAGGTTGCTGTGAGGCTGGGTGGTCTTTGCTGGCGTTCGTCCCCTCACACATGTGAGCTGCAGGGGTGCCTTGTGTCCTGCATTTCAAAATCCAAGTCAGCTGCCCCCATGGTAAAAAACAATGCCAATTTAACCTTGAGTTAGGGATCCCCAGCTTCTCTTGCAAAGCCACACATTGGCTGTCCTGGGTCCATGTCCCTGCCTGTCAGCCTCACCTGCAGCTGACAGGTCGACACCACCTGCAGGGGCCGCACTCAGCCCCGCCCTCTCCTCACCCATGTCTCAATCTTGGTCACACCTGTGTGGCTGGCTTTCCGAGGGCAGGGTTCAAAGCCAAGTGAGCTATTTCTTGTGTCCTGGTCTCTATAAAAATACATGGCACATGCTAGACCTCGCTTTGTGGCTCCAACCGGGAGTCCTGTGTCTTTCTGGGTGGAAGAGGAACACAGGGCATTGGACCACGAGCTTGGTCAGAGAGTGTCTGGGCCAAGGGCCCTTGAGGTCAAACCGCAGGGGAAGTGACCGGAAGGGCGTGAGCATTTGGCCCAGTGACTAGAAGAAAAGGCTTAGCAATGAGTGAAGAGGGGGACAGGACAGCGATTTTTAAGTCCCTCAAGGCCACAGTGAGGGGACAGGGTGGATATGGGCTCCTTTAGAGAGAATTTTAAAAAGGAATTCTTTTTAGCTTCCTAAAAAGATGCAGAGGTAGTGGATCCCCTTGATTAGGCTTTCAAGCAGATGGTGTCGGTTCGGATCCTGGGTCTGTCTTCCTCTCTTTGACCTGAGAACGTCCCCAAAGCCCTGTGGGCCCTGTTTTCCCATCTGTGAAGTGGGGTGACAGCGACTCAGTGGAGAGCTCCCTGTGTCCACATGGGATGCTTTCATCTGGAAGTGCTCCCGAGAGCACCACGGGGAGGGGGCTGCAGAGAGCTGTGGGCGGGTGTGCACGTGGGAGCGGAGGTGATCTCCTTAACGAGCACCGACAGCCGATGTTTGCTGAGCCCTCACAACGTGACGGGCACTTGTGCGGTGAGCACGCAGCACACATTGACCCCCTTCCCCTCACACCAAGGTGGGCGACACCGTCCGTTGCCTCCCGCGTGTGCGGGTTGGGGGCGTGGAGACATTGAACGTCTGAGCCAAGGTCACCCACCCAGCCAGCGAGCGAGGCAGCCCGGTGTCCGCCCTCTTAGCTGTGGGGCACTTGCGAGTTGTCCTTCCTCACGTCCATGCAGGACGGAGCAGGAGAGTCCCCAGGAGCTGGTAGCAAAGCACCATCCCTGGACCAGCTGCTCAGAGTGCTTGGTCGGCAGTGCTCACCGAAACCTTGGGCCAGAGGTCCCCTCTCTCCACTTCTGCTGCAAAGACGCCCGGTCACCCTTCAGGGACCTAGTAAAGTGTGTCAGTGCAGGAGGCAAACCACAAGCAGGACTACAAATGTATCTGCATTTTCACCTGGAGGTCAGAGCCTCCTGCAAGTCTGGGTTCTTATGTAACATTGTGATCATTGACTCTCCTTCTCGCTTCACCTGAGGAGGAACTCCTTCAGGGTACCTTATCAGACAGAGCAGTGGACAGGCTTGGATATCGGTGTAGAATGTAGAGACAGCAGCTGCTACTATACAGAGCTGCAGAAACTGTCTGGGGGATGATGGAGACCGGAGGGCGCCTTGTGTCCCCTGGTGAAGACAGCCACTCTCCGGCCACAGGTGCAGATTCTGCAGCAACAACCAGCTTTGGCCACACCTGGGAAGGGAGTCACTGCAGACACACAACATTTGAGTGTGAATTTTGCCTGAAGATGTGCCTTCAAAAAGCCACGCTTGTCACAATTTCCAAATCCCCACAGGCAGCGTGCTTTTCAGTTTTGTAAAAGGCACAACTTTTTATTGGGAATCGCTTAGTCCATAAAGTGTTCCAAGGCAGGCTCCAGACCGCAGGTCTAGTCAGGACGGGCAGTAGATGCTTTAGGCTTGACTGGCCACACACTCTCCCTGTGGCAGCTGCTGCATTGTAGCAGCCATCATCTCGTGGCAGCCACGATAGAACTGCTATTGTAGCTCTAAAGCAGCCACGACGGCCCCTAAATTTGTGTCCCATGCAGCTGGGAGGGTGGTGGTGCCATCTGCTGAGACGTGGGAGACTGGTGGGAACCTTCTGTGTGTATCGCACAAAGAACAGGACTGGAAGGACCTCAGCGAACCCTTTGCAATCTGACTCCCTGAACTGAAGGCTGCAGGGAGAGCTGAGCTGATTCACAGGGATGTAGTTGCATTAGAGGCTCGTTCTCGGGGTTGCAAGGGACGCCCTTGAACTGGGACTCACATCAGCACTGCTGAGCAGCCCCTCGAGAACGGGAGCAGGACGCTGAGCCAATGGGCAGTGAGCGGAAGGAGATGGAGCTTCCGTGGGACCCGGCGTCTGATGCTAGTTGCCTGAGATGCACTTGCTGGGCCGAGGCTGGTGAGGGTCTGCGTGTCCTTCTGACGCCTGACAGATGCACCGCTGAAGTCAGAGATGACCTCTACCAGAAGCCACGGTGATCTTCACGGTGACTTTTCACATGGTTAATCCTCTTCCCAGGAAAGAGCTAGAACTCCAGAGATGTGGGGTTTGAGGTCGGTTCCACCCCTGCCTGGACGGGTACGGCCAACACATTCTCCCTGAGTCTGGGGAACAAGTAAATGACTTGGAAAAAGTCACCGCCATGCCTCAGTTTCCCTCGGAGGTTGGGTGTGATGAGACGATTCCCCATGTTACCAGGTAGTTCGAGTACCATCTGGGAACGTTCAGTGACAGAGCTGGTGGGACAGGGATACCAACTCTCATGTCGGCAGCAACCGAGTGTGCCACAGACGAAGCAGGTTGGACAGGGCGGGTGGGGGTGGAGCAGAGAGTGGGACAGTCGGGGGCGATTGAGTGGGATTCTGGGGCCAACCTGCCCTTGATCGTCTCAGCAGCCTCTGAGAAGCATCACCATCCCTGTTTGGCAGATGGGGGACATTGAGGCTTGGGGACGTTCAGGGACTGGCTCGAGGCACACAGCTGGGAAGCAACAAGGAAGGATTTGAACCCACGCTGGCCCAACTCCAGGTCCCAACACTCTCAGTCACAGTGCTTTAGTGCCTTGTCATCTGTGGTCCCTCCGACTCTGCTTCCACTGCCCTGCTTCAAAAAGCCAGATTGACAGCGGACCAGACGCCTCATCTCTGTATCTTCCTCCACCGTTGGTCAGTGATTGATCGGCCAGGTATTAAGTCAGTCAATCCCGTTTTGTCTCCCTCTTTGCTTTCCCAATGGCAATGCCCACTCCTAGAGCCGATGCCAGTGCCGGCGTCACCCCTGGTGGCTTGGAAGGCTGCAGGTCAACAGTTGGCCGCTTGAGGCCTTCGGGGAGCCACTGGAGCAGACAAGGTGCTGGGAGCCCTGGCTCAGGCCCTCCCCCGCCCCCTGGGGCTGTAGGGACACTCAGAAAAAGGTCTTGTCTTGGGCGAACTGGTTTGTGTTGCTTTTCTGGAATAATTTTAATGTGTCGTCACGAAATTTTCTACAAGGGTATTTAAACACTTCATTTGAAAAGGGACATACAATGAGGAAAAATAAAAGAAGATATCTCAGAGTGCTGAAAGCACGTCATGACAGTCTCCTGTCTTCCTCCCCAGGTGAGACTCTACCGTGAAGCCCCTGGAGGTTGGGGGTGCAGGTGGGCATGGCGTTAGCAGTGATGGTGACACAGAATGTTCTCAACGACGTCTCTTCCTTATGACGTCGCTCTTGTGCATTCACACAGCCCCTGGCCGAGTCGGTTTCACTGTACGTCGCTTTGCCACGACCCCAGGAACTCATTTGGGTGTCAAGGACGTTACAATAATGACACTGTGGCTGCAAACCCTGACATATTTTCTACACAAGTTCTTTCTTTTTTCCCTTAACCTTACCGGGGCAGTTAAAAAACCCAAATCTTTGGCTGTTGGCTGATAACCATTTGTTTGTTTTCCCCAGTATCGCAGCTCTATTTTGGACTCTTTGTCTTCTTGTGTTTGCAAGGCAAAAGGAATTTCAGTGCTCTCACAAAGAGACACGGCTCTGTAGCATAGGGTTCCTGCGCTGCAGCGTGTCCGTCTGCTACCATTTGCCGGACCGCTGCCACTCAGCTCGGGGTGCTCGCGGACAGAGAGTGCTGAGAATGGCAACTCCCTGACAACACCGGTCCTCAAACCGGGGAGCGCTGGGATGCAGGCTTTTACTTTCTTATGTTTAACATTTTATAATGAGCATGCATCTTTTAAAATAAAAACAAAAAAGTCTTTCAAGAAAAAAAGCTACTCTCAGGTGTCCATCCAGCCGCAGGGCGGGCAGTGATGTGGGCGGAGGGGGCAACCCCTCTCCAGGCTGCCAGGGGCTGCGCTAGGTGCTGGGCGGGACTGCAGGGGGAGCCTCCACTTCTCACATGTGGGAACATTAGGGGCCCCAGGTGAACAAAGGGCAGTTTGAGGAGCAGTCCCTTAACTGGGGCGGGGACTGGCCAGGGGCTGGCGTCCAGGGAGCTTCTGGGGGAGGGGAGCCACAAGCTGGTGTGTGAGCGCCATCTAGTGGGCACCCCAGGGACTGCTCAAATAAGTTTGTGGATTAACAACCCCAAATGCCACAAAACCAGGAGTTTTAAAAAGTGAAATAATTTTTGAAATTTGAATTAAAAATGAAAGATATGATTTTAAGTGAGAATATAAGGGAATAGGAGAGAAAGGGTGGCCTTTTGTAGGTGGTTGACAAGGTGATTTTAAACGTCAGACGGAAAAGCAGGGATGAGAACAAACATGACTTTGAAAGAGAACAAACAACCTTGGGGGACTGTTACTGCAGGCCGACGACTGATGGCAAAGCTACGGGAATGGAGGCGGTGTTGAGCTGTCATGCAGATAAACAGAGCCCGGGAACCGGACAGAGAGTTCAGAAATGTACCTGTTCGTCTACATCTCTGTCTCTCCCGAAAATCAGCATCCAATGAAGGTGGAAAGCCAGACAGTAGAGAAAGAGTCGCCATTTCAAGAGCCAGCGGTCTGAACACATAAATGTGCAGTTCACAGGTGAGGGAATTCAACTGTCCATTGACTTCTCGGAAAGATGTTGGAATGTATTAGTAATCAGGGAAAGCTAAGTTAGGTAACAAGATGCAGTTCAATATCCCAAATATTGGCAAACAGTTTAAGGCTCTGATCACACCAAACATTTGAAGATGTAAAGAAATGGAAGCTCATACAACAGCGAGGGGGATGTAAATCAATACATCCCCCCAGAGGATGGTTTAACAGCATCCTGTAAACCTGAAGATGTGCTTGCTTTACGAAGACGTGCTTTCTCTGAGTGTCTGGTGGGGAGAGAGAGAGAGAGATACTCCCACACATCTGTATAGGAACATATGCATGAGAATTTGTAAGAGATGTGAGAGGAAAATATTAAAGTCAATCTAAATGTCCATCAACTGGAGAATGATTCATAAAATGTGGTATGTTCTAAAGAAGGAGTGTCACACGGGAGCTAAAATTCATTGGTTACAGCTACATATTTCATTGCTGGACTCATCTGAAAACATAAGATTAAGGGGAAAGGGGAAAGTGACAGGTAATCAGCGTGGTAAATATCTGTTATAAAAATGTTTAAAAAACGCGCGGAGCGATTTTGTGCAGAGTTTATACCCGTGCCTGTGCAGGAGACTATAAAAACACTGTGGAAATGATGATGCATGTCTTCCAGAAGAGAGAGAATAAAAACAGGAAGAAAGGGGCACATAAAGGCTTCCAATTAGCCTCTACTATTTCCTTTTAAAGTAGCAGAGGACATAGTGAGAGTGGGCCAGTCCGTGTGCTGGCCCATCGGTGTTTGTAGATGGTTTTGGGAGCCTTCTGCAGTCTGACCTGTTATTTTAATTGAACACTCACATTGCCATGTCTCTCTTATTTGACAGAGTCTGCTATTATTTTCATTTCAAATGCACTTGTGCAGCGTGAGTGCTCTAAGAAATGTCCCATCTGAGCCTTTAATTACCTCCTGAGGAGCAGCCCCGCCGATTGTCCTACTTTCCAACCGCAGGAGGACTGCCTTGTTTTCTTTCTCCTCCGCTTTCTTTCTTTCTTATTTTTAAGTACAATTTACCTTGCCGACTGGTACGAGTGACCTTATTTTTGCTTTGCCGACACTTTCCTGGAGCTGAAAACAATAAATCTTGATAATGAACAAACAGTTTGAGTGCGTCTGCTTTCTCAGCTGCCAAGTGCGGGCCTAGTCCTCCTGTGAATGGCTCCCACTCACATCCAGCCTGGTGGATGCTGTCAGTGTCGTCACGACTGAGCCCGACACGGCGGCGACAGCTGCCGTAATTATTTCTCCCTTCGCCTATGTCTGTCTGACAGCTCCCCAAACCCTCCCAGAAAACGAGGCCTCAAAAATCACTTCAAACTCACTCCCTCAATGCAGCTTTTAGAAGCCATTCCTCTTTTTTTTGTCCCTTCCAATTATCGCCCTTGATAAAAACACTTAGTGCGCCAGCTGACTTGCGGAACCCCTTTCTATTTAAACCCCCCCAAGGTGGAGAGACATCCTGGTCTGGGTGACGTCAGAAATAAAGTGGAACTGAGACCAGGGTCTCCGAGAGATGCAGGGGGTCTGTGCTCCCCGCACAAGCGTTCACAACGGCTAAACCGGGGAAGCCATCCCAGCGCCCATGGGGACGCAAGGACGGACGAGCAGAGTTTGGTCCGTCCCTACATCGGAATGGCATCTGCCTGAGACAGGAAGGAAATTCTGCCGCGTGTAGCGGCACAGATGAAACCCAAGGCCTTGATGCTGAATGAAGGGTGCCCAGCACAGTGGACGAACACTGTGCGATCCCACTTACGGTGAGGTGTTTAGAGGAAGCGTTCCCAGGGCTGGAGGGAGAGAGGGGAGAAGGAGTTATTATTTAATAGATACAGAGTTTCAGTTTTCAAACTGAAAACAGGTAGGAATGTGGATGGTAGTGCTAATTGGGCAGTATCGTGAGTGTGTTCAGTACCCTGGACTGTGCATGTGAATGGTGATGATAGATTTTATATGTTACGTGCGTATATTTTACCACAATAAAGAGTCTTGAAAAGAGAGAGAGAGATTAAAGCTCCGGTGCCCACTGACATGCAGAGTCCCTTCCACAGGGAGCCAGGTGTTATTCAGGAAATGGCCCGTTCGTCAGCTGGTTTGCGGTGCTCCTCAGCTGGGCGGAAGTTCAAAGGAAGGCGTTTCTGTGGCTCCCGAAATCTGATAGTGTATAAATTCCCCCACGTGAGCAACTCTCCCTCAGGAAACCTACAGCCCCCAGAATCCAATTAAGTGGAACCCGGTGGTTCGATCGTGCTCTCTCCCGGGTCCTCTGTATCCAGTCCAGCAGCTTCAAAGCTTCTCGCACACCAGCTGCTCTAGAAATCAGGTCTCCTGTCCACCGCCGGTAAAGGAATTGTGGGCACGTCCCTGGGCAAACTCCTTTGCGCATCCGTGCCACAGCGTCGGAATTCTCTTCCTGGAGAGGCGTGCCTCCCTGTGACGAGCTGCTTAGGATGTTATTTTGTCTGGCTGGGCAAGCATCTGCTAGACTCACGCACAAGGAAATGGTAAGCTGTGTGCTTTTTAAAAACTGCTTTTCTTTTGTCTTGCAAACCTTCTCGCACCCAGTGAGAGGTGGCAAGAGCCAGGTGGCCAGGGTGGACCTCACTGGAGCATCTTTGTCCCCAGGAGGCAGGAAAGGGAGAGGGCCCGTTCCGGAGGCCGCAGGCTGCTGTGCTTATGCCTGGCCTGGGCACAGCTCGCACGGGACTCCGGAACCCGGGTCTAGGACACAGTCTGTCATTGCCTCTGAGGGACGAGGGAGCTGCATTTGTCGACGGAGCCGGGTGAAAGTCAGCACCAGCCTGCGGAGGGGGAAGGCCATTTACTGGCCTAAAACAGTGACACAGAAAGGAGCCTTGGGCCAGCTTGAGTCTTCCCAGCTCGCACTCAGGAGGGGCTCTATGGCCCCCACCCACGGCCGCTGAAGAGAGTCGGAAGACCGCTGGGAGGAGGGCCGGGCCTGCTGTGTTGGCAGTATCCAAAGACCGACGGTTGACCTCGGCTTCTAGCTTGGAGCCCAGCGGCTGTGAAGTCCAAGTGTCTGAAAGCTCTATTCAGTCCTCAGTGCCCGTCCGCCCCCTCTCTCTGACCCGGGTCCCTGCCTCAGCCCAATGGGGGATGCTGGGAACCTGCGGGCCACTCTCTCAGCCTGGATGGAGACCCCAGGGTGATAGTGTGAGCTGCTCATGGGCCGAGCAGCTGAGCTCAGGACTCCCGTGACGCCAGGCCAGCGCCCCTACGAAGGTGGAAGGAGAAACGAGACATGGACTCACCTACAGGTAGACTCCAGCTTGGCAGTGTCACAAGTATACACGCTTCCAGGTCTTCAACCTCAGATACAACTCACTCATACTCTGAACACATGTGTTGATTACATATAGTACATAAATACTTTGTATCTGTTCAGCAGTTACTGTGTGCCAAGCCCGTCCCCAGCAGAGGAGGTTCCCCTGCTGCTGGAGCAGACGTGCTGGTTGGAGAAGACAGTTTCGAGCAAACAGAAATAAAGGAGAGGATCGTCCCACTCCCGTGTGGCTGCACGGCACTCCCGGCCCTCTTGGGATTTGGGGGGGCATGTGACCAGTTGTGTCTAGCACCTTCTGAGTGGCTGGAGCGTGCGGGGACTCGGAGGCGGGAAGGGACAGCAGGCAGCCTATCCAGGGCGACGCCCGCAGGCAGGACATGCCTGTGCAGCTCACAGAAGCAGCGCCCTGTATTTAGAAAGGAGCCCCGTTGAAATCGAAGCCCTCTTATTAGTTCGTTAGGGTTCTCATCATAGATCTTTTTTCCGTGTGTGTATCCCAGAGATACAGGGTTTATTCCTAAAGGGTGTTTTACATTGTTTGTTTTCGCATGTTAATGTGTTGTTTGCATATTAATCACCCAGGAATATTCTCTGTTACAAAGAAGTGAGCTTTCTTTGCCTCACAGCACACCCCTCTCTTAGTCTGACTTGCCCCACTTTCGATACGGGCGTGGGTGATGTGCCAGGCAGGCGCTCTCACAGGTGAGCCAGGTTAGCCCCCACGGCAGCCCTCCAGGGCCGTGTGTCGGCTCTCAGGGCCCCCTGCACCCCGTCTCCCCAAAAACCCGTGAATGAGAGCGTCTTTGGAAATGGGGTCCCTGCAGACGTGGCCAACTGAAGCATCTTGACATGCCCTCATCCTGGATGAGCCAGATGGGAACTAATCTAGTGACAGGTGTCCTTGGAAGAAGAGGAGAGGACTCAGAGGAGAGGGGAAGGTGGCCGAGCTTGGAGGGATGCTGCCACAGCCATGGCACGCAGGGCCAACGGGCTGGCCCCTCCTGAGGCCTCTTTCCGTGGCTGCTCCCTGGGTCTGCATGTGGCCACCCCTCTGGGCACTTGTGTACTAACTTCTTGCAAAGGTACCAGCCATGTGGCCTCACATGCCTCCATCCCTCCTCTGAAGTCCTCACACTGAGATGCCAGTGTATGGTGAGGTCCCGCAGAGGACGTCGCTCAGCCCATACGGGACCTGTGCAGCCGTTCTGATGTTTAAACAGGGCAGGGGTGGTGGCGTGCTCTTGGCAGCGATGGCTTTCCTCTTCTTTCCGCTTTTTATTCCCTCTATTAACTGGAAAATAACAATTTTCTACAATGAATCACAGAGCCAAAGGACACCATATCCATCACTGCTGTTTTTGGTTTTTTGCAAATGATTAAATATTACTTTTCTCCGTTTATAGCATAATCTCCATGACAGCTGATCCGTCAGCCTGTCCGCTGGTGTTTAACCACAGCGCGTTTGCATTCATTACCCCACATTTACATCACTCTTCCGCACAGAGGGACAACTCCATCCTGCCTCCTGACAGCAGGGAAATTAACGGATGAGCCATAAGGACGGCGGTCCCCCCTCCAGAGAACCAAACACCGACTGCAGATCTGTGGGATACCAAGCCACAGGCACGTTGCCCCAAAGTAAGATACGCAGGCGCCAACTTCTGGAAACCCTTACTTGGGAAAGTGAAGAAACCTGCACAGCTCAAACGGTACAGATGCTGTTCGGGGGAGCGATCTGGCCACACGGCATGGGAGAGAGGCACGTACCCCCTGCAGGCGGGGATTGCCTGGCCACATGCAGACTCTGAGGTCTGGCATCCTCCACGTTACTCAGCAGGCTTCGTGCAGTGACTCAGAGTGGCCACATGTGCACACACACACCTTTGGCTTCACGTGGACAGACAACACTATTGGTTGATGGTCTGGTCTCGGGACCCGACCAGCCCGGCGAGAGAGGGGTGCTGGGCATCTTGCTGCAGGTCACGGCGCTCTCTTCCGTAAGTGGCATCGTGCTGACCACACAGGGGGAGGCGAGGGAGAGGTGGCAGAACACTGCTGGCCTGGGAGAGACACCTGGGCTCCCCGGGCCCACAGGTGCAGAGGTGGTGCAGGGAGGCAGGATGGCCTCCTGAATGAAGGACCGGAGGCCGTGCCCCCCCGCCCCCCGAGGAAGCTCAGCGTGCAGGGCCTCTGTGGGTTCTGGAGGAGACACATCGCCTACCTGGGAGCACGTACTGGGTCACACCCCATGCAGCAGTGCGGGCACCTGGTGCTGAGTGTGGCCAACCATAGGGGAGGCACAGCAGCAGCCCAGGCATGGTTCAAGTGCCCTTATGTTTGGACACGCCGCCCCACCTGGCATTGGAGCGGTCCCTGGGCAGAAAGGGGCCACATGACATGGTGGCTGTCCCCATGGGAGCATCGCGTACAGGCTCTTGGGAGGCCAGAGCAAGGCCAGGCCATCGGAAGCAGTGTCCTTGATGTGCTTGAAGAGACAGACCCTACTGTGCCCTCATAGGGAGGGGACACTTGGCCCGAGGGAAACTCGGGTCATGGGTCAGAGGCACCAAGATCCGAAGTCATGGGGCCCAACTGCAGTCCTGCCAAGGAAGTGAAAGGTACACCCAGACTGAGCTGGTGCCAGACCAGAGGGCAGGGGCCAGTGATGCGAGCAGGAGTCCCCATGTCACCTGGCCTGGCCCGGCCCGGCCTCTGAGGGCCCCAGGCCCAGCTTGCTCCTCAGCACCCCCATCGGGCTCTGAGAGGGCTGTCTGGTCACCTGATGCTCTGGGGCTCCGTGAAGGTGGCTCTGGAGGCTCCTGGCTTCTTGGCATCCTGGGTTTAGTGGCTCATCCTCAGGGCAAGTTGTCATTCTCTGAAGCTCCCTGTGGGGGTCTGGGCTTAATTTCTTGGGGGGTGGTGGCAGCCCATCTTGCCCAATGCCTTTCTGAATGAGGGTTTCGGTGGATCCTGTGCCCACAGTCCCAGGCCAGAGTGGGGCGGAAGTTGCATGCTCAGCGGATGCACCCGACCATGGGGAAGAGGGCACGTGGGTTTAATAAGGGGCGTGGGGGCCCTGGGTTGTGGCTGCTCAGAGGAAGCAAAGGCTGAGCAAGACAGGAGGAAATAAAGGTCCATGTGAATACACTGAAAATTGTCACTCAAGCGAGTAGCACCTTAAGATCATTTATAACTTGCCAACTCCCCCCAGCTGTAATTATCTCCAGGCCTTGTAGAGCAATTTGTCGTCGGTGCCCAGGAGGGATGTGACATTTCCAACCTCATGCCGTTCAGAATGGATGTCGCTCGTTTGTAAACGGCCCGACTCAGTTTCCATAGGCCCCATTAATCACTGCCTGTCTCCCTTCCACCCACACAGAGCCACCCCACCACAGCGGCACGGGCCTCGGTGCCTTTGTGTAAGAAGTGCAGACACTTCCCCTTTTCTTAGGGGAACCACATGGGAGTCAGAAGACAAGAGCCGCGGGATCAACCTGGCCCACCATCTGCTCTGTAAATAAAGTTTTATTGGCTCACGGCCGCATGGTTCCATTCCATGTCATCTCTGCCTGCTTTCCGGCTTCAAAATCAGAGCTGTGTAGTTGTGACAGAGCCTTACAGGCCTCTTTTTCCTCTTCCTAAATCCTTAAACATTTGTGTTCTTGATGTGAGATGCAGAGCGTATGCTGGTGAGCCCATATTTGACGGAAGAATGAATGGGTGAGACCACACGGGACAAGCAGGTGCTTCCTTTTCTAGGAATCGTGCGGCGAGTGGGAGGTTCTCGCCGACCCAGCAGTCTTGTCTGTGGCCATTCTTCGTCTGCTTTAGCAGATCTTTTTCGAGGAGTGAGAAGTGGCTGACATTGCGTGCTCCAGGCCTACTAGGCAGAGAGCAGCTGGTGAGCACACTCAGGAGCTCGGGTGGCTCCAAACACCACCTTGTCATTCTCAGACTCAGCAGCGCATCACACCTGCTGAGAAGGGAGCTCGTGGTTCAAGTGTGGGATCCCGTGGGGCTTCAGGAGCCCGGGACATGAGGCTGTGAGAGCTGGGTATCACCTGGGATGATGTCAGCTTCAGTTGGAAAACCTCCCCAAAGCGGCCCACGTGATAGCAGTCGATTAATGATATCTTGTAACAAGACGCTCAGAGGTGGATGGCTCCATGGTTTGTTAATGCAGCGGCACACGCATGTGACCCAGTGTGTCTGCTTTTCCACTCTGTGAGACCCGGAGCTCAGGCTGTCATTCTCCAGCTTGTTGCCTCAGAGTCACAAGACGGCTGCAGCACTCCCAGACATCACACACCCACCCAGCTCCATTTGTGAGCGATAAAGGGAATGTTTCTCCTCATGTGTCTCTCTTCATCAGGGAAGACAGCCTTCCCACAGACCCTGCCACTCGTCCACAGTGGTCCTGGATTTGGAGGAGTTCAGTAAGGCCAATATTTGACATTTTTAGGATTTGTAGTTGGGAGCAGACCCTGTTGCTGAGGATGAAGTATGAGAGGATGGCTCCTAGGTTGGGAGCCAGTGGTCTTCCTTTCTCTCCAAAGGCCGTCTCTGCTCCTTCCCTGCCCTCTGCTGGGATGTGTGGGATGCTGTCCCCACCGGGAGATGTCCTCCTGGTGGCTGGGGTGCCCATCAGGCCGGCTTTGTCCAGTAGATGCCATTAGGTCTGTACTCATGAAGTCCAAGCAGTGAGGAGACCCAGGTTCCTCGGGTACGTGGGGGAGTTTGGGGGTGTCTGGGTCCAGGTGCTCAAGCAGCTCGTCAGCTGCCTGCCTGTCGTCTTTCCTCTGAGTTGGCGTCCCCTCTGGCAGGCTCTTCCTCCTGGTGGCAGGTGGGTCCCCTGCCCCCAAGGATCCTCACTTCCCTCAGCAGAAAGCTGCTTTTCCCCATCAGGTCTGCACCAGGCCTGGGGCACCATCACTGCATCTGTTTGGTGTAATGTGGCTCGTGGACCCCCCAGAACCCGTCTCTGCAGCCAGCCCCAGAAGTGGGGGCCAGATGGACCCGCCTGGGCTGAGAAAGCAGCTGAGGGTTCCCTGTTGGAATAGATGCCAGCAGGTAGGGACAACAGGTGCCCTGGCTGTCGCCACAGTCTTATAGACCAGAATATTGTGCCTGAGGAGCCCAGATGTGCTTTCCCAGCCCCAGCCTTCAGACACCATGGCCTGGGGACAGAATAGTGACGTCTGTGAGCTGGGTGTGGGGCAGACATTTTCTTAAATGTTTGATGAAGTAGTAACGTTCTCATCCCCAGAGAACAACATGGATGGTGTTTGTCACTTTGGTGGGAGTCCATTTTGCATTCCTTCTAGAAGCGCAAAGAAAGATTGCGTGAGAAAAAGTAATGATATAGCCAGACCTACATCAATAGGAGACCTTCTCACATCTCACGCCCCCTTCTCCGTCCTCATTACTTCCCTCCACCTGTTTGTTTCACTGCCCTAGACATGCAGAGATGTTTGCTGGGGGACGCCAGTGTGGACCGACCCCATACCCCCGCAAACTCCATTCTGTAACATTAGTAACTGTCACTTCTTCTACCTCTTTGTTGAACGATGATATTGAATGAGATGTTAAATGCGGGCTCTCAGGATGTGTTTGACGGCTAACGAAGCATATAGGTGATACCTCCCTAACCCAACCTCCCGCCAAAGCTGCAGCCCCGAGCTGTGACAGCCTCGGGCGGATTCACGTTGACGGAACGTGAGGTGCAAACTGCCTGCAGTGCCGTGATAAGAAATTAGAGGCTGTTAAATGCAGAGACCCAATGCTCTGGGTTAGAGAGCAGGCCGCCAAGTCTTCATTCCAGACCTTTTACTGCACGCTCATTGTGAGGCTGCGTGAGGAAAGGAAGGTGAAAACCACCTGATGAGAAAGGTGGAGAGAAGGAAGTAGGAAAAGAAGCCAACGAGAAAGTGTCCTAACAGCTCACGCAGCCAGAGGACGTGGAAGTCAGCTAAGGGACCCCACTCCTGGCATGGGAACTAGATATGCGCCGAGAGCATGGCCGGGACGCAGCCCGTAGGTGGACATCACTGCCAGTGTACAGACCCACGGCGGGAGGGGTGGGTGGCGCTGGTGCCACTTATGCAAGACCCGTGGGCATTACATTGGGTTTTGAATGAGGCTCAAGACAACTAAAGCACTAGTAGAGCCATCTCATGGAAAAACCACACAGACTGTTTGGCCAACCCAGTATGTATTCGTAACTTAGGCATCTGCTGGGGGAGATTTGTTATTCAGTAGTAGCTAAGTGGTGCACCCACATCAATCAGTAGCTTCTCTTCGTTCATTTTACCCTTCACCATGTATACGAAATGTAGACACAATTTACAGATGACCTCATATTGTGCCCTAGTTCCATTAATACATGATTTAAGACTGAAAATGACATAAATCCCAGGAACACAGGCTGAACGCACATGACAAGAAGTCCGCATGGATCACAATGTCGAAGCCAGACTATAGGGTCTTTCCTGCTCATGCCTCTGGATTTATTTATTATTTTTTCTTGCTGCAGGAGGTTGAGCCCCCAGAAGCTCCAAGCATTCATTTAACCAGTTTGGGACACTCAGCAAAAAGAAAGCTTCTCTTTTTCTGGAATTGCTGAAAGGGTCAAGTTGATTGATGTCTCTCTCTGAACTATGAGGATGGAATGGGATGCAATGATTGGCTCATCCTGGGGTCAAGCCCACCCCTGAAGCTGACAGCGGCATCACCCCCATTTCAGCTACATGAGCTGAGAATGTGGGGGGGTTGCCACAAGAAAATTGGTGTGACATCATCAGAAGACAGGAAGATGCCAGTGTGGCTAGACTGATGGGGGTCTCTGTCCACCTGAATCGTCACCTGCATTAGTACCACAGGTGACATTCTGTAAACAGGCATTTTGATCAGTCCTTGAAAATCCCCAAGAAGACATGTAATCATCTAGTTTTGTACTCATTATTTACACGGTTTTTAATAATTGAATACCTGCTGTTTGCCAGATCCTCCGCTGAGTCATGGTGTGTGTTGCCGAACAGGTCAGGGTTGGGTCTGGTTTTCCAGACATTATCATTCTTGCAGCGAAGGCTGTTCTTACAGACCTAAATAATTAATTACAGTTATGACAAGAAGACGTCTTCAAGCCAGGATGGAGCAGTGTGGGATGAAGTCACCCACTCCCTGACACGCACAAACCACATGCGTATGAAACGGTGGGCGTCAGTCCGTTTAGCACAGCGACCTCTGAGAAAAGAGAAAGAAAGGGTCGAGCCCTCCAGCCATCCCGGTTTGCCGCCTTGGGAGCATTTCAAGGCCACAGCACCGGAAGGGGAGCTGGCAGAGCTGGGTGGGCTCCTAGACTGGGAATCGAGGGGGCCAAGCCAACCATATTTTTCAGGGCTTGGGAGACTAGTAAGGAGCACAGGGAAAATTCCAGAGACCTGCAGAAGGTCCCCCTGATAGGCAGAAGAGTGATTATCAGTACAAAGGTGGGAGACAGCTACCCCTGGCAGGAGCAAGGACTAGGAGAAGAGACCAGGCTGACACAAAGAACCGGGGGGAGTGTCTGTCCCCACCAGCCAGCCCGCCCGGAACACCTCCCGGTCCGTGGGAAGCAGATGGTGTGCAGAGAGGAGTCTTGCCCGAGCAGGGGCAAGTAACGAGACCAAGTCCAGCTCCCTTCCCACCAAACAAGGCCAAGAACTTCCTCACACCCCAAAACCAAGCTCAGGAATATTTGCAGGAACACCAGAATTTTCAGTACCCAACAAGATAAAAGTCACTGTCTGGACTTGAACAAAAAACTGCCCGGTGTGTAAACTGCATCTTCACCAAGGAGCAAGCGATACCACCCACCATGAGGACAAGCCGCCGGCAGTTCCGAGCCAGAGCCGGCCCAATGTTCGACTTAGCAGGCGGTGAGATGGAGGCCGTCATATCTGTGGTCCCTACATCCCAGAGTCTGAGAAGGACGGGGAAGGTCTGAAACAGTCTTCCACCAAACTTTGGAAGACGGACACTGCAAGGGCGCAGGTGTAAAATATACTGGGTAGGTGCATGGTGGAGTAGATGTCAGTGAACTTGAACACGTGGCCGTGGGAACTGCCCAAAGTGAAACAGCGAAGTTACTCCGCATGTGCCAAGCGATATGTATCAACGAGGAAGGGCCGTGGCCCTGCACATCCGCTTGGCTGGGACCCCTGCCAGGACTACAGCGCCCTCTCTCTCTGCACAAGAGGCTCCCTCACCATGGACTGCTCGCCGCACACCTCCACCGGCCTTCCTGTGACGGCGGTGGTTGCCTTGTGGGGCTGCCCAAGACCCAGTGCCCCTGGTCGGGAAGGGAGTGTGTGTTTCCAAATTGCATTCTCCCACCTATGGAGCTAGTTGCACCCATGGGGATTGTAGTTTTAAACCCTGATCTTGGAGTGTCTTCCTGCTGCACTCGCCATGAAAGCAGCAAGGGGAGAACTGAGCTCTTCTCAGGGCAACAAGTAAGTGGGTTATTGTTAGGAGTTCAACAGGGCTTTCATTTGCTAATTCTTCTGATTCTCTCCAGACCCGAAATAGTTAACTCCCCTCCTGCTTGGGCGACAACTGGGTTTTCACTGGTGGAAGAATGTCTGTAAAACATACTTTTGTCACCCGGCAACATCACAACGAGAGTGTGCACCAGTGTGTGGCCCTGTGGGAATCATGCCGATTACTGTCCTAATGAGAGCAGATGGTGATGGACGCTGTCCTGTTCGGTGGGCGGGTCACAACCCCGTCCGCGCTCACTCTGACAATGAGACTCTCCCGATGCGTGTCTCTCCCGCTGGAGCACAGTGCATTTCTGGTTGATGAATGCTGCCTTCTCGGCACAGAGCCGTGACCATGTGATCATGGGGAGCCCTTGACGGCGCGTGTGCAGGAAGATCACGGAGGGGAGGCCCGGTTCTGTGCAGACAGAGGCCCGGAAACCTGCCCTTCCACACTGAAACAGAAAAGTCCCCCTCACAGTCTGCCTGGGACGTCCGAAGGAATAGAACTAGAAGGCACGGTGGGCGAATGTGCGTGGGTGTCTCCTCCCTTTGGTGGCAGATGACCACCCTTGACCATCCTCCCAGGCCTGTGTGGAGCCGAGAGCCACTGCCTGTTGAATTAGTAACGTCGTCTTTCATAATTAAAGGCGAGTGCGCGTCAGATGTTGGTCTGCGGCGTGACCTGCAGCTCCCTGGCTGGTGCTGCTGAGATGCGAATGTGTCCTGGAGGGAGGCGGTGCCCCCACTGAGCAAGGACCTGGGCACTAGGCTTTCAGATTCGGGTCCAGACAAGAATGTGGGGCCGCAGCTCGACGCCTGCAGGGAGCAATCCAGCTCCAGGGCTCAGGGTGATTATTTATTTCCCTCAACGACACAGACATGCGCTGACTTAATTACAATGATTTCATTGTGAAACAGAATTGTGGTAATTTCCTTGTTAGTGTATCTCATTAAGGAGATTGGCTAAGTGTTATTGGCACGACTGCGAAATGCCCTTACATCTCAAATCATTCGAAACTGCCCACGTCCCATGTGGGAGAAAAACGTTTCCCCATTTGCTTCTGGAGGTGGGATGTGTGTGCTTCGGAAAAGTCTCGTTTCCTGGGTGGCCGGGCTGGGCTGTGCAGACACAGGAACAAACCGTGATTGTGATCTTCCTTGTGTTTGTGCCTCTCTGCAACCCTGGCACCTGGTTTCAGGTCCCCCATTAGACAGCCGTGTGGCTGGAGGCCACAGCAGAGCTGGATCCCCTGATCGCCAGGGCCTCGAGTTTGAGTCCAGCTCTGTCCCTGCGCGTCCGAAGGACCTTAGCCGAGTCATTTCAAATCCCCTTTCTCCAAGGGGCTCACTCGGAAAAGGTGGGGCTGTTCACTGATTGAGCTGCGTGTGCCCAGCACTGTTTCGGGAGTGGGGAAAACAGCGGGGCATGAGCTAGGCGAGATGCCCGATTTCTGGGAGCTTGCGTTCCAGCAGAAAGGACAAGTGCAGAGGTGAGTGCGTACATGGGTCATGGAGCACACACAGTCAGGTCATGGTGTCAAGGTAGCTTGGGCGGGGTGTGGCCTTGGCAGGGGGTCCGGGGAGTGTCTCTGGGAACCTCAACATGGGTGTTGATATGCATCATGGGGAGGAGTCAGCGGCAGAGCCATCAGGGAGGCCATCCCACAGGCAGAACGGCAGAGGGTCCCTGAGGTGGGACTTACTGATTTCTTAAAATATCTGCAGCTATAGGTTCTTTGAAACGGTGCTTCACATGTGGTGTCCGGGGTTCAACAGGTGTGAGGATGGCAGCTAGTAATGTGTCCTGGGGTCACACGTGGAGAAGGTTGGGGGTGCCGGAAGGACCCACTGCATCTCCGTCCAAACTGTGGAGAGCAGGTTGGTGAACGAGCGAGTATGGAGGGCCCAGCAGCATGTCTGGCCCGTACGTAGCCACGAATGAGTGTCCGTTCATCCCACGTTAATGACTTTGAATTGCCCGAAGTGCATGTTTCCTTAAACAGATGTTGGGCGTGGAAGAAAGACTGACAAACCATCTCAGTTCCCCTGTGCTCTGCTCTGTGGTGATGAAAAGGCTCTTTTTCCTCTGCCAAGCATATGGTTGAAGTCAAAAGTCTCCAAGGCCTGATGGTGTCACTTGCATCATTAATTAAACGTTATTCAGGATTGCTTCCTTAAATCTCGAGCACAAAACACCTGCAGAGCGACCGAGCCCCAGGTGTTGTGTGAAAATGCCGAGTGCCCGTCTGCCTTTTTCAACCGTCCTCTGTTTGAGTTAGGATTTGGAGAGAGTGGTAATAAAAGGGGGTGACAAATATGACAACGTGAGTCTATTCAGTTCTTTACACAGCGAAAGGAAAGGGGAAAGAAAGGGATGATGTTCGAAAGTAGTTCTGAAATGAATAGCTTAGTATACGGGTCCATGTGCCAGTTCTTCCAGAACTCCCGTCTTCTAGAAGCTGGTTGCTGTTCGCAGCTGGCTGGTCTCGTGAAGGGAGCCCAGTTCGTCAGAAAGGATTGGAGAAGTTGACCTAATTACATGCCCCGTCTCAGGACTTGGACGTGATTTCCATGGATCACCATAGAATGGAATCTTCCTCGTCACCCAGTTTGTGGCTGCTGGCGAGTGGGGACTGGTCTCAGTGGAGCGCCGAGTCTGCATGGAGGAGGGCGTCTGCCCACTCCCACCCCGGCTCAAGGCACCGTTGCTTTAATCCTGATTTATTGCCAGCTCCATCCGACTGGCCTCCCTTCAACCCCACCCAAATGATGATTTATGTCCTCATGGCCCCGGAGCCCTAGTGCCCATGGAGCTGGGAGTCAGACCTGAATTTCTACCCTTCTTTTTGGAATGATATATATTTTACCATCATTTAGGAGTGGCTGCATGTCTTCTAAAAGGTTTTCAATGCAAACACAACACCGACAACAAAAAAAAGATCTCCTAATTTAAAAACTTTGTCAGGAGAACACTGAACCAGGAGATGGTGAAATAAAGCAATTATTCTGATTTATGGCACATTTTCTCTCTTCCTCACTTGGTCTCCCCGCTCGCTTTTGGAGAGAGAATTCTAAAAAAGGATTTAGCTGAGATAAGTAACTCTGCTTAACCTGATATGTGTTCCTCAGTAAAATCCATATATTTTCCTACAAGGACCTGACTTTCTTTCTTTTTTCCTCTTTTGAGGCAAAATTTATTGGGGAGTCTTCAATTTCCTCAGCATAAGTTAGTATCGATCCACTGCTGCATGGTGGGTGAGAATGCCAACCATCATTTGGGCATCCTGGATTTGCGACCTGCCTCCTTTTAAAGTGGCTGTGGCCGCAACGGGCTCTCACGGGTTGATGGTGGCCGGGAAGTCTGGACAGTGTCACCCTCGGGGTCCACAGCAGCTGATGCCCCGAGAGGAGCCGAAGATGCCCCGTGGGAGCCCAGGAGTAGAGCGGTGGTTTTTCCCAGCCCGTCTGGGTTAAAGCCGACACAATACTTTAGGCAGACCTTATGGAAGGAGCGAAGCCCCCACACCAATTCATAGGTCAAAGTCCTACCCCCCAATATGATACGTGTATTTTGCCATGTAGGATGCGCACCTATGTTTTTGTGCACATCATACATGGGATTGTTATGCCCGTGGAGTGTCATCATTACACTCACGCGTGATGCACATCCTTATTTCCTCCTCAATAGCTGGGCAAAGTGGGGCGCATCACACACGGCAAAGCCTGTGTCTGAAGATTAAGCCTGCAGGAAGCTGGTTGCAGTTAAAGGGGTCACACGGGTGGAGCCGGGGTCTGAGAGAGTCAGTGTCTCTGTAAGGAGAGACGGGGCTGCCGCAGTGAACGCTCAGCTGGCGATGGTGAAGAATGAGCGCTCTGTGACGGCCAGTTCCAGGTGCTGGTGCATCATGCGCGATCACCGGATGCTCATGGTACCTTGCTTATGGTCAGTGACTAAAATGTCAAAAAGTTAAAACAATGAAGACAAAGAGGAGAGACCCCGGAGCTCCCCGTGCCCTCTTTGTACCTTCTGTGTGACTCGAAGTCAGCCAGGGGCAGTCCAGACACCGAATCTGCCGACACCCGGACCTTGGACGCCCAGCCTCCGGAGCTGTGAGACACGCATTTCTGCCGTTCCAGCTGCCCCGTCTGCAGCACCTTGTCACAGCAGCCTGAGTGGACAGAGGCACTCGGGGAATGCCTGAGCGGACAGGCGAGGTCGAGCCTGTGTCGCGAAGAAGGTGTGGCCTTTGGCAGGTTGGCTTTGTTCTCTGGGCCTGTTTCTCCGCCATTCACGTGAAAGGGCCCGACATGGGTCGTCCATCCACCCACCCATCCATCTTCCCTACAGAATGCACGTAAGCCCCGGGACATGCCAGGTGCAGAGTTAATGACTGCGTACTTACTCTGGGGAAAAGCTCAGCACCTGACCCTGGGACGTTTAACAGGACCCCAAGGACCCAAAGTAACATCGATGGGCTTCAGACCTCTCCCCCTTTGAAAGGTTGGGAGGGCCTTTTACAATGAGACTTCCAAGGTCATGTAGTATAATTTCTACTAAGGCCAGGTGTCTGGCCAAGGTCAAGGGGAGTTAACATAAGTCTCACCAAAGGACAATAAGACTGTCAAGCGAAGGAAGTGTGGAAGGTAGTGTTGCAGACATTTTCAGTCGCTCTGCCCGGGGTTTTACCCCACAATTAAAGAGCACGCTTCACACACAGATACCCTCATGGGAAGTACCTACCTGAGACCAGGGCGAGGAAGCGGTAGGGTTTTAACTGAGAGCGGAAAGGGATCAGGGCATTTGAAAAGACCCAGAACAGCACTTCTCGGGCCTCAGGGCCGATGCGACCGCCTTCCTGGGTCTCCCCAGACTGGCCTCTGTCTCTGGAAGATACTCGCCTTGGGCCGATGGGGCCGCTCACTCGTGGAAGATCGTTGCAAGGTTCCAGCCTCTCTCCAGAGGAGGACGGCTCGCAGAGGGAGCCTGTTGCTCGGCACCAGGAGCCTCTGAGGCCGTGGGATGCATGATGGAATGGAACACAGTCTGGTTTGCTCGGAGCCTGCAGCCAGCCTGCGATTCCACGCCCAGCTCCCTGCTCTGGAGCTCCTCGCAGGCTCTGCAAAGGTGCGTCAGGAGGCAGCTGGGTAACAGCAGCGCACCTCGCTCTGCAGGGAGGGGGGCTGCACTGGGGGTGCAGGGCTGTCCCGATATCTGCTGGTTTGATGCCAGGGGGCCCTGCTGCTGCCGTCCTGCTGGCCTGCCTGGGTGTCTGAACAGAGCCCCGCCGCTCTGAGTGCATCTCAGTACGTGGGATACCGGCTGCAGTGGAGAGGACAGGGCGGGGCATCTGGGTAAGTACGTGGGTATTCCCACACGAACCCCGACGTGGGGAGAAGAGCGGCACTCAGCACGGGGGTCCCTGGTGTTGACATGCAGTGTCGCCGACGCGCTTGCTCCCTGCGTGCTGACTCCTTTCTGCTCTGTGACGATCTCTCTCACTTCTGCACGTAGCCTCTGTTAAATGACTCGGAACTGGAAACATCCCAAGAAGGCACAACATGATAATGGGATAAGTCCTTCGAAGCAAAAACAAATCAACAGACCCAACAAGAAATTGGTGTTTCCAAGACCACACCCTGATCTGCACCTGGGCGCCTCCAGAACCAAGGTCCGAGTTCTGTGCTGGGGCCCCAGGACTCTGTGCTTGGCTGCGGCTTTCCGAACAATCCAGGAGGACATCCTGCTGTGGAAATGGCCCCTGGACTGGGTGTCAACACCGATGAAGAGACCCGTCTCTGTGGCTGCCCGAGACCCATGTAGACCGACCTCCACCTGCACCCCATCCGGTCCAGTCCATGCCCTGGGGCCCATTCACCAAAGATACATGGAGAGAGATGCAGAGATGGATACACAGAGATGGATGGGTAGATGTGTGGGTGGACAGATAGGTAGACGTGGGTGGATGGATGGACGGGTGAGCGGACAGATGGACAGAGATTGAGCATGGGCAAAGTCCTTGATTCTCAGAACACTGAGGGGCCCCCAGCAGGCTGAGCAAACTCAGATGTGGTCAGTGCCCACCTGGGAATTGCAGCAGAAAGGCTTACAAAGACGGAAACTGTATCCTTGCAGCCACTGGGCAAGTCTGAGCCAGCTGGCGCTGTGGAAACGGAGCAGGGTGCCTCCGCCGGCACCCAGGTGTGTGCCAGCAGTGGGAAGTCACTCTCCTAACAGGGGCGCTGTGGCAGGGGTGTGGCCAGCAGCAGCGGCCTGGGGCTCAGACACGTGGGCATTGGCTGTTTCGGAAGTTGGGGGCCCTGGGAGGCCAGGGGTGGGAAGCAGATCCTCTTGCCTGGGGCGATATCAGCAGACCCCGAGCCAGGCTGCTCAGTCCTGAGTGGACATCTGGTCTGCTCTCCGTCTGGCCATTATCTGACCAAGGCAGCAGAGGTAGAAGAGGTCGCTGGGCCAGAGAAAGAGCTGTAGAAGCAGCTGGGGCAGAACATGCACGAACTCTGCCCCTTCCTGGCTGTGTGACATGGGCCAGGCCCCTGAGCCTTGCAGAGCCTCCACCTCCCCATCTGCCTCGTGGAGGTGGTGCTGTCGGGGATCGGCGAGCAGAGCGCCCTGCGCGGAGCAGACACGGGGCGACTTACAGAGGGACAGCGCCCAGGGTTGGGTACAAGGGTCACTCGTCTCCTGGGGCCCGTGCAACTGTGTTCCTTAGGCTGGGTGAGCAAAACGTGTCTGCCCACACATAGTTTTTTCATCTCTGCACATTTTGTCTGTGCCCAGGTGCCATCCCGCCTGCCCTCCCTGGGCTCATCTTCCCACCTGTGCTCCTGGGCCCTGCTCGCCTTTCAGAGATGACGTCAGAAGCTATCACAGGACACGGGGACCTTCGCAGTGACCTGGGGGTTCGGCTCAGACCCCTCCTTTTCATTCTTTGCTGTCATCTGTCCCTCAGGAGGCGCCCCCTCTGTCACCCTCTGGAGAACAAGAAAGCCCGTCTGTCTTCTGTGGAGCTGACAGACAGAACCCGCAGGCTGCCCTGAGGCAAAGACGCCACTCAGACAGAGAATACGGTAGTGTTCGTGCAGAGGGCCCAGCCCACTGGGAAGATGGGAGGGGGAGAGTCTCTGACGTGAACCACATGCAGGAGGCTCCCCGTGGCCTGGGTTTGCCTCTGCGGACAGGGAGAAGGGGACACGTGTGTTCCGCCTCCTGCCGCAGTGCAGAGGGCAGCTGCTGGTCTAATGAGACACCCGTGGCACGGAGGGCAGGCCCCATTTTCTCACCAGGGGCGGGTGTCAGTGGGTGTGGGGGCTCGAGCAACAGATGTCCGTTCTCTCCTTGCTCTGGAGGCCGGGTATCCAAGACCAGGTGCCTGTAGGCCGGCATCCGGGGAGACCTCTCTTCCCAGAAGGGGACCTCGTGTCTCAGACATGAGCAGCGAAGGACCCTCCTAATGGCTCTGCCATCCAAGGGACCATTCGGTTGGAATAAGCTTTTCTAGAAATTCAAAACGCTTCTCTTTTCTACCATGTCACCTGTAAGGCCTGTTTTCTTCTTTTGGCCAAGTTCCCCTGCAGGTCTTTTCAGAAGGGAAGGGACGTGCGACTTCTGGGGTGTGGTGATGTCCTCTCTTTGAGGATCCAGGTTCTGACTGGGGGGCGGGCTCCTGTTTCCATGGGGTTTCTGTGGGGTCAGTGACCAGGCCGCTGGCCCGTGCATCTCGGACTCCGGAACACCAGCCACTCCTCCTTACTGTCAGCAAGGGGCCGGAATTTTTCATTCTTGGAGCCAGATAAATAAAACGCTGGCAGCTCCGCCAGCTCACTCCAAAGTAATTAAGTTTCCGGCTTCCAATATCAGTGGGACTGGGCACTAATGAGCTGGTAAAATGCCCAAAGGAGTCACATTAACATTTTAAAGCCTTCCCTGCCGGAGGGAAGCATCCCGTCTCCAAGCTTGGTCTGCCACGGGTCAGGGAGGGCAGGGCGCCTGATGGATGGGCTGTTGCGAAGCCCCGAGACACCGCTGCTCCTACAGGAGACTGGTCATGAATCGGAGCCTGCGTCCCGGGCCCCCAGGGGGACTCTCAGCATCTTCCGCAGGACCACAGAAGACCTCTCGGCCCAAGCTTTCCCCATGTTGTTGACTTTACAGGAAGGAAAATATGGCAAGTGATTTGCTTCTTGAACGTAGTCCTTCAGTGGGGCCTGCTTGGCCTGTAGCAGTTGAGGGGAAAAGCTCACCGGAGATTCTGGCTGGACCCACCTGCCCCGGGTGGGGTGGAGGGTGGTCAGTTCTAGTCCAAGAACCTCAGGCTCTTCCTCTTCACAGAAAAGATAAGTTCAGGCCCTCTTATGTGGATATGATGCAGTACCAGTGTTCATCTGTCAGTCAACAAACACTGTGTTTCCAGGTGCTTGAAGGCAAAATAGGCGACGCCGAGAGCCCAGGTGAATCCGGAAACAAGCATTACTCTCAGCTGTCACAGCTGCTCCTGTGGACGGCTCAGCATACCCAGCTGAGCTGTGTTCAGCCTGAGGTATCGGCCTCTGTTCACTAAACTTCGTAAGATGCTGTTAGTCACAGCGCTGAGGCTGTCACGTTCTCGCTTTGGGACCAGTGTTCTAACAGCGAGCGGCACTTGGAAGTTCTGCAGTCACCCGGGTAATCCCTCCCAGGCTGCCTCTGCCTCGAGTGGCTCAGAAAGGGGCTGGCCCTCGAGGGCGCCTGCTCCTCAGGGCCAGGCTCCCCCGTGGGGCTGTGCCTCTGGGAGCTGAGTTGGCCCCTGGAGGGTGTCTGGTACAGATGTGCCCGTATGCAGGAGAGCTCGAGGGGTGTGCAAAGATGCACACACGTGTGCTGCAAGCTACAGCCGGCCCGCCCGAGCAGCCCCTGGGTGACCAGGAACAAATCCGGGGCCTTTGCTCAGTATGGCTGAGGGCATTCAGGGTCCTCAGATGACTGGGCAGCCCCGCTGGGAGCCAGGGGCACGTTTACCCTCCTTCCAAATCCCAGGGGAGTCCGGGTGCCCCTTCGCACTGCCCACCACCTGGAGTGGGCGGACTTTGACATCCTCTCCTTGCCGCAGGGGTGTCTTCCTTTCGTCTCTGAAATCAGAGTGTGGGAAACACACTATCTCCCCCCGCCTCACCCTCTGCCGCGCTCCCGGCCTCTCTGTTTCTCTTCCCACGTTTTGATCTCACCACTGACGCGAATACTCCCCTCCTCTCTGGTTTGTGTCGCTGAGGACACGGCTCACAGACTCCAGAACGGGATTCTCTGTAGGTAAACACCCCCTGCCTACACATCAGCACAGCGGAGCGTGGGCCCTGGATCGGCCACGCTTCCCATCCCTGTGGGCACGCTGTCTAATCTCCCCAAGCCGGGCTTTCTTAATGGTTTCAAAACACTCGCGCTGTCCCGTGGGGTGGCCCTCTATGCGTTTGAGGACCAGCGTGGGAAGATTTGTCCCTTTCCCGAGTGTCTTCAGATCTAATTTTCTCTACAGCAACCAGGCAGGAAGAAGATGGAGAGCTTCCTTTGCTGAGGACCCCAGGTGCCTACCCCCTCCCACTGGTGACGGAGAGTGACAGACACAGCAGCCCTGTGGGCTGTGTGATGTTCCCTCCATGTCGCTGTAACAGATTCGGGCCCTCGAAGCTCATGTGTCAGGGTCGTTCGGGGACCAAGCAATCCCCTGAGCCTGGAGTCCCAGCCCACCGGACTACAGAGTCTGGGTTTCGGGGGCCTCGAGCTCCCTCGCATGATGATGAAAGTGAAGGAAACCGTGGCTCTCTGGCCCTTTTGTCTGGGCTGCGTGTTCGTGGGAGGGCCCCTGCCTCACGGCTGTCCCCCGGTCTCAGCATGAATGCCGAGGGACTCCCAGGGGCTCCGTCCGCGTGGGCCCAACGGAGGTCCTCCTTCCGACGGCAGCAGCTACTGGCCCCGCAGATGCGGCACACAGCACAGAAGGCAGATGAAAGAAGGTCGAGGGGAGACACACAGAGGGGCCGCCCTCTGCGAAGAAGCCCCCCCCACTGCCCCCAGGCCCGAGTGTTCCTCAGGTTCATTAAGAACCCAGCGGCCGCACAG
The DNA here is from genome assembly GCA_028533065.1 of Trachops cirrhosus. Taxonomy (NCBI): domain Eukaryota; kingdom Metazoa; phylum Chordata; class Mammalia; order Chiroptera; family Phyllostomidae; genus Trachops; species Trachops cirrhosus. Next base: position 67,297,810 of record CM052546.1, read on the forward strand.
GTCAATGGCGCCTCAGGGACCGAGGCCTGTCACCCAGCGCGGGGGGCTGCGGCCGGCCAAGCAGACACGCTCTCCAGGAAGACGGGCTTCTCTCAGGCCCGAGCGGCCCACTCTCCAGCCCGCACCAGCTGGGACACATCGCAAAATACCGCAACTCATAGACTCTGTGGTCATCCTGTTTAACCTCCCAGATTGGTCTGTGACCTTGACCCGGGAGGGGAGCCACATGCAGGCTGGGGTGGAGGTGTTTTCACCGTGTGCGCCCTGAAATCACTTGTTTCAGCACAGGAACGTCCCCTGTGTGGGATGAATGCATTTTGGATCCACTTGTCCATAGGGTGGCTTCATGGGGACAGTGTAGCTGTCACAAGGCCTGGTGCAAATAGGCTAGCCAGGGTCCTTGTTGCAAGTGATGAGTTGGAACCTGAGCCCTGACCCCTGAGGGCTGGTATTCCCGAGCTTGAGGGCCTGTCCTGGGCCTTGGTGACCCTCATTCCTTGCCTCTCCCTGCTAGTGACAAGCACCTGTCTGAGCTATGGCAACCAAAAATGTCCCTAGGCATGGCTAAACGCCCCTGGGGCACAACTGTCCCTGGGTGAGAACCACTGAACTCTGCTTCCAGGAAAAAGGCGGGGAGGAGAAAGCTGCACTGGCCCTCATGCAGCAGCATCTCCCACCTCATCTCACGGCCCCTGCGAGCCAGGCACTGACGTTCTGCGGCCCGCCAGAACCGAGGCTCTACTCTCCGCCGATCTGCCAGAACGGCAGGTATAATTTCGATCATTCGCACCCCACGGCTATGGTTGTGTTGGCTGTTGCCATTGTTTTTATTTAACACTCTAAGGGAGAAGAGGTCCATGCCCCTGACCGATGGTCAGGTAGTGCGTGTTTTAGGGATTCTGCGGTGCGCTCTTGGAAAGTCGCTGCCCCGGAGGCTGTGTAGCTGCCAGCAGGCCTCCATGAAGCCCCCTGGCGGGACCGGGGGGACCTTGGGTGGAGCGGGGCCACACGGCGAGTCCCGTCTCAGTGTTCCCAATGACGTCACACTGGAAGCCATGCTGCCCCTCCGGGCCACACAGGATTTATTTTTTTTTGTTTTTTTGCCCTTGCTTACCTAAACGGTCCTTCATGAAACGCCACTCCGGTCCAGGAGCCCTGAGGATGTATGGGTCAATTACCTTTCTGTAAATTGAGTTGTATTATGGGTGTGCAAGGTAAGATGATGATGAATTTCTTTCTGTTTGGCTAGTGTAGACTAGGCTTTCCATAATGTGAGAAACTAGTTTAATTTTGCTGCGTGGTGGTGGGGGGGTGGGGAAGTAGACAGAGAACACGCCACGGTCCCTAATGGAGAGCTTTTTCTGTGAGGCTTCCGTCCTTGCCGATGGCATTTCCCAGGTAGCCCCGGAAAGTTCTCTGAGAAGCAGGGCCTTCGACGACCTCTGTTCAGGGTGGAAAGGACATGAAGTCTGACGACAGACGGTTTGTCACATGGAGGGCGCAGCTTGTGAACCGGGGTAGCGGGGTGTCCCCTGAAGCACCCGGGCATGGCGGGCCCCTGAGTTCTGGGCCTCCGGGGACGTGCCCACCCACAGCCTGCCGTGGGCGCCCAGCCTTCTCTCAGCCCCTGGCGCTGCCGGGTCCATCAGCCCGGACCCTCAGGCCCCTTCGCCCCGTTCTCCTTGTCAGCAGGCGAGTGAGAAGCTGCCTTTTGTGTTCACTTATTTCCCCAGAGTCTCAGAAACATACTCCGAGTCACTGACGCCTCTGTTCTCAAGTTCCCGGGGCAAGATTTTCTTATTTTTGCAAACTTTTTAATAGAAACTTTCCTAAGTCATTTTAGTAGAAGTTGGAAAAGTGTGGCTGACCTCCCTCTCTCTCATTTTCCTCCTCGCAAACCTGTTGATCCTGTCCAAACGTTTTTCTGTGATGGGGCTAATTTCTGTGTGAATCCCGGGTACCTGAGCTTGGGCCCTGGCCTCTGTGCCCGAGGAAGCTAATTAGCAGGCCTCTCGGCAACTCTGGGGCCGCGTCAGAGCCGGTGCAGGAAGCCAGCCTGTCTGGGGCGTGGTGGTGGATCCCAAGGGCCTGGAGCGTCTCCTGAGCTGAGTGTTGGTGGTGCTCTCACCCCCTGAGGATGTAAACACTCTGATTTCTCCCAGCCTGTGCTCTGCAGGGACGTCCTCAGCAAGGGGTGGCCCCTGCTGGGGCTTTAGTAGGGCGGGCTCAGTGCTGTTGGCACCCCTGGGTTTTAGGATCACAGACAACGACCATCAGTGCCCTTCTGAGCTCTGGTCGAAACTCTGGCTGCACTTATTCCTTCTGCAAACCTGGACAGGGCCGTGGGGCTTTGAGTCCATCTGACAGGCAATACCTGTCCCAGTGCGACCTTGTCCATGTGGTGTCCTGTGTAGGGACAGCTGCTCTGAAAATAGCCCTGGTGTGGAGGGCGGACCAGCTCCCTGGAGCCGCACAGCCACCAGGCGGCTGTTTGCTCCTGTCTCGGCTCCCCCCTCCCATCCTGTGCCGCTGAGCGGCTGCACCAGGACACGCTGGCTGTGGGTGCTCCGGGACAGCCACGGTCATGAATGCAGTGTAACACTCTGCCTCTACTCATGTTCCTCAAATGTGTTGTCTTTATTGACACACTGTTATTAAGAGGGAGACTCAGCCCTGGCTGCTGTAGCTCAGGGGACTGAGCGCGGGCTGCGAACCAAAGGGTTGCCAGTTCTATTCCCAGTCAGGGCACAGGCCTGGGTTGTGGGCCAGATCCCCAGTACGGGGTGCATGAGAGGCAACCACACATTGATATTTCTCTCTCTCTCCTTCTCTTCCCCTCTCTCTAAAAATAAATAAAATCTAAAAAAAGAATTCTTAGAAAAAAAAGAGGGAGACTCATACATCAGTAATGAACCCACAGAAGGGGGAACTGAGAAAACAATCCCATTTACAACTGAACCAGAAAAACAGTGCCTAGGAATAAATTTAACTGAGGAGGGAGAAGACCTGCCCTTGGAAAATGACAGGACACTGAAGAGAGAAATTGAAGAAGATACAAATAGGTGGGAGCACGTACTGTGTTCATGGATGGGAAGAATTAACATCCTTAAAATGTCCACACTGTCCCGAGCACAGTGCAATTCCCATCAAAATGCCGATGCTGTTTTTCACAGAACCAGAACAGATAACCCAAAAATGTGTATGGAAGCACAAAAGACCCCCAAAAGGCACAGCAATTTTGAAAAAAAGAAAAGAATAAAGTTGGAGGTATTGTGCTATTAAACTATACAAGACTAATCAAAACAGCCTGGTACTGGCATAAAAACAGACACGCAGATCAATAGGACAGCATAGAGAGCCCAGAAATAAATCCACACCTATGTGGTCAATTAATATGTTACAAGGAAATAAGAATGTGCAGTGGGGTAAAGACAGCCTGTTCCTCAAACGGGGTTGGGCAGATTGCACAGATACAGGCAAAACATGAAACTAGACCCCCTTCTTAGCCACACACAAGAATAAACACAAAATGGGTTAAAGATTTAACCTATAAGACTTGAAACTTCCATGAAAACTCTGGGAAGAAAACACACGCCGTGAAATCTCTGATGTTTCTCTTAGGAATATTTTTCTGATACATCTCCTCAGGCAAAGGAAGCAAAAGAAAAATAAAGAAATGAGACCACGTCAAACTAAAAAGCTTTTGCCCAGCAAAGGAAACCTTCAACAGAACGGAAGGACCACCTGGTAAGTGGGAGGAGCCAGTAAGGAGTCCAGATCCAAAATTTGCAAAGAACTCACACAACTCAACACCAAACAACCCAATTAAAAAATTGGCAGAGGACCTGAATAGACTCTTCTCCAAAGAGGACACACGGATGGCCCATAGACATATGAAAAGACGCTCAAAGTCACTAATCATGAGAGAAATGCAGATTAAAACTTACATTTGGCAAACATCTGTTAAGTCCCTCTCTGTGGTAGGCGGTGTTGTCTGTACCTGGCACAGACCAGAGACAGAAATAGACCACGCCCCCACCCAGTGGCAGAAGGACCTTTGTTGTCAGTCAGAGGTCTCCGGGGGACTTGGAGGCCCCAGACAGGAGCCCTGGGAGCAGCCCATGCCCGGGGCTGCCTGCACCAGCACCGGGTCCTCGTGAGCGAGCCTTGTCGCTTCTCGGGGCCTTGGTTTCCATAAAGGGAGATTGGGCACTCACGGTGCTTGAGATTACGGGAGACTTTTCGTGGACTTGGCATCTTTTCCTAGAAAGGGGCTCCCCACCCACTCAGGCGTGCGGTGTTTTCCGAGGGCCTCAGATGGATGGTCAGAAAGTGTCTCATTTGTCAACAGGAAGGCGGGAAGTCAAATGGAGCCTTTTAACTCATTGCGTTCTCAACCCGCCAATTACACGGCTCCCTCGAGGACAGGCAACAAAGACGGTAATGAGAAGGCCGCCTGTCCCTTTCACTCTCAGAATTACAGTTTAAAGGAGGAAAAACACTCGTTTCAAAGCCTTTGTTGAACACTTGCTTGGTAGGATTTTAATCTGTCACAAAACCTGATTTAATTTTTAAAGGGTCCTGTTTTGGTATGTGTTTGTACCAGATGGCCAACACTTCTGTACTGTCAAAAAAGGCCCAAGCATAAAATCTGATGTCCCTGAGATCCGAGTTATGGAGTCTCTGTTAGGGAACGTGCGCATGCACATACGTGCACCCGCAGACCATGCACTTCCACCCTCCCGGGTTCGAGGTTCTGCCGGGCACGGTTGACTAGGACACGGCACTTTTCCTGCATTCCGTCCATCACTGAGGTTCAGTGGCTGCTGCAGAAAACCCTGGCAGCTGCCAGAGTCCTGCTCACCTGGTGGTCCAGGGACGCAGAGCGGTGGCCTGTCATGCACTGTCATTGCTGTGGGACGACAAGGGTGAACCATGAGGACACGAGCTACGTGAAAGGAGCCAGGTACACGGGACAGTCACTGCATGTGTCCTCTGACGTGAGGTGTCAAACGACAAAACGGGCACGGCTTCTTCAACAGGAAGGAGTTGGTGTCCTCGACTCAGGGCCCAGGGGGTGGGCCACACGGTGCCCCCCAAGCAGTGATGTGCTCTTGCCACTTCCTTTAGAAGCCCCTCCTGTGTCTCCTGTGTCCAAAACCTTGATCAAGAAACAAGGTGGCCCACGTGGAGCGGTGGGCTGGCCCCTTTGGCGGGCATGATCGTCATGAAGCAAGTGGCAGCAACATGCGTCTGTGTTCAGAGTCCCTTCTGTAACGGGGGCGGCAGAGCCCAGGAAGAGACACACTGTATAAGCCCCCCGGGGCAGGGAGTGGGCAGAAGAAGAAAGAGACTTGCCAAAGCCCATCAAACATAAGTGGCTTTGGTCTTGGCTGTCTTACTCCCACTCGGAAGTAGTTACCCGCTCCGGAATCGAGCATTTCTCTGCGGCGACGAAGCCCCCAGCGGGGACATAATGGGTGAGCCTGTGGCTGCCTGCGGCTGAGAAAGGTGGCGATGAGGATGCAGGGCCTCTGCTGTTGGGTGAACAGAGTGAATGAGAGCGAGGCGTCTGTGTCCTGTGAAGTCTAACAGCCACTTAAAGTGGGTGCTTTTATTCCAGAAGACAGGGTTTGCCTTGTTTCCCGGCTTCGCAGTGCGCAGATTGAGAAGGACAGGCGGAAACAGAGGCCTGCAGCTGGCATGGATGGGCCGGGAGGTGGAGGCTGAGAGTGTGGGGTGTTTGGACACGCTCTGGGAGACGGTGGGGAGATGGCAGGAGCCTGTGGTTAGAAATCAGGTGTGCAGATGAGATAGCAACCGTGGTGATGGTGGCAGCTGACATCCCTTCAAGAGCTGACGACAGGCACGACGCAGCCCGAGATAGTTCGATTTAGAATAAATGGCAGTTGGACCCCCCTTCATGGCTGCTTCCTCACGGCCCCCCAGACCCAGGGCTCTCCTGACCTTGGGAGCCCTGGGAGCATCTTCTCCGTTTGCTCCTGGTGCTCAGTTCCCGGAACCACCTCAGGGGCATGAAGGTGCAAGGGCATGTAGTGATTCAGAGCAGTCTCTCTCCACCAGAGCTGGGTCTGGGTTCATGGGGGACTTTTGAGGAGCACCCGTGGATGGGGGCTGGTTGCCAGGGGAACCAGCCAGGAAGAGAGGGCTGGAACTTCCACTTCAGCCCCTGATTTCCGGGGAGGGAAGTGCAGGAAGTGGAAACAATCGCCAATGGGTGATGGTTTGATCGGCTGTGCTTATGGAACAGAGCCTCCAGAAAAAACCAAAATAGGGGTTTGGGGAGCTACATACTGCATCTCTGTGCTGGACCCCAAACCGCAGGGATGGAAGAGCACTTCTGTGTTCTAGACTCTTCCAGGCGTTGCCCTGTGCATCTCTTCACCTAGAAATGGCTTGTTCATTTCTATCCCAAATATCCTTTGTAATAAGCTGGTAATCTCATGAGTAAACTTGTTTCCTAAGTTCCGTGAGATGATCCAGCAAAGTAATCGAAGCGGAGGAGGGGGTCGTGGGAATCTCTGGACTATAGGTGGCTTCTCTCAGAAGCCTGGGGACACCCTGACTTGCGCTCGGGTACAGCAGTGGGACCATCTCGCAGGACGGAGCCCTTGGCCCGTGGGGTCTGACGAGTCTCCAGGTTGTCATGTCAGAACGGAGCTCCATCTGTGGGATAGCCGGTCGGCGTCTGAGGAGAATCGAGTTCACTGCCTGGTAGTGTGGGGAAAACACCATCGGACCGCCCCAAATGACGCTTTGCATGGGTCAACTCATACTTTCAACAACCACCTTACCTGGTGAAAGTTATATGCCTGATCCCACTCTCCAGAGGAAGAACTGTGTTTTCCAAGCTTGACAGTCACCACAATGTATCTATTCTCACATACCTCAAACCACACATCTTCCTTGTAACGTTCAGTGTTGTGTCCCGGGTCACACAGTCCCCATGCTTGGGCTCTGGGGCCCCACCCTGGGCCCTACCCTGAAAATGCAGCTGTAACTAACTTCTTTGGCTTTTTTAAAATGTGTGTTTCTAAAAGAATTCCAGGAGCCAGTCCTTTCTTTAAGATCTCTTTGATGGGCAAACAAGCTTCTTTCCTTCCCTGGGTGTGTCATATCCTATCATCGCTGGGTGTCTGTGCTGGCTCTCATGGCCCTCCACTTGTCCCCACTTTGGTGCTTAGGGATGGAACCTAAACTCTTATCCCTACCCTATCTTCCCTGGTTTTCCTTGTTAAAATATTTTGAGTTGGACAAGAGGTTTTTGAGTTGGACAAGAGCTGTAGCTTCACGGGGAGCTGATGGCATTCACTTCTGAGGGATACACTCTTTCCAGCCACTTTTTGCTACATTTTTGTACTCATTATGTGAGCATCTTTTTTTTTGCATCCAGTCTGAAATCTAAAAATGGTATCAGTATGCACAGAAAGAAAATTGCCTAGAAAACAGCTGCCGATGAGGCTTGCCATATGCTGAGCGGAAGTAAAGAGAAGTAAATAGGACGATGTTTCCATCTAACGGGATGTACACACACGTCTATGTATCTGATGGCCACGCAGCACTCCTGGCTGATTCTCTGGCAGAGACACAATGCTCACGGGATGTGCACCGAGGGAGGTAAACAATAGGTGTACACACATGAAAACTCTCTCACACACACCTATCATGCACACACATGCACACAGCACACACGCAAGCACACAGCACACACCCACTCACACAATGCATACATGCACACACCTGCCACATGTGAGTGTACAGGCATGTGTGCTTGCACACACCATGTGGTTATATGTGCATACACACTCGCACACACCGACACCATGTACACACGTGCACTCACAAATGCTCGTACGCACACACATACACTGTGTGCACACCGCACGTGCACACACACATACATGCACACACAATATACACAGTGCACTCACCCATGCACACATGTCCTCACAGGTCGGGACTCCAAGTCCAACCCCCCTGTGCCCTGGGGGCGCGGGTGCAGCAGGGCCCTGGGTGCTGCAGGAAACCGCCCAGGAGCTCGGCGTGAGCCGACTTGGAAAAGTTGGGAGCAAGTTCTGCAGTAATTAAGATTGCATTTGCATAATGGGATGAGCGTGCTTATTTATTTATCGTCAAGCTGCTTCCAGACCCCGATGCGCCGCCTCCTGCGGGACACCCAGTGGGGATGGGGCAGCTGAGCGTGGCTGGGAGGAAGGACCGGCGCTATTTTTAGCCCCCCATTATTCCGGGAAACACACATCTGGAGCCTCATGAGGAGCGATTATTAGCTGTTCAGCTGAGAAATCGCCTGGTGTCTACAATGCATCGTTTTCCAATTATTCTGATATCTTCCAATGCCTTAAATGCTGGAGGCACATAAAATTCAGCTCATTTAATCTCTCTAAATCATAGTTTCTCCATCTGCCATGGCCTTACAGTTTAATAAAAATCATCACTTTGTATAAACCCGGTACAATCGTAGAAACGATTGACGGAGCTTCGCTGCAGCGTGGTGTTGTTTTTAGTTTCAGGAAGAATAAACATCTGAACTGGAAAATAATTTTCATATTTTCAGCCTGCTCAGGGAGTTTGGGGATTTTTACAGGGTCACTTATCAAGCTGACAAAAAGAAATGCACTTTTATGTGTTTCTTAGGAGATATTCCAGAAGACTGGGGCATTGCTCAGAGGAGACCGGAGCGAGGCAGCGAGGCTGCCTGACCCCCGTAACTCAGTTCCACGCCTCCGTGGCTCTGGCCGCACTTGGTGGTCTGTCTTTGTTGGAGCCGCTTGCCTCCCACACCCAGTCAGAGCTCCGCAGTGTTGAGCGGGCGTGGGGAAGAGCCTGCGTCTGCTGCGAGTTATCCCTCGGAGTCAGGGCTCACACGCGTGTGGACAAGCGCCTGACATTTGTATGGGCAAAGGGAGGGTGGTCACGCCAAGGCCAATTTTATGGTAAAGCAGTGGAAAATGTTCTACTTAAAAAAAATTCTGGGACCTCTGGAAAACTACACAGGAATCTAGAATACACCATTTACCTATGTATTGTAGTTTCCAGAATTTTACCATTAGAAAGTCAATGCATCTGTGTATCAGTGCCCACCAACAAATACTTAGGTAGAAGGATTTACAGAGTTGGTTGTTGTGTTTGTTTGGGTTTTGTTTTTTTTTTTGTAGAACATGAGGTCTCAAGCTGAGTGATCACACGGTTGCTTTAGAAGTGCTCAGATGTCTTCAGATACCCTGGGGTTTTTTGTCCTTTCACTCCAGTTTCTTTAGTCTGTTGGCTTCGTTTTTATGTTTATCTCCTCATGTCCCCACATGGCTGCCAGGGCTCCCAGCATCACATCCTCACGCAACCATATTTAAAAACAGGACAAAGTCAGGTGTCTCTTTAGTTAATGAAAAATGCTTTTATGGAAGCCCTCAGTCATATGATTCTGTTGTTAAATGCTCTCTGGGCCTTACCCAAAGTCATGTTATACATCCCGGGGGGGCAGTCTGATCTTCAGGAAACTCACTGTTAAAACATGTGTTATGCAGAATCCACATATTTGTGTCTCTGAGCCTATTTAACATACATAGGGTGAGGCAGATGTTTCTGGGGAGGCAATACTGATATTACCTGCTGGATTCTTAGAACAGTTTTTACAGAGGGCTGGAGATTAAGAAACACTATTAAAACACTGTGTGTGTGTGTGTGTGTGTGTGTGTCTTATACACACACACGCATCATTTCATGTGTTCTTGTCATCTTCATTCCAGATTTGAAAACGAGAAGCCAGTCGTGCTTACTCCGGGACGCCTGGAGTATATCAGGCTGTTTTCAGAAATGACAGTTACTGTGGTGGCACTTAGTGGCAAATGCCACAGCTGGCACGAGTGAACCATGAGACGGCCCAGCATTCCGGCAGCGGCGTCCACAGCAGTCGGTGTGTGGGAACGCGATGCGCAGCGGCCGGGCGCTGTCCGGGCGGAGAGAGGCCTGGCACTGCTGCGCGGCTGCATTTGTCTTCCTTCTGCCTGAGAAGTTCTTCCAGAGGCACCGCAGCGTGTCCCGGAGGGTCCAGTGGCCTCGTGGGCCTGTTTCTCTCCTATTCGTTAACCAACACTGTCCAGTTTCAGTCTTCTGTTGAGCCTTCTTACAATTTTTCCATAATTACAATACTTGTCCTATTATCTACATAACATTGACTTTAACGTTCCTTTAAAAAATGGCTGCACAAAGGAAATTTTAGCTATAGGAAGCTGCATCAGCAGTGTGATGGGAAACCATCACCACTTACCAAAGATAGTAGGAACGACGGAAATGAACACAGAAACGGCACGGCCTCGTTGCTGCTGCTGCATTAGGCTCTGAGCCTGGGTCCTGCCGGCTTGGCGTTAGAAAGGAAGATTCCAGAATACCAATGTACACATATATAGTCAGTAAACATATATCTGTTACATATATATAGATATATATATTTATAGATATATGTGCATCAAACAGGCAACTTCTCCTTGATGTAGGCAGAACCCCAAAGGTCTTGATTTCATGTAATCCCAGCTTCATGTTTATCCCCCAGAATCACACTTGACCCCTTTGTGGCTGACCAGGCCCAGAGCCAACAGTGGTGGCAGCCTTAGTTCCTCTCCCATCCCAGGGGCTGGATCATGATTGGTCTATTCCAATGGAGGTGATACCATTCTCCTGCCAGTGAATGGGCCAGTAATGGGGAATGTGACCCAGTTTGAGCCAATCAGACATCAGATGTTTTCTGAGATATATTTTCCTCCCACTAATGATCTCAATGCAAGGACACTCTTATGGTCGCCTGTCCCCCACCCTGTTCTAGAGTTCTGGAAAGCAGGGTCAGAGAGAGGGAGAGGAATCTAAGCCCTTGATGACAAAACCAATTCTAAATTTTCCTCCAGACTTCTCAGTTAAGAAAAAAACCAACACGTTCTTACGGTTTAGGAATGGGGGCGGGGCGGGGCCAGCTGCGTCTCTCACTCAGACTCATAATTAACACACTTGTCTCAGGCTCACGCCTGGTCATCCGCAGGGTCTGACTTTGCTCATCTGCCATCCTGTGCTCCCCGTCAGCATAGTCGCCCTCTTGCTGACCTTTCCAAATCCCAGCCATCCTCTCGGTTTCCAAAACCAGGTGCAAGGAAGACGTGTGTGAGTTAAAGTGTTTGGGGGGGAGGCTCTGGAAACAAACATTACACAACAAATACAAAAAACATCCTTTAGGATATTCCATCAGACTGTATTCAGAAAGAAGCCACCACAGTTGCCACAGGTATCGGGGTCACAGGTTTTGCATTAGAATTAGATGGGGGGCAGGGGGTGGGTGGAGGGACCAGACCCGGGAGAAAAGGTCCAGAGGCCACAGCTTGGGGACCAGAAGCCGAGTCATGTCTGATGTGAGCCTGGCGCAGCAGAGCTCACCGGGAAGGCAGACCAGCTGATCCGACCTTGTCCAGAGCACCATAAAGCCCCCAGCCAGGTCTGCCTGCTGCGCCCTCCAGGGCTGGTAGGTTTTGCTTCATTTTTGCTTTCAAATCCCACTCGAGTTCCTCTCATTGAAAACAATTTCTTGCAGAAATCGTTAGAAGGGAGAAGAGGTAGGGTTAAATTGTCAAAATCATCATCAGCCAACCGAGAGTTGCACGTGCCAAGGGAGCAGAGAGGCCTGTTGAATAAACCGTGGCGCGGCTCTGTGGCGGCCGAGCTGAGAGCCGAGGGTGAAGGAGGCGTGCTCTCCGCTCACTATTGCTGTTGCACGGTTGGCCACGGCGGCTCACTGTCCTCACTGCACCTGCCACGGCCAACAGGCACCTTCTACCTGGGCGGGGGGGGGTCGGGGTAAACTGGCGAGGCTTTCACAGGTGTTCACTGTGGGGGCTTGGAAGGGGTGAGACAATAAAGGGAAAGAAGTAAACTATAAGAAACAAAGGCACGCGAATTCTTATTTTTTCCTTATTTTTCTTTAGAAATCAGACTGCGTGATGTCACTTTCTGCCAGGAGGCCGGGAGAAGATGGCAGCCCGAGCACAGCACCCGACAACCACCCCATGCTCACAGCGAGCACGTGGAATTGGGACGTGCCGCCCAGGGGGTGAGGGTCTCTTCCTTTCTCACTGTGGGTCCACAGCAGCGGACCAGCTGTGTGGACACAGCTGGGACCCAGGTTCGAGCGATCGCCGGCCCACAGATATGAATGTCCCTCTGAGAAGCAGGACAGCAGCTCGACTTAGGCCTCCCTTCCCACGCTGCCTGAAAAGGAAACGGAACCCAGCGCTGGGGCGGCATCTCCCAGTTTGTTTTGACAAGGTGGCATGGTGACAGCGGCGGCAGCAGCTGCAGCAAGAGCCTTCGTTTGGGCTCAGCTGAAACCGAGAGAGGGGAGGACTGCGGCTCGCCATTCCGCACTGTGGAGGGAGGGCGCCTCCTGCTGGACCCTGGGTTCTCTGAGGCCGGTGCCTGCGTGGGCTCATAGCGCACAGATGGGAGGGGCGAGCCTGTCGGAGGAGACACGCGTCGGAGATGAGACTTGCCGAGGACCGGCGTCCCCGTCACTTAAGCGATTAGTTATGGAATTCTACACGAGCCCTCGATATTTGCTTTGCGGCCGTGGTGCTGCTGGCAGAACGGGAAGCTCTGTCAGGGGAGCGCTCAGCTGGCGTGCCTCTGATTTCTTTCATCTCTTTTATGGTGCTGCAAGCATCCTGCCTCTCTGAGTTAGAAATTAATATCGCACTCTTGTAACGTGAGAGGCAAAGGTAGGAATATGAGATAGAGACAGTTTGGCCTCAGAACAATAACTCCGTGGATTGAGTTAACTGTGTTTGACTCCAGCGGAAAGACGTCCACGTGCAGGAAACCTCCACGCCCCCCACAGCAAATCCTGAGCCTCCGCCTCAGCTGACCCAGAGTGCGAGACGTTGGTAGACCAGATGTCCCCAGCCACGGGTCCACGTGTTCTTAAGAGCCCCAGGATTATTTGTGGCTATTGACAGACTGAAATTCATAGCTCTCTCCAGCTCACAGATAATGGGGGATACTTCCAAAGGCCCCGAGTTAATTTGTAGCCAAAGATAGGAATCCGTCAGTGACTCTGGAAAATCAGCGAGTGACTCCATAGGTGCTCCTGGAGGAGCGTTTTGAAGACATTTGCTGAGCATTCCAAATGCTCCCGAGGATTCTCTCCATGTCTACGACAGCCCTCAGAGGGGGCGCCTGGGGCTGAGCCGCCTGATGTCTGTGTTAACAGCACTGGCTTGCACGGGATGGGCCCCCCACCTGCAGACGTGACTGGGAAGCCCCGGGTTTGTTTAAGTCACTGTTTCACCTAAGAGAGATGAAGGGGGAAGACACACGTAGGCAATGGACTCAGGTAAGCTACCCTGCATCACGAAGCGTAGCAGCTGAGATTGTCACCCGAAGGAGGACAGAAGGCAGAAGGCGGCCATGCAAACGGCACTCCCACAGCAGGGAGGGTCCCCTTGCGCCACCAGGGCAGCCACATTCATCCCTCCACATGTAACAGGGTGCAGCCAAGAGCAGGGCCCCAAAGGGGGATTTGTAACAGGGTCCAAAAGAGCTTGGAGATGATTGGCTCCACACCACAGGGCCACACCTGCCCGGAATGCTGGCAGCTGTGGCCGATTGTGGGAGGAGCCGGAGATGGGGCTGCAGAGGAAGATTGGCGATGGGGTTTAAAGGGAGGTGCAGCAGTCATTGGCATCCCTCTTTTTGGGACCACACATCTGTTTAGGACCATTCGGCTTTGGTGTCTTGGTTGGGACCACGTGGCTTGGGTGAGAGTCAGGACCACGAGGCTTTGGAAGTGCTCCCTTTTGCCACGTGGAGGGTGCTGGGAGGACTGTGTGCGTTTGTGGGGAACTGTAGTTTGTGTTATTTCAAATAAATAATAAATTCCTTTCCTTTTCACTAATCTCTGGTATTAAGAGACGTCTTTCCTCAGGCAGCGGACAAAACGAACCCAGTAGGTAGGGAGGAACCCCCAAAGGAAAAGGGGGGTTTTATATCGTTCAGCGCCCCACGGTCTGTTTTGTGACACTCACACCGAACACTCGGCACCCTCCCCGATGTGCTCACACGGCCCAGCACTTTCTTTGTTCATCCAGGAGGGGCGTGAACAAGTTTCCATCCGAAATGCTCTCATGGTCTTTGAGCGGTAAAAAAACAAGGCGACCACTTCGTCACCACCTGCTCTTCGCATTGTCTGCATCTGGGGGCTGCTGGCATAAAGTCCACCCACGTTCCTCTCTACTGTGGGACTCCTCTCTCTGCAGCAGGGACTCCAGCATCACTGCCGATGGGAGCAGTAGCCTGTGAGACGTTTGCCTGGGATAGCATTTCCTCAGTTGCTGGACAGCCAGTTGGCAATGCAAGTATCCTAGAGACATCAACTGTGTGTCCTTTGGAGACTCGAGTGAGGAGCTTTGCAAATGCCATGACCATGCCACCCAGCCATTGCCTGAGGCCCACCCAGGGAGCAGGGCGGTCCGCCTTCCAGTTAACCAACCAACCAATGCATCACACACCTGGGTGGCAGGGGGCGGGGAAGAGGGGGTGCGGCCTCCTTTTTCTTTTGGGGTGCCTCCACAGGGACCACCTATGAGAGCCCAGATGCCCCTCACTCCACACCAGAGTTCATCTTCTGCAGCTCAGGTTTGCAGCAGGGGCAACTCGTGACCGCTGTCCGTGGTGCTGAAAGCCTGTCTCCCCCTGCCTTTCTCTGTTTCTCCTCCATTTTCAAACGGCTTCCGTCCCCTCACTGATAAAACAAAGAAA
>CM052546.1:67330327-67365008 GCA_028533065.1 Trachops cirrhosus
CTGGGAGCTCTGAGATTTCCGCTGACTTTCCCTGGGGCCGGTGCTGGTGAAGGCCGGCCTTGGCTCGCAGCCTGGTGCCTTCTGCACAAACCCAGGCCCGCCACGGGGAGCCACGCGCTGTGGATCGCTGACACTCCACGTAGGCTGCCCAGGGCCAGTCATGGGCAGGGTTTGACTCAGGCCTGCAGCAGAATCTCGCAGATCTGCCTGTAACACAGAAAGAGACAGAGAAGCAGCCGAAATGGGAAAACAAAGAGACAGACCCCAAATGAAAGAATGAGAGAATTCTCCAGAACTCGATGAAATGCAGGCGAAGACTTTATCAGATAGAGAGTTTGGAGTAATGATTATCAGGATCCTCAACAGCACGAGAAAAGACATAGAAATCACCAAAAAGGACAGTCAGAAATAAAGAATGCGGAATCCTAGATAAGTCATACACTGGGCGGAATGAACAGTAGGTTGGAGGAAGCCGAGGATGGAACCAGTGATTTGGAAGACACGGTAGAAGAAAACCCAGGCAGCGCAGTAAAAAGTAGAAAGAAGTTTTTAAAAATGAAGGGAGCTTACAAGCCTTTGGGACAACATGAAGTGTAACAGCATCCACATCATGGGGACACCAGAAGGAGAAGAGAGGCAGCAAGGGATGTAGAAACTGATTTGAAAAAACTATGGCTGAAAACTTCCCTAATCGGGTGAAGGAGACAGACACACGAGACCAGGGAGCTCAGAGAGTCCCAACCAAGTTGGACCCGAAGAGGCCCACACGGAGACACATCCTCATTAAAACGACAAGGCTTAAAGACAAGGGGAGAATCCTAACAGCCACACGAGAAAAGCAGGGAATCACCTACAAGGGAGGCCAGTTAGCCCGTCTTCTGATTACCCATCAGAAACATTTCGGGCTGGAAGGGAGTGGTGTGAAATGTTCTAGGTGATGAACCGTGGGAACCTACAACCAAGGCTACTTCCCCCAGCTAGGCTGTCACTTAAAATCCAAGGAGAAATAAGGAGCTTCCCAGACAAGAAAAAGCTAAAGGAGTTTGTTGACATCAAACCAGTACTCGACAGATGTTGAAGGAAGGAGGAGGAGGAGAAGCATCCCCACAGGCGGCCGTGGGGGCTCTGCACTGCTGTGACTTCATCACCTGCGACCGCTCTCTTCACCCTGTGCACACAGGGATCACGGGTACGAAGAGAACGCAGGGGCCTCTCGCTCTCTCTGAAGCCCCAGCTGCGCACGCAGAAGGTGGATGAAGACACCCGCTGAGCAACCACGTGGTCAGATGGCTCAACCCAGACGACCCTGCCTTCTTAAACCGCGTGCAATCGCCGAAGGCGCCTGCACTGAATCGCGAGGTTCCTCCAGACTGTCCCAGCAGCGGGTAAGAAGAACCTTGGCTTTCGCCTCCAGAGTTTTCCAAATCGCTGGCAGCCTTCTCCGAAGATGCAGCGAACGTTTCCTCCAAACGGAGGGGACCGCCGCACAGTTGAAAGACGTTCACCCCAAAGTCAAAGGGTTGCAGCACCCCCTGGTGGGCAGCCGGGCGACCCGCCAGGCCCACCCCGCTCCTCCCTGCGTCGGCCCAGCCCATCTGCCGGCAGCGCACAGCCCACGAACCCCCAAGACGCACCAAAAACCCCCGCGCGCAGTAACCACAGAAACCCGGAGTTCGCAATTCGCTTTCCTGGGGACGAAATACAGTTGAAGGGTTCGCCACGATGTTATTGCAGGGCGATCCCACTACCGAAACCAAACTAAGGGAGTCCGGGCTGCGTTAAGCCTCACCCGGTCTTCCTGCAGTTTGCTGTGACTCCTATGTGCGTGAGCGATTCCTCAGAGCCCTGCTCGCTTCTCGGTGACGTCTCAAATTGCTTGGTTATATCACTAGAGCTGCTGAGAGTGCTCCGTCGCTGGAGAAAGCGAGGATGTTCCACACCCGTGATGAGAGTCACACTCATTGTATGGGGATCCGCACACCTTGTGGTGGATACAATGAAATACCTCGCCACGTCCAAAGCCCACGATAATGATAAAGGATGAGTTATTTGCAAGAAGGCAGCACGAAAGCGGCATTACTTGTGGGGAGCAAAGGAATTGCTCTACATAGAAGCACCTGTAAGAGAGGGAGGAAATTACTGATCTGTCATGCGAAAGTGGCAAAACATGTGAAATGAAAAGTATTGC
This sequence comes from Trachops cirrhosus, assembly GCA_028533065.1. Taxonomy (NCBI): domain Eukaryota; kingdom Metazoa; phylum Chordata; class Mammalia; order Chiroptera; family Phyllostomidae; genus Trachops; species Trachops cirrhosus. The sequence goes on from CM052546.1 coordinate 67,332,516, forward strand.
TTTCCTAAAGCAATTCACTTAGCAACCTATCAGATGCGAATTTTTGATAGGTTGTGCATTGCTTAAAGGAAAACACGGCAAGGATTAATCATGCAATTTTTAGCTTAGGGTTGAGCTGATGAGTTTAATTTCCCAATTTATTTTCTGGAAACATGATTTGCATATACGTATCCATGCGTGGTTGCATTTTTAATAAGACCTGTCGTGTTATTTACACAGAGATAGTAAGAGATGAGCCCTTCACTTCTAAAGTGCCTCCCAGCCTCCAGTGTCCCGGTGCTGCTGTGTGGGAACATTGGGGTTGAAGTATCACCTGTCAGGTTCGGGGTGGGCAGAATTTTAGGGGAGAAGTCTCATGTCTGACTTTGTATATGTTCTGTTAACATGGAGATTTCCTGTGAAAGAGAGATGGTTTAGGTTCGCTGTTACAATGCTAGTAAAGGTGCTTACATGCGATCGTCTTACTGTGGAGTTGGAGATTTGGGGGGTGACTTACTTGTAAGCCTACCATCCTCCCCTCTCCCGGGTCCCTGTGAGACCCTGACATCAACCACGACACTCTGACTCCGAAAGCGCTCTGTGACTGCCCCTCACCACATTACCCAAGTCACAGCAGCAGGCTCGGAACTTAAGTGACGGAAACACCGCAGCCACCTGCATACCCGTCTCCAAGGGAAAGGTTTTCACGGGCGCCATCCAGTGGTGTCTCTGGGGATGGAGTTCCTTTGATCCCCCCATCCGGCACACGGGGGCTTTATCAAATATTTACTTAATTGTAGATCAATCAGTACCTTTGGCTCCCGGAATCCCGATTGGAGGAAAATGCCCCCACTCCAAGCTGAGCATCGCTGATGAAAGTGCATGTAATTATTTCAAGATAGGCGATGACATCAGGCAGTCCTGTCGAAAGATTGGAGATGCGGTGTCAAGAACTCCAGCAGCCAGCTGCTGTGAAAAAAGAGTACATTACTACTGTTATAAAAATTTCATCAACTTGGGAAAATGAATAAAAATTTCTTCTCTAATTACTGATACTGAAAACAGTAAAAATACGAAAGGAGCCTAAGGTACTTAAGGCCCAATAAATTTTTTTCCTTCTGGAAATTAATCCTAAACTTACAGCCCAGTTTTTCTAGATACAACCTGTAAAACACCCGGGAGCTGAGTGAGTCCTAAAGGTGTGCACGAGGGACCACGGCCCCGAACTGGGCTGACACGGGGAGTTCTCGGGCCGCAAGGACAGGGTTGGAGACCCGGGATGCGGCTGTGCATCTTTAGGTGACTGTTCCACCCCCCCACCCCCGCCAGCCTGTTTCCCGGTTGGTAAGAGGGGACTCCTTAGCAGTCCCTCCTTTGTAGGGACGCTATAAAGACGGGAAGAAGCAGCATGTTGTAAGTCCTTGGTGTGATGCCAAGCACAGAAGAAGTGATTTGTAATGTAAATGCTGCCCTTGTCTTCACTGAAACAGGGAACAAAATAAATCAATGTTTCCAGGTGATTAGGAAACACCATAATGTCCGTGATAGAAATAACTTAAACAGCACCAGGGAACACATGAGGGGAGAGTACACTGTTGACTTTTCTTTACCTCCTCTTACAGCGCCCTCCCCCCAGGTTTTGTCTCCACCGGTACTCACTAAGTTGCGCTCATGCGAGTGTGCATGAGAGTGCATGAGTGTGCACGTGTATTCATGTGTGAGTGTGAGCACGGGTGCTCCTCCAGAGTCAGCCGGTGCGTTGCGGAGGGTCTGTGGCCCTTTGAAAACCACATGTGGAGGCAGAGCCCCGGTCGTCCTGGCCACACTGTCCCCTGTTCAGTCAAGAACCCTGAAGATAGAAACTGTACTGAATAATCTAAAATAAAAAAATTTGAAAAAAAAAGAACCCTGAAGGGCGCCCCCTGCTGGTCCGGGAGGTCTGCCTGCAGGGCTTTTTCTGAGTATCTCTGTCCCGTTTCCCGTGTGGAAAGGAAGAGGCCCTTTCCCGGAGATACTGCAGGTGCCACTCTCTCCTTCCTGCAGCAACAGGATGGCATGTCTGGCACACGGCCAGTGGTCTGTCACAGCCACTCTGGCTGGACCAGCCGTGGCCACACAAGTGCAGGCCTATGGTGGCGGCCAGAAGGCCGGAAATGATGGTGCGGGTTCTGACCCCACGGGTGTGGGTGCTGCGTTGGAGCAGGCCTGCTTCCCTAGAGCTGCTTACATCGCTGGCAGTGGCCAGAGTGCAGGTCCCTGTCCAGCCAGGCGGCCAGAGCGAGTGACTCTGTGGCCCGTGGTGGGTTTTCTCTGGGTTCTCCTCTCCATTTCCTTCTTGGGGAACCCAAGAACCCCGATGCCGGTGACGTGTGTGTGTGTGTGTGCGCAAATCCAGGGTGCATGCCCGCTGAGAGGGATGAGGGACTCAGAGCTACAGGCGGCTGGCGGTATGGGTGGGCCACAGGCAGCAGGCAGGTGGGCAGCACGGTGTGAGGGGAGGCGAGAGTGCTCCACTCGGTCTGCGTCCTCAGGTCCCCTCCTCACCCTTCACAGGGGTGGCCCCCTGTACCTCAGTGAACACCAGACTCCTGGATACAGAGGGTTGCCTCTGCACCCACCAGTGGGCGCTTCCTCCAGGGAGGGGAACAGATTCGGCTCTTCCCTTCCTGCCACATGGCCTGCTGCCCTCGGAAACTTACTTGTGTTTGATGAATATTTATGAGAACTGCCACTTTAATTAAAATATAAAAGCCTTGAGCCAAACTAATTGGGCTGAGGAAAAAAAAACCTCACTTGCAGAGTAGAAGACAACAGACAAGGGGCAGAGGCTGCCTCTTTTCAAAGGCCCAGAAAATAAATCAGGAGTTAAAGACTTGGGGAAGGGTCACATTTCTAAACTGACAGATTTCAACAGATTTTGAAAATAAACTTCCCACCATGGAGCTGGCCGGAGTCACCAAGGAGCAGTACCAGGCTGTAAATGAGCATCCTCTTGGCCCTCCTAGCCAAGTGCCCTGCTGTGTCCCCAAAGGCCCGGTGGCCATGCCCACAGGCACGGGGAGCGCCAGCTCTGCTCTCATTCAATCCCCGAATCACACAGGGTGCACAGGAGCTCATCCCCTAACCCCATGGCATTAAATCCTCCCCGTCTCTCAGATGGGGAGACCTCAACGCTTAACAGCCCCTGCCTCTCTACCTCCTGTCCAAATTCACCTTGCAGGACCAGGACGGTGGCTCAGAGCTCAGCACCATGCTGACCTGGAGAAAGCTAGTTCATCCTCAGTCCAGCCAGCCCGTACCTGCTCTGCTCTGGCCCCGGCCCTGTCCTGCAGCCTGTCAGTGGGGGGTGGGGGCACCTGGACGGGTGACTCGAGTCGGGGCACCCTGCCTTTGCTCATGGGGGCAGCATCAACCCCCACCCCACGGGGAGGGTCTCACCTCTGATGCCTCGAAGAGGAGCCGCCTCCTCTGTGGCTCCGTAATTTCCCTTTATTGAGTTCGAAGATCCACGTTCGTACAAAATTCACCCTTTTGTTGAGTGCGATGTTGGGGGATAATTAGAAGGCACTAAACCGAATGAGCACATCACAATATTTTTAATTAAATATTACCAAAGGAGACACTTGGGAGGATTTGCATTATTTAGAGACACACGTGAGTGGAGATTTCAATCCTGTCTAACCATCTCTCCTCCTTTCAACACGAAAAAGTGCTACTTAGACGAAATTGAAATTCGCCCATAGAGGTGATTTTGAGAGCAGTTCGTTCACTCCCAGTCACGTTATTGTCGTGGGTAGAAATGTATTGTTGGCAGCCAACGAAAAGGATTTAAAAACTGAAGTGTACGGGTACGAAACCCTCACCGTGGCAGAGAAAACTAGTTTCTGCAACCGTCAGAGGAGAGTTGCTTAAAGGCCAAACCACAAGCTTGTGTGAACATGGGCCGCCACGCAAGCCCCGCATGCACGCGCTCACGGCGCCACGCGTGAGAGCGCCGGGTGGACACGAAGCTCCCGTGTCCATCGAGGAGTGAGCAGGCAGACAGGATGTCCTGTGTCCGAGCGAGAGGATATTATCTGTCAGCAGAAAGTGGCGACGTACACAGACGCGCTCCGGCATAGACGCCCTGGAACACAGAGGCCAGACACTGCAGACCGCGTGACCGGTTCATACACGATGCACAGACGAGGCGAACTCACAAGACCGAAAGTCGCTCCGGGGCTGGAGGGACCCGGGAGCAACGGTGGGGGGCGTGGCGGGGGGCGTGGCGGGGGCATGGCAGGATGCCCTGGGAGGAGGCTGCACCCTGGGCGGCACACTGTGTGAGCACACTTGGGAGCGTGGGCTGTGTCCTTCCACCTGGTGGACCGCCCGTCCGTGAGTTGTACCCCAATAAATCCTTGAAAACCTGCGTGGGAAAGAGAAGAGTTACTGACTCCCCGGCGCCATACAAACCCTGGAAACACTCAGTTACCTTACCCTTTTTGTAAAGGCGAATCCAGTACCATGGCCCTGCTTTTGCTCACAATTAAATAAAGCCTTCCTGGTATGTCTGGTTCGGTTTGGGTGTGAGATCCATACCCACAGCTCACCCCCAGTTTTCCTCCTGGAACACAGGAGGAGGTACCTCGATGAACATGCTGTCAGAAGAGTCATTTCTGACGGGAGGGTGACATTTCCGGCCCTTTCTCTTGTCTCTCCCAAACGGGCTCAGCATTCGCGGTCTGATCTAGACGGACCCTCTGTTTCCCGGTTCTGCTGAACACCACCCGGCCTTTCCAAAGTCATCAAGGGTTAACGGCGACTCGGTTCTGAACTTTACAGGAAAATGGAACTGAGTGAGTAACAATATAATAGTCTGCACTCGCGCAGCCCTTGACGGAAGCCACAGGCAGTCGTATAAATATTCATTTCGTTCTGAAAATAACTCTCCTGGCTTGCTGCTGTTGTTATGCCTAGTTAAGTGAGATAATTTGCTTTAAATTAATTTTTTGGAAATTAAAAGTATTAAATGGAATCATCCTATTAACTTGATGAAAAAACTTCTAAATTATAATTCATTGTTTTTAACACTGCTTGTTAACTCAGTTAAATTTAAAATTATATTAGTGGGGTTTCTTAAAATCAAATTTTCCTTTAGGACGCATCTGATAAATAACAGGTTTTAGCACACAGATGTAGGTTTTTTGTGTCGTTGAGACCCACGTGGCCTATCTACTTAATAAGGCCGATAGGACGCCATGTTGGTGCCTCCGCGCTGGCATTTTCCGCGGCCTGGGCAGTGCCTAGTAAACAGCCTCCTCAGAAGGTCTGCAGGTTGTTCTCCTCCGCTGAGATCTACAGAGAGTTAAGCATGTTTGCCCGTCCATCACTGTCACACGGTTTTTGAATAAAAGCTAAGTTAATGGGCTCTTCACTCTATGCCCTCTATCACATGCTCTTTTCCTGAAGTAAACAGTTGGCTCGGGATATTTTTAGAAAGCAAACATCGTTTTGTTAGTGTCTCATCACACGAGGGGCCGCCTGTCCCATCAGTCAGGGTGACGCGCACCCGGGGCCTCGGGATGGATTGTTCGGGGCCTTTCCTTGGGTGGCGGAGGCGGTTGATCACCTGGAAACGCAGGCACCAGGAGACTCTCTTGACTAATGTCCCTCTGGTGATTGAACACTGTGGGAGGACGCATCTCTGCCCGGCTGTAATTTCAGCCCTGCTTCCCCTGACCTCCATAAATCATATGGAATTTTGAGCTGATGCGCCTCTATTTACAGGAACGGATCACCTTCTGGGGGTGAGGTGTTGTGTTAGAAACCTTGTTTTCGCTCCTGTAATCCTCAAGGCAGCCCCGGCAATTTGCAGTCAGTCCCATTTTAAGGTCCAGGGCGTGATGAGGCAGGACCTTTGACGCTCGTCTTAGGGTCGCACAGGAAGCCCCAGAGCTGGGGCTGGAAGCAAGTGTTTGGGAGAATGAGGTGTGTTGCTGTGTAGTGGGCGTGTGGCCGCTCCCACAGCGTGACTGGGGGCATGCCCACATGATGACGTTAGCCCTGACGAGAAGGAAGCCCTCCAATTGCCACAACGCAGATGCCCCGGAGGGACCTTCTGCTGAGTGAAGCCCCTTGTTTCCCGGGCAAATGCCTTTGCCAAGATCAGATTTTAGTGTAGGAGTCCTTTGAAAGACACGGAGTAAAGGAGGTGACCTGGGACGCGGTGAGCGTGGGTCCCAACCCCTCAGGGGTCTCGGTCCCGTCCACGCTCTGGTCAGCCCTGTTTTGAGCTTCCTGGGGAGGGACCTTTCCCCATGAGCCCTCTGCATTTCATTTGTGAAGGACGGTTTTATTTCCAGGAGACAGTGTGTCAACTGGACATGGGTAACTTTTTAAAGACATCAAGGTAGAGCTCATACATTCAACAAAGCCGGGCGCCCCGGCAGAGTCTTGGAGGGAGGGCACTCCAGCACTTGCTTATCATTTTGCTGCGGCATGTGGTGATGGCTCCCAGGAACACGGTTGAGAGAGGAAGAGACAGAGACAGAGAGAGAGAGACAGAGAGACAGAGAGAGAAGTTATTCAGTCAGTGGCACAACCGGCGCGTCCATCACAACATGCTGAACCTTCTGAAAACACTACTTGGCTGAACTTGGGCTGACTCATCCCGGAGCCCCGCTGGCTTCATGCTGGGGCGGAACCAAGCCCCAGCTACAGCTGCAGGCAGCAGCTTGCTGCCCAGAGAAGCCGCTGCCCAGCAATCGGGGCCCTTCTGCAGTTGCTGCCATTGTTTATCACTAGGAAGTCAGCTTCAGCACCGCCTGTGCCACGCTGGAGACACGCGGGCATGGGCTCGTGGTCACCGGGAGGGCTGTCGCAGGGAAGGCACAGGCCTCCGGGAGCTGGTGGCCTCGGCCTGGCTCTCCCTGCCACTCTGGAGGTGGTGCGGGCCCGAGAGGTTCACGGCCTTTCCTCATGGACCCACTTGTGTCTGGGGTGCTAGGCTCAGTGAGAGCCACCGGTGTTCGACTTGAAAGAAGACTCTGAAGCCCGGTTTGCACCTGGGAACCGAACGCACCGAAGCCGGGTGTCTTGTCGTTGGCTTTTCCCGACCCGGTCTCTTTCGTGCTCACCACCCATGTCATCTCGGGGGGCCTAGGAAGCCCATGATGCCCGGGGCCACCCACAGAAACACTGGCCCACGCTCTCCGGAAGGAGACCCATGTGTGAGCGTGAACCCATGTGTGAGGAGACGGACTCACAGAAACCTCCCAGACGACTCCCATGTACAGCCAGGGGTGAGAGTCTCGGATGGACTATTGGAATATCCGCCCCGTGAGACTTTATGTTTCTATCAGAACATTCGTCAGGGCGGCCCTGGGCCCCCAGCAGGCTCCGCACAGTGACGGAGTCAGGAACCTTTGGGAAGGATGGCGACGCCAAGGAGGGCCGTGCCGGGGTCATTTGTCACGCCCGTCAGCCCACATCCCACCGGCGTTGTGATTAGTGGCTCCCGCTGTCCAGGGCCTGGTGCCCTCCAGAGCTGGGACCCAGGGGTTTAGACCACGGGTGATGAAGGACGACTCTGTGACATTGCAGTGGCTGGAGGGTGAGTTACGGCTCCGAGCTACGTTTACGGGCAGACAAGACAGATGAGAGGCTTTGCAGCAGGCGGAGGCGCTGACCGCCTCGGTGCTCTGACCTCGCACGGGGGTGCTGTGCAGACAGCTGGGGGGTCTGTCATGGTCTCTGAGCAAAAGTGGTGAGTCACACATTTTAAAATATCCGTTGAGTGATGGGGACGCGTCGGCAAGCCTGTGGGTGCCTGCGAGATGTGCCTTTGGCGCCCCAGGACCTGGGTGCCAAGAATTCACTTTTCTTGGCCACTGGTTGTTTACACAAAGGGGTCAACAACCTGAACTTCACTGGAAAAGGAAGATTTTCTGTACCGAGCCATGCCCAGTCGGGAGCGCCAGTGACCCTAACACGAGTCATTGACCCCGAAGGATGACACACACGTTGCTTGGCTGGTACCGTGTGTGTCCACGGGCCCTGAGCGTGGGCGGCGACTCCAGGGGACCAACGCCGGCTCGGAGCAGCCGAGATCTGTGCAGCCGATGGGAAGAGCGCCTCCTTCCCTCCACTCCCCACTTCTCCTCCGTGAGACCGTTCACCGATGCTTTCAGATCCTACCCGGAGTGAAGGGAAGACCCAGTAGGCTTTGCTCGTGAATCGCAGATGAAATGGGAGACAGAGAGAGAGGTCAAGGGTGAACCGCAGTCTCCTGGCCTGAGTCACAGAGAAAATGGGGCCAATATTTGCTAACGTGCGGAAATCCAGCAGAGGGTGGTCTGGGGAAGGACACCCAGAATTCCGTTTAGGACTCGAGGTGCCAGAGGTCTGCTGGCCTCCAAGTCCAGAGGTCCACTAAACAACTGGACAAGGAAGTTGGAGTGCATGATAAAGGTGTTAGCTGGAAACACCTGTATCTGTCCCCGGCCAGCACGGGCTATTTGAAGTCTTGAGCCCGGACGGGACCAGCCTGGGAGAGAGAGGGGTAGAGATGGGGCCGAAGGACGCAGGGCTGGGGCCTTCCGATATGCAGGGCTGTGTGCCCTTTGGCACACAGAGGATTCACCTGGGGAGTAAAAGGGCCAAAGGAATAAAAAAAAATACCAATACAAAAGAAAAATGAAGCAGACAAATGTCTCTCTCAAAATGCAATCATTTCAATCCATTCTCCCTACTCTCCACGAATGTCTCTTCATGAAAAAAGATTTGAAGGTATAAACTCTGCCCAGCAAACCGTCGTAAAAACCTGTGTTTCCCCTGCTGAGGCAGTTTAACGGGAAGCACCTAAAGCAGGAAGTCAAGACAGCCGTGGGGCCATGGGATTGTGGGGTGCAGGGGGCCACAGGACGAAGTTTCTGCGCTCACCGTCCAGGCTGCGGCTGCCCAGTGCACTTTCCATCTGCAGGAGCAGGTGAGCAGTGCAGCCGACAGCACGGCGGGGGTCGGGGGGAGGGACCAAGCCCCTCTGTCATCTTCTCCCACATTCTAGGACGCCTTCCTGGAGGTCATGCGCCCCCTCTGAGCAAGACCGTGTGGGTGTAGGTGGAGCCCCACCCTGCCTGACCCCGAGCCTCTTGGTGAGTCCCGGGCCCGTCCCAGCCAGGGCTCCTTCTCTCGGGACCGTTGGCGGGAGCACAGCTTTCCTTCCCAGGGCCCGATCTAGCTGGCAGACTCTCCCACCGGTGGCCTCTGCGCCGCAGGAACCCATGGGACTACCCTAGAATCTGTGGTTCCTGTTTCGGACGGGAAGGCAGCTGTGTCCCTGTTAGAATTCACGGAGCAGCGGCCCCAGCCCACACCGCAGCTTCCTCCAGGCGGTGCCAGTGGCCTGCCCGAGGTGCTGAGGGGGGGATGCTGCCCTTGGGGTCCAGGACAACGTCTTAAACTTTCACAGTGCCTTGTTGGGAAGTGCCTGACCCTGGCCTAGAAAATTCGACTCTCTATTCTGAAGCATTGCTTTTTTCGGTTTTGAGGACCCTCAACTTGCCGTGGCCCCCCACCCTCCCTGAGCAGGCAGAGCAGCACACCAGCCCAGCCCTTATTTATCGCTCCGAGTGCCCGCTGGAGGGCGCAGAGCTTGACCCCGCGCCTACCGCCTCGCCCTGGCGCCAGGTTCTCTCTGAGTTTTCGGTCCCCTCTGCCCCAAATCGCAGCAGTTCTGTCCTGCTTGCATGCACACTCAGAGTCCTTCCTGTGTGCTGTTTTCCTTCCCAGCCACGCACCCTGACAGGGTCCCCGTGTAAACGTTTAACCGCTTACTGGCTGGCTCTCCCCCTCAAACATGCAAGGAGCTGAGGGCGGGCGTTTTGCCTTAAACGTGTTTTTTCCAGCTCTTTCCAGCTTGGGCCATAGGAGGGACTGTAAATATTTGTTGGAGAGTGAATGAGTGAAAGCAGTGACGACAGAGCCCCCCAGGATTTGAGCGCAGCACAGCGGCTTAAAGGGAGAAAGCGCGGCTCGAGGAGGTCGACTCCAATGTGTGGGTGGGCAGGATGCCTCCCGGTTTCAGTCACCGTGTCACTGAACCGCCAACCCTGTAACTGGCGTGCATGGCCACCCCTGTCTTGGGCAGGAGGAGGGGGCAGGAAGAAAAGACACAACAGACTCACCCTCTGCTTGGATTCAACAGGGAAAGGTCTCTGAACACTGTAGACTAAATCAAAGATGGCCGAGCGGGTGTCAGCTTGGAAACCCTCCACGAAAACTGAACAGGGAAGAACTGAGTCCGTGTTTGCTGGAAGCTGTGGTGTCTCCTCCTTCGTGTGGAGAGTGGGGGGAGGGGCGTGCCACACACCCCTCCTTTAACTGTCCACTGAGATGGATTCCTGGGCGGATCGGAAGGAGCCTAGGCCATGTCTCCCCTCCACCCCGCAGGGCGCGTGGGAATAAATATCCATCCCATTATCACCCCCATTGTGCATCCTTGCGGTGCGCAGCCAGGCGGACCCTGTCAGGAGTGACCCTGGAATCAATTAGCAGTGAATTATTCACATGAGCCACAGGCTGCACAGTGTTCTCCAGCTGTTGCTTCCTGAGAGACTGCTGTTCTGTTCAGAGTTGCCCCAGGCAGGGATGTAAGTGATGAGATTAATCACCGGAATCAAAGGGCTTTTCTCCTTCCTTTCTCAGTGGAAGGACGTGCCGTCCACAGCCTCCCTCCGCCGCTGTAGGACAGCGCAGCGGTCACTCATCTCCGTGTCCTTTTGGCCAGGGTCTGCGAGGCCACCTTCCACAGCCACCCCGCTGACCCAGGGAAATATGGACATATGAGAGTGTGTCCTAGACTAGAATGGCCTCTCCACCCACGAGAAGTTACAGGATGAGCCTGACCCTTCCGTGCGCTCCCAGTGCTGCTGAGAAACATGACTTCCCGGCAGCCAAAGCCAAAGGCCGTCAGCCAGGAAAGAAACCCTGACGCCTGCCCAAGAAATCGGCTGAGGCTTTCTTGCACGTTGGTCTCTCCATCACTACTTGGCTCGGCGTTGGAGATCAGATGAGATGGGGTGCGTTCCAGGTGGTGTGGCTGTAGGCACCTCTCCGCTGCTCCACGTCAGACCAAATCCACTCGGTGCCTCGGTTCTGTGGGAAGTGCCTCTATTCCCACAGGGCAGCCAGCTGATAGATCCTTCCACGGGGTGGGTGCGGAGAGACACTCGGCAACCACTAGCATGCTGACTAAATGCCGAAGGCAGGGTTTGGCCCCTTCTGGGAATTGAAAGAGGGACTCCTGTGTGACAGTGTCTCGAACAGGCAGGAAGACACCTAAAACTGAAATCCCCTCGGATGTGCTGGCAGCTTCGGAGGGGACAGCCGTCATTCGTGGGGGGTTCTTTGTTCAGTGTTACATTACAGCTTCCTTTTTCAGGCAACAAGGCGGGAGATGTCAGGTGAAACTCCCCTCACACACTCCAAGGGTTAACCCTGCTGAACACGCTTGCTGGGGTTTTCTCGCTCGTCCCCACCTGCGTGATCTTGGCGGGCAGAGAGAAGGGAGGGAGAACCAAACCCCAGATGAGGTTCTCCCGATGGGCTGGTTTTCGGCTCCGACAGTGCAGGCTCCCTCCCCTGCCTGTCCACGCCTTTCTCCAAGGCCTGCCCGCCCTGGGGCTCTGGCTCCGCCTTGTTCTCCCAGAGCCGCTCCATGACCAGCAGCAGCCTTCCCTCGGCCTTGACTTTGCCCGTCAAAAAAAATCTACACATTCAACTTCTTTAGACAAGATTTTCCTTAGTTTCTTTGCTTTAAATGTATTTCTCTCCCCCTTCCCCTTCCTTTCCTTCTTCTTTCTCAAGATAGATGACACAGATGTCTTTAGTATAAAAGATCTTGATACATCCCCACATAGAGACCTACAGCTGTACCACAGACTTATGGCTTTTCTCCCTTTTGTGGAATTCGGGCCAGAAGAACAAAGAGTCTTATCGGAAGCAGACCCGACACCAGGAGGGAGGCGCCCTCCCGGGGCTGTGTTGACAGGAGCTCCGTCGTGCAGTGCTGCGAGCAGGGCCGTGTGCGCGGGTTGAACCCCATTTCTGTTTCTGGTTTGAAGGGGCTGGTGGTCCCTAGAACACAAGGTTGGAGCATGAGAAGTAGGAACGTCTCGTGTCCCGGCTTCTTGTCATTCTTGGCTCTCCTGGGACTTGCAGCCAACTCTTGGTTCTTCAGGCTGGCGACAGCCAAGAGGGTGTTTTCATCATTTCTTGTCCAGATGTGGGGGTCTTGATCCCCCGCTCGGTTGCAGTTGGAGCACAGCCCTGAAAATATGGAACAGCCCTGCTCTCGGAGAGCCCCGGAGCGAGCAGCGGGTGGAACCAGGGACCACAGAGAGGAGGGGTGTACTTTCTCCAACCCCAGTCTTCTCAATTTATTGATTAGGAAACAAATACACAGAATCCAAACAAAATTTAAACATATTCTGTTTTTAACTAACCCTGCATAATGGAGACAAAATTCACAGACAGGGCATGGATCGGCCACCAGGGTCCTGAGTACCTCTTTCTCGAACTCGGTACCTGTGTTCTGAACTGCATCCCCGAGGCTCACAGTTGGGTCAGGGGGCCAGTCAAGCCCAGCTCCCCATCCTGCTTTACCAGGCTTGAGTTCTTGGAAGCAGAAGACGTTGAAGAAAAACAAGGACTATTTAGCGTGGAAATCTTAAGTGCTGAGGGAGGCACACTTCCAGCTAGGCAGCCCACTGGCTCCGCAGCCGAGGTGAGCCCATGGGGGGCGAGATGAGGGGAAATTCAGACCTTATAAAGCCCAGGAAATGATGTCTCTCCCACACTGGGTGGCCTGCGTGCCTGCAGCCGGGTGCCACCTTCGAGTAAGCCAGCACTGGGTTGGGGAGGTCTTCTGCAGAGAGGAGGTCCCTACATTTTGGCATCAGCCACACTGTGACCTGTCTGAGTTGGCTTTTGTCTTCCAGGCGCATCTGCACAAGTGTCTGAAGGTTAGGTGGCCAGGTCAGAATTTATCGATAGACATTGAAGAACGTTCACGGGGCACAGCATCTGGAGGTGACTTTTCCTGACCAGCCGAGCCAGTCTCAGGACCTGCTTGCTGATGGCAGACACACAGACGTGCCAGGGCAGGGGTGGGGGTCGTGGATTTCCTGTGCGCACCCTCAGGGTCCCCAGTTCGGGGAAATGAACAGCAAATGGCCCAGGCCAGTCAACGCGGATCACCCAGGACTTGACACCGGGGTCAGCGTGGCTGGATTTTCGCCGCAACAGGACTCAGCAGACAAGCGTGCCTGGCGCGCTACGCCTGAGCTGTTCAGAGCCTCACGATTTCCTCCAGGCCTCAGATTATGAAACAGGCTATGAATTTATGCTTTTGTTGCTATGGTAATTTATATTTCCACTGTTTTAATAACCTCGTTCAATGCAGGCAATCAGAAGCAATGTGGCACTGAAACATAATTTAACTCCAAACCATTCATAACAACTGGCAACGCTGCAGACTCAATGCATAAAGAAATTAAAAGCAAACACAAGTCAGTCATCGAAAGCCTGGGGGCTGTAAATACCTCAGGTGGGAGCACATATACGATCTTCAAGGATGCACTCGACAGGGACAGACAGTTCGAACAGACAGTGCAGAAAAGTGATATATAGTAACAGGAATACCATCAAGGCATTTTTTTCTCTCTCGTCAAAAGGAAAAAATACTACTGCTTTCTAATTATTAAGACATATAACATTGAGATTCTAATCATTAAGATGTATAACCCAGAGAGATTTTTCACAGCCTTCAGTAATATAATACTGGACCACTGGACTGTGAATACAATTAGCTCTTGCCCGACCAGAGGTGTTTAAAAGGTATTTACAGTGGGTTAAACCAGAAAGTGTGACAGTTCTCAACCTATGATCAGATCGTGTGTCTTCTCTCACACACACGCAGTTCACATGCATGTTGTTGAGAAAGGGAGTTCATCCGTGGTGTTGGCTTCTGCTTCGCTGTGACCACGTGTTTGGCGAACTGGGCTGTCCTTGCCTTTACTCCTGAGGACTTCCTGCTGCTATTGGAGCGTCTCCGTGTCCGGGAGGGCTGTGGTTAGTACCCACAGAAGCCTGACTTTTCTGGAGGGTCATTTGAGGTGGGCGTGTGGGGCTGAAGTGGATTTCAAAGTTAGGACACACCCATCCCTTCATTACTCTGGAAGCTTGTTATTTCTCCGTTCCAGACAGTGAGCTATGGAAATTCGAGGGTGAATGACTTTGAACCTTCTGAGCCATGTAGATACTCTTCAGAAGAAATTTTCAGTTTGTCTGTTTTTATCGTTTTTTTCCCCCCCAGATCCCTCCTTCATGGCATCTTCATGTTCCACGTAGGTTTAAAAGCCCACCTGGTCATATGGGGCCATTGGCATAAAGCACCCCCTGATTTGCATGGAGAAAGTATACTCAGTGTGTTCCCACAAATCTCTTTCTCTACACCTCTTCCCTGTCTGTAATCCATTTCAGTGGCACAGAGAGGCTAAGTAACTTGCCCAGTGTCACACAGCTGGTACAAGTCGGAGCCAGCATCCAAACCCAGGCAATGTGACTCCAGCAGGTACCACAAAGGCTACTGGATTCCCCTTAACAACAGAGGTCAGTGCCCAATGAGGTAACAAGTGGAAAGAAAAAAAAACCCAAACTGTATTTTAGAAAATCTATATAACCAAAACAAGTAATAAAATCTAATAGGCAATAAGTTTACACAAGAAAATGATTTAAAAAGAAAATTTATAAGATGAGTTAAAATTGAAATGAGCACTTTGTGAAACTATCGAGTGAAGCTAGCGTCTATCGGGGCGAACGTAGGCTACCCACCAGCCCCACCCCCAAACATGTGCCCAAGAGAGGTGTGTGCACATTTCAGCCAGAGCTCGTACATTGGAGTGGACACGTAAGCAGTATTTGTAATAGCCAGAAACTACAAACTAACCGAATTCACCCAAATAGTTAGGTAACTTGTGATATATGTATCTACTGTACAAATAAATATTATCTAAAATTTAGAGGGACTTTTGGTCAAGATGGCGGTGTGGGCAGACATGGCTCACCTCCTCGCACAACCACATCAAAATTACAACTGAATTGTAGAACAACCATCACTCAGAACCATCAGAAAGCGAGTTGAATGGAAATCTGACAGTTGTGGAATTAGAGAAACCACATGCATCCAGACTGGTAGGAGGGGCGCAGACATAGAACGGCTGGTCCCACATCCACGTGTGGTGGGTAAAAATTCAGGAAGGATATCTTGGGAGTGAGGCATCCCAGCCCCACACCAGGCCCCCAGCCCAAGTTTCCAGTGCCAGGGAGGTAAGTCCCCACAACTTTTGGCTGCAAAATCCAGCAGGGACTGAGTCGGTGGAAGAAACTTCTGGAGTCCCAAGGAGTTCCTCTTAAAGAATCCACACACGGACTCAGTCAGACTCACTCCTCTGAGCTACAACACTGGGGTAGCAGCTTGAAAGGCACCACTGACCTATAGGGAGATACTGAAGTGTCTGGCATCAAGGGGGGCAGAGGCTATTGTCCCTTTTCTAAACCCTCCCAGCAGGCTGCAGGCTGGTGCCATATCTGAGACTCCATCAACCAGGCTAACACTGTTTGCCCCACCCTGGAGATCCCCAGAGACTCTGCCCTACCCAATTTATGGGCCCACACAAACTGCTTTCCCATGTGAATGGCTGGTCTTGGCTCCTGCTTCACAACTTCTTAAATCCTCTCAAAAAAGCAACAGCTGGCCTCAGTGAGCCCCAGGCCTGGCACCAGCAGCAGCCAGCCTAGATTCACAGCTTGACTTTGCCTGGGAATCTCCAAGCCCAGCATCAGTAGCAGCCATCTCAGATTGCTTTATAGATCAGGCAGGGTGGCCCAGGGCAGAACACAGGTGGGGGCTGACCTTGGCCTGCGCCACCGAGGAAACCCCAGAGCCTGGGCACCCAGTGGACAGCTACAGACCACATCGTAGCTGTGGTCTACCCCACCCGGCCCCCGCACAGCTGATCCTCCACAGAAGGCAGAGGGCAGTGGTCAGTGGTCTGGGTCAGTTCCTCCCGTAGATTCCCATGGATCCCTTTCCTTCCTGTGCAGACGCAGGCCAAGTTCGTCTGTGAGTGTGACGGCCCAGGGTGCCGGGGACGCAGTTGGAGGGAGGGTGCCCGGGGAAGGCTTTGAGATCGGTGCGTCCTGTCTGAGACGGGCGCGGTCACACATACGTGCCCTGCTGCGCGCTTGTCCGGTGTTCTGAGGTAAGGACACAGGGCGATTTCTGGGGGTGTGTAACCCGCCAGAGCCTTTCTCTGGGGTGGAGTGACTCGGCCTTTCCTCCCTGGGGCCGGGTCCTCTTCAACTCTGCAAGCTTTCTTCCTCGTCTGCCCTCTGGGCAAGCCCAGGAGGTCTAAAGATGTGTACACTTCATTGTCTTCTGGTGTTCTTCCTTAAAGAGACGTTGTCTTGCTCTGATACATAAATTAGCCTCTTGGGATTACTATTTCCCCTTTCATTCAATTAGCAGGTGTGACAAAAAGAAAACTCTCGCCCTGGCTGTTGGCTCCGTGTGTGGGCAGGTGTCCCGAACACCGGAGGGTTGAGGGTTTGGCTCCTAGTCAGGACACGTAGGGGAGGCAACCGATGGATGTCTCCCTCCCTCCCTTCCCCTCTCTCTCTAAAAAAATCAATAAACGTGTCCTCCGGTTAGAATTTTTTAAAAAGAACTCGTAGGGGATGTTAGAAAACATGAAATTTTTTCAGACTCTTTATCTCTTCTGATGGCGGGGATCTCATGCCCCCTCTCCAGTCTGGGAGGAGCCCAGCCGGGTCCCCGCAGCTGACGCACTGACCTGGGCGCACTGCGCACCCAGGGCGCGTCCTTGTGGGTCCTCTTTAGTCGGGATCCGGCCTTAGAGACTGCAGGATGACAAGTATCGCTCGCATGTGACCAAAGAGGCAGCCAGGAATGGAGAGACACAGCTGCCCAGGGAAGCACCTGTGGGGGCGGAGAAACAGGCCGGCGTGTCCACCGCCACCGTGCCAGCGATGACAGCCTCCTGACAAACACGGTCACTCAAGCAGACCTGAAAGATAGCTCCAAGTCTTCAACTCAGAAATTGCACTTCTCAGAAATTATTCCAGCGAATCACTGGGCAAGTGCTCACTCACATTCATTATATTTCTATTGTATTGGTGCGTGGGATGCTCAGTATTTGGCGAAGGGAAATACAAGTTAGAGTCTCCCACGCAGTAGGCGTGTGAGTGGCTGCAGGGACCCAGGCCGCTGTGAGACGCGTAACCTCCCGGCAGGCAGTGGCAGCAGGAGCCGCTTTCTTAGGGCGAGGGAGATGAGCCCCGTGAGCGAACGCCGCTCTGTCGCGGAGCGGAGACCAGCGCAGATTTACGGCGCCTTCCAGGAGCCAATCTGTCCCCGATGAATCGCCCGGAGAAGTGTCTCCACTTCTGATCGTGTAACCGGCGCTCGTTATTTTAATTTATTTTCTCCACAAATGAGAAAAGAAATTTGTCATCGTCTATAATGTTGCATGCTCCCTAACGGAACGTCTTTGAAACGGATACATTTTTCTCACTGGGACAAGCGTCGCTAGGCCAGCGACAGCTCACAGGTGCCACTGACGATCTTTTGGAATCCGATGACCGTTCGGCATCATGTTGAATAATGGGTGCGGCATTAACAGCTCTGTTTTTTTTTCCTCCACTACAGAAACTAAGTAGGCAGTCACAGGAACACCTCAGCTAGCGGAGGCTTCCATTCCTAGGGTGTTGTCAGATATGGGTTTTGTGAGTATTCAGGTTTGGTGAGGCTGCCGTGGCTGTGGTTGAAGAGACAGTCTGTTCCCAATGGGAAGGGCCACGCCCAGGCGTGCGGGGCTCCACGGAAAGTCCTGGGGCCGCCAGGAGCCGAGGGGGTGCAGCTCAGCGTGGGAAATGCCTTCCTTATGGTTCCCGCAGGGGAAGGGGCGGCACCCGTGAGCAGGATGGGGACAGGCCAGTCAGGACAGTGTCCACAGGCTTGGGGCACAAGGCTGCGGGCGATGCGGCCTGGGCATGGCCTTGGGGCGACGCGGGCAGGCAGTTGGTTGCCCGGGTGTGAGAGCCTAGGAAGAGGTAGTGAGGTGCGGGCTCTGGTCCCCTTAGTTCAGATAAAAGCTTCAAAGCCCTCGATACCTCTAGGAATTAACGAAATCTGAGAGGAGCGGGCCCCCTACTCAGCAAAACCCCAGATGCCCCCCCAAAAAAGCTAATACAAAGGGTCACCCCAGCCGAGCGATCTGGGAAGGCAGAAGGGGACTGTCCCACAGTGTCTGTGACTCTGCGACATGCACACGCTCACACCCTGGACATTCGGGCACAGAGGTAAGTGGGATAAAACACGGGACCCTGTAACAGGCCTCTGACGCAGCCAATTCCATTACCTGTGGGCGCACCCGCTGCGTCTCGGCTGGGCCCCAGAGCCCCATCCCTGAACCCCGAGGCCTCTCGCTGTCAAAAACCTGTCCGTCTTGGGAGACTTGGCCAACAGGGCTGTTCTGACTCTTCCGTGATGAACCTGTGCAGCTGGTTTGAGTCCCGTGTTAGGACAGAGGCTCCAAAATGGACCGTTGGGCACAGCGAGAAATCTTTACTGGGAAAACCCTCTGAATGAATCATTAGATGTGAGTGCAAGGCTCTGTCACGTGAAGGGGTAACTAGCACTGCAAATATGATTTATGCTCGTTTAGGACACAGCAGCTCCTTATGGCTCCACCGCCATCCCCTCATTCACAAGCTTGGCTGTCTCTCCGGTGGAAATTCCTTTGTGCCCACAGGGGAAGGACAGAAGCTTCAGGAGTGGGGGTGGCCGGCACCTGCACCTGGGGATCAGGTGAGGGAAAGGCAGGCGGCCTCAGATCACCTTTGCCAGGTGAGAACATGTTTCCAAGTCGTGCAATGCTACACATACACAAACACACACACACACACACACCAGAAACTGAGACTTCACATGATTTCCAAACATTGTAATGCATTCAGTGTGCTAGACACCGAGCGTGTGTGTGTGTACGATGCAGTGGTGCAGCGGTCCCCAGCCTTTTTGGCACCAGGGACTGGTTTCACGGAAGATGATTTTTCCACGGATGGGGCAATGGGGGGACAGGAGGTGGAGCTCAGGCAGTAATGAGACGAAGCTTTGCTCACTTGCCTGCTGCTCACCTCTTGCCGTGCGGCCCGGTTCCTAACGGGCACCAAAGGGTACCGATCTGTGGCCCGGGGGGTTGGGGACCCCTGCCGCAATGGGCTGGATGGCCACCCCTTCACAACCTGTGTTTTAAAACGAGAGGGCCTGTCCCCAGGGACCCTCAGTCTCATCAAAACGTTCAGACAGGAACCGAGATCCAGGCTTACTCTCCCGTCGCCCAATGCGAAGATGGAGCCTCCCAGTGGTAAGTGGGATTTTGTGGGATAAACGGCAGCCCTGGCGGGGAGGCCTGGAGCATAGGCTTCGGGGTGGACACGCCTCCTTCGCAGTCCGATTTCCACAGCTACATCCCTTGTTGAAGTTACGACTCTGCGTCTGAGTAGCTTGTCTGGACAAGAGGAATAATGGACCACACGCACACACGCTCTTGTGAGACCCTCATCAGCCCTGCAGAGTAAACTCTTCCTCACACTAGGAGCCAAACCCCGCGCCTCCCGTGTAAACAGCGCCCCTTCTGGTTCCCTGGCAGCTGAAACCCTAACCTGTCTGAAGGAAACTCCTTTGTTTAACTGAGGCTGGATCGTGAGCAGAAGTGCTCCTGGCAGCCGGCTAAGCTTTGTTTATTGCTCTGGAATGTGGGCTTCTTCGGCCCCCCGCGGGCGCAGTTTGTCTGCATGTGCGAGCCACGTCCTGCAGGGCTCCCCGAGACGACACAGGTGTCTGAGGGTTTGCCGGCTGCGCGGAACCGGCTAAAGCCGCAGAGTCTTCAGGGCTTCCGGGCGGGTGCGGATGGCTCATTTAGGGAAACGCGTGGTGGGCAAGGCCCCCTGCTGCGCGTTTCCCTGGATGTACAGCCGCAGGCCGGCTGCCTGTCCCCCCACCCCCTGTGCGAGCTGGATGAGAGGTCAGCGTCCCGGGGCGGAGGGAGGGGGACAGTGTGCCTTGGGAACGAGAGCCGGGTCCAGTCCTGCCCACCCCACCCCACCCCCGCCAGCGGCTCCATTCTCCGCTGATACTTCCCTCTTCCCAGGGCACATGCTCCCTTCACATATTATTTTGATGCACTTCCCTCCAAAACCCTTTCATAGGCGGAACTGTGCAACCCTTGACCTCAGGACTGGAGACAGACAGGGATATCCCCCGGGCCCCAGGGGAAGAGCTCACGGTGTGCTTCCCAGTTGGAACTGGACGCTGGAGCCTTTGGGCTGGAAGGCTGGCTGGGAGCTGGTGTGGGGCTGTTTCGCCTAAGGTCTCCTCCTGACCCCCGCCTGGGGGGACGCCTTCTCCAGCCTGGTTGTGTATTTCCCAGCACAGGTCTCGGATTAGCCACTGAAATGTAAGACAGATTATGCCTTTTAAAAAATATCTTAGGAAAATGGGAAGATTCGGCAGAAGCAGGAAGTACCCCCCCCCCGTGTGCAGAGTGACTGCAGACACGCACGCCAGTCCCCGCTCTCCCTCTGCTCCACGCGCTTAACGGTGTTGCGTGCACTCTGATGCGTATTCTGAGTCTTGGTCCCCTCACCCAATGGGAGATGTGAGCATTTTCCACGTCATTCGAAGATCTTCACAGACTTACTATTAATGCCTAGAAGTGTTTCATCGAGAGTTCTGACACGACTGCCCGCTGTCCTCTCCCCAGCAGTCCTTGGACAGGTTCTGGTCGCCTGCCATCACTCATGACAAGAGTAGAAAGCACCTCCGTCTCGGGCCCTTCCCCTGTGCTGGGCCCCCAGTTACATGCTTCACACACAGCATTTCATGAGTGCTTCGAGAGAGGCTGGGGCAGGCTGCGCCGTCCTCTCCAGGGACACAGGGACACATGGGGACGCTGATGAAAGAATGCAGAGAACAGGCCCTCGGCCAAAGCCGGCACATCCCAGAGGCAGGAGCCGACAGCTGGCTGGAGTCGGCAACACTTTCTCTGTTCTGATGCACAAGCAGAAAAGCCACGCAGGGCCTCGTTCTGACACCGTCACACCCTGGCCGTCTTTGGAAGGGCCTTGGTGTTCGTGGTTCAGGTGCCAGACCCCCACCACTCTCCACCCAGCTTGATGGCTTGGAGAGGCCTGTCCCCTGCTTGGGGTCCAGGAGGGCCTGTTTTTAGCAATGCGTACAGAACCCAGGCCCTGCTGCCCCAGAGCCCAGGGTGACCTGAGGCCCCATGCCATCTGGCCCCCTATTGCCGATACCTAGCTCAGTGTTTCTGAAGTGGGAGTGATTTCTTCCCCCAGGAGGCATTCAGCAAGGTGTGGAGATATGTTAGGTTGTCACACTCAGAGGGGCTACTGGAGGCTGGGGACGCTGCCAAACACCCTCCCATGGACAGGACATCCCCCACCATGAAAAACTACGTAGGCTGTGATGTTGATAAAGCCCAGATTGATCTAGTGGAAGCGTCACAAACAGATGGACTCTGAATCCCTTTCCTCAGCCCTGATTGGCTGATGCAGTTGCTAGGGAGACCAGGGGATGCAGGCAGGAATGCACATTCAGTGACCGAGCAGAGGCTTCAAGGTCAGGGTGAGGGAGACACACAGAGGGTCAGGCCCTGCAGGTGCTGGCTCCTTGGTCCCTCAGTCCTGGACACGGGGCCAGGAGAGGCCCCTCTGGCTCCTGCGTAATCATCTGAGAGCCTCGGGCAGCAGGAACACCTTCCCTCCTCACTTGTGCTGGGAAGCGTCCCCACAGTCAGAGAGTGGGCAGCAGCCCCTCCTCCGGAGATGAGTCATCACAGTCTGGGGGAGCCAGGCCGAGGAGAGAGGCAGGCCGGAGACTTGGAAGGAGCAAGACAGTCTGCCAGTCTGAGAGCAGGTCGATCACCTCGTTCCTTCTCGCGGTGAATTGGAGGCTGAAGCCATCACTTTGACTTTTTTGGTCCCTTTCTGGTTTTAATTTTCTCCGTTTGACTTTACTGTTACCTTTAAGAAGGCATTTTTAAGAAAACTTGGTATTGATCTTCCTATCAGAGAGAATGAAAAATCGCTTTCAGAATAGGACAGCCAAGGCGTAGCTGTTCAGAGAGAAAGCTCCGTCTTCTCCAAAGGTGATCCACTTCAGTGTCTCTCTCTCCCCCACCCCATCTCTCCCTTTAACTTGAGTGCTGTCTCTTTGTCTTTGTCTGAAAGCTCCTACCAAGGTCTCCTTTAGCTGTCGTCATTTCTTGACCTGAGGGACAGGTTAGGTGAGCACCCCTAGGGCAAGTCTTCAGGTATCCAGACCCCGCCTGGTGTCCTGGGAGGGATTTCACCAATTCGGTCTGACTGTTTGAATAGCTGACAGCCCTGGAAAGAATCTCACAGGGGCACATCTACACATACTCTGGCACACTTTGGAAAGCAATTACCAACAGAAGCCTTAGAAACATTATTTCCCCTTGGAATCTGTATTTCACCTGGAAGAGTGTAGCCTAAGGAAATGCCGTCAGCAGTGCAGTAAACTCTGCTTTCCATCCGACTGGAAGTCGGCACCTTGGCCCCACGCAGGCGGTCGGCCACGTGCACTGGGGTGTCCCCGCTACTGGGAGGGGGACTCGGGAGGCCCTGCGACCGTGGCAAGGAGTGTGAAAAGTGTCAATCTCACACAACGTGTGTGCTAGGAACAGAACGCAATTAAATTAGCATTCACTAACAAAGTCTTCAGAAAATATGCAAATATTAGACAATTAAATTGCTCCTTCTAAATAACCTCGGGGTCAGAGGAGAAGCCAAAAGGGAGAGTGGGAAGACTTTTGAACTGAGTGAAAATGGAAGATGGACGGCATTCCAAAGCCTGCAGGGTGCTGTTGTTGCAAGACTTTTAAAAGAACTTGAACCTGAACGTGTGCTGTTATTGCATATGTAAAACATCACAGTCATTTCCAAACACACTTTGAGCATTTATCAAATGGCAAAGATGAACCAGTGGAGAATGAGAGTTTCCTCAACCAGTGGCCCCAGAAAAGACAGACACGTATGCGCAGGAAGAAACAACAACAAAAGCGAGGCCTTGACCCCCCTCATGCCGGACACAGAAGTGAACTCTAATCAGTCGAAGGCCTGGAGGCAAAGCAGGAGACAATACACAGTGCTGCAGGGTCAGGTTCGGCAGCGCTGAGGGGCCGCGCAGAGAGCTCCACAGAACAAGTCAATACATTGTGCCTCGTTAAAATGATCAATTTGTGCTTTTTCTAAGACATTACCAGGAGAATGTGAACGCAAGCCACAGCCTGGGTGGGAACATTTGCAAGTCGTATGTCTGACAAAGGATTTATACCTAGAATACACAGCGGGACCCTCCAGACTCGATTAGAAAATAAGCAGTTTATTTTCAGTCCGATTCAAAATGAGCAGACACGGGAACAGACGCTCCACCAACAAAGACCTGCCAGCAGCAAGGACACCGTAAGAAAACTGGCACCGTCAGTCACCAGGAAAATCGAAAATGATGCTATTCTACATCCACCCCAACGGCCAGAGTCGGCATCCTGGCCGCAGTGAGGTGAGGAGGCGGCTGGAAGTCCGATGTGCGGCAGTGGGTGTGTGATACATCACAACCATTTCCCGCACACTCTGGAATGGTCTAGGGGGGCAGGTGGAAGGGACGGATTATAAAGTGGCTGGGGGTGGTGTCTTTTGGAGGTGATGGACATTTTCACTGTGGTGGTGAGGTCACGGGTGCACATGTGTCCCTACACCCACACACTGCGATTTCAGTGTGCTCAGTTTATGGCATTTCGATGATCTCTTCATAAAGTTGTTTTATAAAGCCCACAGTTTCTCTGCCACTGCTACTAAAAAATGGAAGTCATAGAAAAATGCTCGCAAGGAGCAACATGAGTCACGGAAGTCCCGGTTTACCCCAACTTTCGCCACCTTCGTTCCCTCTTCTCTGCCTGCGGCTGGGCGGCCCCTGCGGAGCGAGCCGCACACACGCTGCCTGTGGCGGGCGCGTCAGGTGCTGCCTCGTTTCTCGCTCCCTTTAACCGCCGCGGCCGCAGCGTCCCCGAAATCGTAGCTGTCGGTGCTGACTGCATGCTCTCTAGCACGTGTTCGATAAATTCCATCTTTTCATAGTGCCCCGTTTCCTGGAAATCATCTTTTAAATCAGCAGTTTTATGCCCCTGTGCGGAAGACTGTCAGCGCAAATGGCACTTTCCAGAACACGCCCTGGTCGTCAGTCCTCCCCTCCCCCATGTCAGGCAATGTCTTTATGATCACGGGCCCTCCCTCGACTTCCAGGGCCGCCGGTCACAGCCAATGGGCAGCCTCTACAATCCCAGGGGCCCGTGGGTGTCCTGCTTCTCCAGGCGAGGACCCCCGTGCGTCCGGTACACTGTCTTCTCCATCTCCGTTGCTTCCTTTTCTGCTCACCTGCGATCTCTTTTCCAAGCACAGTGGTACTTTATTTTTTAATACATTTTTTTGATTGTGCTCTTACAGGTGCCCCATTTCTTCTCCCCTTTATTCCCGCCGCCCTGTACCCCCTCCCACCAGCATTCCCCCACCTTGGTTCAGGTCCACGGGTCGGACAAACAAGTTCTTCGGCTTCTCCAGCGGCGCTCTCACTCTCCGGGGCATCTTGATTTCCTTGCTGAGCACTCGGGCAGCGCGCTGCCCCTGGTGGCCGACCGTAGTATTACTCCTGTGTCTCCACGCCCCTGTCCCGGGTGGTCCAGCGCTGAATCTCCAGGCCCGAGCACCCATGGAGATGAGAAAGGCAGCCAGGGAGGGAAGCACTTTCTCCCGTGGGTTGGGGTGGGGGGAGGTGGGGCAGAGAAGCACGTGAGTGGGCGGGAAAAGTGACGCTTTGTGGACAGTTTCCTCGTTTCTTCCTGAGGCCCAGCCCCTCCAGGGCTGCAGGCGCCAGGCGGGACTTCGCTCACCTGAGTCTTGGCGCTGTCAGGTGAACCCTGGGTCCTGTATGAAGTGTTTCCTCCTCAAAGCTCTTGGTGGCTTCCGTTTTATTGACCAACCTGGCTGTTTGTTTGAAGCCACTCCGTTCTCTATTTAATTGTGGTAAAATACGTAGAACACAGAATTCACCATCTGAACTGGTTTTAAGTGCCTGGTTCAGTGGTGTTCATTCTATCCACACTACTCTGCAACCAACCTCCAGAACTGTTTCCGCCTCTCAGACAAGCGGTGACCCTATGAAACACCAAGCCCCGCCCCACAAACCCCTGCACCCCTCCCCCTGCAGCTCCTGCCCCCCAACCACATGCCTGGTCTCCAAGAATGTGACCTCTCCAGGCACCTTCCATTGTGGGCTCTCACGGTCTTTGTTCTTGTGACTGGCTTATCGCACTTAGCGTAATGTCTAGTCCAGTCGTTTCTTGACTCGGCATGTTCAGTGTGTGAGTCGTGGGCCTAAGAGACGTGGGGCCGAGGTTTGAACTTGAGAGAACTTGAGATTGCCCTCCTCGGCTTCCCTCTGTGCAGCTGCGCAATGATCTCACGCAATTTCTCCCTCATGCTGCAGTCCACGATTACCCTGCTACAGCACGCACCTTAGAGGTTCACCATGGGTGAGGTTAACGTGCTAGAGACTTCCAAAAGGTTCCGCCCAGGAGGTCTATCTCCCCTTCTCGTGGGGGCAAGTATCTGAATTACACGGGCGCATGAGACCCCAGGCCAAGTGTTAGCCACACCTCCTTCCTCTTCAAATTCTGTTACTGACCTCTGGCTGCACACCAGTAGGTTCATTCACACCTGTGTCAATAACTCAGTTGCTGGAAAATGGAATCGATGCCTGTAATCAGATCCTCATATCTGCAGAAATCCGGCAATGAGAGGGCTCCCGGCACGGGTGCGAGCTTTGTCACTGGATATCGGCCCCGATCATGCTGCTTTGTGAAGAGTTCGGCCCCAAAGCCCTGCCGGAGTGAGGACAGCCAGCCATGCGTCTCCTTGGACAGCATCATGGCCAAGTCCCCTGAGTTGCCCCCAGGAGAAGATGTCACCTGAAGACCCAGAGTCCAGTGTCTGGGCTTTGGAGGAAGGTACCACTTCATCCCAGCCAGGAATAATATACAGATCCATGAGCACGGCTGGGTCCCAATAAAACTTTATTGACACGACAGGCAGCAATCGTACTTGGCCTGAAGGCTGACGATGGCCAACAGTGGCTCTCAATAAATGGTAGCTGTTATGGGGCCATGTGGATGTCAAGACGCTGTCTATGTGGAGTGCCCGGAGTTGTCCACACAAGTCAGTTATTAGTGAAGACAGACACTGTCTGGGGGAGGGCCTGGAAGATCATGCGTGACTTTGTCAGGACCCGTCATGGGTCCCTCTGCCCTCATTTCCCTTGCTTAATTTTCAGGTGTTGTGGAGGCAGAAGCAGAGGTCACAGAGATGCAGCCACAAGCCAAGGACTGTGAAAAGGTTCTAGAAGCTGAAAAAAAGGTGAGGCTACAAATCCTCCCCTCGAGCTTCCGGAAGTAAACAGGCCTCCAGCCCTGACCACACTGATTTTAGCCCCATGAGATCTGTGGAAGACTGACCGGCAACTGAACGTTAAAGAAAATCATGTTGCTTTGAAATGAAGTCAGCGGTGATGGATTCCAGCAGCCAAGGGAAGGGGTGCCATTGGGAGCGAAACTGGAACACTCTCCACTGGCCAAATGCAGGTTCCTGCGCCCGCCGACTGCCTCACGGGAGGCCCAACCCTGCCCGGACTTCCTTCCCCTTGTCCTTCCCCGGATGACACTGTTCCCACCACACGGCGCCCCCTGCAGCGTGGGCCCCAGCACACGGGAAACACTCAGTCTGTGTGTGTGAAAGGAACGCTTTGAGCACATTACAAAACGCTGAGCAAAGTATTCATTTTCCCAGACAAGGAGCAAGATGCATCCTTTACTCTGCTTGGGAAAACACATGAGAAGCGTTGACTCCATTTCTCTCTGGCCACGCAGGGCTCCTGGGGTCCCACCCTAACCTCTAAGCCCCATTGGGCATGCCTTTGCTTTCTTGTTATGGTACAAAACGAGACACGAGAGGGTGGCTGCCTGCGGGCCCCGGGCCTGGTGTGCAGCCTTTGGGTCCGGGACCGCTTGCGTGTGCCGGCTCAGCTCACACGGTCTTGGCTTTAGGCTCTAGTTCCTCCACGTACAGTATCTGCCACCCTGCCCCGGACCTGGAGGGCTGTTTGGGGGGGTAGCCTGAGAGCGTGGGGAGGGTCTCACACCCACCCGAGCGCTGGTATAAGATGGGCAATGACACTAACACTGCTACCACTGTCCTTGGGCTCAGCCCGTGTGGTTTCAGAGCCTGTGGCAAAACTGCCTCTGCAGTTCGTGTCGGTGACGATGACCCATCTTCCATTTACAGCCGTGATTCACGTCAGGCTTGTCTTCGATGCTGGGAGTCTTGGTTCCGTCCTCGTCAGAACTCCGATACCTCGTCGTGTTCTGGAGCCACCTATGGGACACCTGGCAGTGAGGACAGGGGCTCCGGGAACGGGCAGGTGAGGTCCCTGACTCCCGAGGAGCACAACCTGCTGAGGGGCCCTTTGGGGAAGCCAGGTCCGAAGTTCCCGTGAGGAGCTCCTGACACCTACTGGCCGCTCTGTGCCCGGCCCATGTGCTGCCTGCGACGTGGAGGCCCGTGTGTGATGCTGAGCCGGCCCACGGAGGCTCCCAGTGCAGCCCAGCCCTGTGGCTGGCCATTACAGAAGCTCCCCCAAAAGATGATGGAAAGGGAAGGGAGCTGGAACCTGCAGGAGAAAACTTAAGGGTGGGCTAGCAGAGTGGCTGTGCACCCGGATTTTGGAGCCCATCACATAAGCAGGGTTCACCCCCCAGTGGCTCCAAAAAGCCGTTTAATCAGTCCGATCCACTGCTCTGTACATGTCACACGCACAGAGCCAGATTCCTGAGTGGCAGCAGTGACTGTGGTATTGTCAGCATCTCTTCCCCAGGAGCCCACAGTCCCTCAGCGGCTGCAGAGACACTTGAGGGATGGTGAGTATGCTGTGCGGGCCGCCTTTGCCCCTGCCTCGCTCCTCAAATACGTGGCGACCTGGGTACAAAAATGGCCTCCAAGTCTCCTCCTGTTCTGATGATGTGGACACAGCTTGTGTGGTGCACTCAGGGGATGCCTGAGTCGTCCCACCCCGTGACCCCGATCAGGGAAGAAGAAGACTGGCCCCGGGCGGCCACTGCATGTGGACAAGCCCACGTGGGTCTCGGCACAAAACACTTTGCAGCAGGTTAATGGGACGTCTCGCTGTGTGAGCTGGAGGACCTTGGCGGGAGACACTGAACGTCCCCTCGCACCATGACTGGGACTGACGGAAAGTGAACAGTGTCACACGTCTCACTGTCGCTCTGGAGTGAGGAATGTCACGGGCCTGAGCACCCTCACTTCAGAGCTAGGTGGCAGCACGGCTGGGCGGCACAGCGTGAGGTTGAGCCTGATCCTGTGACCAGGCTACAGAGGTTCAAATCCTGGCTCTGCTGCTTACTCTCTCTGTGACCTTGGGTAAGTCAGCTGTCCTCTCTGTGCACCTGTTTCTTCATCTTGCCGGTGTGGCTCAGTGGATTGAACACCGGCCTGCGAAGCAGAAGGTCACTGCTTTGATTCCCAGTCAGGGCACATGCCTGGGTTGCAGGCTGGGTACCCAGTAGGGGGCGCACGAGACACAACCACACATCGATGTTTCACTCCCTCCCTTTCTCCCTCCCTCCCCGCCCCTCTCTCTAAAAATAAATAAATTTAAAAACAGATTTCATACAGGTATCATTTAAGTGAATGGGCAGGATTAAGTAAACAGGGATGGTCCTGCACCCCGCCAGTGGGCAGGCAGTGCAGTACCCTCCCCTGAAAGCACAGGAGGCAGATCAGTTTTCAGAGCTGCAGGTGCCAGGAACCCAGACGGTGGCCCATCACGGATGAACAGGGAGACACTGCAGGCCACAAACCCCACCAGCTCTCTTCCTGACCCCCATTCCAGTGCCTCCTGTGACAAGACCTAACAAGAAACCAGAGGACAAGGGAGCCCCATGAGCCCGTTATGGGGTGGTCCGCCCCCGGGTTTCAGGGTCACGAGGAGTGCCCTTTGACACAGGGTAGACCCAGAGGTAAGACAGAAAACTGTCCCCACCCCAGGAATGCTGGCTCCAGAGCGACCCGGGTTAAGCATGTCAGTAGCATGAATAAAGAGAGTGAGTAGTACCAGTGCAGCCACACAGCCCGCGGCCAAGCAACGCCAAGGGGCAAGCACCATAGATGTGCGTCTCCTGGCTTTCTGGCCTTCGGGGGCCACTCGGCGGGCTCAGGGCCGGGAAGAGTGGTGAACCCAGCGAACCACCCAGAAGGGAAATGACAGCAGCAACTGGCACGTCCCTCACACTCAACAACCCCCTCCCTGCTTCGTGGGTTTCGTACCCTTCCAGCCTCGTAATAGATGGCATCTTCCATAAGGAAGGTGCCCATTCCCGTCTCAGGAATGAGGAAGACGAGGGGTTTGCCTGGCTGGGACCCCAACCCGCTGTGGCTCGAAGAATGCGTGGGGAAGGGTTGACGACAGCCAAGCTCCGGAGCACAAGAGGTGGAACCCATGTACCCGGCTGCCTTGTCGCTGCAACAAGCAGTGAGGGGCTGTGATGTGTCCGGTGAGTCCAGTCACGGCGGGCTCGGCAGTGACCACACAAAGCCCCGTCTCTCCGCGGGCCGTAGCTGCTTTGGAAAAGCGTCTGGAAGTTCGTCAGAAATTTTAAATTTAAAGAGTTACTTTCTGACTCAGCAAGCACAACAGAAATGAAAACAAATGTTCACACAGGAGCTTGGACACGAGACTGTTAGAACTAATGAATGCACCCATGGACTTGCAGGGCACCAAAGCAACACGACAATTAGCTGCGTTTTCTCTGCACTGGACACAGTCTGAGAAAGACGGCCGGATCTTTCTGGGAGCATTTACGCAGAGTGAATGTATACATTCACACATACTTATCTCTAGACCTAATTCTCCCTCTAAAGTAAAGTTACTTCAGTTTAAAAGGACTAGAAGGGACTGTGATTTGTTGAGATAATCAGAATTTTCGAAGGAATGCAACCCGATGGGCTGTACTCACTCCTCCTGATGTTTTCACCTGCTGCATCTCCTAGGAAATACCCATTGTGTGTGCGTCCCCTCTGTTGTGCATCCTCCTTTGGTGTGAGCAGCTGTGGGGTGGCGGCGTAGACCGCATCGCTCGCCTTGCATAGAGCTCAAACAGCCGGGCCTCTCCTGCCTCGGGGGAGGGCTGCTCCCCTACGAAGCTGGGCTTTCCCAGCCATGCCTGCCTTTCTTCACCCTGCCGCAGTCCTGGAAATCCTGACAGGACCCCTGTGCCCCAGCCACGGCGCCTGGCTCCGCAGCTCTCCAGTGAGCCCCGTTGGATCTTCCCCTTGACACCCGGTCAGGTGAGGTGGCCGCCCTCACGGGCTTCTCTGTTGGTCCGTGTGGCTGCGAGAGGGAGTGGAGACACTCGGGGGGCCACGGGGAGGCCTGTGTGAGCATTGGACGAGCAGACGGCCAGATGGATGTGGGGGTCTTCCTCCTAATCCCCCTCCAAGGGAGACCTGCCCAACGCAGGGGAAGTGGTAAAATCTGGTACATTGGGGACTGTCCTCCAGACCCAGGGCGAGGAGGGGGAAGCGCCCGACTGTTGGGACAGGTCGTCCTGTGGGGTGGCCTTACGCTGGCCTCACGAGCCCTGCGTCCACAGAGGGACAGGGAGCCCTGAGGGGCAGCGAAGAAACCCGGCTTCCCACCTCCAACCCCACGGCCTGCGCCTGGGGCCCGGTCAGCACTGCGCACACACGGCCAGCAGAGTTGGCCTGTCAACTCAGGCCACATCGCAGAGGGACACTGCATCTGTACGCTGAATGCCCTTGTCACTGAGGGTGTATTTTAAAAATGAATTGGAGGAAACAAATGAGAAGATGTGGAAGAATGAAAATAAAAGCAGAAGTTAATGAAACATAAAATATACAATAGAAAAAGTCCTCAACCCCCGGCCATCCTCCTGGGGACCGCCGTGAATCGGCGGTGGACCAGCATGCCAGTCCGCCCCTGTTCTCAGGAAACAGGATTCTGTGCGTGCGGAGGCCCCTGCGCTGAGATCAGCCAGGGGACCCTCCAACCACCTTCTTGTCACTGTTGACACGGAGAGCCACCCTTCACAGCAGACAGGAGAATGCATTCGCCTTAAACACCCACCCTCCACTGAAAATCGTAATTGAATATTTGTCCAGAAGCAAGTTTACTGTAGAAATGCGTGATTTAATCCCAACAGTAAAGAAGACAGATTGCAGCAGTGGTGCCTGCACGTGGGGAAGGTCTCTGATCAGAGGGTGGCAGGCCCATGTTCCTCTGCTGTCCTCTGCATCCTCGCAGCCTGGTGAAGCCTTCTTGGGTGGGGTCCCCGGGGGACGAGTGGTCTCATCTTCACCAAGGGCTAGCCTTGCAGTTGGGGCCGAGTTAGAGCTCAGCTTCTAAGACTGCAGCGTCTGAAGTCGGAGTTGGCCTGGGTTCGAACCCCAGCGGGATGGCTGAGCATTTATCTAAATTTAGATGATTCGGGTCAGCTTCCCGTTCCTCTGTTTCTGTGTCGGTGAGAGAGATACCGATCGTCTTGCACAATAAAACGATGTGGGTAAATAGGTTGGCACAGAGTGAGCACTCGGTGGGTTCTAAGTTTTATTATTTCTCTTCATATTATCAAAATGTTTCTTAAGCCCTCCTCATTTTTTAAAGTTCTTTTTTCCTTTTACTGCGCTGCCTGGGTTTTCTTCTACCGTGTCTTCCAAATCACTGGTTCCATCCTCGGCTTCCTCCAACCTACTGTTCATTCCGCCCAGTGTATGACTTATCTGGGATTCCGCATTCTTTATTTCTGACTGTCCTTTTTGGTGGTTTCTATGTCTTTTCTCGTGCTGTTGAGGATCCTGATAATCATTACTCCAAACTCTCTATCTGATAAAGTCTTCGCCTGCATTTCATCGAGTTCTGGAGAATTCTCTCATTCTTTCATTTGGGGTCTGTCTCTTTGTTTTCCCATTTCGGCTGCTTCTCTGTCTCTTTCTGTGTTACAGGCAGATCTGCGAGATTCTGCTGCAGGCCTGAGTCAAACCCTGCCCATGACTGGCCCTGGGCAGCCTACGTGGAGTGTCAGCGATCCACAGCGCGTGGCTCCCCGTGGCGGGCCTGGGTTTGTGCAGAAGGCACCAGGCTGCGAGCCAAGGCCGGCCTTCACCAGCACCGGCCCCAGGGAAAGTCAGCGGAAATCTCAGAGCTCCCAG
>CM052546.1:67365508-67438209 GCA_028533065.1 Trachops cirrhosus
GGTCCGCCTCCGCCTGCGGGCCTCCTGTGGGTCCATCAGTGAAAGCCTCCCAGCTGTGCTCCTCGGCAGCCGGGCTTAAGCTCCCCACACAGGGCAGGGCCCCTGCTTCCGCTCGGGCTGATGGCCCTGGGAGAGGAGTGCTCTGCTGAGAGGGACGCTCCTGCAGTTTGGGGCGATGAGCCAGCACAGGGACCCTGGCGGCTGACCCTTCAGCTCTCTCCCCAGAGCCCTGCACTGGGATAGAGCAGAATAACTGCAAGGTGCGGAACCTGCAGGGACGTCTGTGTCTCCAGCGGGGCTATGTGCGGAAGGTCAGAGGGAAGAGAGGAGAGGAGAGGAGGTGGGTTAGGCAGCAACGAGCCAAATGCTCAGATGTCACAAAAGAGAGCGTGTCATTGCTGATCCACGTCAGCCTGAGTGCCAGAAGGTCCTGAAATGTGAAGGCTCGTTTTTATTCCTTCCCCCACTAACCTCACGCCAGCATCTCAGCCCACCAGGCAGGCCCCCCCATAGAGGCAGTCTCTCTGAGACATCTGCCAGGCTGGTGCGTCTCCAGGCCAGCCCTTGGCTCACGCCTGGAAAACCCCACGCCCTCCATCTCAGACACCAGGCATGGCAGAGGCCCCATTCCTGAGCCAGTGTTTCCCCACCAGCCACCTCGCCACAGAACTTGCAACCCCTCTGTTTCCGAACTGGAAGAACACCCACGTGGAGGAGGATTGAAGGACGCCATGTGCAAGCTGGCAAACAACCTCAAGAACCGAAGTCACTCCATCGGCCCTGGACTTGTCTCCCCGGCCTCTTTTCTCCTCTGGTCTGGGTGCTGCTGGCTGTCTCTGGGTCTCTCCTGAGAGTGTGCGTGTGTGTGGGCATGTGCGTGCACATGCTAAGTGCATTGTTCGCACATGTGTAAATGTGTGTGTGCAAACAAAATATTATGGATGACATCCAGAAAATCTGGAGAGTGAGCTTTGGTGGCAGAAAGATGTGCATGCTGATGAAAAATACTTTAAATTCTTACTTCCTATGTTCTATACTTTTAAAAAAGGTTTTATTATTCATTTCTAGAGAGAGGAGATGGGAGGGAAAAGAGAGGGACAGAAACATGGATCGGTTGCCTCCTGCGCACGCCCCAGGGACCGGGAACCGAACCTGCAGCCCAGGCCTGTGCCCCGACCGGGAATTGAACCGGCGACCTCTTACTTTGTAGGACGACACCCATTCAAGTGAGCCACACCGGTCAGGGCATTGCTACACTTTTCTTTTACAAAATTGTCGTACTGCCTAGTAGAAAGGGGGCAAACCTCAGCTTGGATAACAGTGCCCGTGTGTCCCGCCTGAAGGCGTCTCTGGCCCACTATGACCGTGCGCCTGGGCAGAGGGGCTCGAATGGCAGGATTCTGCAGCAGTGCTGGGGTTCAGAGCCACAAACCCGGCTGCACATAGAACTCTCTTTCTCACAAGGAGGAGGCTCCCGACAGCTGAAGCCCCTTATCGATCTGGTACGTTCTGTGCCCTGTTATTTTCACAAGGATGACAATGCTCAGAGAAAGAAATCATTTTAACGAATGAAAATACCACTTGTGATGAACAACGACAACAAGTGGCTCATCTGTCCTGTTTTTTGCACTACTTGGTTTGAGATAGAAGAGGTCAACGCTAAGAATAGGACTACCACATGACCCAGCAATTCCGTGTCTGGGTGTCTATCCAAAGAAATCCGAAACACTAATTGAAAAAGACATATGCATCCCAACGTTCACTGCAGCTTTACTTAAAGTAGCCAAGATACAGAAGCCCCATAGGTGTCCATTGATAGGCGAGCGGA
Source organism: Trachops cirrhosus (assembly GCA_028533065.1). Lineage (NCBI taxonomy): Eukaryota > Metazoa > Chordata > Mammalia > Chiroptera > Phyllostomidae > Trachops > Trachops cirrhosus. The sequence continues at coordinate 67,367,337 of CM052546.1, forward strand.
TGAAGAAGCCACGGTGTGCCCATACACTGGAATATTGCTCGGCCGCAAGACATTACCATCTGGAACAATGCGGATGGACTGGCAGGGTGTTATGCTGAGTGAAAGAAGTCAGACAGAGGAGGGCGCATGGCACACGATTCCAGGTGTACGTGGAACCTGAAGCAACAAGGTAAGTGAAGAAATAAAACAGAAACAGACCCACAGGGGCAGAGAACAGCAGACGAGAGGGGCTTTGGGGACGTGGGTGGGAGGGGGAAGGGACTGAGAAGCACAGACTGGCGGTTCCTGAACAGTCTCGGGGATGCAAAGTCCAGTACAGGGAGCATCGCCAACAACATGGTCGTAACTGCGTGTGGGGCCGGGTTGGGGCTGGACGGACCGGGGCATCACTGCCTAAGGTATATAAATGTCTAATCACACTATGTGCACACCTGAAACTAATATAATGTGGAATATCAACGATAATTGAAAATTTTAAAAAGAAGAGAACCCTAAATCGTAACTATTATGTCATTAGCGGGAGCCAGAGTTTGAACAATGAAGGAAGCCGCACCTGGAAACACCTCTGTCTGCACTTCGTTGCTCCACACACGGCCGTCTCCTGGCCGTGGGGCGGAAGCCAGCCAGACCCTGGGCTGCGGTCCCCTGCCGCGCCGCTGGGCTCTCCTCGGCCACAGGGATGCGGGCCAGCCCTGCTCGGGGATGGAGCCACACCCATGGGCAGAAGCGATGAGGGACCGGGAGCCCCCCACAGAGAAGGTTGGAGCCTCCCCCACTTTGGGTCAACAACGTACCCCAGGCCGCCTTAGGGGAAACCCTTGGGGGACGAGGGTGTGGACGGGAATGAGGATCTGAAAAGTGCAGTGGAGTGTGTGGACTTCGGGTGCGAAGGGGGGCGACTGCTCTCCGGGTCCTCCCCCTGCTCTCGGGGCAGTTATTTGACGGGGTCAGTGCCGCCCCACGAATTCCCCGCCGCTAGCTTCCTATCTAATGGGCTCCGAGGGCTCCACACCTGCGCTTTTTGTTCTGTTTATTCTTCCAACTGAGCTCCAAAGATAAAGGCCTTTTAGTTCAAACAAATGAAGTCATTCCGTTAGTCAGTGGCATGTCTGAATGGCTTGTTTTCGGGCACGCATTATGAGAATTCAGCACAAACCTTATTAGATGTTCCTGTTTCTTTTCAAATCTCTGTAAATCACCCTCCTGGGGCCATTAGCCTTTGCGATCAGATGGAGTGAATTTTGCAGGTCTAGGAAAACACATTTGCCCAGATACACAAATGTAGGGTCTGTAAAAGAAGCCAAATATTTAAAATTGCTCATGGGAACGCGGAAGCGTTGATCTGACAAGGCAGAGCTCCCCCAGGACTGGGGGGTTGAAGTGCAGTCGGGGTCTCGGGAATCTGAAAGTGCAGCGGAGGGGACTGAGCAGAGGGTCGGGCCAGCTTTGCCCCTCACACATGGGCCTCTCCATCGGTCCAGCAGGACAGGGCCCTGAGGGCCACTGCATCTTCCTTCCCTGTGCTAAGCTGAGGTGTGAGCATGTCAGGGGGTCACATTAAAATGAGACGATCCTGTACCCCAGACTCAGTCCCCAGACACCCTCACAGGGGGAGCTCAGAGATCAGGCTTTGGCGAGCGGCGGGCTGGAGCTCAGGTCTGGCCTTGGTGTCCGTGCCCAGGAGGCCTCAGCCCGCTGGTCCCCTGTTTCTTATTTTATTTCTGAAGTGACAACATCCCCCTGCCAGTGCGGTCGCAAAGGGCCCTGGCCCTGTCTGCAGATTCAGCCCCAGGCCTGGCACTTAGTAAGCGCTCCATCCAGGCCTAGCACTTAGAAAATGCTCCATCCAAGGCCCCTGTCCTCACCTCTGCAGCCTCAGATGGGAAATCTGCAGCCCTGCACCAGCATGCTTTCTGAAAGACCTGGAAAACAGGAGCATCAGGGAGCCTTCCCCATCGGAAGGCGGAGAGTTACAGGCCACCGCCTCTGATTAAATGGCCATGCCCTGTTTCCAGGTGGCCAGCAAACCAAGGATGGCTCATAATTTTTAAGTAGTTACAAAGGAGGGGGAGGTAGAAAGTGCGAAAAAAATGGGCCCTGGCCCACAGGGTCTGAAGTATCGACCAGTCAGCCAGTCCTACATGGAAAGCAGTGAGCCGGCCTCGGGGAGGAAGGGTTTCTACGAAGCCCTACGCCGAACAGACATCGGGGCTCATGGCCACGCCCTGAAGCCCTTCCTGCCAGAAAAATTTTAAATTTAAAAAAGATATCAGGAGTGTAAAAAAGCAAACATTCTATTCATGTTATATTTGTATATATACACACTTATGTGAAAAATCTATAAGCATCTATGGGAAAACTATTAGGATCAAGAAGTCAATTTGTCCAAGTGGCTGCTATTATCAAATCAACACATAAAAGTCAATTGAGTATCTATGTACCCGTAATATACCACAGCCGACAGTGTTATCAAGATTTATTTGTGTGTCTGGAAATGATTTCTAAATGCCATTACAATGGCATCAAAATGAAACACCTAGGAATAAATTTAGAGAGAGAGAGAGATGTTCAACTTTTCCATGAAAACAATGAAACATCACTAGGAGAAATTTAAAAAATACGCAAATGGATACGAAGCACTCCTATACTGACATGAGTGACTAGACACAGGCGTCGACTAGCCCGAGATGACGCTCAGCGTCGATGACACCCAGTCGCACTCTCAGCAGATGTTTTTGGTCAAAATTCACACATTGATTCAAAAACGCACATGCAAATGAAAAAGCCTACAAAGGAAATACATCCTGAAGAAGTCATCCAAGTCGGAAGACGCTGTTCCTGGAGGGGAAGGAGTGTGAATGTGACCGTGACTGAGATGGCGTGACGTGGGCGCGAGACAGGACAGGCTGGCCGAATGGAGAGCCCGGCGGCGTGCTCACACATCCCACCAGCATGCGATTCTGGCAGGACCGCTGGCGCAGGGAGAATCAGGCTTCTCGAAGAGAGCAGAGGAGACCATCGGCACGCCCTCAGTGTGCGCAGAGACCCCTTCAAGAGGACTCCAAAGTGGTAGCTGTAAAATTAAAGATTTATACATCGGACTGTGTTAAACTTAGCATCTAAAAGGAAGCCGGGAGTAGGAGAAATTCCTTTCAATGCAGGTACTCACTAAATGGCTTGTTTCCAGAATGTAGAAAGAACCCTAAAATCAATAAGAAATGACATACAACCCCACAGGGAAAATAAGGCAATAAATGTGGATTGTCATTTCACAAGATGCCCAAGTGTCCTGTCACTAAACCCATTTGCACTCATCCTCTCCCATTACGGGGACACTGGAAAATAAAGCCACGGTGAACAGTGTCCCAGATCCACCTATGTGGCTGAAATTCAAATGCAGAGAGGAGACCTTCGATGCCGAAGTTATTTCTTCTGTAAGATGGGTTTGGTGTGACCGCCCCCGCATGGTGGCGAGAGTGAACCCGCGGCGTGTTCCTGGGCCACTGGCCGCGTTCGCCAGGAGAGGACTTGCATTTCACACTCTGACAATGTCTCACCCGCCCAGGGCGAGCGGGAGGCTTGTTTTTCTCCTGCCCCGTGAGCCTGTGCCTAAAACGTAGCTCCGGTTGTTTTATTCCCGGCAAGGCTCCGTGTCCACGAAAGGAAAGTCATAACTCAGGTCCACACACTTAAAAGCACTAACCTGCTTGTAATTGGTTCAAGCATTAATGTTTGCATAATGTGTGGCTTCTTCATCTCGAGGCCATGGCCGAGAGACACGTTGCCCGCTCCCCAGAAGCCCGAGGAGAAGCCTCTCCTGGAGCCGAGGTGATGCGAGATTGCTCTCCCATGGCATGTCCCGCTTCCACCATCTCCGCGGCCGACGGAGGTGCCGCTTGCCATGTTCAGTCGAACTGTTCTGAGGACACGGGCTGAGTTCTGTTGCTATTTTCAGAGTGTTCAGATGGGCTTACTTTATCTTTCTTTGATAACGGTAGCTGGCGGGTAGAGGGCACCACAACACTGATTTCCGGTTTATCTATGTGCGGAAGTCTCAATTTTCTCAGCGATCAAATGTGTACCATGAGCGGGCACACGTACCCCAGTGCACAGGTGAGTGTCCATCTGTGCTGTGCGTGCACCACAGTGCACACGTGGGTGTCCCTCCGTGCTCACCGGCACCGACTGTGGGGGAGGACAGGCCGGGTTCTCATAACAAGCACCGGGTAGGGGGCGCGTTGTCCAGACACTGTGATGCCAGAGGGCCGAGTGGACGGGCGGGGGCCCATGGGTGGGAGGCTTGGCTTCCCCAGGGACGACGGGAACCTGCAGATTTGAGGGATGTGGGTCTGAAGCTGAGTCTTGAAGGATGTTCTTGTCAAGAAGGGAACGAAATTCGTCCTTGGCTGACAGAAACAGGAAATCATCCTTCGATTCAATACTCTACCCAGGAGCACCCTTCCTCCAAGGGAGGGAGAGGGAGCTGCTTCTGGGCTGCCTTGGCGCCCAGAGCAGCCTAAGGCGGGAGGGGAGACGGGCGTTTCTACCCACCCGAGGACCCAGGTGAGTGCCCTGCTTCACCCAGGTGTCACCAATGGTTTAGGACAGACTTTATAATGGAGTTTTAGATACTTGGACGTTTTATTTGGGTTAAAGTATACTCAGGCAGCACCCCCCCAATAAAGCCCTGGGTGGACACACACACACCATGCAGTGTCGGTGCTGGCAAGGAGCTACGTGGTGGAATCCCACGCAGGCACCGTGGGAAGAGGTCCGAGGGACCAGGCATGGTGGCGGAGATTTCCCTCGGGCAGCGTATGGTTGTTAATGAGTGAGGGAGCCGTGGAGCCTGCTCCGTCATCATGGTGAAGGTCGTTAGGGGTTAAAGCAGGCTCCGCCTGCGTGAGCTCCGTGGGTCGAAGACAAGGCCGAGGGATCCCAAAGGTACGTGTGGAACTGGCTGCTGTTGGGCCCGTGTGCGACCTTCAGACCACAGAGCTGAATGTTGGTGAAGGCCCACATCCCGCACCTGGAGTGGTTTTTCTAAGAGGGCAGCTCACGGTCTCAAGAGTCCAGGCGGAGTCTCACTGCGAAGCCGGAGCACAGCGGCGATGCGACTCCTGAGACAGCTTTCAGGTTCTCACTGGTCTCGGCAGAGGCTGGCAGGCAGTTGCTGCCTTGGCGTTGACCATGGGGACATCACGTGAACAGCTCCTGTGACAGGGGATGTCATCGTCACTCTCTGCTCCAGAGAGAGCAGGCCCCTCGACTTCTTGCTCCCTTACGGCCACAGGGTACACCGGACCCCCTCTCCCAACTCAAATGTGAAGGTAAAGAACATGACACAGTGTGAAAAGCCAGGGCAGGAAATGCAACCACTGTGGACGCGTGAGAACTGAGGTTGCACACCGTTGCATTGCACATGCATACTAGAACTATAATCTGAAAAGAACTCAACTTCTGTCATTTGAAAATTCAAGCCAGGTCGTCAAGGAGGCATTTTATGCATTTCACATTTTCCTGAGCACTAAACGCCGACCACTTGTTTTATGTAAAATGCGTTTTGGCATGTGTGTGTCAGTCACTGCGCCCAAAGAGTCCAGAAGCAGTTGAAGAAGACAGTGGAATCCATGTCTCAGTTATCCGGGCATGCCGTATTTTGCCGTGTATCATGCGCACTTTTCTGCCCACGTTTTTGAGGGGAAAAGTAAGGATGCGCACTATACAGTGGTATGGCAATGGGTATAATAATCCCATGTATAATGCACACAAAATGTGGGTGTGCATTATACATGGCAAAATGCGGTATTTCTAGCACACAGAGCAGACATCATAGGTACTGTTTATCAAATGAGTGACTGAGTGATTGCTGTGTGGCAAAATGTCTGCGGGAACTGGGGCACAGGAGAGCAGCACTGTGCACAAAGACAAGGAAGCTTGCAGTGGGTGAACCCTGAGGACGCAGGCTCCATTCTGGGTCATGTGACCACGTCACCTCATGACACAGTCCGAGGGTCATTGGTGAAACCTGCTCCGCCAGGTGGGGAGGGCCCATGCACCTCATGAGGCCCTGGCTTTTCATTGCTGGGACGACGCTCCGGGGCAGGGACAGGGTGTGCGGACCTGTGCTTGGAGGGCCACCAGCACAGATGGGCAGACCGAGCACTGAACAGCGGGGGTCGTCACGCACACCATGCCGAGGTCATTGCAGAAGTGTGCCTTTCCAGTGACGTTGGTCTTGCAGAGGGTCTAAGGAAGGAGTGGCTGATTCTCATACATACTTAACAATGCCATATGTGGGAGCTGCACTGGAATGGGGAAGTCAAGTGATATATAATAGGTCAAAAATTCTGCTTATTTATTTTCAGGTTCTGTCGTTCAGAGCAGAGCCATCTGGGACAACCCCTTGGAAATGAGGAAGAGTGGCTTCCCCGTGAGAGTGGACTGGGGGTGGGGGCACTGCTCATGGGCTACTTTTCAGTTTATGTGTGAGGTATTACCTTTATCATAAAGAAGTCGAAATGCCTAAAAACTTCACAAGGGCTTGTGTGAAGGGACTTTGTAGTTACAAACACACACAGCATCTCCACAGGGTTTCTGGGACGCGAAGGCGCGGTCCGACGTTGCACCTGCGTGCTCACGGGCTCGAAATGTTTCCCCAGCTTCTGCTGCCGCCACTGCCGCACTGCGCTCCAGGGAGCACCGGCGGGCCTGCCACGGGCTCGGTGGGGCCTGCCTCTCTGCCGAGTGCTGGCAACCTCGTGTCCCTGAGCCTCAAGCAGACAGTGCCCTGTCTCCCTCTTCCTGTTCGCCAGTGGTGACGGTGCCAGGCCAGCCGCCGTCCCCACAGGTTCATGTGGGGACATGCAGCAGATAAAGGGGACAGCGTCCCATGATGCACAGGACCCTTTTCAGACCTACATCCTCTCAGCCACGGGCTCTCATTAGCTGTGAGAAAGAAGCCCCCAGCATATCGAGCCCACGCTCAACCTCCCCATTAGCGCCTAACAAGTGAGATTTCGTTCAGTGACATGGCACCGGGGTTCCAGCTAGGAGGAGTGTGTGCTGAATTTCCAAATTAATTCTCAGGCTCTTCCAGAACCCACCTTGAGAGGAAAATAATGGAGACAAATTGTTTTAAGTCCAGCTTCAGAAATGTAATTAGGGACGACCTTGGACAGCTGTGGCTTTTTTTTTTAATCCTCACCTGAGGACATTTTTTTTTCCATTGCTTTTAGAAAGAAAGGAAGTGGGGGAGAGAGGACAAGAGAGAGAAACACCGAAGTGAGAGGAGCATTGATTGGCTGCCTTCCCTACAGGCCCACACTGGAACTGCAGAGCCCATGCCAGGGATTGTACACGCCGGGGTCAGAGATCCAACCCGCAGCCTAGGTATGTGCCCTGACTGGGAATTGAACCCACAACCTTTTGGTGATGGGACAACATTGCAACCAACCGGGCCACAAGGGCCAGGGCAGCTGTGGCATTTTATGTGCGACTGGAAGGCACGTTCATACAGAGCTTGGAATTGCTGGCCGGATCTGTGAAGTCTCTCTTTTTTCCCCTCAAAAGCTGTTTGTTCACATTCTTTGTCCTTTTCAACAAGGTTCCAGAGTTAACTGGCGGGGGGAGGAAGTGTGGGCTTAGCTTTTGCGAAGGCGGGCCTCTTTGTGCTTTAATGTGGGTCTTGTCCTTTCGGGCACACAGATTTGAGCGCCTGCTTCTCACATCTTACAGATAAACAGGAGGCAAGATAGAAATCTTTCTTCCAGTAAAAAAGAGGGGTTTAGGGAAGTGCTTGCAACTGGAAGGATAAAGCTATTGGCTACTTAATAAAGAAAAAGCTATTAATATTTTTACCCCCAAGATAAATGCAGAGGGAAAAACGCCTTCATTAAATGTCGGGAATGGCTTCTGAAGGTAGCTCTTGAACGTCTTCCAGGATCCAGTCCAGCCAGGCGTGGCTGTGAGGCCACCTGAGCAAGCCTGTGCCATGCCGCCAAGTTTATGATTAATTACCTCCCAGGAGGTGATGGGCGCTGGACGTATTATGCAGGTAATAAACACAGAGAACAAATTAATTACTGCAGTATCGGCTTTCCACTGGACTCCGAGGCAGCTCTGGGGCGGGGGCGGATGCTGATCCTTGAGCCTTGAAAGAAAAAATGTTTTGAATGTCACTTGGAAGGAACAGTACATCTGACTGTTGCCCAAGGATGGCTTCGGGCCATGGCCAGGGAGGCGAGCCCGCCTTCTTTAGTTCTGTGTATATATCAAAGCAAGTTCATTCACTCCACAGGCACGGATGCAGAGCCGGGGCCAGCAACGCGTTTCTGGTTCGTAAACTCCTGCAGAACAAAGACAACTCGAGAGAGGCATGTGCGACTCAGGACACTGGGTGTTCTGCTGGGACGTGAGCCCCTCAGGGGAGCTCACAGGCTGTGTCCAGTGCATCCCGGGGTGTCTGCAAAGCGGCGTGGACTCCCAAACTTCTCCCTTAACGTGGCTGTTTTTGGGGATGTGGGTGTTATCGACGAAGCCACCGTTACCATATCCACCCCCATCGGTGTCCCTGTAACAGGAGTGCAAGGCATGGACGTCACTCTCGGGCTCTCACTACAGGCCCTTTGGTCAGGGTCTGCGGGAGGAGCAGTGCCCGAGTGAACCACCCGAGTGAATGCCACCCTGTGGGCCCTGACAAAAGGGGGCCGTGACTGCATTTCATGCGAGTCATCCTCGTCCTGGGTTTCCCTGCCTCCGCCCTGCAGCGGGAACTGAGTGACGAGGACCCCTCCCGCAGAGGCTGGGGAGGGGGAAGGTGTGGACGTCCCCTGTCCTTATGCTGGGGCCCAAGCAACGCCAGCCCAAGCCTCAGAACTCTTGTTGACACCTGACACTCCCCGTCTGTGAGCCGAGGGCAGTCTGGGTTCTGCGTTCTCTGAAGAATGGACGGAGACAGAGCGCACGGCTTTGGACCGGGTTCCTGGATCTCTGCCTCATTCCTGTTTCGACCACCAGCTTTTCAAACCCAGAGAAAAGAGGCACTCTTCCCGTCAGCCGATCATGAACCGCCTTAGGAAGGCCCAGGGGATGGTTCCCAGAGAAGGGGACCCCAATATTGACCGCTCCTGTAAAGATGGGGTGTGGAGACCCTGAGGGCTGGCCCCTGGCAAGCCTCAGGGACCGTGGCGCCCCTGTAGATAGCCTGCAGGGGGCGTGGTGATGGCTTCCTAGAAGCTGGGGTAGACCAGCTGGCTGGGACTTAGTTGCAGGGCCCAGGGTTCCAGGTGTGACTAGTTCTCCACCTGTCATACCACATTCCTGTTCCCCATGGAGACATTTTTTTGAGGCTAAATTCAGAGGACAGGTGGGAGGCGGGGCGGCCTGAAACAGACAGTGCCAGTCAGCTTGGCCAGGTTCAGCCAGCCTCTTACTGGCGGTGAGCCTGCGTGTCATACAGCGGCGGCTGGTCCGATGCTCCCCACCCCCAGGACATCCATCCAGCATGGCATCTTCCACTTAGACTTCTGCTCAGGAGGACAAAACAGCAACATTTAAAAATAGAAAGTGAAGTCTAATCGGTGGATAGAGCTGGTCGTTGTCACTGGCTCAGGGAGTATTAGACGCTGGTAACAGGGGCCAGCTGAGGGAGGGAGGCACACTCAGCATCCCCGCTGCCCGGCCGACTAGTCAGCCTCCCCCTGGGTTGGACACTTCTGGGTCCTAGCACCAACCCTTTTGCCCATTTGCATGTGAAGAACTGCGTCCAAGGCCCCAGACCACAGAACCAGATTCAAATCATCCGTCCTGGTGAAAATGTGTCTGTTGGGTCAATTACATCTGTCCTTTATGTATTCTGCTTTGTTTTCATCAGGTACCAAGGGGTGTAGGTAGACACACACCTTGCTTCACGCCATCGTCACCACGGACCACTCGAGGCCCCTGCCTTGCAGCGTTTCCCCTGTCCTCACCTCATCACCATGGCACCCGGCCCTGCTCTGGCCCCCATCTGGTGCAGGGCCAGGGCGCCCTCCCTTCCTGACGCCGAGCAGAACTCTGGTGGTGTTCAGATGTGTGCGTCTCATGTTCCCAAATGTGATTCACTCTGGGTCATGTCTCAGTTCCCAGGTTTTTCTCCTCAGCCCCCTGGTTCTTTTCTCCCTCGGTTGCAGCTGATGCGTCCTGGCTCACCAGCCTTGCCTCCCCCACCCTCGTCTCCTATTAATTGCTCAGTCCCTGAGGGTCAGGTGCCGGGGAGGTGTCTTCCAAGCCGAGAGCAGGCCAGGCCCAGCTACGTGTCTGGTTTTTGTTCTTTTTAATATTAAAGCGAACATCACACACACACACACACACACACACACACACATATTGTTCTTTCTAAAGCCTTGAAGTTCAGCAGAAAATTTGAGATATTCTATTTATAAATGTACTATTTTATAACATTTTAAGAGGAAGTTTTGATGAGTTAGTGAACTAAATTTCTTTAAATATTTCAAAACGTGCACATAAATGCATTTGGCTTTCTTAAGTCACGAGTGGGCCGCACCGACACGGGAAGTTCCCGGCTGTGCTCCGACAGCCCCCGGTGAGTCTAACACAGATTACAGGGTCTCACGTTCTCCCAGACGTTCCGATCTTGCTTCTCCTCAGGTAACTTGTTTCATGCTTTCCAACTGAAAATTTGCAGATCTAAAATTAATTTCTGACCTCCTCATTTTACCTGGAGTCACAAGGCTAACCTCTTACCTCATGTGACAAATTACCTTACATATTTAACCTTACATGTAACCTTACATGTAACCTTACACGTAAGGTTACGTGGAACCTTAACCTTTACATATTTTAACACTTTCATACAAATATTTCCCAATAGTTTGGCTTTGACACACACACAAAAAATTCGGTAAACAGTCCCGATTTCCTCTACCGTTTATGTTTTGTGATTCATTTCCCTGGATTTGAGACTCACTGAGAAAATCATTTTACCCTCTGCAGCAAAGTGAGGTTTCAGTCCCAAATGAGTTTCGTCACCCCCAAATAATCAGAATGTTATCCTCATTAGGCCAAGTTTGCTTGAAAATTTTGGGGGGGCGGGAGAACGGATGATCTGGAGCCCCCAAACACCTGGGCAATTGTTCTCATCACCCCAATGACTGCGTTCTGGATTTTTCTAGAATGCCCATGAGAGTGAAGGGCCCCAAGTCCACACCCTTCAAATGAGAGCTTCTGTCACCCACAGATCAGTTAATTTCAGCCTGAGTCTGGACCCTCCCGCCCTTCTCCCTTCCACGCTGGTTCTCCCCTGTCCAGCTTCAGCTGACCTACCGATCCCTCTGCCTGGTCTGAACTCTTCCCAGCTGCCCCCTGGCTGGCAGGGTCGACACCCCTTCGGATATTGGGCAGGCTGCCCCTGGGACTCTGCTGCTTCTCTGGTTTGAAGCTTGCTTTATCTTTAAACACCTGAGCTAATCCCAAAGACACATCCCCCGGGGCCTCCAGCCCCACCTCTCAGGGGCCCTGGGGCTCCCACAGAGCCCGCCAGTGTCCACCGTGTGGAGCAGGCGGCCAGCGGGTGTGCTGCCTCTTCCTTCCTGTGTTCTCACGTGAGTGTCTGTCATTCTGTCAGGTCCAAAGGGGAACCAGAGTTGCCCAGGGAAGCACCGGCAACCACCTCTATGTGGTTTCGTTAATTACACTTCTGATGGCCCTTAGATAATCGTGCATGTCGATAAATTTTCTCAAACACTAAGTGGTGATTTCTCCAATGTGCAGTGTTTGCTTCTGTTGGAGTCCTCAATAGGCATGAAATAAAAGCTTACACAAAAATACCGTTGTCATGAAACGTCTCATTAGCTCTCTCCACCTGTGCTGATGCACCATTTGGGTCCCCGGACTATGGGGGGCCGTCCGCACTCAAACCAGGGAAAGCCCGGGCAGGCCAGGATGAGCCCTCACCCTGCTATGATATTAGCTGCGACTCATTCTAAAACTTCGATTCATGGGCAAGAATTCATTTCACTGTGATTTCTTCTTCAAATATTTTATTTTTATTTATTTTTAGAGAGAGGGGAAGGGAGGAAGAAAGAGAGGGAGAGAAACATCAATTGATTGCCTCTTGCACGCCCCCAACTGGGGGCCCTGGCCTGCAACCCAGGCAAGTGCCCTGACTGGGAATTTTACCAGCGACCTTTCAGTTTGCAGGCCAGTGCTCACTCCTCTGAGCCACACCAGCCAGGGCTCATCATTATTTCTAATTTTGACTTTAAGACTATTTTTATAAGCAGCCATACGATCAATAGAAGAAATGAAATCGCCACGAATAAACACCCACTACTCATTAAAATAAGAAAAATGTTATACGTGTTCTCCCTTTTTATCTTTTAAGAACTTAACATTTCTATAAGCCAAAACTATTGTTATTATTTAGTTGTTGCTCAAGATTTTTGCAGCTGGTAGAAGCTGTGGAAGTTGGAACAAAGACCCACAAATCCTTGCACACTCCTCCCAGCAGAAGGGACCCCCTCCTGCTCTCCACTAGAATCTGGGTTGATCTTACTGACTTGCTCACACCCCATGGATTGAGGGGGACGGGCCTTGCATGATTTCGGAAGCTTGTGAAAGAAGCACCAGCTTCCACCTCGCTCACCGGAACAAACGCACTGGAGCCCACCCGGCGAGAAGAAGCCCACTGTCCCTGAGGCGGCCATACTGTGAGGGAGTGCAAGCTGCAGGGCCCGTCTCCGGCTGGGGTCCCAGCCAACGGTGGATGGTGAGCAGGGGGGCAGTTCCAGCCCCCAGTGCTCGACTCCTCCCACGGGGGCCCCCACTGCACAGGGCCGTTCCAAGGCGCTCTGTCTCAATTCCTGGCCCTGAGAAGCCCCGGGTAAAAAGTAGAGTGGTTGTTTTCCACCATGAAGTACTGGGGTGCTTAGTAACTGGAAAAGACTTAAAATTTCTAGAAATGTTGAAATGAGTATGGATTTACAGAAAAGTGGGAAAACCGGCACAGAGAGCCACGTGTGTCCTTCGGCCAGTCTCCCCTGAGGGTGTCTGGCTGTGGAAGTACAGCCCCATCTCAAACCAGCAAGGGACAGGGGCGTGGCTCAGACCTGGTTGCCTCGCGCTTCTCTGTCCCACATCACGTCCCGGGACACAGCCTGTTGTCCTCTCCACACGGGACGCTTCCTGCTGCCCCTCTACCCCCTTCCCTGGAACCCCCCTCACCCCCAGCCCAATCTCTGCCCCTTCACTGGGACTGCGTCTGAGGGGTTGGCGTGGTCATCACATCCACCATGTCCTGGGTGTCCCCATGGCACCTGCACACACCCTGTCTGTTCCCCCCACACCATCTGACCCTTACATCTGCACATCTGTTCTTCCTGCCACCACAGTGTGGGGGCTTCTGGGGGTGAGGGGGGGGTTGGGCCCCATTCATCTCCAAACCCCCACCTCTTACGTGGCATATTCCACGGCATAGAATATGCACCAAGTAAATCCGTTTCTAATTTATTCTGAAGAGAGACAAGTGGGGTCTTAAAGGAAGCCATGCAAATCCACACATCCTTCTTCACCGACCTCAAAAGGCTGGCAAGCCTTCACTAGACACAGAGCCGGGGAAGAAAGCTGTGTTCCTGACTCAAGTCATGCATGAACAGCTAGCCTCAAAGCCACTAGTGTGATTAGGTCAAAGAAGATACCAGGAAAAAAAAAGAGCAACTTTATATTTACCCAGATCAAAGTGCACTCATATTTCATGGCCCAAGGCATTTAGAATTCAGAGCTGATTCGGCCAAGTAGACAAAGCGTTTAGACACAATTGAGTCATTCAAACCAAGTGACACTGTCTCTCTACCTGGACGTGGAACACGACATCCTTGACAAGGAGAAAAACATGTTCTGAGCTTTACTTCCAAAGAGGCACAATATCAACTTGAAAAAACTATTTGTTTGTACAACCCAAGGGGAACATAGACCAGGAGAGCGAAGGTTGTGTGAACAGAGAGATTCCATCTGGTTTTGGAAAGCTACTGTTTTTTGGTTGCTTAAGCAAAGCAAAGGAGGAAGAAGGAAACTGTATTAGGAGGGAGGGGGGGAGGGAGGGGGGAGGGAGGGGAGGGAGGGGAGGGAGGTCTATTCGGGGAGCACCTCCCTGATGGAAGCAGAGAGGAACATTCTCCTGGGCACAGTGATTACATGAAACTCATTGTCTTTCATCGATGTCACTAAAATTAGAAAGAAACTCAGGGGAGTTTAGACAAATACAGGGATAATAGCCAGGAAATTTAAATTACTTTAAATCCAAGTACTTTATAGGAATTTCACAAAAGCTCCTTCAATACTTCTTTGTTTCCAGGGCAGCTGGCTGGAAATTCCATGGTGGCCCTTTCCTGGGGTCTGCCTTACGTAATCAGTGTCCTCATTGTCGCCCTGAAATCCATGTCGCCTGTCAAATCAGAACGTGATCGTACTTGGATGTGTGAGTGGTGAAAATGAGGTCATGCTGGAGTAGGGTGGGCCTGGATAGGGCGATGGGTGTCCTTGTGAAGAGGAGAGCAGAGACGCAGAGGGCAAGGCCAGATGTCAGAGGGACATGGCCACAGGCCGGGGACCCCACGTGCTCCCAGAGCCTGGACAGGGATGGAAGAATTCTTCGACTGGACCTCGGGAGGGAGCGTGGCCTGCCCACGTCTGGCCGCGGACTTCTGGCCTGGAGAATGTGAGAGGGTAAACACCCGTGGTGTCAGCTGCCCAGTTCACCATGACCTGACCTGTGAGAGCGGCCACATGAGACTCGCACCATCCGGCGATAGGACTCTCTGGAGACCCAGAGGCACGGAGTCTGGAAATGGGGACAGCACATTCCCTTGTCAATTGCTCTCCCATAGTCCTGCCCTCGGACGCCAATCAGGAGAAAACTTCTCTCTTCTCTAAGAATACTTGGGAGTGGGGGTTGCCCTTTCTTGCACAGGCAAATGAGAGCACCTGTGTTTTCAGGGCAGGTCCATTCTAAATCCTCTCCCCTCTGGGTCCGACCTCACCTGCTGAGAACAGAGACGAGACAGGAGGCGAGGCTGCCCCTAGCTCTCTCCCCCGACAGCCCTTCACCCCATGGAGACACACAGCCCAGAGCCCCTGCCTGGTGGGGTCTGTGTCTGCCCGAAGGAGCCCGGGGAAGGAAGCAGCCGTCCCCCTCCTGCATGTGTGCAGGGTGGGTATGGACAGGGGTGCCAGGGGCGCGTGGATCAGGTACAGTCAGGTGGGGGTGCAGCAGAACCAGAAGGGAGGGGAGAAGGGGAAAAGAAGATTCTCTCCCACTGAAGTTGTAACAACAAACGAAAACAAGGAATCAGGGACCAAGGTGCTGGGTTCTCCCCCTGGAGCCGCCAGAGCAAAGGTGACTGAGAACAGGAATTTGTTCTGGGGGTGACATGTACAAAATGCAGGTGTCAGTAGGCCTGCGTCCCCAGGAAGGTGCCAGGGGATGAGTCCCATGCTCTCTCTGGGCCCTAGGGTCCCCCACTTGCTCCAGGATGACGCTGGTCCTCACACAGGGGCACCCTGTGTGCCTGCCTGTCCCTGCATCCAAACTGCCCTCCTTGAAAGGACACTGGTCATCCTGGGGGACGGCCGCCCAAGGACCTCATCTGCACTGGATCACATAGGCAGTGACCCCGCTCCAAACAAGGTCACCTGCAGAGGAAGTGGGGGTCAGAACCCTGACACCTTTCTGGAGGATAGCTGAGCCCGTGACCAGCGCTGAACTCTGCGTGGCAGTGGACTTCCTTTTCTGCGAAGCTTTCTCTCCGTGTGACCTTAGACCCACAGCTTCAGGTGAAGGGCAGTCCCCCGAATAACTGGGCTAACGAACGCAGGAGAAGCGAGGGACACTCCGAACACCTGCTCAGAGTGACTCGGCCGGCCTCTCTGCTCCGCCACCCCTTGCTCTGCGAACTGGAGACCTCGGGCCGGCCCCACGGAACTGTCGTGAGGGTTACGTGGGGTGAGACGCCTGCAGACGTGCTATTGGTTCTGTCTGCGCCTCGCATTTGTCCAGCGTGCGCTGCACTGTGCTGAGGGACTGGCCACTCTGAGTGGGCGACCTCCACAGGGCAGAGGAAGGTCCAGGCCAGAGCTGTCACAGAGGCTGATGGGGCAAAGAACCGGGGCTAAATAATGACTGAGCAGAAATTCGTTTAAAAACGGGGTTTGCCTCGAGCACAGCCAACAGGTATCAATGTTAATTAGTGCGCAGGACGGGCCTGCTGCTCCATGGCCAGCTGGTGAGAGCGGCCACCAGCACAGAGCGGTTCCTCGGGAGCCAAGCCTAGACATCACCGGGCGGGACGCTGGCACCCTCGGGTGAGTCCCAGATGCAGGTAAAACCAAGCCCCATGCCCCGGGGGCAGGTAAGTCTCTGAGGCCCAGGCACCCACCAGTCCATGGCCCAGGGCAGCACTGTGAGCTCGAGGCTGTGCAATTAGGCTGAATTCACTGACTTCGTGAGCGTTGGGGCATGACACCTCCTCACGGTCACGGGGAGACGCTTAAAATGAGCAAATCACAGTGCCATCCACACAAGCCCAGGCCATGGGAGCTGAGAGCCACAGCGCCTCACGGTGGGAGGGGAGTGAGTCACACTCTGTGCCGGACGCCCCTCTGGGCCCCACCACAGAGATGGTGCGCAAGGGGCACAGGTCTCAACTGTGGCCCCAGGTTCCCCGGCTTCCATGAGACGGGAGGGATGGAGGATGATAAAGAAATGCCATTTCTGGGCTAGCAGGTGGGGGACCCCAGTAATTCCATGAATAACCTCCAGGGGCGCGGCCGAGGGGCCTGCAGAGGTCAGAGCATGGTCGAGGTCGGGAGGGTGGGTCAGCGGGACCAGGCCCCTGAAGGCCTTGCATTCTCGGAGGATGCCCCTCAGCCACGCCCATTTCTGGAAACCGAGAGTCCTAACTGGTATTCCCTTCCACCCCCAAAACACACATCCTGCTGCCACGGGATTCTTTGCATAAGTAACTCTTTTCTGGCACAGCTATTCTTTAAAATTCAGTGGTGGTATAGGCTAATCTGAAAACCCGAGACAAATCATCCGATAGTCCAAGCCAGAGCCTGGGTCCAGAAGGGCCACAGGCTGCCTGCGTCCACACCCAGGGCCGGACACGTGGCCTGCGGTGATGCTGACAGCTCTGACGTTCCACGGGGCTGTGCTGGGGCAACGAGTGCACCCCTGGGGACTTGAACCACTCGCCTAACCTTCGATTGCATGTGCCTGGTGTTTGATGCGCTGAGTGAGGGCTGAGCACCTTCAAGTTCAGGCTCTAGCCCCTGAACAAGGAAGCCAGCCAAGTTCTGCAGGTGACCTGCCTCCTGTCACCTGGGAAGCACCCTCACCTGGCCTGTGAACAGAGCTGGGAATGTGTGAAACTTCAGAAACCAGAGACACCCCTGTCTTCGTGGCCCATAAAAATGGGGTGTCTCCCAGTTCTCCCATCAGCCAGACTTCCCTGCTTCTTGTTCTCGGCCCTGGACGTTGCCAGGGGGCTTGTCCTGCTCAGAGACCCCGGCACACACATCCATCACTGCCATGTGGGCATCCTTGCTTTCTTCAGCGTCCAAAGCCTTCCCGCAGCGTCTCAGAGTCAGAAGCTCTGCTGTGTGGTGAAAGCAGAGCCCTCCACCCGGGGCCCAGGGGTCTGTGAGGCAGGGCCTCGTCTGCTGAGGGTGTCAGGCAGGGCAGGGGTGACAGAGAGAAAAGTGGAGAAGACGCCCCTATTTTAAAGCAGAACATTCTTTCCCTGTAGAAGCCACGTGCTGAGCGGGGAGAGAGGCAAAGGAATGCAGGCTAAAGATGGATTTTTGTTGACAGCAAGTCCTTGCAACTGGGAGTCTATTTTTGGCCACGAGCTAAAAACAAGGTCCCGCTTTGGGGAGAGGAGCCGGGATTGGCTTCGCCCTTTGTCTTTCGCTCCAGCATCTCCAGCAGAAAGGGAGGCAGGCTTGCTTTGTTTGTTTACTCAGGCGCTTGCTCTCTCCTTGCTTTGTGAGGCCCAGACGCAAAGCTCTGGCAGTGCTGCGTGTGCCCTGGGGGCCAGGAGAGAAAGGATGCAGGTTTCAGCTTCTCAGAGTGCCATCCTCAGTCACTGGGTCCCACCCTCTGGGAAGCCGTCACCTGCGAGGCCTCGTCCTCACCACTATTACCAACACTGGTTGAGGTCTTGCCCCAGGTAAGACCCCTGGGAGAAACCACGCCAAGGGCACAGGGGCCTCTGTGTACCTCTCCGTCTGCCCCAGAGCCACCCCTGACAGCAAGCAAACATGGAGGCCGCCTGGTGGCCTCGTTCCACGGCCGGGTCCTGGAGGCTCTGTCACTGCGCAAACCCGTCTTGCTCTGGAAGCAGGAGGGTGATGGGCCCCATGCCTGCTGAGAGCCTGTGTTTCTGTGATTCTGGACAGCGGAGGGCTGAGGTGTGGCCGAGGTGTGGCCAGCGCTTGTTAACTGTCTCAGACACAGTCCGTCCTTCCTTCCTGACCCCAGTGGCCACATGGTGTGAACTCTCACCTCTGGACTCCCTCTCTAGTCAGACCCTCATTTTCCCAGCATCCTTTGCAGCTAGGGTGGTCACAGGATCTCTGGGTATAAGGCCAACATTCTGCCAGGAGGCTTTGGAGAAAAAGCTCTGGACAACAGGGATGTTCATTTTTTCTCCTTACCCCCTTTGTCCTGATTGTCATAGTGTCATGGGGACCCACTGCTTGGAACCACTTCTGCTCACTTGTGACCTCAGCCGAGGCTGGGAGGGCAGGACACCAATGGGCAGACAGAGAGCGGGCTGGGGAGAGGGGCTGGGTGGTCCAAGTCAGATTCTTTCTCTGTTAACCCTTTTTTAAAAATATCAGACCACTCATGTTCACTGCTAAACCATCACAAAACACAGAGAAGGGAACAGAAAACAATTCATCGCCTGTAACCTCATGACGCTGATGTTTTTCTATGTTTTACTCTTGGTCCCGCAACCAGAGAACAGTCTCCAATCCTGCACATTCCAGCCCTCTGGTTCCACATGAGAAAAACCACCCCCTCAAGAAAAACCCCAAGAGCTGAACACCGGCCACGCCCTTCCGGGGCCAGCCTCCAGTGGGCACTGTGTCCCTGAGGCGGAGAGGAGCAGCACCAGGGGCTGGAGGATGCTGGAGACAGCCGCTCCTGAACCCCCTGTTAGAGATAGACTCTGATAGGGAGGAGGGGGAGACTCAGTGGGCAGAGTGCTAGGAAAATCACCCCCTCCCGTGTCCCCTTTCTTTGTCAGGATTTAGAGATGAAGGTATTCATTGAGTTCAACCACAGCTATGTCTTTGGGAAAAATATCTCGTTTTCATTGCTTAACTAGGAAATAAAAAAAAAATCAATCTACATGACAAGGGCATTTTTAAAGTCTAATTTACCAAAATTATATGAAAAGCGTAGAAAGTCATTTTTTCCTCCTAGTATGGATCTTAGTTCTATTTATATGCAAATGTCGGTGGCCCGAGCCTATTTCATGTTTTACAGGTTTGAAATAGCGCCTATTCCGTGAGCCCCAGATTAATGAAACCCTGATAAAGGACGGAGGCCTTTCAGAGAGCCGCTTTAGAAGATACATCCCTGAAAGTGCGTTTTCTAACAAGTATTTCTTTCCATGGCATAACGCCGCCATGAGTAACTTTTAGATGTAATCTATTCTGGTTTTTTCCACATTACTGTACAAATGTGTTGATCCTTTAAGAAAAACAAATGTTAAATTAAAAAAAATAAACACCAGCCACGTAGCCGCCAATCCAAGCTGCCCATGCCCCACCTCTGCCCGGTGTTTTCTGCCGAGTCACAGCCACAGAGTGGTGGGGTTCTGTTCAGAGTCTTGTCTTAGCTCCTCAGCACTCCCCTGGGTGTTCGTGGGTTCCCTGGGTGTTAGGTCCTCCCCTGGGAGAGGAGCGTGTGGTGAGAATGAACCAGATTTTCTGTTTTCGATCCACAGACGCATAAGGAGAAATGGTAATATGCTTGGGGATGGTGCTGAGAGAAATATTTCCGTGGTTCTACTTTCCATTCTGATGGCAGAGTTCCCCATCAGCATCCCTGTGGCGGGGGAACCTCTGCCCTGTCTGTACAGAAACGGGAGGCATTCTGCAGGAAAAATTGTCTTCTTTGAAATTGGTCCCTGGTGTCAAAAAGGTTGGGGGCCACTGCTTCAGGATTGCAAAGTGAGGTCCCTGCCACCTCGCTGCCTGCCCACCAGGGTCGGTCTTTGTTCCTGCAGCCGGTCCGCCTTGGACCCGTGGCCCGTTTCCGGCTCTGCATGTAGTGCCCTCCACAGGTGGATCGAGTCCCTGACCTGCTGCAAATCTCTCGGCTTCCCTTGGTCCTTCCAGCTTCTCCCTTCCTCCTTGTCATCAGCTTCGGTCTGCTGTTAAAGGCTGGGATGACACCGATAATTCCGGCTCGCTCTGCCTTAAGGCCCTTATGTTAATCTTCAACCGTGGTTACCGGTTGGCCTTTTGGCTCTGGATGGCTGTTCATTCAGAGGCTCCAAGGACAAGGGCCTGGATGTCCTCGGGAGCCGTCCTGCCGCCTCCCGCCCAGGAGCTGCCTTGGTCTCAGAAGAGCCCTGGTGGTTCGAATGAGGCGTGAACCACGCAGACTTGTCCCCAAGAGACACCCTGCTCAGGGTCCAGGGCTAGGCCCACGGGGGGAGGACTGGCCCTGGGCTCTGGTGTCCCAGGGGTTCCGGCTCCCACCAAGGTTGGAGAACCACCGGCATGGTGCGGCCTGGCCTGCTCCCCAGGGCCCCCAGGGGGCCTCCCCGCTCCAGCCCCAGGCCCACGCCTCGCAGCTCTTCTCAACACCCAGGGAGCTGTCCTCCGAAGGGCTGGGAAACAAAGCAGCAAGTGTCTGCTCTCAGGGAGTAGTTACAGTTAGTTAGCGCAGGAAACCTCCCTAAAAGGTCAACAAACCCTTCCTGCCAGGGCATTGTAATAAATATTTTAGATGTCAACCAGCTCATAACGTCTCTATCAATTTTTTAACCTTTAAAAATGGAAACTCACATAGGAGATAGGATGATCATCCCTCGTTTTCCAGGTGAGGAAACTGAGGCACAGGGAAGTGTGTATAATTTCCAGCAAGGACTGAACCCCAGACGGTCTGGCTCTAGAAGCCACACCATCTGCATGTGTCGCCCACAACACTCACACAAAGGACAGTTATAACAATGAAAAAAGCCACACTTCCCGGCCACGTATGGGCACTTCCTCAGTATGACGAGCACTGGGTCTAAGGCCATCCACATGGTGACCTCCTGCATTATTCCCATTTCCCTGAAGAACATAGAGGGTGACAATGCAGCACCCACAGCCCAGACCCTGCCAGATGCCGGAACCTTCCTCCAACGTGCACTTGTCTCTTCTCTCTGTCAGCATCTCCCAGGTACAGAGTGGCCCCAGGTGCCCAGGCCAGCCCGGGCACCGCAGCCCCGGCCCAGACTCCTGCTTGCAGAACAGCCTCGATGATGGGAAGGAGAAACAGAGGGACCACTACCGGCCGCCCAGCAGGCCCTGGAAGCGCTTCGCATACACACGCACACATGGGAGATTCAGCGGAGATCCGACTCGGAACACTGGATGCCAGACGCAGCTCCACCTGGGCGGGGTCCCGGCTGCCTGGTGCCTCTGTGTTTGTCAGGGGATGCGGGAGTCGCTTTCTCCCCGTCCCCACTTCTGAAATGCCTGCTGTGATGGAGAGCTCGTGAGATTTCCCCATGGCCTCTGTGTGGGCGCCTCTCCCGGAATGTTAAGTAGCCTGTTTCTGACATCTGCCCGGGCACTGAGTTTTTAAAGATCTGACATTTATTGACAGACAGTAATTAGTCTGGAGAAGCCGACTTCTGCTGAGGCTGACTTCTGAGTCATCGTCCCCTCCCCCTCCGCCTCTCCCTCCACCACCTCATTTACAGGAAGGCAGACTCTCTTTCTGGAGCCCACTCTGGGCCACATGGGGGAAGAAGGCCCTGCATTCGGTCCTCCGGAGAGGGTCTCAAGGACACGACCCTGGAGAAGGAGGCCCAGGCCACTGGCTCTGAGGACCTGGTTGCCAGCGAAGCTGGCCTGTGTGCCCAGCACTCCTGAGAATTGGGGTGTCCAAAATCTGGTGCTTGTTGGCACCCAAGGGGGATTGCTTAATTTCGTGTCCCAACAAGACAGATCTGAGAAAGAAACAGGACACTTTGAACAAACGGGCTGAGAGCGTGGACATGAATGGGGCAGCTTGGGGGCCAGGCGGTCTCAGCTCGTCAAATTATTGGGCAGTCCACTCCCCCTTGGGTGTCTCTTGCTTCTGTGGGTCCACTTGGGTCAGTTCCCACGCCGCCTCTCTGGCAGAGATTCCCCTTATTCCAGTTCCGACCATGTCTTCCTCTTCGCAGCCCTAACACAGTTTCCTTTGGCTCAGCTAAGCCATTTTCAATGGAATTTAGTCACGTGACACTGGTTAATAACTACACACATTTTAGGTGTACAACTCTATAATCTGATATCTGTGCACTCCATGGCAAGCTCACCCCCCAGAGTCTAGTTTCCTCCTTTACCACGTGTTTGCCATTTTTGGTTGCAAATGGGAGAAACCCACTTTGCCTAATGATTATTTTCTTTCCCACTTTCTACACAACCCAACTAACTTGACACTTTTTAAAGAACAATTTGCACAGTAGCCACTTGCTCCAGAGCAGGAAAAAGGCCAATGCATTTTTTTTTCTTACCTCGACACACTCCTACTTCCGTGTGCCCCCTGCCACCTCCCTTCTGTCCCCATGTGACTCTTTCATAGTGTTTTGTTATTGTCCCTGTGTTTCCATTTTATACCTCATTGAGTTTTCTGGGCCAGCACAGGTGAGGACCCAGGGGCTCATCCCCCACCCCCATCGCCCGGGAGAGGGTGCTGTGTGTGGGGGTCTGAGAAACGGAGGCTCTGCTGTCTGGTCTGGTCCCCAAGCCCTGTCACTGGGCCAGATGGTCCACAGGCAGCGGCCACAGAGCTTCAAAGGGGCCCATGGCCCGCACGCTAGCACTCGACGCTCTAGAGCCATCACCGTGTGTCCGAACACTTACCAGAAGACCATTTCGAATAGGCCCCGTGAACTGGTTTCTACCACCGCTCCTGAAATGTGGGGTGGATGTGCCAGAGGAAGGGGTCCACCCGACTTCTGAGGCCGCCTTGCGACCACAGCGATCAGTCGTTACGCGGCGCTGCTGAGGAGTAACCGGGGCAACGCACTGCGTGCCCTGAGATCATGACAGTGACAGGCTGGGGTGAACCCAGAGAGCCTCCACGCACAGGTTCAAGCCGTGTGTGCGCAGCACGCGCACACGGAGCTGCTTCCCTCCCCCATGGCATCCCTCTCCCTTGCCAGCGATTTGGCTTAGGGACGGGCACGTGACCCCATTCTGACCAATGGATGGAAGGCACCTGGGAAAGGTGCCCTTGCTGATAAAGAACACGCAGTGTTCCTGGACGGTAAAGGAAACCCTGGGATTTCAGCGGCCGTCCTGCTGAAGTCGGGGACCCCTCCCCCGCATTAAGCCAGGTTCATGAGTGGGAGAGAGGGGCACAGAGAGAAAGAACTTCACTCCAAGATTCTGTAAATCAACCTGTTCTGGGGCCTCCACCTTAGGACGTCTTGAGATGCTAGACTTTCCTTATCATTGAGCTGTTTTAAGTCTTTTTTTTTTTCTGGAAGGATCTTTACTAAGACTCTGCACTGCCTTGAAACATAAAAGCCCTTGGTCGGAAGTACACTTGATCTCCCAAATGCCCAGCTGTAATAGTCAAGTAATTCCTGAGGACATTCGGAGGGTCCTCCTCTTTCTCCCCTTCGCTGCTGCCCCCATGCGCATGCGCCAGTCACCAGAGTTCTCAGCCCTGCTCACCTGCCCCTCTCCACACACCTCTGCTCTGTGTGGTGAGCGTCCTGGCCCCAGGGGCACACATGAAAAACACCCGGAGAAGTGCCAGGCCTGCAGGAATGTCACAGGAGGCTTCACAGGGGCGAGGCACGCAGGACTTACAGGGTGACACCTGCCAGCCACAAAGCAGGCACTGGGCTTCGCAGCTGCCTGGGTCCCCACCTGAGAATCAGTGGCCAGCTTCCCACTGTGGGAGGAGAATTCTCCTCCCTAGGGAGAGAAGAATTAGGATTTTTTGTTTTCAACATAGAGCGTGAACATGTTAAGACAGGATACAAATATTTTACAAATTCCAGCTTTGTCAGCATAGCCAGAGGAGGTTAGAGTTATCAGAAGGACTTTGGGAGGAAAAAGAGCATTTATATTTTTGTGTTATTTGAGCTTTCCTTTTATGTCTGTGTGTGTATGTATGTATTTATAGAGAAGGGAAGGGAGAGAGACTTCAGTGTGCAGTTGCCTCTCACACCCCTGCTACTGGGGGACCTGGCTGAAACCCAGGCATGTGCACTGTCTGGGAATCAAACCTGCAACCCTTTGGTTTGCAGGCTGGCATTCAATGCACTGAGCCACACCAGCCAGGGCTGAGCTTTCCTTTTTGAGATGGGCTCAGGGGCTGTCTTGCGGTGCTGAGGGGGAAGGAGGTGTGTGCCTCTGAAGAGGGCCAGTCCCACATCCCCACCGGGAGCCCACCCAGCCCTGCACACAGTGGGAGGTGTTTGAGGACCCAGGGGGATAAGGAAGGGTGCTCCCCTGCAGGGCCAGTTAGGGGTGCAGGACTCAGATCTTCTCCATGAAAGCCGAAAGCCACGTTGCCCCTTCAGCAGATGAAACGCCAGTTTGGAGCATGTAGTTTGGGAAATTGAGGTCCCCAGTGTCTGTTGAATGTTTGGCATCGGGTTCAGAGGGAGAAACTCAGGACATGCAAATGGGTTGCAAATTGCCCTCTGCACCGTGATACATGGGCCCCCCTTCCCTGTCGGGCTCAGCCACCACCTCCAGTGTATGGGGACCCGTGTCCTTCTCGGGGTGGCTAATCACAAGGAAAATGTCTTCTGATGCCACAGATTGACTTCTCACTCTGGCCTCGGTTTATCGTGCCACCTTCCTCCTGACACGTGGCCTCCCTGTGAGATATGAGTCCATTAGTTATGCACCGACTCTCAGGAAGTTTGTGGCTGGAGTTGGAGGGTCAGGGTATCCTGCGTTGCCAGGTGATGAAAAGGGAATATTGATTTTCCTCCAGAAATAGAAGGGAAGAGAAGGCCCTGTGTTACAGGGAGCACCTCAGAATATTAATCTACTATCACAGCCAAGCAAGGGACTGCAGTGGAAGTGGGAGGCATCCTGCCTCCCAGCGATGACCACCATCCACCTTCCCTGTGGGCCACTTCCCAGGCCGCCCCCCAGCTCCGCTCTCCAGTAAAACCAATGCAGCGGCAGTTACAGTTCTGACCTCCAGAATGTAAGATGACAAACGTGTTGCCTTCAGCCAGTAGAGGTATGGCATTTTGTTCAGTAGCATTGGGAACCTAATCCAGGCATAATGTTGCCAGTTTGCCGCAGTCCCCACTGCTCCCTATTACCACCCACTATCCACTTCAGTTTTCCATTCCCTGTCCAGCTCCTGGAGGTACACACACGTTCAAACCCTACCTCCAGCCATACCCCTCTCCCTGAAACCTTGGTGGCTCTATGCTTTCTGATGGCCGGAGCAGTCAGCGTATTTCCTTGCAGTTTACAGTTCCATTTGGGAACAAAGGGATTCTCAGAAAATGGGTGCTGACTGACCACATTATCATTCTATGCCACCGTTTTAGCGTCCTAAAGTATTTCCCAACGTGCCATCCCAGTGTTCCAGCCTCCTCCCAGAGCTGCTTTGCTCCGCTTGGGTTTTGCCAACAACAAATCTTTACGACCAACAGGCTGTTTTCCCAGCAGCCGGCTCACGGAGACGGAAGAGGTCATTCACAGCAGGATGCAGAGTCCCTGAGGGTTGGGCTGGGCTCCCTTAGCTGGCCACCCTGAGAAGGCTCCTCGGGGACAGAGGCGGGAGGTGGAGGGTGGCTTTGTTCCCGCTGGAAGGACAGAGCAGCGAGACTTGGAGTCTCCCTGAAGCCACGCAGTGAAGCAACCACAATCAGAAATTCCTCCCTCCACCCAGGAGTTTCAGAGGCTCCCCTGAGTTTCGTCTGGTCTTGTTGCTGTGATGGGGCCCCAAATGCGACATTTCTAATGCCCTCTCCGGTGTGGCTGGTGCCCACCCACCTCAGCGTCTTCCTCCACTGGTCAGATTCTCTATGTTATCATCGGAAATGCATGAGCTGACCGAAATGCTACTTGAATAGTAACAGCTTGCACTTTCTCAACTTGGGGGGAGGGGGATAAAATCTTTCTGTGATGAATCTGAAGGTGTTATGGGTGCCCAGAGATGGCGCTGCCTTTTCAGAATCCCAAACCTGGCTTCTCGGGCGTAAAGCGCTCACCATGATGGCCTTAATTTTAAACGAGCCTTGCATGTGATACCCCAAGGATGTGGAAGTACTTGAGGAACCCCCGAAGGCCGTCTTTCCGTGAGTTCACAACGCAGCTGGTTTTATCAGCTCACCGAAGATGGCGCACACAGCCAGCCACCGCTCTGGAGACCTGAGCACGCCACAGTGGTGTTGTTAAGATCAGTGGCCCATGCTTGGGAAAGGAAATGCTTACTCTTGACAATATTTATTAGACTTTGTCATTCGGCACAAACCGTCACAGTCGATGGAATTTCCTTTCAACAAAAACATGGTGACTGCCTGGCAGGTACAAGGTCCCCTTTGGGGGCAACGTTGAAGTCCTGGAACTGGACGGGGGGAGGGCAGCATGCCGCCACGAGTGTATTTACAGTGGTCACTCGGACATGGTTAGGATGCATTTTTTACTGCGGCAAAGAAAAATACATAAAAACCAGGTGCTGAAAGGAGCTGCAAATGTTTTCCACGGAGACAGGTCTCCCCGCATCGACATGTGCTCAGTAACACTGCGCACTGGACGCAGGGGTGCAGCCCCGAACAGGACGACACAGCAGGCCTCTCCCATTGTCAAGTGCCCCATGTCCCCATTGGGAGACCACAAGCCTTTGGAGTGAGATGGCAATGTCAGGGCCTGGGAAGCGCCAGGAACAACCCGTGACCTGTGGCTGCTGGAGGGAGGGCCGGAGGTAGTGTCGCCACCGCGGAGGAGGACTGGAGGAGGACTGGGCTTCCTTCCACGCAGCAGTGGGAAGCTCCCGAGGAGGGTGTTTGGGCGGAGAGAGCGTGGGGTGAGGCCCTGAGCAGAGAAGCAGGAGGAGCGTCCCAGAACCCAGAACCGGGAAAGGCCAGTGCGGGGCAGAGGCAGGGCCTCCAAGCTGGTTGTGCCCGATGATTTAGTTCTTTCTTTTGGAGGAAAAGTGGAACTCTGACTGGTGACGGACTCCCCACCCCACCATGTCCTACAAACTGCAGGATTGAACGGTTCTGAGCCCAAACAGGGAACCTCAGCCCTGGGGGCCCCAGGCCCTGCAGCACCCACCCACCCTGCCTGGCCTCGCTGCGCCCCATTCCTGCTGAAGCTCAGTCTCACGGCGCCCATTGCCCAGTGGTCCTTCGCAGCAGCCTCTTGACAAGTCAATGAATCTCCGCCACAAGCTTATGAGATTGGACGTACATTCACCCCATTTCACAGAACGGAAGACTGACGTTCAGAGATAGCAAGGATCAGGAGTCTGCCCGGAAGTTTCACAGGACGTCAGGGGCCACAGTGGTGCTCGAGCCCCAGGTGGTCTTGGCCGGAGCCCTCACTGCCCTCCCCGTCCCTCCACCACACACTCCGTTCATTCTTTCCCTTTCCTCTGGATGAACAGGTGCCTTCCTGGCTGTCGGTAAGGGACGGCTAGAAGCAGAGAGGACGAGGAGGGAGCTGCGCTCACTCCTGCTTGTTGGCTGATTGCAGGACTCTTCTGGGCGCCCCGCAGCTGTTCCCACAGAATGGCAGCTCCGCGCTGCACCCCAGCAGGGACGTTTGAGCAGCAATCAAGCGGAATCTATTTGTTCCGGCCTGTCGGTGTAGACACGGTCCGCGCCCCCCTGCACACCGTGTGAGTGAAGGTGCAGGGGAGGAAAGGCGCCAGCAAATGTTTCTCTCGATGCTCTGGTTCTCTCCTGGGGTCCTAGACATTGCCCTGCTCCCCACTTCTGGAAAGTTCACCTGCCCCTCTACCTGGAGTAGGAGGGGGCGCGGGCTGTTGCTGGGGGTGGCCTTACCCTCGAAGCTGCAGTGCACACCTGTGGCTTTCACCTGTCTGCCCAAACCTGATGTCCCCCATGGACAATCCGTGAGGGCCGGGAGGCTGCGATGACCTACAGCCCCGCCTCAGAGCTGGGGTCAGCGAAGGGTGTTGCCCCACGCAGGCCAACGGCCCTTCCTGGGGAACTTCAGGTGCTGGGGAGTTATTCCTCCCTCCCCGGGGTCCTCGGCTGCCGGGCTGCGAGCCTGTAGGTGTGGCTCCCACCCGGCCTGCAAGGTGCTCCTCACACTCACAGGTGCTCCGCACAGGGTGTGGGGTTCTGCAGGGCCAGCTGTACCCCGTGGAGCCACCTGCCAAAATGTCGTCTTATCCACTCAGGAGGAGCCGGGCCCACTTGCAAGATCCCACCCCACGTGCTCCCATGCCCAGTTGGACTGCATTTCCCACCCTCCCACCCGAGGGCGTCTGCTCCCAGGCGCCCGCTGTTGTCTCTCGTCCTGCCCTGCACTTCCAGTGCTGGTGGCCGTCCTGGCACCTGCTGTGGCCCCCGCTGGGTCACAGTGCCCATGTAAAGATGCTGGACCCAGACCCTGACCGTCCGGGACAGATGGGATGGGGCAGTGGAACCTCAGCGTCTCTAAGGAAGTACACCCAGTGCTCGCCCCCTTGGCTTCCCCAGTGTGAAAGGGAGAGACTTCTTTTCCAGTCTGTTTGTGCAGAGAGAATGACAAGGTACCTGAGATCATGAGATCCTCATACAGGGTCGTTCGAACCTGGCTGGCATCCTTCCCAGCCAGACAGCGGGCAGGACTCTTCGTGCTGGAGTCTTCTCCCTCCGTTTGGCCCTGTGCATCTGCCCCCCAGGCTCTGAGTGGGGAGGGGAGGCAACTCCTCGTGGGCTCCGGGCCCTCGGCGTCCAGCCGTCCTTGACCCTCCAGGCACAGCACCATCCCAGCTCCCTCCCTACACCAAAGGCCATGTCTCCTGTCCAATGGCCTTACCCCGGGGACCAGGGGACCAAAGAGATAAGAAAGCATCTTCTTAGCCCTCCCCTGACCCTGCACTCAGATCCTTGGCGGTGAAAGCCCCCAAAGCCGGCGTCCACCTGGAACCTTCCACAGGATGTTAGTTGGAAATAGGGTCTTGGAGAAAGTGACTGAGGTGCCGATGCAGGTGAGGTCACACTGGATGGGGGGCCCTCAACCCAGCAAAAGTGTCCTTATAAGAGATAGAAAAGGACACGCAGAGCTGCACAGGGGAGTGGGGCAGCCGTGAGGTGACAGAGGCAGACGGGAGTGAGTGTCTACAGCCGAGGAGGAAAGGCGGGCCCCTCCCCCAGAGCAACGTGCGGTCATTTGTCACAACAGCCCGATGACACCAACACAGAACCACATATCCACCCCCAGATGCGCAGACGGTTCACACGCAGTGGGAAGCCTTTCACCAGTGAAGGTGGGAGCCTGGGTAAATTCTTCTTTCTTCCTCCCGCCCCGGGGGCCCCTCCTTCTCTCACCTCTCCGAAGGAAGCGGCCCTCCCTCGAGGTCAGTAATCTGTCCTGCCTCTCGCCCCCTCCCCTTCCTCCCACCCCCAACTGGCAGGGCCTAACACAGTCAGCCTGCCCGGACGATGCCTTCGGGAGGCTGGACCCAGAGCCTGGGTGGATGTCACGGGGAGGCACATTCATTTTCTGCTGCTCCTGTGACAAATGCCCCCCACACAGCCACTTCCAACCACACGCACTGGTCAGCTTGTCGTCCTGGAGGGCGGAAGGCCCAGCGAGCTCAGCTGGGCTCCGTACTGAGGGCTCTCCAAGGCTGAGACCCAGGTGCCAGCCGGCCTGAGCCTAACCTGGCAGCTCTGGGTTCAAGCTCAGGTGGTTGGAATACCATTCTGGGTGGTGGTAGAACTGCTCTATCCCCATCTCCTTGTCCCTGTCTCTAGGGTCCGGGGTCACTCCCTCTCCTCGCCTAGAGATGACCCACACCCGATTAGGTCGGACCCACCCGGGAGCCTCCTTTTGATGAAGTCAACTGAGTAAGCAATCTTGATTATATCTACAAAATTCCATTTGTCATGTAAATGTAATAACCAGTGGTCATCATATCGACAGTATCTGGGGTCAGAATAAGAATGCTTGGAGGACTACTCAGAATGCTGCCTACCACAGAAGGCCTTCTGCCTTTTCCCCTTCCTCCAACCTGGAACACAGATGTGACACCTGGGAGCACAGCAGCCATTTTGCAACCAAGAGGCAGCCAAAGGCTAGTGATGGCAGAAAAATAGAACCTGGGTCTCATCTCGTAAGGTCTTGTAATGTGCTTCAGATGAACTCTTATTTGGTTAAGCTACAGTTAACTGAGGGTTCTGTGACTTGCCCCAAACACAGTCCCCTCTGACACACCAGGATTGGCCCTTTCTGCTTTCCATAGATGGTGTTCTTAACCCGGGATGGAACAGGTGGTGAGAGCCGGGGGCAGAACTGCTTCTCCTTCAGTCTGCCAGGGCTTCAGGGACAGCGCCCGCCTGCGGCCAGGGAAGAGGGAAGACATTCCCCCCACCCCTGAGTCCAGCCTCGGCAGGGGGCACGGTCCAGCCGGGGTCATAGGCTCATCCCCAGCCCCCTCCACTGCCCCCTCTGCACATCTGAATTCAGAGCACTGGCTCACAGAGCAAATTGCATCATCTCATTCCATCCATTTGCTAGCAAGGAGCCTAACAAGGCCAGACAGGTAATGTAATTCTCTGTGCTCCCGAGCTTGCTCAGGAAAACGGAGCTTGATCTGATTTTTATTTCATAAAGTAGCCTCGGCATATTGGAGCCAGGGTGCTCACCTTGGTTTGTTTGTGTAATAAAGTAGGAATCTGGGTCTTTTGACCAAGCCCGGGACCTTATGTCTCTGCAGCAGGGACTTGGTCCCCGACACGGCCTCAGAGCATTTGGGATCTTGGAGTCAGTCTTCTTCACCTAGAGGGACAGACGCTTCCGAATGCACTGGAGCCTCAGGGCAAGGCCCCAGGGGCCCAGCCCCTGGAGCGGATCTGCACTTGGGCATCGAAGTCACTGTCACGACTTCCAGGTCCATCTTGTCTCGGTTGGTTGCAAGGCAGCCTGGTCATTGTTAACGTGAACTGAGAAGAGAGAATACTGTGAACCCAAGATCCGGGCAGGTTCCACCCATGCCCACCATTACTTGAGCGCTCATGCCGAAGCCCATTTTTAATTCTGAGAAGAAAGCAGGCGAAGGAGCCCATGCCCAAAGGCACTGACCAAACACCTTTAATCGCCTGATACATGAATGGAGCCACGAATCAGACATCTGAGGCTTATGAATGGCCGTCTGGCAGCATCGACTGGTTGACTGGACGGCCTAATTGAGCTCAGGGCTGATAAAAAGTTATCGGCCAGACACAGGTTTCTGAGACAGAGGCCAGGGGTTGGGCGGGTCTACAGCGCTGGCTCGCTGGAGGCGCAGGCTGACCCCCTGGGCTCGCTGCAAACTAAAAGCTCCAGGTGGCAACAGGGAGTCTGGGTACCTGCTGGCTTCATTCTCTGCTCACTCCGAGCATCTTGGTTTTACAGTCCTATCTCCTTACAGAAAAGCAATTCAACTCTGCTGAGATCTGGAAATGTCTGCCGTGGGTAAAACATTCCCCAGGGGCTCTGAGAGAGTGTTTCTCCCTCTTGTTCCTGAGACAGAGGAAAATAGCACAATCACAGGTGTGGGCATGTGGGCAGGCCAGGACTCAGTGTCCAGCTCTGCCACCTTCTGGCTGTGTGATCTTGGGCAAGTGACTCAACCTCTCTGGGTCTTGGTTTTGTCATTTGTGAAGTGGGCTCAGTCCCTGCCTTGGAGATGCCTTCAGGGATGCGTTTTGCTCAAAGGACTCAGCACGTCCCAGAGATACATCCCCTCCCTCCTGTGTACTCCAGGTTGTCTCCACAGAACAGCACCCCCTGGGGACACCTCACTCATTCATCCCTGAACCCCAGATAGGCTAGACCACAGAATCTCCCACGTCAGAGGTCCCAGGGGCCTTGAGATTGCCTCAGGTGACACTGTCACAGATCAGAGTCCCAGTGGCATGCTCAACGTCACTGGCAGGTTGGCCTTTGTTTGGTGTTTTATGCAGAATATTCACTTGTCATCTGTGTGACCATGGACCCAGGGGCCATTCGCCCGGCCACAGTGGAGGCTGACCCCCACCATGCGCCCCGGCACTATTCCCTTTGTGGAATCCTGCTCCAGGAGCTGGACGCGGGAGCTGGACACGCCTGGCTCTCTGGACACCCCATCCAGTGCTGGTTTGTTGCCTCCCTGAAAGCTCAGCCTGTCCCGAGTCCCCTCTGCCTGCTTCGGGGAGCCAGTGGTGATGTCTGCTTATCCTCCAACTCCCCCTTCCGGAGTCTGATTTGTCTACATTCATGCCCTGTAATTACATATGGCCTCGTTCCCGCTCCGAGTGCTTCTGCTCCCCTCCCTGAGCCTCCCCTCATGCGAGAGCCTTATCCATACACATAAGGGCAGCTGGAATGATGTATTCCCAGTGCCTTTTGAGTGTGGGGGCGGGGGGATTCCACTCCTTCCTCCCCCCAGCCTCACTCCTGGCCCCCGCTGGCCGTGCTTTAATCTCTGAACTCCGAAGAAAGATCAAATGTCAGCCGCCTCAGCTCAGTGAAGGTGAGTAGGAAACACTATCTGCCTGGAATCCCATCAAAGGGGGGCCTCCCTGGAAGGATCACAACTTTGTCCCGAGGCCAGGGGTGACCCCTGCTGCCTCTTGAGAAGACAGACATCCCTCAGTGTGAAACGCAGCTGAAGTTAATGATACTCTTAAGATGGGTCTGCACTTTGCTTAAACCCAGACGTCTAAGGTCCTTTTCCGGCCCCCACCGCCAGCAGGAAATGCCACTCGATGCCACCAGGGGGCACTGTTTACGCTATAATCACCTACAGGCTGCGGAGGGTTGGGGAGCAGAGCTGGTTCCCACATAAATTAATAGAACTGGCGTTGCATTGTTCCAAGTGGCAAAACAACGCAGTTTTGGCAGCTTTCCGTTGGAAGCTCAATCTTTTCCTTAACAGGCCATCAGAGAGGTTTCAGAACAACAGGGAGAGTCTAGCTACAAAGTTCCTCTCGTTACCTGGCTTGTCTGGGCCTGAGAGAGACGTCGAAACAGCCAGTTCCGTGGAAAAGTTCTATCTGCCTCCTCCCCAGAAATGGGCAAATCTGTAAGGAACCCCACACCTCGGCCTGGGATGCTGACCACAGTCGGCCAGCGGGGGCTTTGAAAGGTAGATTAAGGCCCTGGGCAGGTGGCTTCACTGGTTAGAGTGTCGTCTCCGTACGCCAAGATTGTGGGTTCGATCCCCGGTAAGGGGGAGGCTGAGGACGAGGATGATGATGCAGTGCATGCAATTGAGAAAATACCAGTGTGGTCACTTCCCTTTGCAGCCTACCCTCAAGCTTTCATAGCTCAGTTCTTGTACTATTTGGAAGTCACGTGACAGGTACTTTCTCAGTGTGGTTCAGAGCAGAAAGGTCTAGCAGTGAGACCTCCCTTAGCCAAGTTCCCCCAATACCTGGTGCCCGGAACGAGGGACAGACAGGGCTGAGCACGCACAGGCTGGAGGACAGGTTACAGACAGCCTGGATCCTGTCTCAGGGTTACCACTCTCTCTCTGGGGGCCTGGAGAGGCTGCTTCACTGCTGTGACATCAGTCTCCTTGTCTGTAAAATGGGATGCCAAGGGTGGGCTGGTTCACAGAATTGTTTGGCAGTTAGCAAGCACCTGGTAAATGTTATTCATAAGACTCATCTTTATTAGCATCGTCGTGACTGTGACTAGTACCGGCTCAGTGAGCTGATGTAACACATGTGACTCAGTGTCCTCGGTAGTAAAATGGGGCTGGCAATAGACAGCTTCACAATGGTTATTCACCAGACACTGGTCTCTTCTCGGTGCATGTATCCCTTGTCTGGGCTGAGCACCTAGGGGCAGGCACATCAGACATCCCCCCTCACAGACATGGCAGCAAGCACAGAAATGCTTCCGGGCTGCTCCTGCCTCCCCAGTCCAGGCCCTCAGCACTCCAGAACGTCTTCCCCTGGGCTCCTGATTGGACTCCAGGCTTCCTCTGCTGCCCCCTAGAGGCCGCGTTCTCCAGGAGGCAAGTGATCCTGAAAGGAGGGGGAGAAAAGGAAATCGTTTGCTCCTTCACCTTTTAACCTCTGCAATTTCTGTTTTCTCAGCCTGAGAAGCTCTTCTCCCACTCACTTCACCCACCCTCCCCAAAGCTGTTGCCCTAAACCAGACTTCCCCCTTATTCTGTTTCATGCTTATTCTTACAGGATGCACTCAGCTGTCTGTTTCTTTCGTCTGTTTTCCAGAGCATAAGACCCACAAGGTCACGGCCATCGTCTGTTTTGCTCACTGCTAGAACCCATACCTGGGCCTGATGAGTGGAAAGCAGTAATGAATGTTGGTTGAATGAATAAATAAAAACAATAGCAGGACTCCCATTGGTGTTTTGGGGAGGATTGAATGAAGGGGCATAATATATATATATTACGAGCAATGCTGGCATGGAGTATTAGCACATCCCTCTCCTCCGCCCTCTCTTCCTTCTTTACTTCCTACCCCCCTTCTCTTCCTCTTCCTTGTCACCGACAGCAAACGTAACCTCAGACCCGCAGCATGGCCACAGCTGCCTCGTGAGACCAACATATAGCCCTCACGCCCCAGTTCCTTGGTAACACACACCTGTTACTAGGAGCCTCGTCTAGAGGCAGCCTCGTGGGGAGCTCCTGAGCTAAAATTCACAAGTTGCATCCCTCCTGCTGGGCAATATTAAGAATTAGGAATTTAAGCATCCTGAACCAAAAGCATTCTGGGGTTGCCTCTTGGACTTCGGGGCCCCGGGCACTTGTGGAACAGACGGTTTCCTCTCCCCATAACCGTCCTCCCCTATAAATCACGCTAATTGTCTCCATGTGCCGGCAGCCCATGGGGAGCTCCTCGAGAGCCTTTGAGGAGATTAGCAGTCTCTGATGTTCGTCATGAAGTTCAGAGAAGCATCTGGAAGTAATTCAAGTTAAGGAATTAGTGTTGCGGGGTAAAATAACACATGCCTTAAAAAATAAACACAGGAACCAGTCAGTCCCAGAACCTCCAGGTGCACACCTCTATTTTTGTGGGTTTTCCTTTCAAAAGATGAATTGGCCACATCATCTCTTTTTATTGGTTTGGTTTGGTAAGCAATTTTTTTCCCTGATTGTTAGAGGGTCACGCGGTAGATCAAACAGGATCCTGAAGTGAGATTTGCAGAAGAGAAGCACCCATTCCCTGGGTCTCCTTGGGGCCGGTGTGGAAGGAGCACCTGGGACTCAGAACCCTGAGAACAGCAGACGCCCTCGGTCCTGAGAAGGGCAGTTACCTGGCTGCAGCCTCTTCTCCTTTCTTTCTTCTCCTGTTCAAGGGTTACATATTTCACGGTGGTTCATTCCATTTTCCTCTTTTTCATTGTTTGAGCCATGGAGTCCTGGCCTAGGACCTGCCTTTGCTTGTTCACATGAGAGGGCAATCTTCTGGGCCAAAAGGAAAGGAGTAATTTTTTTGAGGGGGGGAGTGGAGGGCGAGATTGGGCATTTTTGTTCCTGTTAGCAGACCGGAGGGAGAGAGGATGGAGCTGACCCCGCCCCCTCTGCCAGGGAGAATAGCTCTGTTGTCTTTCTTGCTAGAAGCCTATAAATGGAACATATTTACTCTCCAGTGACTTCCAGGCTCACAAATTGCAAAGTGAATGTGCCCTCCATTTTCAGAGCTCGGCTCTCCGTTAGGACGGCTTCCCAGGGCTGGGTCTGCCCCGTGGGCCTGAACTGAAGAACGGGCAGTGGTTATTAGCACAACTTACTGCCTGAGCCTGTCAGCACCGGCTTCCTGCCACCCACTGCAGCCTGGCTGGTATCCCCAGCTGCCCTCTCCCCACATCAGACAAGCAGACTGGGGGCCCCATTTCAGCCCTCAAAACCTTTGTCCCTCCACCCCAAGGCTCCCCCTTAACTGAGGTGGGGCCTGAGAAACGGGGGTTGCAGTGGCTCGAATTTTCACTGTTGTTTCTCATTAATCAAGTGGTTTCTTTCTCTTTTATTTGAAATCCTTCCCGGGTCTAAGTGACCAGGACTGATGATGACACAGGTGGGCTTCTTTTCTGAAGGTGGTTGAGCCAGCCCTGGTGAGAGCCGGGCCACTAGACCGTCTCCCTCCCGAGTCCCCACTACAGAGGTTTTGGGGGAGCCCTCGGTTGGGGGGCGAGGGGTGAGGTTTGGGCTTCCAGGGCGAAGCCTCTGGCCTTGAACGGACCGCCCTTAGGTCACAGCCGGGGTCGGGGTCCTGCCCGGATTGTTCAGATCATCGCGAGGCCACACGAGCCCCGCAGGCGAGTAACTGGGGCCCGGCGGGGAGCGAGGACGCGCCGGAACGTCGGAGGGGAACGACAAAGGGCACCGAGTGGGATGGCCCGTGCGGGTCCGCCCTGTCTGGATTCGCAGAGTGACGCCTAGTGCGGGGAACAGGGCTGGTCGGGAGCGGACACCGCCGCCCCCCGCCCCCCGCGACAGTTAATAAACACATATGGAGAGCATTCCAACACAACGAAAAGACACAGGAGCCTTCCCTTCACCCCGGCGTCTCGGTTCCCTCCCAGAGAGACCACTGCTGTCTTCTGCTCCACACGGCAAATGTGCGCAGGTGGGCACACGCCTCTCTAAAACCCAGGTCCCGCTTTGCACGGCTCTGCGCTTTGCTTTTTGCCACCCAGGAGATCTTTCTGCACCAGCTGCCCGGGACTTTTTAATTCCACGTCCCCAGCTCTAAAGGCAAAAAAACAAACCGGGGGACGACCCGAAGTTCAGGCACCGGGAGGGATGGCCAGCAGGCCTCACCGACCACCAGAGGGCGGGAGGGGAAGGGTCCCGCTCCATCTTGGGCACCTGCGCAGAGATCGCCGGGTCGCGGAGGCGGGAGGCTGCAAATAGCTGGGCGGCCCCGGGGGTGCGACCCGCTGTCCTCCCCCCGCGTCTGCTTTCCGGCGTCTCTGCTGCCCAAGCCCTTCCTGGGAGGGACGCCGCGTCCCGCCGCGCCCCGCAGCTCGCGGCCTGGGCAGAGTCCGTCCTTCTCCGCAGCCGCGAAGGGCCCCAGGCCCGGCCGGGGGCGGGGCCTGCGACGGTGGGGGCGGGCCCAGGGGCGGGGCCGGCCGGGGGCGGGCCGGAGGCGGGGCGGCCGCAGCTGCGGCGGAGGCTGGAGAAAAGTTGTCCCGGCCAGAACGCTCGCTGCCGCGGGATCCGGAGCCGCCGCGGTTCGCACCCGGCAGGGCGGGGCGCAGCCACCCGAGCCGCGCCGCGCCGCGCCGGCCGACTCGCTGCCAGGGTCGCCCCGGGACATGGAACAGCCGGCAGGGACGGCTGGCGGGCCCTGCACCCCAGGCGGGAGGCGGGCGGCCTGAGCTGTGGGACGCAGGATGCGCTTCGACGGCGCGGCCCCCGGGCCGGCGGCGCCGCTGTGCGGGGCACTGAGCCTGGTGCTGGGAGCGCTGCTGGGCAAAGGTAAGGCCGCGGCGGGCGTCGGTCTCAGGAGCCCGGACCGGGGAGCCGAAAGGCGAGGTGTCGTGAGGACCTCGGTGAGGGCGCTGGTCCGGCCCCAACGGGAGCGTCCGTGGAGGCGCGGGGCCGCCCCTTCCCCTGCCGCGCCCCGCGGACGTGGGTTTGGGGCAGATTCCGGAGCTTCTCAGGGCGTGGCTGAGGGACACTGTGTCTGTCCCCCCTTAGCTCGGTGAGGACCGACCCCAGCGCAGCTCCGCTGCGGTCCTGGGGGCTCAGCCCCGGGCACCCGGCTGCTTTGCCCCTGCCTCCCCGCCCCAGCCACGTCTGCGGGGGCTTGGCCATCCAGGAGGGCCGAACGGGCCCCGGGCACCCCTTCCCCAGCCCGGGGGGTTGAGGAACCCACCTCAGCCCACGGAGGGACGCGCGCTCGACGCGCAGCACCCGGAGTTCTCGGCTTGGCAGGACGTGGACCCCTTGACCCCCCGAGTTTGGGAGTATGTGAGGGCGGGGGCGCCTGTGGGACCCAGACCGGCCCCCGCGCCGGGGTCCCAGATCCTCTCCCTCAGTTTCCTCACCTCTGCAATGGGAATGCCCAGCGCGTTTGACGCTGAGGGGACCCCAGAGAACCCACAGAGGCCGCCGTTGCTGTCGTTTCGTCAGGCGTTTTTCTGTGCGTGCGTTCCGGGCAGCCCCGGGGCCAAGGGGCGGGCGCGGTGGCCCCCGAGGCGGGAGCAGCGGGTGCGGGGCCGCGGACGGTGGAAACTGGCGGTGCGCGCGCGGCTGGCCGTGGGGTCCTCACGGAGACCTGGGAGGGCGCCACCTGCCTCCACTGCCCGCTCCCCGCTGGTTCCCCTCCAAGACCCCCAGGTGAGTCTCCTGCAACCCGGGCCCATCAGCCACCTCCCAGAGGGAGAGAGCCGCGGCCTCTCCCTCCCAGAGCTCGGTGTCCGGCTGGAAAGACCCGGGAAGGTCGGTCCGGAGGGACGAGCTGCCCCAGGAGGCTCCAAGTAGCGTTTGCTTTCCAGAAGTCGTTGCGCAACGTCTTAAATCCCGGAGAAATCCTCTTTGCTCGAAGTTGCAGCTTCTCAAACACACATCGACGGGACGAAATCGTTCCTTTAAGTAGGGCGCCTGCCCCCCCAGAGCTGCAGGTGAGCAGGTGTGTGCACGTGAGTGTGTGTGGCGGGGAGGGGGGACTTCTCTGCTCGGTTTGAAAGGGCAGCCCTTTCCGGAAGCCGTCGCCTTCATTCCGCAGTTGGCTGTGGTGCCGTCGTTTCTGAGACTCCGTTTCCCCAAATAGAGAGCGGCCGATCTAGAACAAAACTCCTTCTCCTCAATACTTCCCAGCGGTTGTTTGGTGATAAAGGGACGAATGGATGCAAAGCACTTGGTAGAGGCAGTTGCGGCCCTTGGACGCCAAGGGAGGCAGGGTGTCCCCCCACCTCTAGGAGGGAATTTAATCAGCTGCGAGCTCTGAATGCTGACGGTGCTTTTTAAAAGGTAGTTTTAGGCTCTTTAAAATTAAAGCTCACATTCCTACCCCCCCATGTAGAGGATTTTGCTTTTGATTTACAGAAGTGTCTGTCACAAATGCCCAGGGGCGGGGCTGGGGGAGCAGTGTGGTTGGAAAGGGAAGCTGGGAACTGTGTTTGGGGGGTACTCACACAGTCAGGGTTGGGGTCCCAGAAATAACCGGGGGGCCTCACCCTGACCCCAAAGCGGCCCACTCCTGCTGGCTTAGTGCAAACCTTGGTGGGGGGGGGCGGCTCTCTCCTGCTTTTCCTCGGCTGCTTTCACCACCTGGTTTGAGGACCTGTTAGTTTGCAACTCTCCCTCTGCAAACTGTTTTCCACTTTGTCTGTCCTGACCAGAAGCCACAGTCCAGCCCCACTCCGACTCCCCCACCGATGAGACGTGCGCGGCGGTCCAAGGAAAGCTCTGACCCTTGCCTTGCTTAAATGTGTGCTGTCTTAACACAAAACAAAAAGGCATCTCTGGCTCTTCCAGCCCGAGGATTAAGTGCTAATTTCTGGAATCCTTGAAACCACTGATCAATTTTTAATGCCGACTGTATGTTTACTTTCGACTGTGGATTTAGAGGCTCTGCAATTCACCGGGGTTTGGGATGGTCACGGCTTGTGGAAGGGCTCCTACATCCCCCAGGGAGGCTTCCCAAGGCTGTGGGTGGGGTGCGGCGGGCGTGGCAGGCGTGAGGACATGTCCTGGAGGCAGGGCTTGAGCCAAGAGCCCAGATGGAGCAGAGGAAGCATGGCGTGGGGCCAAGATGCTGGCAGCTGCTCCATGTCACATCGGGGACCCCTGGGAAGGTGGTTCAGAACCACAACCTCTTCCGAAACCTGTGGGGCCACACGTGTTTGAAGATTCAGGGTTACCGAGGTCTTCGAACGGCAAGATCGGCGGTGGCTAGGTAAGGCAGGTAGAGGCATGGGGCCACACACATGTTGTATGACGCCCCACGCTGGTCTGGGGTTGTGCCTACTAATGGCAGACTTTGGAGTTTTGTGTGAAACATGCATGTATTCACACAAAGGAGGGTAAAGGCCCCAAATTGCCTCATTTTACTTTGGATCAGTGTTGGCCACCCAGCGAGTTGAAAAAACAAAGCAACCGTTAGATTGTCCCAGCTCTGGGATTTCAAGTTTCTCACTAGAGAACTGGGCCTGCAGCAGGTTTCGTGAGTGGGAGGAGGAGATCAGGGGGACAAGCTCCTTCCTGGCCCCCACACACAAGCCGCTACCCAGGGCTCTGGGGACAGTCGCCACTTGTCCTTCCTATGCTTACGGCACACGTCCTCCATACATGTCCCTTCCTGTCCCTCACCCGGAGACTCCCTGCCCCACCAAGGCATCCCCTTTGAGGGACTCCAGTTTCTCAGAGGCCATTCCGTTAAGTCCCTGGGCTCGGCACCCCCCGCGCTCTCTCTGTGTCCACCGCTGCTCCCCAGTGTGTGGATACACCACCACCTGCTGACAAGCGCTGTTTTGTCCACACAGTGCTTGGAAACAAACGTGAATGGGCTCCCCACACGGGGAGAATGCACATAGAAAACTCCAGATTTATGACTTCCCTTCGGAGCGCGGGTGCTCTGCCAGCCTTGGGCGCCCTCCGCCACACGGTGCCACCACGCCAAAGCTGAGCCTGTGTGTCCCCCTGGGTGGGGTGTGTTCAGGTCCCCTTGCCCCTGCATTCCCTTCCTGCCCCTTCCTACCTCCAGCTCTTCTTGGCTTGTGTCAGGACTTACTGTTAGCTAGGGTGGCAGAGCCAGGCAGGGAAGAGCTCAGAACTCTGGTAGTTAGCGCCTCCGCAAGCAGAGGCTACAACCGAGCCTCGGGGTGTAGGAGACACTTCCTACATCCATAGTCATGAGAAGCAAGGGTAATAAGAGCGAGTCTTTGGTGTGTTAATCGCAGTGAAAGGGAACATTACAGAATTAATGGATTCAATGAAAAGTCTGATTGATAGAATATTTTTACAGCAGCCTACTTTGTTTCAAAGTCAGGTTTATTAAGGTATAATTTGCATTACACTCAGAGTCACCCCTTGGCACATAGAGTTTTAAGTTTTGACAAATGCACACAGTTAAGTAAACCCCACTGCAGCTGAGTCATAGAACATTCCAGTCACCCCCCAGACTCCTCCCCTCAGGCCCTGGCCACCACGGATTGGCCCTGTCCTCATAGTTTTGCCTCTTTCCCTAATTCCGTGAAATTGGGACCGTGCGCTGTGCAGCTCTGGAATCTTCCGTCTTGGACTTAGCGCAGTGCGTTTGGTGCTCTAACTCCGAGACGCATGGTGCATTCCCTTCGAACAGGAGTAATCCCCCCTGCCAGCTGTCTCGCTGGGTGGGTGCCCCACCGTTGGTTTGTCCACTTCCTGGTTGAAGGATATTTGGATTACTTCCTCTTTTTGGTAATGATGAAAACAGTTACTATGAATAGCCGCCCACAGGCTTTCCTGTGCATGAAGGTGTTCCTTTGTTTTGGGCACAAACCTGGGGCTGGGGTTGCCGGGTGGCATCATCAGAAACGGAGGCTCTTTGCCCATGGGGGCAGCGCTGTGCGTTTCCCCAGCAAGACGAAAGGGGCCCACCAGTGGTACCTTCGGCACCGCAATGCTGGCCATGTCGTTCTGTTTTAACAGGTGCCTAGTGGTGTTTCTTCGAGGTTTTCACTCTCACCTTCAGGACTGATGGTGAGGAGGACTCTTTCTCGTGGGTGCTTGCCATTTTATATCTTCGTGGATGAAATGTCTTTTTCAAATCTCTGCCAGTTTCTTACATTGCTAGTTACTTTCCTATTATTGATCTCTGAAGGCACCTTATATATTATGGATGCAGGTCCTTTAGCAGCTGAGTGTTTACAGAGGCTCTCTTCCCAGAGCGTGTCTGTGGGAGAGCACAGTGCTCTAATTTTAATGCAGTTTAATATATCGTTTTTTTCCTCTTACTCATTGTCCTTTGCTGCCACATCTAAGAAATCTGTGACTGACCCAGGGTCACACAGGCCTCCAGATGCCGATAGTGACGACCGGGTGCTTCCTGTTCCCGCTGATTTGTCGCTGTTTTATGGGGTCAGTCTCTGGGAGGGGCGTCAAAATCTCCAGCCAATTTGTGGGTTTGACTGTTTTTCATTTTAGTTATGTTGGCTTCTCCTTCCTGTGTTTTGAAACCCTGTTTCAGGTGCATGCATACTGAGAGCTGTATCTTCTTGGGGAAATGACTCCTTTATCGTTACATAATATCCCTTTGTTCTTGAAGAGAGTTCTAGGCCTGATGTCTGTTTCATCTGAAATTAATGTAGCCGCCTCGGCTTTCTTCTGATTGGTGTTTGCCTTGTTGTCTCTCTCCTGTCTTTCGTTTTTAACCGATCTGCGTCTTTATATTTGGTGTTGGTTGTTTGTAAGCAGTGTGTAGTGGAGTGTTGCCCATTGACCCACCCCGATAATCTCTCTTTTCGTCATTGTGTTTAGACCACTTATATTTAATATAAACACTGATACATTTGTTTTCTTCGTGTTCCATCTTTTCTTTACCCTTTCTTCTCTTCCTACCTCCTTTTTAATGGAGTGTACTTTTATCATTCAGTTTTATCTCCATATTGGCTCATTTTGACATCTGCTTAAATTGTATTATTATATCTTTTACATTATTATTATATTTCTGTAAATTTTAGTCATTGTCTTAAGGTTTACAAAATACATCTTTAGTGAATCAAGGCCCCCATTCGAATTATGTTATACTGCCTTTTATGTTGTGTTAAAACTGCACCCCCCATATGTTTTCCTCTGCATGTAATTCATTTCACATGTGTACATCTTCTGTCCTGCGTATCAAGGACATTTTTCAAGAAGGCGTTGTCTGTATGTACTTGGAGGAGGGATAACAGTTGTTTAATTGGCTTACGTCGGCTTCTGAGTGGGCACCTCGGAGAGCCCCGAAGCTGTTTTCTCTGCAGGACTTGATTCTCTCTCTCGCTCCTGTGCCGAGCGGAAGGGAAGTGTCTGTACGCCTTAGGGGTTTGGAAGTTACTGGTACGGAGAGAACTGAGGTAAAATACAACCTGGCAGCG
This sequence comes from Trachops cirrhosus, assembly GCA_028533065.1. Taxonomy (NCBI): domain Eukaryota; kingdom Metazoa; phylum Chordata; class Mammalia; order Chiroptera; family Phyllostomidae; genus Trachops; species Trachops cirrhosus. Next base: position 67,410,784 of record CM052546.1, read on the forward strand.
TCGGAATTAGCACAGCCTCCAAATGGTGCTTCTCTCCCAGAACGACGATTCCTTGTCTCCCGTGGTGTGCCCGTTTCTCCATTGTCATCAAGGTTGGGCTTGGGGGGCGTGAGAGGGGTGCGAGGTGTGCACCTGCCAGGGCCCGGGATCCGGGCCACTCCCAGGCTCCGTGCCGAAGACTGCGTGTTCTCCAGGTGACATGTTTTCTCTTTCCTCCTCCACACCCTTTGAGTTGCCTGCACCACGGGAGCGGCCACTGTGGATAATTAGGGAGCTCATTATCACAGAACCAGAAGCTTGTGCTGAGCCTCACCCCTTCGGTTCCCGGAGGCAGCCGCCGCTCAGCCGCCTCTGATTGGTAACGGCAGCTGTGTATCAGGCCACCTCTGGAATGCAGGGCTGGGGCTCATGACCCCTAGGGGCCCCTGACGGCCCAGGCCTCCGAAGAGCTTCCAGAGCCGCCTGTTCCGGGGCCCGTGCGCTTGAGCTGCCCTCTGACTTCCGGGCGCCACGGTGGGGATCCATGGACTCCAGCCTCCACGGACTCCAGCCTCTTCATGTGCTTTTGTTTCTAGTTTCCTGTTTCTGACTCCAGGAAGGAAGAAGCCCGTGATTTGGGGTGCACTTTAGAATCTCTTGGGAAGCCCCCCCAGAAATGCTAACCCGAAACCGATCAAACCAGGATGTTTGGTAGTGGTGCCATGGAGCTGGGAATGGAGGCAAGGTTGGTGATTTTTATCTTTTGAAAGCCATTCAGGTGATTCTAAGGTGTGGCCATGGATGAGGACAGGTGTGCTTCTGCTGCCCCCGTCTGTCTAGAGCAGGGGAAGGGTCTGAAGGGCAGTGCCACTGTTTTGTACTCAAGGGGAGAGGATCTTTCTCACTCCCCGAAAAATAGTGGGGGGCTGTTATTAAAGCAGGTGGGAGGGATGCTGGCGGTAAAACCTACCGGTGTCTGCTCCGCCCACTCAGACACCCCGAGGCAATCAGAGTGGAGGGCAGCTCTCCTGAGCCCCTGTTTTTATTCTGTGAAGTGGAGGTGACCACACCTGCCCTGCAGGGTTGTCAGGAATGTTTAACGGAAGAAGGGTCTGTGCTCAGGGTGGGAGTTTCCTGAGGCCCCGGTGCCTGATCACCCCCAGCCGGGCAGCTAGCTCTAACAGCAAGTTTCTCTCGGTTCCGAGTCAGAAGGCCAAACCCATGAGCTGCAGAGCCGCGCTCTCTCCCGAGACTCTTGGGGAGGCTGCCCTGCCCCTTCCAGCTGCGGGAATCCCTCGGCTTGTGGCTGTGCCCCTCCCACCTCTGTCTCCGCCTTCCCATGCCCTCTCTTTCCCCTGTGTGCCTCCCTCCCCTGGTCCTGCAGGACACTGGTCATTGGCTTAGGGCCCACCCTGATCCAGGACGATCTCCTCTCAAGATCTCTAACTTCATTACAGCTGAAAAGCCCCCTAGTCCAAGGTGGTCACATCCGCACATTCTCAGTGGGCCTATCTTTTGGGCGCCTTTCAAGCCATCGCAGCCCAGTATGATTTGGCATAGTAACAGTTCAATAAATCACAGCTGTTACTATATGTCTAATTACAAAGCCACAGAGAAGGAGAAACGCACAATGTAATCTAACAGAAACCGCCCATCGGTGTTTTAAAATAACCGACGATAATGAAAACAAACAGGCGCCCCGTGGAGTTGACAGGATCGAGGAAAAGCCGGCCAGGTGGGAGCATCCTTTCATTACGAGCGAGCGAGGGGAGCAGGCAGCCGGCGAGCCTCTCCTGCGACACCCTTCCACGTACTTCCTGCTTCCATGCGGCTCGGTCCACGTGGCGACTCGGCTGTCCTGATGCTCAGCACCCGTCTCCCTGTGGGTTTGCAGACTCATCAGAACCACCGGAGTGGCTTTTGTGTGTCCCTGAGGTGAACTTCTTTCTCCCAGCTCTGCACGTGGCTTTTCCCCCTCGGGACCCTTACTTGCCAGGTTTGCTTTCGGCTGTATTTCCACGCTGTCCCCGTGGACCCCGAGGCTGCGGGAGTGTGGATGTCACACCCCCACCTCCTTTGGCCTCTGCTGGCCAATGAGCAGCTCTTTGACGCCCTAAAGGAGCCTCTTATTAGCAGAGTGAACTCAGGACCTCGAAGGCAGTCACCCTCCACCCCCAACACACAGAACGGAAAGCTGCTCTATTGTGGAGTTCCAGCTTAGTGGTGATTTTAAGGCAAAACGACAGCCACAGCAACTTACACCTTCGACAGATGGGACATTGAACCCCGGTTTTGTCTCCATGGGAAACAAAGGGTTGGAGTTTGAGGCCCCCAGACAGCACCCCCACATGCTGCATGGAAACGGTCGTGGAATGTGTGTGAGAGCATCCAGCCCATCAGCCACGGCTGCTTTGGTGCAAACGCAGAGAAGCCCAGCTTCGGCCGTGGTGTCAGAGAAGGAAAGAAAAGAAAAAGGCGGGTGGGATCAATGCGTTAGGTCGGGTGTTCAGTTATGACATCAGAATTTTTTTTTAGTACTTTTCTCAGTATTGTGTCATTTTTAGGTTTTGTGTGGTGGCTCTGGGCAGTTCCAAGGTCACGCCCTGGAGGGGTCAGCTGTCCTTCACCCAAAGCCCAGTGGAAAAGCCATGCGTGTCTCCCTGGGCCTGCATTTGCTTCCTGACCCTTATCTGAACCAACCCACTGGGTCCGTAAGTGCTGGGTGCTCTGCTTATTCTGGTTGGGAGCCATGGAGGAGTCACAAGGGCTGAAAGTGGGGTGCAGAGGAAAACTTGGGCCCCACTACCAAGAAAAGGGTAAGTGATTGGAGCCAGAGAAAAAAATCAGTACTGCTGCATCTGAAATTCAGGTGCGTGGGCAGCACGGAGGGAGAAGACAGAGAGCAGCCATGGCCGCCAGTCGCCTCTCTCTGCTCCCCAGGAACCCCCCCCCCCCGCGCCCCAGGTAGTGTGTGCACAGCAGGCGATGGAGACACACTTTCCTAATTGAGTCTGTGTCATACCTGCCTGAACCAAGGATAAACAAACACCATTTATCACTCGCCTGTCAACCCAGCCCTCTCTTCCGCCTCAGAGGCAAAGCAGGACAGAGGCAGGTTGAAGAGGCAAAGGCCGGGCCCAGGGGGGCTGGATTCACCAAGTCGGGACGGAGGCCTCACTCAGCAGGTGCAGGCACGAGGCAGGAAGGAGGCCTGGTGCTCATGCCTGCCTGAGTCAAGCCCCTGCCCCGTGGCTCGCTCGCTCCGGGGTCCCACGGAGCCTCAGGGTAGAGACCTGTGAGGCAGGCCTGGGGAAGCGCGTCTGTCCCTCCGAGCTACTGAAAAGGCTCCAGTGGGTCGATAACGTATTTTTGGCAATTTCCCCCCACTTGCCCACATTCCAGATATAATCTCCGTTCTTCTCCATCCTTGGTGTCCCAGGGCACCCTTCCCTGTGGAGGGCAGGTCCTGGGCCTGCTGGATCACCCCTGGAGTCGGCCTGTGGGGGCGCTGGCCTAAGGTTGGGGAGCAAGAGAAGGGAGAGGCCGGGGCACTCATTCCTCTCTGTCCCCATGACTAACTCCTGTCGGGGCCCCGTCTGAGGCCCTGCTCTCATTGGGCTCAGTAATGCTCCCCTCCTTTGCCCCGTCTGCTGGTGACCGTTTCCCATGGCTTTTTACCTTTTGACATCCGGCATCGCGTTTTTTGTGTTCTCCATAAGCAGCCACCACAGAAGGTTCCGGAACCATCTAAGCCCAGCCCCGTTTCCTGCAGACACAGCCACGTGCACAAACAGAGCTCACTCGCACGCAGCAGAGAACTCATGGCTAGACTCTTGTTGCTTTGTTTGAACAGACGGAGATGTTCCAGAACAGGTGCCTAGTTAGCACCGTTGTCCCCGGGGCCACCCCAGAGTCACTGACTGAACGGACGGGGACACCCTGAAGCCTGGGTGTGTCTCCCTGCCAGCGGCCACGTCCTCCCACAGCCACAGCAGAACCTCTAGGGCAGGGCCCCAGTGTGTGGCGTCACGGCCCCGTCCTCAGACGCCGGGGCGCTGTGCCCTCTCGCCTGCGTCACCTCTGCCACGCCACAGTCAGCCCTGTCGGTGTTCCCTTGAATTTAATGGCGTCAGCACTTGGGAAGATTGCGGGCTGGTGACGGTGTGGCGCGTCCCTCGGTGTGGGTCTGTGTGATGTTTCCTCATGATTGCCGGATCCCGAGTGTGTGCCCCTGGCGGGCGTGTCCCGGGGGGCTGCATGTTATCAGGTGACATGTGATTGAACCCCGTCACAACATTGACAAGAGTCTCTTGGATCACTTGATTCAGGGGGTGTCTGCCAGGCTTGTCTGCTGTGAAGTTGCTCTGACTCACGTTGAAATTAATAAGTATTTTGTGAAAAAAAAATGTTTGGAGGTGATGTCAATATCCTGTGCCTCAGTAGAATTTTAATATTTCATTTGTGAATTTGTTCACAGAACAGGCTCACTCCTTTTGTTCATACTCTGCGGCTTGTATATTGATACTGTTGCTGTTTATTCCGATGCTCAGGACACCCGTTGGCCGGGGAGCTGTTTTATCCTGGTTGTGGTCTTTCTGACAGGTCTTCGCTATTCTTTAAGCAACTCCTTCCTTTCTGGATACAAGGCTCGCCTTGTAATTTCCCAGCCCCAGGCCCAGAATCAGCTCCATTCCCTTTAGTGAGCAACGGTGTTTAGAAACCAAAATCCAGGGGTCAGACGTGCTCACCGCTCTTTGGGGCAGAGCTGGGACATCACCCTTCACACGTCGTCACGTGTTAGACACCGAGAGTGCCCACTGCTGCCATAGTCCTGTCCCAGCAGCACGAGGCTCATTCCAGATTCCACCCTTTCTGTATTCATGGCCCCTGCTCCTGTCTCCACGCCAGGCCATCCTCCCGCCTGTCCCGCCTCAGTCCCTCAGGTTCCAACACCTGGTGGCCACCCCCCACCGCAGCGAGGCTGCTCCCCAGCCGGAGCAGCTGCTGTCCCCTCACTGCTCCATCTGTGACACTGGACATCAGACAGTGGGACCCATCGCCCCCTTGCTAGCCCCCCCAAGGACATTGGACTGAGCTAATCTGAATACGGACATCTGTAGTCTTACCTGCACGGATTTCACTGCTACCTTCTTAAAGAAACTCTGTGCCTTTCCAGCTAAAGGACTGTGCACTGAGACTTGTCTCTGTCCAGGTGCCCTTCTCCTCAGGGGCAGGGGAGCCCCCGAAGCCCCCACAGCCTGCACTGGCTGGCATGTCACTTGTTAGGTTACCGGCTCCCTTCAGTGGCACTGGAAATGCCAGACATGACAGACATGACTGCAAAATGACAGATATCTTGCTTCTCCCCACCGCGTCCATGGCCCTGGCAAAACCGGCCCTTGTCCGTTGTCTCGCTTCTGGGGAAAGTTCTTACACACACACACACACACACACACACACACACGGGCGTGCACACCCTCCGGCCTCGACATTACTTCTCAGGCACAAGGGAATCTAAACCCATAGTTAGGAGAGGAGAGAACCCATCTCTGCGGTAACGGTCCTGTTAGTGCATCCATTTGTGAGTCAACAGAACAGCTCCGTCCGTTAAGGGGACTTCACACTTTTCTCTGGGGACATAGGTGCTTGGTTTGTGGGTGCAGCCACACACACACACACACACACACACACACACACTCACACTCACACAGTCCTCTGAAAACTCATTTGGGAGGGTCTTCTGGAAGTGTGCCCGTCTTCAAAGACAGAAGCACGGCCTGTAACTTGGAAGTCAGTGTTCTGTGATTTGCAGCCTGTCCCGTAACGAATCTCCCTAATTTCTGCCACTCATCAGCGTTATCTGTGCTTCTGCTTCTTAATGATTGCCGTCCTGCTTCGGATCTCTTCTCTCCATCAGAGTGTTGCCCTGAGCCATCCTTTCCGTGAAAGTCACCACTTTACATGCTAATTGCATTCCCCCACCAAATATTTAAATAAGCACATAGCTGATAAGGTGTTTGAACACCCTTGTGTGTTTCACCCTAATTCTCTTGTAGTTCCTCTTGGGTGCATGCTGGCCTGGGGTGTGGCCACCGTGGGGGGCAGGCGAGGGGGCATGGCAGGAAGGGCAGTACCTGGGGCTTGGCTCTCACAATTTCAGTCTCTTCCTCGCACTTCTGCTCTGTGACTCGGAATGAGGGCATCTGGATGAGGGGAAAGAACGATTTCTTAATATCTTAAAAGAGTGGAACTGTAGACAAAGCAGGGACCGTTCTTTGCAGCCACACGAGCCAGTGTGGCATGTGACAACAAAACCCCATCCAATTATCGGGGTAACAGTCTCCAAAATTGGGTGCTGGGTGGTTCCAGACCAGGACATTCCCGGGCTCTAGTCCACAGACCCATACCTAAGGCAGCGTTTCCCAGCTTGGAGCGTAAATGCTCTTTTGAAATAAGTCTATAAACACACAGATTTTTCTCCGCTCTTCCCAGAGGGGGAGACCATTCCTGAAGACCGTTTTCTGTCTTCTACAAGCCAGGAGGATGAGGGATATTTGAACTTTGCCTCCTGGGGTTCATCTGACAAAACAAGTCATGTTCCCCTTTCCCAGCAGGAAGCACTGAGCAGCGTTCGGAATGGGCCAGGGCCCCGGGGCTCTGAGGAGCGTACACCCAGCACCCCCAGCAGAGATTTGAGCTTCCTTCATTTCAAACTAGAACCTGCACAAGTGGCAAGTGCTGTGGGTGGGCACGCCGCCCTGCTGGTGGGGCCCAGGACTGCAGCCTTCAGACCCAGAAAACAGTCTGCTGACCTGAGCAGGACGCAGGGTCACAGAGGAAATTGGGGAGCTGAAGGAATTTCCCACCAGTGGAGCCAGCAGCCAGGAGGAGATCTAGAATTCTTTGGAAACACAGCTGGGGAAAAGTACATACACACTAGAGGTGGAACGAGGCTCCTCGCTGTCCTGCGCCCAGGAGCCACGGTGATGTCCAGCCCACGCCTCTGGTTGAGGCACCATTTCAATCCTGGGTTTCGGGGTTTCTGCCTCTGTCCCCAAGGGGCCAGCAGCGCCCCTCTCCATGGCGACAACTGAAAACACCCCCAGACGTGTCCAGAGGCCTTTCCTCTGGGTGGACAGTAGCTGAGGCTGAGGCCAGGGGCTGCTGGAGCCGCTCCAGCTGTGAGCGGAGCCTCTGGGTTGAGGGAGGAGCTGGTGAGAGAGACAGAGGAGGGACAGTCTTGGAGGGACTTGCACCCTGGGGTGACTTCCTGCTTCCCTGGGCTTGGTTGGCTGGTCTGTGCAGCACGGATGTGCCTGGGGTTCTCCCGCCAAATCCCTGTGCGAGTGGATGGCCTGTCTGCCCTCCCGCTGGGCCCGTTTCCCTGCTCACTGCTGCACCATGGGGTGCACCTGCCGGGCTCTCTGACTCTGGTCCCCACGCCCGAGAGCATTAGGGGGCGATGGCAGGACTGCGGGCAGGTTGGAGGGGAGACACTGACGTGTCCCACCCCTTCTCTGGCATTGTTTGTCATGCCATCTCTAGCTGGGCAGGGTCTTCTCTGTGGCTCTGGCTGCCGCCAGGCAGCCCCCAGCCTCTGACTAGTGCTGGCCTCAGAAAGCACTGCATGCCCCATCCCGCCATTGTCCCTCCACTTCGGAGGCTCATACAAGGAGTCTCGCTTTTCATCTTTGGTTTCTTAGCTCTTGTGCCCCTGTGACCTCCAGTCCTGTGTTCAAGCCCCAGTAAGGGTTCACTCTCAAACCCTTTCTGTTTTTCTATCCAGATCTTGACAAAATAGCCTCCCTCTGCCCCGGGCATGTTCAAGGTCACGTTCTGCCTCTGGAGTCAAGACTCCTGATCAAAAGGAGCGAGAAAAAGCACTTGGATGGAGGCCCCGGGACTCAGGCCCGTCTCCACCGACCGTGGCTCCTCCCTGCTCCAACCCTGAGTGAGTTTGTGAACCTCTGCCCGACTCCCCCGGTGGGCACCATGTGGGGTGAGTGGGCAGGCGCTGCGTGTCTGGCTGCTCCGCTGCAGCGCCAGCCGTGCCAGAGCAGGGGTCTCATCTCTGTTGGCTGTGCTGAAACCTCAGCACCCAGAGCAGTCTGGGCTCACAGTCGGCGCTTCAGCACACAGTAGGCACTTCACAGATATCTGTTGAACGAATGTGTAAGAATGAGATGAAATCAGTTAGTGGATTTCCACCGGCATTTCTTTTTTTGATAATTAAGACATTTTTCACGACTGTCGACGCTCAGTGCTGTATGAGTTCAGGGGCCCAACGCGTTGATCAGACATTTGCACGCCTTGCACGGTGACCCCCGAAGTCTGATCCCCAGCCAACAGCACGCACAGGATTTCTTCTTGATGAGCGGAACAGGATGAAAGCCCTCAAGTGCCCGTCACGCGACAGGTTCCTGTGTGCCGTGGGCTGCCTTGCCTTGGCTGACATGTTCCTGGTGGATCTTTGCAGAAAGTTTAAAAACCAGTGAGCAAGACCCCTGGCCGGCTTTTCATGGAGAGTGAGAAGCTGGGTGTGTAACTCTGACCGTGTTGCATGTCCATGAGTGCAGAGCATCCCCCAAAATCCAGGCCTCAGCCCCGGCCTGGCTGCATCGTCTCCTTCTCCCCGGTGTACACCCCACGGTCCAGCTCTTCTAAACAACAGATTCCCAGGACCACCCCCGCCGAACTGTTGCTTGTTCACAAGCTTAGCCATATATTAAAACAAAAAAAGAAAAACAACTTTGGGTGATAAGTTAGGAAAGTCACGGGGAAAGTCGGTTTTATTTTTTCCTTTAGTGCAAAAGAGCATTTCCTTGTCCATCCGCTTCCATGTGTCGGGCACACCACCCACGGGCGGGGGCAGAACACCTGCATTCCTTCCTGGAGCTTGCTCGCTCCCTCGGGAGTGCCGAGGCTCTGGGTGCCCTTGCGTGCTGGCAGCTGCTTGTGCCATAAAACGGGACTGGACATTTCTTCTTCAAGGACTTTGGTTTGCTGGTGGGTGAGGACACAGCGTGAGCGAGCTGCAGTCGGGGCGGAAGCATCTGTCACGAGTAAGCTCATTCCCAAATCTCAGCTCTTTCAGTCTCTGTCTCTCCACCGGCTGAGGTCAAGGATAATTCCCGACGATCAGGAGGGACCATTCTGGTGAGGACCCAGCCTCTTTCACAACGAACCAGAGCGGGCATCCTGTGCCTTCTCCCTGTCACCTCCCCGGGTTTTATTTTAATTGCTCTGCTCTCGAAAAGCGAGGTTCCTATTAAATTATTCATGGTGGTGTAATGTTTATGTGATTGGAGTGATTATTGTGAGTTTTCATAATTAATGGCCTCAGTCCTACTCCATTTGGCACAGAGCAGCTCCCAAAGGGCACCTGATGACCGGGTCTCCGGGGGAAGTGCCAGGAAGTACAGTGGGGACCTGTCCTGGGCTTTGCTCTGCAGGGGAACCTCCAGGAGTGGGGGCGGGGGGCAGCTTGCAAAATGGAAGGAGTGGGGTCCGTCTCTTCGAGGGCACGGGAGGCTCCCAGCTCAGCATCTCAGCACACCTCCTGCGTGAACCTCACAGCAGTGCCTGTCACAATGGGTTGTCAGAACAGTAAGGTGATAGATGGGGACAGACACACAGCGCATTTCCCAGGATGCTTTCGACCGGGACTAGGACCTTCTAGGGGGAGCCGCTGGAGAGGAACAGAACACGAAGCCCCGAACAGTCTTGCTCAGTTATCACCAGAGGTCAATCCGGCCACTGTATTCAGTGTTGAGCAACAAACTCGGGTTCCCCCAACCTTCCTCCTCTGTGGGGGTTCTGTGCTTCCCTGGTCAGACTCAGTGGCCTGGGCCGCTGCGTCTCTCGGAATTCTTGAAGATGCGGACTCTGCCACATTCACCTCCTTACCCTAGGGGCGCTGCGGAGTCTCCAGCCCATAACAAGAGTCAGACACTTCTCCAAACAATTAACTAACCTTGTTTTCCTCAGTCCCTCTTGACGCCCCCCTTTCTGCCTTGCATCCAAGTCTCTTGACTCCTTTATCTACCGAAGTAACAAAGCATTTTAGAGAACATTTGCTGATTTGACCCACAAAGCTTACGGCCTGGAGTCTGAGCCCAGGAGAGAGGACGTAGGGCTGACCCAACACTCGGACCAGAGTTCCCCGATCACCAGCCATCCCAGGGTCATTCTTATTGTTAGGGCGCTTTGATACAACCTGGCACTCTTTCCACAAGTGGGACGGCTCCCACACCCACCGCTACTGCGCTTCTGTGGCCCCGGATGGTCACCTTGGTTCTGTCTTTCCCACAACGTCCTCGGGGCTGTGTTGCCCTAAAACCGTGGTCCGCATGGTCACAGGCTCGTCGATGGCATTCAGAGTGTGTAATATGTTCTTGTGGCAGGAAGGAGACACGCATTCTCCACGGCTTTCTTTTACACATGGCAGGGGACCGTCTAGGAAGTTCCCTCCCTTCCTGTGCTGTCCATCATACGGGAAGTGCACAGGAGTCCCAGGAAAGGAAGCCAGGTTAGCCTTAGCTCAGAACCAACCGCAGGAGCAGAAGATGGACTTGAACTCAGTTTGGGTCCTGGCTGTGAGGCTGGTGGAGAAGAGGGTGAATCAGACCGTGCAAACAGTTCATGATTTCCTCTAACCTGACTCATTTGTTTACCTTAGCAGTCATACATGCTAATTCTCAGGGTTTAATATACTTGTAGTCCTTTCTTCTAGTAGGCATTAAAATAAATATTGAATAACGCAGATAAAAGGTATTGACCTGAGTGCTGTTTGGGGACCACTGGACTTTCCAACCTGCACGTCCCTCTGAAACTCATCTGTTCTTTTTGGACCGAACGAACCCCATGTTTTTATGGATGGGGTTGGGGGGCATATAACTGTAATTCTTCCAGATGAGGTTTTTTTTCTAATTGCTGTAGACAGCTTCTAGTCTTTACCTGTTTAAACTTTCATGACTGAACAGAATGAGTTAAGAGGTGGTTTTTAGGAGTTGGACCAGCCACCTTTGTACTTGGCGCTGGCACAAAATGCAAAGCAGCAACCAGAGGAAGTAGCTGCCGTGAAGGAGGTGACACAGCGCCTACTGCTTGCCCCCGGTGCATTTTCTGACTGCCACTGCCACCGCCGTCCGTGCAGGAGCAGGGCTGGCGCCCTGGCCCCAGCTGACGTGGGGCCAGCGGCTGCGAATGTTACAGGTTTATAAACGCAGAAGGGCTCTCGTGTGGAGCTGGGTTTATTTAGAGTCATAAATGGATTATTAGATGGTACTCAGTCTCGATTCTAAGCCACTCACAGCTGCGAGGCTGGCTCCGGGGCTCTAATAAGCTTCGCCTCCCTGAGGGGTGACCGTCTTCCCTTAATTAACGCTGTTGCTCCCCATGATGTCCCTCCTGTGCTGGGTGGACATTAACCGAGGCCTGGGGATGCTGGCTCGGGGCGGCGTGGACTTGAGTGGAGAAGATATGACTTCAATCCTTAGCCTTTTCTCTCTCACCATCCTTTTGGAGAGCAGAAATATGTGCTCATAGACACAATTGTTATTATTATTATTTTTTATTCAGCGTCTCATCTGACCTTTTGTCTTTGGATACCTATGTGATTCTAAGGGAACACTCTAGTAATCTGCTGTAATTGTAAAACTTAACCCCTAAGCAGAGAGTGGAGTGGTGGGTGCTCAGGGCTGGGGGTGGGGGAAATTGGAGATGTGGCCCCAGGGCGCACATTTCCGGTTAGAGATATGTGCTTTCTGGGGGTCTCACGGGCGGCCTGGTGGCCGTCGTTAACAGCGCTGCACCGCACACTTGCAAGGTGTCAGTGAGCAGATCTCACACACCTGATGCCAAGGGTCTGCAGGGCCGTCTGGAGCCTGTGCCCCCCTACCCCTCAGGTCTGGACTCCACGAGCCGTGGCTCCTGCCTGGCTCACGTTCTTGGGTTTCCGTGGCACTCTCCGGCTGTTCCCCACCCCGTGATGGAGGTGGGTTCGCATAACTCCACGGTGTCAGCTCGGGGCCGGGTGCGCAAAGCCCAGACCAGCACCGGAGCAGGAGCTCGGTGCCCGCAGAAGGGGAGCAGGACCCATTTTGGTGATGGAGCCGGCGTACTCGGGGCCACATGTACAGGGCAGACCTGAGGGAAACGGGCAGCCCAAGCGCGAAGCGAACAGAGGGAGCGTTATTGAGGAAATTCACTTCTGTCTCCCTCGTGGAAACCTCCGAGTCCCCACGTGCCCAAGCCTGGAGAACCTGCTGGAAGGCGGGAGACAAGGGAGGAACCTTGCCAACTGAGGTCATGTTTTCATTCTCATTGTTAAAAAATACTCACTTAAGGATGTGTCTGTTGATTTTAGAGGGGAAGGGGGAGAGAGAGAAGCAGCAGTCACTCACCTTCTGCACACACCCCGACTGGGGACCAAACCCACAGCTGTTTGGTGCACGGGACAAGGCTCCACCCGTCCGAGCCACCAGCCAGGGCGCTGAGGTCACGTGTGATCTTACAGGGTTGGCAGTCACGGCAGACACACGTGCGACCCCAGCACTGTGAGCTCATCATGCAGCGACTGCTTCAATCCGAACAGGTGTGGGTGGTTTGTTACAGGCAAAAGCTGGCTGACGAAGTTGGTGCCACCAGAGTCCCGAGTGACAGATGATTACACAACTGAAAAATATCTCTGAGGACGTACGCACATCCTTTTCCTCACCTCCCATGATGGGTCGTATGCTTTCTCCTTCTCCTGGGAACGGACGTAGGATGGACGAGGCTCCTTGGGCACCCGAAACCGGCTTATGCTGAAACCGCAGGAGCGAGAGTGCGTGCGTGCGAGCCTGCTGAGCTTTGGGACGCACTGGGTACAACCTGTGGAGAAAGGGTCAGAACATGTGAAACCACGAGGGAAAATTGTGTTGCAAACTTCAGAAGCCGAACTTCCGACCGTTCCACGGAAAGACCTTATAGTTTTAACAGCTCATCTGTAGACAAAGGGGAGGCTGGCTGATGCCTTTGGAAAAACTCGCTGGGTGGGCCAGCATGGATGGGAAGGAAGGTTGGTTTGGACGTGTCAGGGGGTTAGTTAGAGGCGTAAAGTCTAATCTGGCAATGACCTGAACCAACCTATGGAGGCTGGAGTGGCTGTAGACCTAGGCTGAAACTGGTGTCAAGGACGGCTGGTACCCAGGGGTTCCCTGTTGGCAGAGAAGGCAAACAGGATCCGCCATCTTCACAAGCTTCCCAGCAGCCTTTTCTTGGGAGCATCGCGTGGTATAGCTCCCACAAGAGTGAGGATTTTATTTGTAAAGAGAAAGAGGCTTAACGTGTTAACGATCGGGATACCCACCCCGCCGTGGCGGCTAATTCTCAGTTCCCCAAACCGACCCGGAAGACCTCAGTCCTGAAGTTGCTCTCCAGCCTGAGAACCGAGTATGTCCCTCCAAACGCACACGGCTCTGCAGCTTCCCATGGTGGTTTTGAGTTTTTTCTTCCTTTTTAATTCAAAATTAAATTATCTAGGATGACGAAGCCACAGCCGTTAAACAGTGGGCACTCGGTGACATTTAAACATCATTATCTTGCTCTCTAATGGAAAAATTGGCTGGCGATTAAAAACAAGGCCTCCCTATAGCAATCTGAAGACCTGCCATTCGCAAATTGCCTCCTTTAAGAAGACCCCCCCTCACCTCTGAATCTATTACTTGGTCTTTCAGAGAAAGTGCCATGCAAGCTAGTCCGAGGCTGGATCTTTGAAGGCTGCCCTGGTCGCTGGCAGAATTTTCTGGCGAGACCCTACAGGGCCTGGCTGCCCATACAGATGGTGCCTTGGACGGACAGGAGTGGGGCATGTTTATAATCTAACACGACCCTTACGAGAGAGATTATCTCAAGAAGTCAGTAATCCAGCCTCAGGGTTTAAGTGAAACTTAATTCGGGCACTCGGAGCCTTTTATGCAGCACAATTAGAGAGCTCCCTCTGAGCCTATGTCTGTCCCGATAGGGTCGAGTATGACACCAGTGACAGGAGGTCGCTGTTAGCCCAGACTACAAATTTTTCGTTCCCGGAAAGACTTTCATCCTACTGACTCTGATTTCAAATGCTCACGAGTGTGGACCTCAGGCGACGTTGGCACTCGGGAACACACGCCTTGTGGCCGGGGAAGAGAGGTTGGTATGCCATATGGGGGCGCAGGCTTTTCGCACTGTCGTGGTATTTTTAGAAAGGCTACAGGGAGAGTCTAAGGATTGGCTGAGGTGTGGGCATGTGACTCCAGGATTTGTGTGTGGCAGGTATGCAGCTGGCTTATTGTTCTGGTTCCTGAAGCTGTTAAGCAGGGCCTGTTAAAAAAGGGAGCCTTTTGCCCTGGCTAGTGTGGCTCTGGATTGATTGCTGGCCTGTGAGACAAAGGGTCGCCGGTTCTATTCCCACTCAGGGCATATGCCTGGGTTGCAGGCCAGGTTCCCAGTAGGGGGCGTGCAATAGGAAGCTACACACAGATGTTTTTCTCCCTGTCTCTCTCCCTTCCCCTCTGTCTAAAAATAAACAAATAAAAAATCTTAAAAAAAAAAGGCGGGGGGCTCTGTCAGTTAGTTACACCAAACCCATTTTCCTGTCTATGAAATGGTTATGGCCCAGGCTTGGGTGAAGAGGAAAAATTTGAAAGAACCCAATTCAAATGTAGAAGCCCTACCTGCCTCCGAGATGCAGTTAGGAGGTGGAGCCTTTGGGAGGTCATCAGGTCATGAGGGTGGGGCCCCAGGATGGGAGTAGGCCCTTTGTAACTGACCCCGGAGAACTCCCGCCCCATCCATCCTGTGAGGGCGCAGCGGGAAGACAGTCGCCCTCAGCCTGGCAGAGAGCTCTCCCTGGACCCCGACCCCATGGGCACCCAGACCTCAGACACTCAGCCCTCGGAAGCATGAGAACTAAATGTCTGCTGTGTACCGGCCTCCCTGTCTGTGAGGTTTCGTACCAGCAGCCCGAAAAGGGCCCTCAAAACACTCCATCACAGCAGACACCAGGCGGGTTTTGTTTGCTTGTGTCCTCTCCCGCGCCCCTGCCCACCCCTGCGGGGCCGTCTGGCTGGAACGCTGGGCATGTGGGGTCACCGAGGCATGGGTAACCGTCGGGTGAGCTGGGGTTTGGGGCTGTCAGCCAAGAAACAGCCGTGGCCCCTGTAAGCACAGAGGAGATGGGCTAGGCGCCGCTAGCAGTGAGAAGATGCCAGCCAGGGACCCCTGAAGTGTCCGACCTGGAAGGACAGGAAGGGACTCGCCGAGGCTCTCGCTGTCACTGCTGTGAGTGACCCCCTTCTTCCTGGCTCCTTGGGGGTCAGTGTCACTGGGTTCTCTACACGGGACTGTTACACGTCCAGTGTGTGGTCGTTGTACCCGTGTGTAATGCGCACTCTTGTTTTTCCCGCAGAAATGTGGGCAGCATGGCACGCATGGTACACGGCAAAACCTGGTGCTTTTCCACTTAGGCTGGACAAGTGGTGGGGTGGGGGACACCGCCCACAAATCGGGTGCTGTCAGGGAGGGACGGAGCATGCCGACTTGTCAAAACGTACAAGTGTTCACCCCAGCTGGGGGCCACTCTGTGTCGGGAATTTCGGAAAGTTTGAATACAGGTGTTCCAGATCGTCTGCATGTGAAACTATAAGCTGCAGGTCTCAGAATTCGGGGGGATAAAAGAAAGCAAAGCTTCCGAAGGTCTGTATTTCCACACGCGATGCCACATTTCACAGCGGTTTTGTGGGAATCACTCCTACCAGGTGACATGGAAATGAGGCCAGGTGTTTCCGCGATCTCCCGTGACCCAAATGTGTTATGAATTCCTTCCTCCGGTTTTAATATAACTCTGAATTATTCCTCCATGCCCATGAATAATTAAGGAAAGCAAAAGCTGTGCTCTCTCTTAATGGCATTTTGACTTTTGAGTTTCTCTTTGGAACAAATGTTCCCGCTGTGTCTCTCTCGCTGCCAGGATTCTGAGGAGCTGCAGATTGGTCTCCCTCCCTGTGGTCACACGTGACATGCTCCCAACAGCGTCCCCACCCAGGGGATCCTGCTTACCCAGGAGTCCCCCTTCCAATGGGTCATCACTCCATTTTCTTAGGGGGACGTCCCCTCACCACTCTAGGCCCTCAGCATTGCTCCAAACCCCGCTCCAGAGAAGGTCACATGGCCCGGGCCCAGCCAATGGCGGGGACTTAGTGGCTGGCTAAGGGGCTGGCAGATTTTCGAAGTTGGGACATGCAGAGGCGAGGCGCGACCACCCTGGGCCTCTGCCGCCACACCGCGAAGTGGGCACTTTCTCTCGCCCAGAGCATGTGGTGGCCACAGCACCCACAGATGGAGTCCCCGCGATGGAAGAGCCCGCCCAGAGGGTCGGACGTCACCTGAGCCCCGAGAGCCGGTGTCATTCGGACCCCCACTTCCCTGGACTCCTCGGTCCTAGACGGCGCACGGGTTCTCTTTTGTGCTCGCACCTCGGCGAGCTTGGCGGCAGATGGGTGTCACCGAGTCTCACTGAGTCCACCGCCTGCCACAGGTCAAGCGGGTCCGATTAGGGAAATTCGTTGCACGTTTCACGCTCTGGAAGCACGGTGCTGGGGACTGTGCTGGGGACTGTGCTGGGGACGGCAGATGGTCCTGAGGGAGGTGATCAAAGGGGCACGGGGCCAGCGTGCCGGAGAGAAGCTGGCATCATGTCGGGCAGGTCACAGCACCCGAGATGGCTTTGTTGGGTGAAAGGACAGGGCCGGGTGTCTTCGTGTGTCCTCAGTGTGGGGCTGGGGGGCTGCAGGGTCACCCAGGGTGGGCAGGGGGATGGACCTGCGCCTGAGGTGAGGGGCGGCCTGTGTCTCCAGTTCTCTTCTCTACCTCTGTTTTCAGGGGTAAAAGTTCAAAAACTGTTGCCATGGTAACAGGCACTGCTCGGCCTGGATCAAGTCTGTTAGGTTGGCCCAGAGGTGTGTCCTCAGGCCTGCAGAGCTCGCAGGGTCATCCCTCGCTCCCACTGTCCCGTGTGGGAGAGCCCCGGCCACGCAGGCTGGTCCCCTATGTCTTGTGTGTCCATTACCTCATTCCACAGCCGCCCCATGAGGAGGGCCCAGAGCAGCCTGGTGACCAGGCCAGGCCTGGCCCCCTCGGTGACACTGAACCGCAGTGCTCGAGCCCACGCCAGGCTCTCCGTCTCTGTGCCAGAATCCCCGTGCCCTCTGCCGTGCTGTACTTGGGGACCGGCCAGGCCAACTGGGACCCCAAGGCCGGTGCCGCCTCTGCGCAGAGGCCAGCACGGTGCAGTTGTCACGACCGGTTCTCCGTCTGTCGTCCCTGTGAGCTGTGAGCATTTCTGATGGCCGTGCTGTGGATGCTTGGGGGCCACGGACACAGCCGCCGCCCTCCGGGGCCCTGCAGGGCCGGTGTTTCTGTTTGCTCTGACTGGCTCAGACCCATGAGGCCAGTCCCAGGGGCGCTGGAGGGGCCAGCAGAGGAGAGTGGGACCCTTCAGGAGCGAGGAGAGGGCAGGTGACTGTGGCCTGGGACATTTCTGTGGCCCGGGTGATCCCACAGTCCAGGCACCGGGGGTGAGTCACAGTGAGGACGAAGAGGCAGGAGCAGCAGGAGCCGGTGGGATGTGCCTAGGGGCGCCCAGAAATGGCTGGGCGTGTGGGGATTCATTTATTTTATCACATCCCTTCCCCCTAAGAGAATCTTTGCGTTCCCACAGAGAAAAAAGCCCCGCCCCCTTGTTTGAGGCTGGATACTCTCTTCCTACTGCCGGTTGTCTGAGAAGTTGATTAAATCCATCAGTCACAGCTGAGAAGAAAGGGTGGGAAACCCTAGAAATGGTTTGGGTTCCTGGGAGACACTTGAACTTGAAGTCTATTTAATAGCTCTTGGCACGGAAAGCAAACAAGAGTCGCTCAGAGATCAAAGGACTTTTATCTCGCTCAGTGGAGAAATCTGTTACTTCAGTTGCTTATTGTTGGAGCCAAAAATACCCCTGGAGTGAGAAAAGAAGGAACATGTTGCCCATTTCTGTCTTTATTGCAAATTCAGGGGGTTTGGTTTTCAGGTGATTTCTGATCTTTATTAAAAAAAATTAATTGGCAAAGGCAGGAATGAGTAGCTGAGTTTCGGACCTTCTGTTTGGGGCTGTCTGAAGTGACAGCTGAGTGTGGTGTTGGCAGAAACTCATGCATGGATTCCTCAGTGTCTAATTAAGAACCTACTATGTGCCATTCGCCTTTGGGAAATTCAATGGTGGAGTGGGTTGAATAGTGTGTCCCCGACCCCCCAAAAATGTATGTGCACCCTGAGCTTCAGATTGTGGCTTTATCTGGAAACAGTTCTTGCAGGTATAATTAGTTGCGTTAAACAAGGTTGTTCTGGGTTAGGACGGGCCCTGAATCCAGTGACTGGTATAAAAGGAGGAGACACAGCCACAGAAGAGGCCACAAGCGGATGGGGACAGGCCGGAGGTCAGGGCTATGAGCCCAGCAGGAGCACTGGGGGCTGCTGGCTGCTGCCCAGAGCCTCCCTGTAGGGCTGCGGACCCCCAGAGCTGTGGGGGGATCCATCCCAGGAGGCCCTGTCCTCCAGGGCCAGGGCTGCAGTTCCAGAAGGAGACAAAGGCCCCAGGCAGGGGACAGGAATGCTTTCTGCATTTTTGTTTTGTTGCTGTGGCCTTGTGGTCGCTTGAACACCCAGTCCCGTGGCCGCTGATGCAGCGACCCTGCTCCGTGGGAGCCCTGGGGGCCCTGCTGGTGGCACCATTGTGACAGCTCTGAGGGTCTGGGGTCTGAGGCGACCTGCCCCTCTAAATGCTACTGGTAAAGCCCCGGGGGCCAGCGTCCGTGTCTCATCCTCAGTTTTCACAGTTTCCTATTCCGGCAGTAAAACGGACCTGGCAGGCTTCCTGGAGGATTTTTGGTGGATTTTGGAGCTATGCTTTCTGCACGCCCAGGAAGGTAGACCCACCAGCAGGCCCATCTGGATGCATCCGAGCCCCGCTCAGCTGTGCCCTCTGCGAAGGAGGCCGGGGTTTGCCTTCGAGGATGCAGGCTTGACCCCTGGCAGGCGCTCAAGGCCATGACACAAAGTGAGATTCAGCCTCTCGTGAGCCTCTGGTGGGGGTGGCGGGGAGTGGGGCAGGGAGAAGAAGCCGTTGTCTTGTCAACAATTCTTCACTAGCTTGTTTCATTTAAACATTTCAATGTTACACCATCTTGGTTTAATGTTTTTGTTCGTTATTTTAATTATTTTTTTAACACTGGCGCCGACTTGGCTTAACCATAACTTTCGTTCTCTGCATGGTGTTTAGCGCAGTTGTCTTTATGTAGTTCTTTAATCTGTCTGTCTAAAACGTGACAAGCACCTGTTTAGGGAACCCACGGCCCTAAACAAAAACTGGAGCTCGACATGCACCCCTTTAGCCAGAACTTTGGGAGTAGCTACCGCCCCCAAGCGTTGCAAAAGGTAGTTACATAAACACCCTGAAGGCTTGTGTTTTTGTTTGTTTTTAATGTTTGCTCAAACAACCAAATCTGATGCAGGCATGTCTTTACTTTTCGGGTAGGAGTTTTCATTGTTCAAAACCAAGCATTTCTTCATGGTCTTCTGAGGAGGTGAGGCTCTTCTCTGCTGACCCGCACTGGCAGCCGTCTGTGCTCATTTTTCTTTTCTCTGAAGCACAACTTTCTCCTTTCTTAACTGGTTTCTCTAAGGAACAAAGCCAGGAGTGACCTGGGTTCCCATGTGCTTATATAAGAAAAAGAAATAATAACAGACGCAAGGTAAACTCAACAGCTAACAAATGTATCTTTTCAAGCCAGAAATGTTTACTAAATGCACTGAGGTTCAGATGCAGCGCTAGCCATTCAAAGCAGTGAAGAAAGCTTGGAAGGGGAGAGAGAGTAACATCTGTCAGGAAACAAACTAACCAGCAGACAAAAGAGGAGCCAATTAGCCTAAGAAAGTTTGACAAACTCTGTTTCTCTTCTGCTTCCTCTTGCATAATTTCCTCCAGGCTCTTTAGAAAGGCGGTTGGCGCTCTGGAGGAAAATGAAGATTATCAATCGGTGGAAATTGTAGATATTTCAGAAGCAAGTAAATTCTGGCTCTGTCATTTATTTATTATATTATCTCAGATAGGAAATAAAAAATGCAGACAGTGTGGAAAGTTTGTAGGTCCCTGTATGCAAGCCGTGCACATTGAGGAGGCGGAAGGTGCCACGTTGGTGCGTGGTTTTGAGGTCACGAATGAAATACACACAGTTCCAGCCCTAAAGCTTCGGGAGGCGGAATCAGTGTCACAAGTTTGGAAGAGACACTGAACGCAACTTGTGTTTGAAGATAAATTTCTACAGCACCTCTTCTGAGTTTCCTCTCTTCTTACATTATTCCACAATGGCTCTTTATCGGTAATGAATAATAATAATAACAAATTCCAAATTTCTTGCTCCGGAAGTCCCCGGGGAGCAGATGCTTGAAAATTTATGTCATCCCCATTTCCCTGGCATTGTAAATGTTACCAACCTATGGGCTAATGCCCATTAGGAATTGTTTCATGTACTTAAGTGATAAGTAAAATTGTGCTCTCCTAGAGGAGTCATTCAGCTTGCCTGAGGACTTTGCCGGGGACCAAGGGTCATTGCGCATCCCCGTGGTAGATGGCGTCCATACAGCTCCGGGAGTTAATTACCTTCTTAATTCTAGCTTTTTATTGAATTAGGGAACGATCATCTACAGCATAATTGAAACCCTGCTGAGACGACGTCTGTCGGCAGCTAATTGCACACCATTTTTTTAAAAAACTGAGCTTTAAATAAAGCCAGTATTTCATTTGTCTGAGGCTTAATTCATTGACAGAAGAGAGTCAACAGGGGCGATGGGCTGCTCAGCGGAGTGGCGAGTTCTAAAAGGCCGTTGGGAGGCGGGCTGCGTGCCAGCCCCGCAGCCTTCAGACGGTGGACCCAGAAGGTGCTTACGTGAAGTTTAGAAAAGAAGCACAAATGAAAGTAATTCATTTTGCTCTGAGAGGCAGGAATGTGGGGGTGGGGGAGGGCTTTACCTAAGAATCAGAGGTTCGGGCGGGGTTCACGCCTTGCAGGGGACCCTTCCTCACAAAGCCCCAAAGCATCCATTTCTCCTCTAGAGCAGAAAGTGTCTCCCTCGCAAGAGTGACAGCTGGGCAGGTGTTAAAAACCTCTGTGACTCTTTGTGACTCAGGGTAAGATGCCTGAGTTGGGGGGTGGGTGGAGATAGGATGCCCGTCATCAGACAAAATCTTTGGGGCCATGAGTACCTGCTGCTCTTTAGAGAGCAGGGTTGCTTGGTGGGCAGCAGCAGAAGTTTCCGCGTTAGAGAAGGGACGCAGGAGAGTCGGCTGAGTCGTCGGTACCAGCAGAGGCCAGACGAGGAACCCTGCCCCGGTCTAGGGGACAGGAACCTCGGGGAGTGAGGTTGGTGGCCTGCTGGCGTCTGCACCTTTCCTGCCCTGCCTTCCCTCCACGCAGGAGTCAGAACTCCTTGAGAGAGGCTCTTGGTCCCAGGCACAGCTCCCGAGCTCTGTCTGGGCCGAGGGAGGACGGGACCCTCCCGGGACAGTCCTACGGCATCTCGCATAGTTCCCGCCACGAGAAGTCAGGGTGCTGTCACCAACAGTGTGGGATCCCGGGCAGCTGAGACCCGCAAACCTCACTGTCCTTTCCGTCTCAAACCTCCTCAAACAAACACGTGACGAGGCGCCTGCCACTCGGCTTGGAAAGCCCTGCTGTGCGTAAGATCTCCGATGTTTCCAAGTGATAAAACCGTTGGCAGCCGTGTTTAGAGAGAGAGAAAAAAGTTGTGGATCTCAAGGACGTTAAAGAAAAAACGTTACCTTTCTTTTATTGTCTTGCCCAGTAGTCTAACGAGACTCAGCCCAGGTCTGGAGAAGCGATTGGAAGGAACACTTCTGGGTTTTGTTCCCGGGAGCTCATCCATCGAGGTGTTTGCTGGGAAGAATTGCCCTTGTCATAAAATCAGTTCGTTCTCTTCCACGAGTCCGGCTGCAGCGAACTGGGAGCCGAGCGAGTGTCTGCTGTGGCTCGTCTCTCTCCTTCCTGCTGCCACGTTTGGTCGGACTGTGTGCGTTGGTTGTGCGGTTGCTGACTTTCGTGGGCTTGGGGGTGCTGCTTTAGTTGGCCGTTGTACCAGTATATTTAGGGTCTGCGCCTCTTTGCTTTCCATGGTTTTGCTGATGGCCGCATTCAGTCCAGTCGACAGTAACATGGGAAGATAGCATGGTTTAACAAAAAGGGGTTGAAAAATAGGTTTTTGAGCAATTGGAGGCCATGACTGTTACCCGTTTCGTGGATGGTTGACTGAAATTCCTGGCTCAGGTGTGCGTCAGGTGGCTCTGCTGGGGGCCTGCAGTGGAGACTGATTCGGGCCCTGGCTGAGTAGCTTTGTTGGTTAGAGTGTTGTCCCGATACCCCAAGGTTGCAGGGTCAGTCCTTGGTCAGGGAACATAGAAAAATCACACAGCGAATGCATACATAAGAGAAACAACACATCAGTGCCTTCCTTTCTCTCTCTGTTTCTCTCTCTCTCTCAAATTAATAAAAAAGAAAGAAAGAAGCTGGTGTGGGTAATTGAAGCGAAAGCACATCTGTCAGAAGCCAATCGGAGAGACCCTGGCAGACCCGGCTGTGACCTGCAGTGGGGATGCGCTCCTTGGGCTCCATTCTTGAAAAGCAGATAAACAAATGAGCGAGCCCTGCCTTTCCTTTGGCCCTTAGGTCACTGTTTGTTATGAACATTTCTGGGAGAAGGCGCTGTTCAGCAGGGGAATGGTTAATGAAACGGCACTGCATCCACGCAGCCAGGAAGAGGAACGGACTGCAGGCACAGGTAACAGCCTGGACGTGTCTCCAAGCAAACGCTCCCAGTGATGGAAGTCTTCCTCAGAGGGCTACGCATGGCATTGCTCCATTTGAGTCTCGATTTTGAAAAGTCGAAATTGTTGACGCAGAGGACGGATTAGGGGTGGGCGGGGTTAGCATGTGGGGGCGGCCATAGAGGGGCAACTGCGGGCGGCCTCTCGAGGAGACTCCTGGAGAAGGACCCGGGCAGGTGCACGTGCAGGTAGAGCAGAGTGCAAACCCGCGTGGAGCAGAGTGCGAACCCGCACAGATGGCTGCGGACTGGGACATCCGACCCGCACGATGTCGGCGTGCCGGCTGTGGCCTTATAGGGCTGCTGCTGGGGGGAACCGGGCAGTGTGTGTGGCTCTGGAAGACTCCCCACAGCGATGTGACCCCTGCAGTTGTCCCCACCAACTTTTCTGGCGGGGGGGGAGACATTCCAGGACAGTAGCCGCTCGGCCGACTGCCGGCTGCCCGTGGGGCTGTGCCGGGTGGAAGGCCCGTCAGAGACGCTCAGCCTGGGTAGGGGGAGCTGGGACCAGGACCCACGGAATGTGCCAGAAGGTGTTTCCAGCTCTGGCTCTTCTAGAACCTTGCCACTCCCCCAAAATGGTGTGCCTCCTTGTTGAGCGGTGTTGTGTAAGACAAATCTGATAGGGGGCCGTGCTGTGTGACACCAGACAGATCATCAAAGGAGGCGTGGCTTCTGCCTCTCCGTCCTCCTTGAGCCACTTTCCCATGGAACCCTCCACGATCCGAGGATGCTCAAGCCACCTGGAGCGGCCACCCAGAGAGGCCACCTGTGACAGTTCTGCCCAATGGTTCCAGGTGACAAGCCGGTCATGTGAGTGAGGCTTCCGATGATTCCCATCCCCAGCATTTGAACCACCTCAACTGTCGTCATGTGACCCTGAGATAAGGTGGCCTGGCTGAGCCGTGCCTGAATCACAGATTCATGAGCAAAATCGACGTTGTTTTCGTCAGAAATTTCGGGGATGATTTAGAGCCCAGAAATAAAGAATTGGCCATCTTCTTTCCAAACACAGCACCCAGCATGCAATGGGGACCTTCCCGGTAGGACTGTGCCAGAGGGCGAAGAACAGCCAGGGTTCGCTTCTCACAGCGCAGTCCCTTGTAACAGCTCACTTCTGGGGCTCGGGGGCGTTTAGAGGACAGCAGCGACCGGAAGAAGTCAGGACCAAGACACTGCCCCCAGAGACCCTTTTGAAGCACCTAGGGGGTGCTCTTTCATTCAGGGCTTTGCGCATGAGTTGTGTGTGAGTATCGAATAACCTCCAGCTGGAACATCCCAGTTTTCTGGAAGCTTTCTTGACTTCTGCCCAGACCGTTTTGCCCCACCGTCCCGCCCACCTTGACGGAGAGGTACCCACTAACGTGATAAGCAGGAGGGACAGACTCAGGGAAGCTGCAATATGCAAAATGATCGTGCACAGCGAGGCAGAGCTGCGCCATTCATCCAGTGTGTGTTTGCCAGTGCCTGCACCCCCAGGGGCAGGAGGAGCACCATAAACCAGCCAGGCAGGGCCTGCGCTCCTGCTGGTCTCTCCTCAGTGCAGTGCGACTGCATCAAGCAGACAGACAAGCAAACCAGCTACTATCCATCTCTCCTGTTGAGGCATTGAGAGCATTGGGGAAGACAACTTCGAGAAAACCGCAGAATTCAGACGCCAACTCCAGGAGAATTATTTCCATCAGACCCTGGTTCCCGGCGAACAGCATGAAATAGGAGCCAAGAATTCTATCCGTTGAAAGCGGTGAGGTTTCCTGTGTGCAGGCTGATTGCGAACGCAGAAGACGGAGTGCGAGGACCGCAGGCCGAGGGTGGCCCGGAGCCTCGGTGCGCAGAGTGGGGAGCCCGCAAGTTGAGGCTCCCAGGCCCAGAGGGAAGTGGGGATGTTCATCTTCTCTTCAGAGCCTTGCTCGCCAGGGGACCGGCTGCCCTTTGTTGTTAATATAAAAATCAGTATAGCAAGGAGGAGAGTCTTAGTGGCGATAATCCTGGCTCCTTTCCCCAGGCGTATGGAATTAGATTACTGATAGATGCTCTCTGTCACCTCTCCAGCCTCCAGGTAGAAGCTGCGGGGTCTGCCAACGGGCAGAGCACAGAGTGTGGGTGGGACCAGCGGGCGGCCAGCTGCGGAGGAGAAATGTAATTCCCTCGCAGGGCACCATTCTGGATGGAGCGGGCGAGGCCTGTCTGGTCACTCATGCCCGGCCAGTCCGAGAAGCCCGGCTACCTGTGTGCGGGGACAGCCACTCGCAGGGCAGGTGGTGCCGACGCAGGGAGGGCGACAAAACAGGAAGGAACGAGATGGAGAGGAAAGGGGGGGATCCAGTGGGAAGGAAGGTCCAAAGCAGTGTTTCCAGAAGACTTGTCCCAAGGACTGTGGGGTGACATGCAGAACTTTGAGTAGAGGGGCAGGTCCCACATGCGTCTGCCCAGACGTGCGGCATGCCACACGGGAAGTCACTTGTCGGCACGCGTGGTCCGGCTGGGAGCAGCCTCTGGGCCCGGGCCCTCGCCCACCTGCCTGTGCTCAGCTTGTCTTCCCTGCGGTGACAGAGGCATGCGCAGGGACGAGGCCCCATGGACTGGCGAGGGGCACTGCAGTGGCATCTCTCTCAGATTCGCAAAGGAGTGAAGGGACG
Organism: Trachops cirrhosus; assembly: GCA_028533065.1. Lineage (NCBI taxonomy): Eukaryota > Metazoa > Chordata > Mammalia > Chiroptera > Phyllostomidae > Trachops > Trachops cirrhosus. The sequence goes on from CM052546.1 coordinate 67,436,355, forward strand.
CACGTGTTCCCCACAGATGAAAACCGTCTCGGCGAGTTAGTGTCATATCAGCTGTCACACTATTATATTTTTGGTAACTGTAAGGGATTGTACATCGCTTGACAAATTCCAGAGAAAGCTTTAAAGCAAAGCTTTGTCCTGGTTTTCCGTGTCCATCCGTCCCCGCCGCCTCACCCAGCACAGCGTCGGGCTGCTGGGCCCTGCCCGGGTCTGTCTGTCTGCAGGGCTGTTTTCCTGCCCGGCAGAGCTGTGCCTTCTAGACCTTCAAACGCACTCGAAATGATTAAAAAGGGGATTTTTTTCAGAGCTCTTGGCCGAGGCTTGCCCATCTCGGAGTCCTGCGTCTTTCCAAACACAGATTCACAGCTCATCACAGTCCTGCCGAGGGGTCTTGGTTTCCCATGGGCCCCAAGTGCAGTGTGCGCTTCAACAGTCCTGGGGTCCCCCGCAGCTGGACTTGGAGCCCAAGCCAGAATAGGGAGTGTGCTGGAGGCTCCTGCCGAGACCTGTCCACAGCCCGGGGGGCGAGTCTGCCACTTCAGGGGCGGAAGAGTGAAGCAGGACCTCTGCTATGCCCCTGGGCGACCTGTGCCCACTCCCGACATGCAGCGCCTTGGAGGTGGGGCCGAGCAGTGTGAACGTGCAGCCGGTGTCTTTGTGGAGTCAGCGTCTCATTGCTCCTCAGCGTTTTTCTTTTTTAACTCGATAACAGAGTGAAACAGCACTGGAGGGCGGGGGATGGTGTTTTCCTTAGAGCGGAGCCTCGTTGTGAATTTTTATTTATTTTTAACCATGAAGTTGCATCCTTCTGGGAAGTTCAAGATGACCTGTGTTGTAGGAAAAAAAATACCAGAAAATGTAAAAGTTAGAATAGAAATGATAGTGATTTTCTTCATCCCTTTAGGTTATCTTATTCCCGTGTGCCCTGTGCCTATGTCACAAATCACATGGCAAGGCAGATTGAATCAGGGTCTTATCACACCATTCATTCACTCACTCATTTACTCAATTCATTGATTCACTCATTCATTCGCTCAATTCATTAATTCACTCATTCAGTTAATGTATTAATTCACTCATTCACTCAATCAATTCATTCACTTATTCATTCATTCACTCACTCATTCTCTCATTCATGATTTATTTACAGACTCATCGCTTCATTCCTTTACTCATCTAGCAGACCTAGACAGACTGACATTAATGAGCTACCACTTCTATTGTCAGGGCCACCCAGCGAGGGAGATGGGTAGAAATAACCAAAGACCTGAACAAGAAAACACCAGGTATGATGAAAATTGAACACGGAAAGAGAGGAAGGGAGGTTGGACAGCTGTTTCTTAAACTATATTCAGGCTGAAATAGTTGAAAGTGACTAGCTCATCAAAGCTTGAGCACCATAGGTATGCCTGCCGAAAATGAGGCTGGTTTTCAGATGAGCTGGTGGCAACAATAATAACTAAGTGAAAAATCCCAGTCCTGTGCAGGTGAGGCCAGGCTGGGACTGTGGGTCACCAAGGACCACGGGAAAGGGACTGTCGCAGTGGGAGCTCATGCTTGTCCTCGAGCCCACAGAGGGGCCCAGTTCCAACCAGCCCTGTGCGTTCCCCAGCGCTGAGGGGCCGGAGGTGCCTGGACTCTTCCTGCCCACTTATGCCTGTCCACACCCAGGAAGCAGAGACTTGGGTAACCATTGGGATTGATCCCTTGCTACACATTTTGCTCTTTGCTTTTCTTCCCATTTCCCTCCCTGGTGGTTTCCATGGAAACTTCTGAGACTGCGTCCTGAAGTTCTCTGCCTTGGGCCCTGAGACAAGGGGCAGTGCTGCATGCACGGGGGGGGGGGGGGGGGGGT